>OX439483.1:439235564-439854552 GCA_949320155.1 Melangyna quadrimaculata
AAATTTTAACGACTAACCAATCGATGCTTCCAGCTGAGAACCCTATGCTCTATAATGACATGATGGAAAAAAAAATTATTCAAGGATCATTTAACGAACACAGAACAGCCTCAAAACTGTCAATCCAATCTCCTTTCATCGAGTGAAGCTAATCTACGAAGCTTTGGTATGGCTGGACCTGGATACGGACAGCCATGCCTCCAAGAATAGCGTACACAGTATTTTTAATAAAGAAGCAGTTTGTAAGACGAACATTTCAATGACATTTCAAAGAAAAAAAAAAAAAAAAAAAAAAAAAAATTTGAAAAATATAATCGGACTTCAAATGTGTCGCCTGGAGATGTGAAAGTATCAAGGATACAATTTTAAGCGCATAAACCTTGATGGACTAAGTGATTTTTTTTTTTTTGAAATCGAATGACAACGACAAAAATAAATCGATGAATTGGTATTATTTGCTAAGGAAAGAACATGACAGGGAAAAATTATAAGTAAAGTTAAGTACTTATATTTCATACATAAGGTACAGTGTACACCTACCTATCAGATCTTATAAGTTTATTGTTAAGTAGCATTACAGGTAGGTAGACAAGTGGCCAGACATGGATGTGTCAGGGTTCGATTGAGTGTCCTCGCTTTCTATAAATCAATATTAATTTTTAATTTATTTTTATTTAAGTGTTTACCTGAAGCCTACACCCCCTCGGAGGGCGAGGGGTATAGGCAACAACAAATTAAATATTTTTTCCAATGACCAAAATAAAGTGAAAAAATGTTTCATAATCCCCAACTTAAATTGTATTTTGTTCGTGGGTTTACTGATAGGGTTTTTAATAATAAATCACAAATCATATTTTGCTATTAGAGGATTATTTTTTGTTTGTTAACGCCAACAGCATTGTCTGCGTCAAAATCAGAACTTTGACCTTGAGAAAAATGAGATTCTTTTCGGGTATGTTATATGTTTCGCCAGGATTGTTTAGGAAGTTGGTTTTACCCGGGGGTTTATTTCACCGTTTTGTTGTTGTCTGGCAATTTTCATTTAAATTTTTTTTTTGGACTTACTTTTTATTTGGCATTTCGTTGTTTTGGATTTATTCGTTTAGAATTTTGTTCGTTTAATTTTTACTTGCGATATAGGCACTTTAATGGTAGATGATAGTTTTCCCTTACATTACGATGATAGAGAACGCGAAAAAAGTGGGTACCGCAATTCTGCCCGTCTGTATGTCCTCGCCCTGCAGCTTAACGACTCGAGGGATTTTCTTCAAACTTAGAAAATAAAGGGCGAGTTCGTAATCGCAGAAATCTGCGACAGATCTGCCGCATGTCTGCTTAGCTTCTGCGTATCGATTTTATTTTTCTTCTGCCCGCAGAAAGTAAGCAGGCGGCAGTTTTTGAAAAAAAAAATGTATTAGTAAACATCTCAGCACATAAAATTATTTGGAAATTATTTGGATTATTAAGCAAAAAAAATTGCGCGGTAAAATGTGATTTTAGGGCTTTTGGGTGAAATTTGGAAAAACGTATGCTATGATAGACAAATATCTTTATGATATATGTATGTATGTACTTCAAAGTCATTTTATATACAGGGTGGGCCAAATAAAAGTTTCTTTTTAAAAATGCAATAAAATTGTTGTTGGCATAACATCGGTCCTTTACGGTTCCCAACAAAAAATAAAGTTCAAAGGGGTCAAAACGCAACTCCGAGGCGGCCAATTGACATCGCAAATACTGCTGATCGATTGTGTATGGGCTGTGTGGCATGGCACACCATCCTGCATGAACCAGAGGTTGTCCACATCCAAACATTCTTTAATTTCTCTGTAACGACTATTGTTGAACGAAACGTTGTTCCCAGCCTCATTTTCGAAGAAAAATGGTCCAATGATGACCCACCCTCTACCTATGTAAATGTTTTCCTGATTTAATTTCAATTTTTTTTTTTCTGCAGAATGTTTTTTTTTTGCTGCACAAACTTGATTTCTGTATACTTTTGATGTTAACGAACGTAATTTGTTTTGCAGGCCTACTGAAATCAGATTTCAATTTTTGTTTACGAACACAAACCTTGCAGATCTAAGTTAGTCAGACGATTACGAATTTGCCCATAGTGTTTTTTGACTAAAGCCTAGTATACAGTTCTTTTGAACGAGAAAAAAATTAGTGGTTATAATGTCAGGAATATTAAACCAAAACAATATTTTATATGCAATAATATTTATTTTGATATAACAATATTCGTTGCTATATAATTTGATAATTATAAGCTTTCAATATATTTTCCAAAACAATATTTACAAAAGCTATTCTATATACATACATAATATATAAAATTAATAAAGTAGATAAATATAATACAGTACGTAAAGGTAGTTACAGTTCGGCCATCCTGATTTTAAAATCGACCTCGTCTGTAATTAAAATAATAAATAAATTAAAATAAATAATAAACGAAACAAAAAGGAAATATTTAAAATAAATAATAATTAAATTAAATTTAAGTGTTGCCTTTAAAATCCATACTTTTTTGATCAAATTCTATACCAGGCTCAACCCAATTTTTAATCTGGTTGAATCTTAAATGTATCTGAGTGATTTTAAAACCTTCAATATCTTCAATTAAATATCGATCATTTTCTAATTTTTTCGCAACAATATATGGGCCGCGGTACTTTGGTAATAATTTTTTATTAGTCCCAACGGAAGTGTCAACGTGCTTTATTACCACAAAATCCCCAATATCAGATTGTTTAGCTGAGGAATGATGTTCATTGAACTTTTGTAGATTATACAGCTGGGACATTTCAATTGCTTCTAAGCCGTCATTGCGCAATTTTTTTAAAATCAAACCTTTCGGCATTCGAATACTTCTCATCCAAATACTCAGTGAGCTCACCAACAATACGTCCACGGTGTTCAACACCAAACAACAATTTCCTGGGCGAGATTTTAGTACTTGAATGATTCGTATTATTTAAAGCATACTCTACTTTAGTAAGTTTTTGTCGCCAGTCAGTCTGCTCAGGAGATTCTGTTAACTTCGCTAACATTACCTTCATATCTCGGTTAACACGTTCGACCTGTCCATTTGATTGTGGTGATGCAACAGCTACTTTAATATGCTCAATATTATGTTTCTTAATAAAATTACCAAACTCTTTAGAAGTGAAACTAGTACCTCGGTCACTATTTATTCTACGAAGACGACTCAAGTAATCAAAATATCGTTCAAGAGCATTAATTGCTTCTCTTGTTCCAGGAGCATTTACAAGAAAAAGCTTGACAAATTTTGTAAACCCATCTACCACCACAAATGCATATTTGCTTCTTGAATTTATCGACGGCAGTGGACCGAAATGATCTATATGTATGGTATCAAATGGATCTGATCGCATCGGTATGTTATACAAATTTCTCGCATTACTTCTATGGGATGCGGGATTAAATATACACTTTAGACAGTTTCTAATGAGTCTATTAAATTTTTCTTTTGCATTGGGGATCCAGTAAGGTTTTAGAAGCTGATTAACGCATTTTTCAATTCCCAAGTGACCACACTTTTCATGAATTGATCGCATAACATTTTCTTCAAGTTCTATTGGTACATACAGTTGGCGACAATTCTGCAAGCCAATACGAAAAACTAAACCATCTTCCAAAATAAAGCCTGGTATTTCACCCTCCTCTAATCTATCTCTTATTGACCTTATGTTTTCGTCACGTGCTTGTGTGATTTGAATATTTTTGTCTACGTCCTCAGTTGAAACAGCAGCAACGACTGGGGAACGGCTAAGTGCATCAACATGTGACATTTGTTCACCTTTTCGATGATGTACTTGGTAGTTGTAGTTCTCAAATATCAAAAACCACTTAGCTAATACGTGGATTAAAATCCTTTTTTTATGAGTTTGAGATAGTGCTTCACAGTCAGTTACAATAACAAACGATAAACGATCAAGACAAGTGTTAAAGCGTTCGAGGGCATAAACTACTGCCAAAGTTTCTAGCTCAAAACTTATTAATTTGGACTCTCCCTTTATTGTCTTCTTAGAAAAGAAAGCGACTGGGTGAAATTTGTTATTATCTTGCTTTTGCATACGGACTGGACCAAAACCATGTGAGCTCGCATCACAATGCAATTCTGTTTCGGGTCATATATTCCAAGTATTGGAGAAGAATATAAATAAATAAATCGGGTGGCACAACGGCTCATGAAGAACCAGGGCCTAGTGACTAACAACTCGCAACCATTCCTGTGTGCGCCTGTCGACAGGAATGGAAGGGACCTACAATTTTATGCCGAATCCGAACGGCTAGACGAGAAGCACTTATTCGTGACAAGTGATACTCTTGGAGGATTTGTCAATTCCTCGCAAGAGGCAGTAGCCCTGAAAAAAACTTTTTAGTTTTTAGGTGGACGAGGCTGGGAAGCGAACCCAGACCTCCAGCGTGACAGTTGAACGCACTAACCATTACGCTACGGGCAACTGAAATAAGCTTATTTTTCAATTTTTCGAAAGCTTCTCTACGCTCTTCAGTCCAAACGAATTCAGCATCTTTTTTTAATAGGTTCATCAGGTCTAGCTAAACATAAAATAGCAGGGACAAAGCGGCGAAAATAAGAAAACAGACCATTACATCTTTGAACTTCTTTAATATTTTGAGGCATTGGGTATATACGTATCGCTTCTAAATGATTTAACCCATTTTTACTTATATTGTAGCCAAGGTATTCCATCTCACTAAATGTAAATCTGCACTTCTTCAAGTTTAATTTAAAACCAGCTTGTCTTAACAATTACAATACTTTGGTTAAAATCTCAATTATGCATTTCCATGTTATTGGTTACAATAGAAATGTCATCAAGATACAATATAACTAACCATTTATCAATTTACGGCTTCAATGCTAAATAAATTTATCTTTGAAAGACAGCAGGTGCATTTTTTAGACCGAAAGGCATATATATATATTCGAATTGTCCAAATGGCGTAACAAATGCTGTGTATTTAATAGATTCTTCCGAAATTTGTATATGATGAAATCCGTCTTTTAAATCTAAATTTGTAAATATGTTTTTATTTGCAAAATATTCTAAACAATCTTCTATAAAAGGCAAAGGAAAATTATCTCGCACTGTATGCTTATTTAAAGTACGGTAATCAACACACATTCGAATGTCCCCATTTTTCTTTCTTACTAAAACAAGTTCTTATGCATAGGGTGAATTACTACACCCTTTTCCAAAAGTCTGTGAATTGTGTTCTGAACTTCAGTACGTTCATGGTAAGAAATGTGTCGGGGTCGACAATAAATTGGTATATCTTTTGTCAAAGTTATATTCATGCAATAATCTGTCATTTTTGTCTCTGCTTTGAATTTCGAAAAGTGCTCGTCAAGACATGTTTTAATTGCATTTGAATAAGCAGAATCCAAAAACTTGTTTACATTTATTTCACAGCTTTGCATATTGCAGGACCCAACTGCACTCACTAAAATATCCGAATCTTTTCACTTTCGAGTTTAATTGTTCATAAATCTGATTTATCAAACATATGCCTATTTGCTTCAGTCGGGACTTCACAATTTTCGATTTGCACTTTAACTTTGATAAAATTTTCCTTAACTCTATCAACTGTATATTTTATGATTTTATTATTTACCTGGTTTGGATTTTTTAACAAATCAAAAGTTGTAAGTGCACTAAGGGTTTTTTCCAATAATTTAACAAATTTATTTTTTGTTTCATTTTCCTTTAATTTTATTAATATACAACGATTATAAACTCTCTTTAACCGACATAAGTAAAGGTTAAATTTATATAAAGCATCGCGACCAATTAGCACAGGTATTATGGATTCATCATCCGGAAGAATAATGAACTCATGTGCAATAATTTTTCCTCGAAAATTAATTTTACAATTAATTTTGCCGAACGTACTTAAATATTTATTTCCCATTCCTCGAAATAAAGTTTGGGTCTTCCTTTGAAAAACGAAAGATACCAAGGATCTTCGTATAAAACTACTTGATACGACTTATTCTCAGTGCAATTATTTCGTTTATCAATGAAGGCAACACTTACCATTTGGATCGAATTAATTTTTTTTACTTCATCGGTTCTATTGTAGGCTTCTGGATTACAGTCATCCTGATTTCCATTGCTTTCTTCTACACCAGCAGCTATGCAGTTCTTTTCGGGCAGTTTTGTTGCAAATGTCCAAGTTCATGACACACAAAGCAGGGTTTTGTTGGACGTTTCTGCTTTGGACACTGGGTCTGATAATGCCCATATATGAAGTAATTGAAGCATCGAATGCTCTCAATACTAGGGCTTGAGATTTTGAAGTTTATAACAGGAACAAAACGTTTTCTTGACGGGCCAGCAGTAACAGCAGTTTGGCCATGAGGGACAGAAATTCTCATCAGGCTACTTGGACGCAGACGTCTCTTCTCATATCAGCTTAACAACAGCCTTAATTGCTTAAGAGAAGTCGCACCTATCAATATAGCAATATTACTGCTACGGTCGTTCAACCCCTCAATAATACACTCTATTAGGTCTGCTTCAGGAATATTGGCGTGCGAAGCAATTTCTTGCATTTCAATAACATACCTTTTTACCGATTCGTTTGATCTTAGAGTACGTTATTTCATCTGCTGTTGGAATACTTCAATGGTGTACATACGACCAAATTCTTCCAACAAAGCTTTTTAAGGTCTTGTATGAACAGCAGTTGTTCGTAAAAAATGTTTAGCTGTACCGCTAAGAACACGTCGTACGCTTACGAATTTCTCATGGTCGTTACATCCAAAAACTGTGAAAGCGTCTTCGATATCTTCAATCCACTTTCGAATGTCGTATGTATCATCCAGGGCCGGCCCCAGCCAAACTTGCGCCCTGTGCTAGATTTGTAGAAAGCGCCCCTTTTTTATATTTTCACACATACACTAATACACATGCACAAGCCTTTTCCAAATTACCCAGGAGGTTGACTTTAAATGCGTTTTTTCTATTGAGGTATCCCCGGTAGGCCTTATTTTCAGTAACAAACAAATATGTTTAGATATATGATTGTATGTATATACATATAAAAAAAATAGGAGTTTAAGTTAATTTTTTTAGGAAAAAAAAGTAAAACCATAAACTAAAACGCAGCAAAGAAATGAGCAGAGGGGAAACGTTTAAACTTACTTTTACAAATTTTGTTTTTTTACTTTTTATTTACATTTTGCAAATTCAGAAATGAGATTATCAAAGTCTAAAGAATTTTTTTGTAAAAAGTAAATTTTTTTTTTTTGTAAAAAAGTAAATTTTTTTTTTGTAAAAAACTTTAATTTTTTATTGTAAAAAAGTTTAATTTTTTTTTTTTTTGTTAAGAAGTTACTTTTTTTTTGTAAAAAATTTAATTTTTTTTGGTAAAAATTTTTGTTGTTGTTTTTTTTTTTTTTTGTTCATCGACTATATTCTTGTTTCTTATAAAATTTTCAACAAGACCACATTAGTTTAAAATTCATGTATGTTATACTTGAGTTGCTATCTAACCATGAGTAAAAACAAACATTTTGAAAAACTAAGTAACTTTAAAGCGCTTAAGAAATAGGTCAAAAATTGTCCAATTGTGCTCAAAATTTGCAATCAAATAGCCTAGAGTATTATTATACAAAATTTGAAAATTCGATCTAAATCGGTCAAATAGTTTTGGGAAGAAACATGATGTTAACTAAGTGCAACAAGCAATGTTTGCATCATTGCTGTGGTCAAAGGAGGACGCTTGGCGCTTATTTTAGTACACGTACTTGGAAGCCTTAACTGTTCTAAAATATAGTTATAATATTTCTATCTTTTTTTATTCACGAAATTACATATTTACTTGCCAAGTGAACAATTTTCGGAACTTTTAAAATCGCTACTTGAAAAATATATAAATATTATAAATATATTTTACGATAGTTAAGGGTTCCAAGTACGTGTACAAAAATAAGTGCCAACTTAAGCGTCCTTCTTTGATCACAGCAATGATGCAAGCATTGTTTGTTGCACTTAGTTAACATTAAGTTTCTTCCCAAAACTATTTGACCAATTAAGATCGAATTTTCAAATTTTGTACTATAATACTCTAGGCTATTCGATTGCAAATTTTGAGCACAATTGGATAATTTTTGACTTATTTTTTAAGCGCTTCAAAGTTACTTAGTTTTTCAAAATGTTTGTTTTTACTCATGGTTAGATAGCAACTCAAGTATAACATACATGAATTTTTTCCTAGGTTGGATATTTCCAAAGTTATAAAGGTAAATGTCGGAAAAAATGGGGTGATTTTTGCGTTTTTTTTTCAATGTTGCATTTTTCCTGCAGCAAGCACAGGTTTTTCGAAGTTGCAAACTTAGGTACAGACTACTCTAACAAGCCCCAACAACATATCAAAAATGCAGAACTACATCGCGCTTTGCGAATTTAGACCTTCTTTTTGTAATTATTGACTGGGCTAAAAGCCAAAAAACAATTAAAACAATCTGCACTAGACCAGATACAACGCGACTCTATTCTCCTTTTCCATTCTATTAAAGTTTCCATGTTTTATCTCCTGTGTAAGCAGGCACTTAACTCTTACACAGTTACAGTGTGCAATAAGAAAACCTGCACGCTCTGCTGATCCATATGATTCCGTATAAATAAGTTAAGAAATTTTCAAATAATTTTCCATGTTAGTTTCGATACTCAATGTGCAGAAAAAAAAATTTGCACATCCATTGACTATTGTAGTAGTAGCAGTTTGTAAGGTAGCACAGCAACCTACCTGTTCTCTTTTTCGGAGACAATTTTTTGTTGTTTTTTTTTTCGTAGATGAGAAGTCACATACAGAGGTACTGTGCGTAATACGTTCTAGCCCATATGATTCAGTATGAATAAGTATTTTTCGTTGTCATATTCTCTATGTTAATTTTGGGATTTGGTGTGCATGAAATAAATCTTGCATATATGAGGCGGCATGGAACTTTTATCTGTTGAGATTTTTTTTTTCTTTTGTACGAACAGGGTGAAATATTTGGAAATTAGGTAGGTAGGATTGAACTTGCATGGGTCTAGTGGGATTTTTAATTCTACGATATCTTGACTCTTGAGTTAAATTTTCCTTGAATGCAACAATGAAAGTGATGTTAGTTAGTGTGCAAGAAATAACTTAGCACGGTTGTGATGGATGTTATTTTGGGATTATTTGAAGAATGTTTTGTGGTTAAAATGCAAATGGTAGTACATATTTGTTTGCGCCAGATCAGATTACATTTTCTTGCTCCTGGTAATGCGCCCCCAGAATGTTGCGCCTTGTGCATTTGCACATCTTGCACATATGGTTGGTCTGGCCCTGGTATCATCGCCATTAAAAGGGTGTACCATAGCTTCAAAAGCTAATATATCGAAATTCTTGGTTTCAACTACACCCAACTCGTCCTTCAACTTTTGCAATTCTTTCAGCTTACGTAGCAACTCTATATCTTTATCCACACGGATCATCTCCTCATTGAGATCATTAACTTCAACTGATCCTTGTTGTTCTTCAGGGTGTTGATTATCTTCATTTGAGTTATTGGCTTCTTCTCTGGCCAATAATTCATCATATAGGGGCCTTAATTCACCCACCGTTGCGTTGTTCTCAAACAACACATTGGCTACAGTCAAGGCTTCAACCAAAACTCTGCGTTGAATGTTTGCCATCTGTTCAAAATTTTCTTTGAAATTGGTTTCTAAATTCGTATCCCACTTCTGAATTATAATGTCAGGAATATTAAACCAAAACAATATTTTATATGCAATAATATTTATTTTGATATAAGAATCTTCGTTGCTATATAATTTGATAATAATAAGTTTTCAATATATTTTCCAAAACAATAATTTACAAAAGCTATTCAATATACATAATATATAAAATTAATAAAGTAGTAAAATATAATACAGTACGTAAAGGTTATTACATGGTAAGAAATATTTTTTTTAACATCTGGGGTAAAACAAAAATTTATTATTTTTTTTACAAAAAATTGTCACTGATATTGTTTTGCGCGAAAAATGTTCGTGGTGAGCAGTGGTGAGTACAATTTTTTTTGTCAGGGTACGTTTACAGCTCGATAAAAAAAAATTAAACGTCAGACTTTTTTTTCACCAAAATCTTTCCCAACTGTATACTAGGCTTAATAATCCCACACGTTTTTTTTTTAATTTCTTCTTAGGACCAAAAATAACGGTCAGTGCCATAAAATTTTTTTTTTTGCCAAAATGAAAATGATGTTTATCACAAAAACGGGTCCGAGGAAAATTGGTTATTTTTGGTACCTCCAGTACAACTATTTTTTTTGGTTTTTGATTTTCTCGACAACAGTTAAGTTCAAATTTTTC
This sequence comes from Melangyna quadrimaculata, assembly GCA_949320155.1. Classification (NCBI taxonomy): domain Eukaryota; kingdom Metazoa; phylum Arthropoda; class Insecta; order Diptera; family Syrphidae; genus Melangyna; species Melangyna quadrimaculata. Next base: position 439,245,971 of record OX439483.1, read on the forward strand.
ACTTTTTTAATAGTAAAACTTCTATAAAGTATAAATATTGTTGTGCACCAAAATTAAAAAAAAAATTTGTTGAAAATTAAATAAAAAATCATTTTTTTTTTTACTTAGCAACAATCAGTTGTATACTTTGAATTATATAATTATTTTGTATGAGAGTTGGACTTCAAATCTTCTTTGACTATACTTTTGTAAGCAATCAAATCTTCTTTGCATTTCTAGTTTTCCTAAAATATTTTTCTAAATTTCAAAGCCTAATAGTTTTCAAATAATTTATTTATTTTTCTCACTATAAAAGGAGAATCAAATTCAGTATCAAATCACTTTCATCTTGACCAGGAAACTGACAGGTAATATTTCAGAGGTATCTTCATACCGCTTTTTATTACTTGCCTTTCTTTCTGGGATTTTGGTGATTATAAGTCTTTTCCTTCATCAGTTACTGCCGACTTTTGCCCGCATAATAGAAAAGGAAAAAGACATATAATCTATAAAATACTAAGAAAAAGTTTTAAAGTTGTAAAGAATTTTGTATTACCTATTTCGTTTTGTCCTAATAAAATAAGTTTATTTAAAATTCTCCGGTGTCTAGAGTTTTCATTTTTGGAAGTTACCCTACAATTTTGCTCTACCGACTAACATCACGCTACAGGTGTAAAATAATTTTTTATTATTTTGTAGAATACTTGAAAAAATCATGTTTCTAAATTCAAAAATAACATACCAATACAAATGTTGGAAAATCATTAAGGAAAAAACTTATTTTTCTCGAAAACGTCTCCAACAATTTTGATAAAAAGATGTGCATGGTATAAAATTAGTACATTCTACTTTTTAATTAGAAAATATTTTACCAATAACGGTTTATAACGGTACCTACCTGTCATAGAACCAATTTTTCGGTTTTCAAGTTTCTGATTAATGGCTATACCGATTTCAATCAAAATATATACATATAAGAGCTCCTTCGAAATTCAAAAATTTTGTATATAAAAATTTTCGAAAAAATAATTTTTGAATATTTAAAAAAATATTTATTTTTTTTTTGAAAATTCGAAATCTTGAAAACGGAATAATGAATATTTTTGTTTGTGTAAAATTGTGTTTTACTATTTACTAAATGTTGGCATAACAGATTTTTTTTTTGAAAATGTGCAAACAAATTTATATTTATAAAAACTTAATTTTTAAGAAAACCGCTCCAACGATTTTTGATTTTTTTATAGATTCATATTCATCAAATAAATCAGATGGCATACTTTATTTTGATTTCTAACTTTTTAAGCCATTTAAATAACAAATTTATAGTAATTTTTATAGTTGTTATATTTTTTAAAAATTTTTTTAATGATATCATAATATTTTGGAACCAATACATATGTACTTGTACATCATCAATTTCAAGCTACTGTAATATTTAAACAAGGGTTCACAAATAAAACTTATTTTCTTATCCTTTCATTATCCGACTCATGACCAATGTAATATTTTTTTACCAAGAGTTCACAAAGTGAAACTTATTTCTTTTAGATAGATTAGATAGATAGATAATTTGATTCATTATTTCAAAAATTTGTGTTTGTTTTACAATAAAGCGTTACATAAATCATATAAGCATGGCTTTATAGCCGTCTGCCAGACTTATTTCTTTTATTCCAACTGAACTACAATAACTTTACAAAATAAAATGCTTTTATTTCAATGCAAATACTTTTACTTCTAATACTTTAATTATAACCAAGCACAAGTACAACTCTTCATTCACTATTTTCACACCGACGCTTCACACCATACGCTTTTAAAATCAAACTGCCGCTTTCGGACTAGTAGTGGGGTATTTATATCCGATACTTGAATCTTCTAGGGTTCTCGAATTTGCTAGAATGTGCTTCTTCTCCACAAGTAAAAGCTTTCGACCAATTATAATTACAACAGTTGCAGTAGTTAAGAAGAATTGAATAACATTAGTTTATCTTTTTTTCAAAGATGGCGCGCACTTATTCGCTTATAGAAGAATAAAAGATGTAGTTATTTGCTTAAATGGGCATATTCACCACGAACCACGTCTAAGTTGTATTATTTGGCATTCATTGTGCAGCTTTTTCTTGGCTTATTAGTATTATAAGGAAAACTCTACAGAAAGGTGTTTTGTCGTTTTTTTTTAAGCCGCAAGTTAAATCAAGTTATAAAAAAATATAAACAAAAACCTAAACAAAACTGAATACTTATTTTTTTCACAATTGTGCAATAAAATTCTAAATTAGGTAGGTTTGAATATGGTATAAGTTTAGTAGCTAAGAGTTCATATACATACATACATACATGTGTAAAAATACAATTATTGTAAAAAATTGTTTTTATGTATGTTATATTTATGAAGGTACATTTTGAGTAAAACTTGATGTCAGCATTATAAGATGAAACATTAATACCTACTTCTAGAAAAGAAGGAAAAGGAATTATATTCTCACAGATTTGTCGCAGTTAAATTTTACAGGAAAGCCCCCTTTTATAGAAAAGTGTATGAGAACAGCTCTGATGAAATTAATGTTTTTTTTTAATTTTCTGTTTATTTTTTCTAAATAATGGTCGAAAAGTATAAATTTATTTTACAAATATACAAGAATATGCTTCAAAAGTATTTATAGCAAAATATACAATGTGATTGAATGGGTATGCGAAAATGGTATTCCAAAAAATTCATATGCAAATTGGAAAGAAAACTGTGATTTTAAGTCGTTTTTCTAGTTTTCTTGATAAAATATACAGACTTTATTATAAATTTATATTCAACAGGTATGTACCTGTTGAATTTTACAAAAACAAACGTGCCAACAATTGTAGTAGCCCGTAGCGTAATAGTTAGTGCGTTCGACTGTCACGCTGGAGGTCTGGGTTCGCTTCCCAGCCTCGTCCACCTTAAAAACTAAAAAGTTTTTTTTCAGGGCTACTGCCGCTTGCGAGGAATTGACAAATCCTCCAAGAGTATCACTTGTCACGAATAAGTGCTTCTCGTCTAGCCGTTCGGATTCGGCATAAAATTGTAGGTCCCATCCATTCCTGTCGACAGGCGCACACAGGATTGGTAGCGAGTTGTAAGTCACAGGCCCTGGTTCTTCACGAGCCGTTGTGCCACCCAATTTATTTATTTATAACGTACAATTAATCGCATTTACTTGCTGTTGTCTAACAACTTGAATTTATCTTGACATTGACTGTATAAATAGTGATGGTTCGATTATATTTTTATATTCTTAATGCGAATAAAATACAAATAATTGACTGAGAGCCAGGGTTGCCGGTCTAGCAAAGATTCTAGCTATTTTAAGATAAGTCCATACCATACATTTATGCAAATATGAAAGTCTGGCATGCTGGGGTTGGGGCCTTTCCGTAAGTATTACTGCATTTAAAATGTATTTTTTCTCTTAAAGCCCAGCTATACAAAGCGTATTATATTTAGTTAAAGAGCTGAGCGTCCCAGATTTGAATATGGGGTTCAAGACCTTTTATGTAGCGCCAAATGTCTGCAAGACGACCAAATATTGAATCTATGAGTGCGTTTTGTACCAATTTGGCTCTACGGAAAACATCTTGGACCAGAAACCCATGTCTAGGGCGCTCAGCTCTTATTATAATAAGGCGGTGACGGGATATACGGGAACATCATGTACGAACTTCAACCAACATTATTAGAGGAATTTTCGAATCTATGTTGTATGGCTTACCGTTCTAGATAGGCTAAAACCAATATTTTGATTCCCCCTCTTGCGAATCACATAGAAATGTGGTGCACCAAATTTGAAGTAAACCCATTTATTCGATTAGTTAGGCTCTTCCTCGATGTAAAATGTACATCAGGAAGGAGCAGGACACACAGACAAACAGACCGACTCGACGGACGCCTTGTCGAAATTCACTTTTTGGCCTCCTCTATCATCGTAATGTTAGTTTTGGTTAAAAACCAAGTATTTTTTCACCCGAAACCAATATTAACTTGCCCAATAAAGACATATAAAAATAATATTAAAAGGCACGCATACGCCACAGTGTACCTACATTACTTGTAAATTTTCGTGGCAACCAACGATGTTGTTTTGAAATAGTGTGGATTGAAATGTGTTCCATATATTGCTATGTACTTGTACATATATTCTGTTTATTGGGAATGTATCGTAATATTTATTATTGGAATATAACATTCCCATTCGGCGAACCCCACAAGTGGAACCTTAGGTGAAGCAGTTCAATGGGAGAGTTGTGGTCCCTCGAGATCATGAAAATCGCCAGTTAAATGAGGAAGAAGAAGATAACATTCCCAAAACAAACTTGAAAGACACCGAGCGGTATTGTACTATTAAGTAAGAAAATTCGATTCGATTAAAAAAAAAACTAATGGAAACCCTCCCTAAAAGACTCTAGCCGTGTTTTTTGAAAAGAGTATATAGCCACTCAGCAAGTTTTTTACACGGAAAACACTAACAAAATTCTTTATAATAATTCGTTTTTGTATTGATTTACCTATACAAAATTGGCTGAGTTGTCATACACTCTCTCAAAAAAACACGGCTTCTGTAAAAAAAATGTAAATTCATACAATCACATAAATTAAGCTGGATTGACTTGTAGCATTGTTATAGACGTAGGTTTTAATAGGAATTTTTGATTTTGATTGTATAGTGAAATATGTTGCTCTGTATAGTTATCCAAAAAAAGACCAGATTTTTTTTCTTTTCTTTTTGCTCGCACTAAAGGAATTTTTTTAATACCCCTAAGAGGAATAAACAAAGTGCGGAAAATAGGGAAGAGAGGAGATACCGATGCATATTGGTTTTGAAATCCTGCAAATTGAAATGGGAGAGAAATATAGAGCCGGGTAAAGCATTCCACATTCTTGTAGTGCGACTAAGGAAAGAATCTCTTTACTTAACAGTACGTCCGAAGTTGGTCTCAAGGGTAAACTAATGGGCACTCCTAGAAGGACGAGTATTACGGTTGAATTGTTTAAGGGGAGCAATGCAACTGGCTTCACTAGAGCACACTTTATGAAAAGATATGTTAAATAAAAAAAGACATGAAACATTGCGGCGGTTATATTATATTTCGACCACCTATCATTTTCATAGCTCTTCTTTGAATTCAAGTGGATTATTGGAGCACATGTCTAAACGTGAGAATTGTACTCGAGTTTTGGATGAATAAAGCCTTTATAGATAACAGCCAGACCAGAAGGGCTACAAAATGTCTTGCATTGCCGAAGAAAGCACAAACACTTAGCAGCATTTTTGGCGACATCAAATATGTGATCGTTCCATAGAAGGTGGACTGTGATGCAAATACCAAGGAGTGAAAGCTTTTTGGTTTCCTCAATGAAAGTGCGACTCATGGATAGCGGCACGGGGGTTGGGTTTCATTTTAACGACAGTATAGACATCATTGCGTTTTTGAAGCATTAAATTCTACGCGATTTTGTATTTCCCGTTGGACAATGCTGTCGAGATCAGAAGTAGCTAATCATACGCTGCCGTTCAAGTTCCTCATCCGAAGGACATGGATGTGAATCTTTAATAAATATGAAAAGCTGATGGTACTGTCGTCAGCAAAACAGTTTAATGGATTTGAATTTTCAGACAGCATATCATTAATGAATATAATATATGAGGAAGAGGTTCGGAGACAAAACGTAGCCATACAATACAACTTTTATTGAGTGATCCGAAAAGTAATTTCTAATCGAACGAAAAAGAGATACATCGATATCAAATGCGCGCATTTTCGATAGTAGAGCTTAATGCCTAACTCTATCAAATGCTTTTGAAATATCAAGCGCAATAATCTTAGTTTTTCCAAAACGATGTAAAGATTTGTTCCACTGTTCGGTGAGATATACCATCAGATCACCAGTGGACCTATTCCTATGAAAGCCGTACTGCCAATCATTAAAAAGCTTTCGTTCTTCGGTGATATGCTGACCCAGTTTCAGCGTAGAACCAAACTGCTTGTTCGTTATCTGTCTTGATGTTGTCGTCCAGTATGCCCATTGTACTGAGGTATTTCGGCTCGCGTTGTCGTTGCTCGGTGAGCATCCTTCTTATCAGTTGATTTGGGTGACTGTTGGTGTGTCCTACTAGCTTCTTTTCTTGAAGGAGTAGATAGTTACCTGTTCAGGGAGATAGTGTTCGCCTCTGTGTGCAGACGCTCATTACTGTGATGTCTCATTCGGTGGCGGTCGAAATGTAGTCCGGTACAGATCCGGAGTAACTTTCTTTCGAATATTTGAAGTTCCTTCATGGCCGTCCTCGAGGTGCATAACCAAATTGGGAAGGATTGACAGGTTTTAGGAGCTGCTTGTATATAAGTATCTTCGTCTTCTGGCTTAGTCCGTTTCTAAGTCTCATCAACGGGTGGAGTCGGTGGAAGTCCCATTTGGCTTCTTTGAGAACGATTGCGGGTTGAACCTTAGCAACTCATTGAAGTGAACGCCGAGGTAATTCACGTTCTTTTTGGCTGTTATCGTGGATCCATCCGGAAGATAGATCTGCTTCTCCAGATCACAGCGCTGCGACTACCTCTACTGGGTCTCCTGAAGCACACAAGCTCCGATTTGGAGGTTTTTATCTGGAGGCCCCATTTCTTGTAGTAGTCGTAGAGTCTGTTAATGTGGTATTCAACTTTACGTACAGCTGCCAGCGGAGACATAGATGTTTTGGCAACCAGTTGTTATAAGCTAATCGGTTGTCATCAGGCTGTGAAAATGGGCCTAGCTTCGAACCTTAGGCAACACCGGCTTTGATGTTTTTCACTTGTGATTTACACTTGTGTAGTTGAACGTAGAATTTCTGGAAGAAAGAAAAGAAAAAAATTGTTTGTTAGTGACGGAGATAAATGACATACTTGAAGCTTATGGATAATGGCTTCACATTCATTCCATACGCTATTGAATGCTTTCTCGACATCCAGAAAACATCCAACGGTGACACGATGATTGTTAAGGGCTATGGTGATGTCATGCTGGAACTTCAGGAGCAGATGCAAAGTAGAGTGCCAAACTGCATGTTCGGGATGATGGCATTTTCGCTGCAGAATCTCTTTAGTCTCCGAAGTAATACTTCTTCCAGTATTGTACTTAAATTGCTCAGAAGCGAAATCGGCCTGTAATTGGACACCAAGTTCCAAGCAGATTTATTAGGAATGACCTATGGCCACGACCTTTGCTGTTTTCACTTTTGAGTGAAGTAGCAGTTTTGTTGATGCAGTTGTTCATACTTGTTTAAAGGATGCAGTAATCATGTGGCAGCATTTTCAGGCGGCTGACTTTTTCGGCTTTAAATTCCCGATGATATCTCATATCTGCTACCTCACCCAGATTGCAGAGATGTGTGCTATAAGTTGGAGCACTTGCTAGTTTGGATTCACCAAAAACGGCTCCTTCCGGGTTTGGCTGCAGGGTTAGCTGGATGGATGCCTCAACTTTAGAAACGTTGGATCGTCCTATGGGTTTGGTTTGAAGTTTCCCTCGAAGTGTTTGGCGACCCAACTTACAATTCAGCTTCTTTAAGCTTAAAAATTTTCTTCAAACAGAGCCTTAGATTTTTTTTTGATATTAGCTGTTTGTTCGTCGGCTGGTTTTTTCTTAGGCATTACAATGGCCCTTAGTAATAAACGAAATTTGAGTCGAATTTATCCTTTATTCCATACCATACCAAAAAATCGAATCTAATCTAAATTAAGGGCCAATAACACGAACAAATCTAGATACCATTGGCGACGTACCCGGACGCGGCCAATATGTCAATCTGTAATAAAGAAGCTCGAATTTGTAAAAGTCATTTTAAAGAAGCTTTTTAAAAAACTCTATTGACATTTATAACTATATATATTGAATAAATTGAACTCGTGGAGAGAAGGATAATTAATTTCACTTGGCTTTTGTCTTTTCGAGCATTCATAAAGCTACTTTTCGTTTGGTTTATGACATAAGCTTCAATGCACGATAAACCGAAACAAGGTCTATGCTCATTAGATAAACATAACATTCGGCATTTTCGTATATCTGGGTATTTATGTCACGATCAGCTTTCATGTTTTTGTTCAACTTAAAGTGAAGACCATAATTACAAATTTAAGTATTTAAATAAATTGTTTCTAAATTCTTAATAAGCAGTAGAAACATTAATAATAACAATCAAATAAAGTAAGATTATTTTTCTTTTCTCCGAACATAAGCAGATGATTGTGACGTCACACACCTAATGAGCATACCTTGTTTCTGTTTATCGTGCTTCAGTGCCAGTGTATTTTTTCGACTTGATTTTATTAAAAATATGCATTATTACTTAGTATATTTTAAGACTATTAAAATTATTTTAAGACTATTGAAATGAAAATGGAGCAAGTGAACTGCTAAACAAATCGTTTACATTTCATGTTCATGTGTGAAAATTTTTATAGAAGCTCGGATTTATTTAAAGGAAAAGGCTGATTTAGTTTTTGCATCTTCCAAAATATATCTAAGACGGTTGAGTGGTTAGAGTGATGGACTGTCACGTAGGAGTTCCCGAGTTCGATCCCAAGTGAGGTAAAAATATAATTTATGTTTTGTAATTGTTTTATTATTAATAAATAATTGAATTTGATACTTGATTTCAGATAAAATGCAGTAAACATCACATTAAAAAATAAAAATTTATCTTTCTTTTTTTTATTTATTTTTGTTCACCTTCTATAAGACTTGTAGTTCACTTTTATACAACCATGTCCGAAGCTATCTGTCAAGTTGAGGTGTCATTCAAATTTCCAATATCGCTCGTTAAAACTTCGTATCGGCTTCTTTAGGCTTTTATACAATCTGCTACTTTTAAAAGATCTGCGAATAAGTTTATAAGAAGATTTTCCGAAATCACGTATACAAGCTGTATTAGCTTGTATAACATTCTCCTTTTTATGCTTAAGTAAACTTTACAAATGTCTTATGGAACTTCTAAAGCCTATTCTATTAAGCCGAACCGAAGTTGAAATGTAAGTTGGGGAACGCTTCCACTTTGTCTTGTGTTGATGTTGCTTCAGTATTGATGAGACTGATGATTTCCGTGATTGGAGGTCGTTTCCCAACAATTTTGTTGATATTCTTGAATGCTTCAGGTCCTTGCTTGATCGCCTGTAGCCTCTTCTGGAACTGACATTGACACAATGCAACTCAATCCAAACCGTTTGCGCTCTCAAGTACAGGAGGAGTGATAACACTTTCTGGCAGCGTCGAATTAATAGCAAACTGTGCTGCAAGCAAATTGGCTTTCTCTACGGCTGACAAAAGGGGTGCCATTGATGATGAGCGTTGGAACCAACGACGAAGTAGCATTTCGTATATTCTTTTCAAATGACGAAAACATTCGCAAGTTCATGCATTAAAGATCTATACGTAACTTGTACCTAATCAAGTTGAACTAAATAATTCAAGTACGAATTTACCTACCAGGTTTTTAATTTATAATCGATGTCTCTGACGATTTGTTCCTTAATTATTTTCTTCATCACCCTTGTTTTTAACTAACTTATCAGATTTCATGGCTTAAGTTGTTCTTCTTTTCTGTGAAAAAAAAAGTAGTTCTTTTTTATATTTCCCAGAAAATCTTTTATAGAATTTTTTACTCCTACTATTTCCTTCTTTTTATACTTGCTCTTTATACTATGGGGCAAGTATTGGCTTAGTATATAATATTTGATATATGTATGTACATATGTAAAAGAAACTTTCTGTAATTCCAGAAGTTAATTTTGTATTTATAATTTGACATATTTTTCTCTTTTTTTTTTTACATATATTAGTACTTGTTATAGACGGTGTTCACATTGGATTAACTCTTCCGACTATTTTTGACTTTTCTGAAATTTATCTCACTCCCACTTCAAATTTATAAAGAGAAAATAGTAGTACATTTTTAAAAACTTTAAAAATGTGTGGAATTTTTTTTGACGTTCTCTTTTATAAATTCGGAGGAATTAAAAAGTATCATATTGAGTGCTATAAGACTGTAGAACCTCTAAAAATTAGAACAAGTTGATGCGACCCTGTCGTACATATTGTCTTATAACAATTCAAATAGAATTAATTTGCTTGAGGGAATTCTTCCGATTCAAGGGACCTGAAGCAGTCCCAACGAACGAGATTTATTCCCGTTTTTACTTCATTAAGCAATTTTTTTTCTCTCGAACTCTATGCTATCAATGGTGGGAGTGGGAGGAGTAGAATGAAAAAGCAAAAAAGCGCGTGGAAAATGGCACATGAGTTGCGCATCAGGACTTTTCTCCCTTATACTTCAACGTATTAGCTGATGTACTATATAGAAGTAGAGTAGGTATTTTGGAATTCCAAGTGCAGAAATCTGATTTTTATGTTTGTATGTACCTAGACATTATTTGAAGCGGGGGAGTGCTTAACATTGCTAATGTTTGCCAGCCAAGTACCAGAGGATATAATCCCGAATTTCGTGTTCCTGGCTGCCTTCTTTTTTTTTTTTTTTTTTTTTTTTTTTTTTGGCACAGATGTATTAATACTGCGTTTGATGGTACCTTCATTGTTTTTGTGCGCCTGGATTTTTCTTGGCACGGCAAAAAACGTGGTCAAAGAAAGTTTTTGGCGGAAGAACAACTCAATGAATGATTAGCAATTAACGTTGGCAAAAGCCCGCTCCGAATTAAATTAAATGATTTTAAATGCTGACTATGTCCTCAGTCAGTCACCTCTGTATGGAGCTTGATAGTATTTTACTTTTTTATTTGCAGGAAAGATAATTCATTTAAAAAAGTTCAACCTTATCAAATGGAAAGTGACTAAAAATAAAATAAATCCTTGATTACCTAGCTACCTTTAAACTTTCACAGAACTGATGTATGCGCTGCAGTAGTTCCAAACCACATGAACCTAGTTTTAATTTATATTGGGTCATTGGGTCGCATGTGATTTCATGCGTTAAGTAGATAATTTTCTATTGAATTTGCACTTAAGTTCAATCTGGGCATTTGATGAGGTTTGTGTGAACGCGATTAACTATCCTGAATATTGTACGACAACTCCATTATTCGTCATTTAAGTATCTTAGCATTAGTGTGATACACACGGTTGGACGCGATGGTTGTGTATTACTCCGTATATAATATAACGAACATATGGGTATTAAAGTTATATATAGCCATGAATTTAAGTACATTTAAAGTTAGAGGTGTTAGTTTGATATACTTTCACCCCCTCCTACCTAAAGATCTCAAGCCTGTGCTATACACTTTTTGCATGTTATAAATAGAGATCATCCTTATACCACTAAAAATAATAACCCAGACTTTTCATGATTTATTCGCATTTTTTTTTCTTGGTTGACTGGACTAACATTTTATTGACACTCCAAAATATTGAACGCAAATTTTTCTACACCTAATTTATTTTCCTTCTTAGTTGATCTATAAGGCATGCAGTACTTTCGTGTCAAATCTTAGGATCCGGGATCTTAGCACTTAGAAAACTAGAAATGGCCGCCATGGGCAGACTAACCCATAGCCCAATTAGTGCTGAAGTGCACCGTTTCGATGCCATAACTCGTTAGAACCTGTGGATGGAAATGGAAATGAGAGATTATGGGCCCTCAGGACATCGTCCATCTTGGTTTGAATTTAGAATATAGGATTGAAAAGATTTTATTATATATAACAATCATCAGCAAGCGGATCGCTCACTCAACCAGACCAGCACCATCCACAGTTTGCCCAACTAAGCAGTTTGTTGGCTAGCAATGGAGCGGCCACTGATCTGATCGAATGATCATCCGGCCCTTCCGAATGATTGTGCTCTAGCCACGGTTGCCACGTTGGTCATTTGTGACCGAAGTTGGTCATTTTTTTTAAACTTGGTCATTTTGTTCTCCGTCTGGTCATTTTTTTTTTTGAAGAAGAAATATAAAAAAAACTCGACTTTTAATTTTCATATTCTCAAAATGAAGCGCAATTTTTTTTTATGGCCTTATGTAAACGATGCATGTGTTAAATTGAACGCACTGCGCTTTATCTATTGACAGATGGAAAGTTTGAAATATTTTTGTGTTTAAACGTTTAAGCGTCTCCGTGTATTTCGCTTGTTGGTTTTGTTAGTTCTTGTTTTAAACAAAACATACAAAATGGATTAGTTATTAATAAGATATATTAATAATTTTTTCTTGTAAAATTAAAACAACATCACTTAAGGTTTGTTATTGTCGTTTCCACACAGATCAGCTGCTGCTAAAAGAAAGTTTTATGATTTAAGTTTAATTAAAACTAAGTTAAGAAACAAACTTAACTTTGACACCATAAATAATATTAGGCCTTTTTTATTGGTTAGTGTATACGCAGCACAGCAAAATTTGACATTGTACACAACAACAAGGTAAAAGTGCGGATACTACATAACGTGTTATTACTTTGTTTTATGATGTTTAAAAAATATTAGATACTTAATAAATAATTATGTAGTATCCGCACTTTTCCTTTGTTGTTGTTTACAGTGTAAAATTTTGCTGCACTGCGTATACACTTACCAATAAAAGAGGCCTATTATGTTGTCCAAAGAGATTCACGATGAAAAACGTGTAAGCCATAACGTTTGGTGTGCCGAAACTTTTTTTTAAATAAGTAGAAGTGTGTACATTTTAGTAGATTTAATTTAGCTATACGCAATTTCGTTTTGATTGATTAAAAAAAAATATTGTGAATTTAATATAACATGCTGTGAAAAAATGTAATTTAGTGAATAAACCTTACCCTTAAACATTGCCCTTTTTGTTTATTAATTTTTGCTAATTTCTAATTAATTATTTATGATAATCAATGAAAAAATATGGCTTACATTTTCTTTGTGCTATGAAGTTTTCATATTTTAATTATTTTGGTCACTTTTTACTCCTTTTGGTCCTTTTTATTTTCAATTTTGGTCACAAATTGTATTTCCAAGTGGCAACCGTGGCACTAGCTACTGTTTCATTTTCCTGCTGGTCCTCACAGCTCCGACAGTGAGTATTAGTCCAGTGCATTTATAATCTCACCCAGCAGGGTGTAGTGCCGGAACTTGGCTGCGCACTACCGTGTCCCTTGAAAGAATATTGCCCTTCATAACTCCAAGCAAAGTGTTGATTTTTTCCGCAAGTGAGCCATGAAGGGCTGATCCTTGTCTGGCTAGATCGTTAGCGCTTTCATTGCCCTCAATGACAATTTGACCCGGAACCCAGAAAAGAGTGACACCGAGGTCATTGTACAGACTCGCAAGCTCGACCCAGCATTTAACAGCCGCCTGATTGTGACAATTGCCAATTGACAATTTGACCCGGAACCCAGATAAGAGTGACACCGAGGTCAATGTACAGACTCACAAGCTCATCCCAGCATTTAACAGCCGCCTGATTGTGACAATAGCTGCATTACGGTTCTGGTTTGGATCTTCTTTTAGTAACTTGCATGCTTCCCTATTTGTCAGTAATTCAGTTTGAAAGGCACTAGCAAACGCAGGTAGCAGAAAAAGCCTAGAGACATTTAGAGACTCAGAAAAGATTCCTGCACCAACACCACACACCATCTTTAAGCCATCTGTAAAGATAGTTGTGTTGAAGTCTCTCATCATAACGTCATTATTCCAATCCTTCCTGGATGGAAATTTAACTTTAAGATCCTTACTGATACTCATTGTATAGGGGTGCAGTAGTCAGTGGGAGTCGAAAACATTTCCATTGGAATCAAGTCTGTGATATTGCTGTGACCATAAGTCTTGGCAAACAAAGAGTTTGATTCTTTAAGTCTTAACGCGCTGCAAGATCCTATTAGATATTAAATATACAGGGTGTCCCTTAATTCGTCAATAGTATTTAAGGGCATGATTCTTGGGTGTATTCTCAGAAACGGCCTTCAGTAAGGGCCTATGTCCAATTTTGATATCATTTAACGGGGATTTAAGAAAATTCTTACTTTGGTGTACCCTGACCCATGTTAACGGTAATTGTGCTGTTAGTAATAACGATAGAAACTTCGTTTAGTGCCTTTGTAACTGCGTTTAACTAAATTTTATATCTTTTCTTAGTCTTAAGATATTCAGTTTTTAGCCTGATCCATTTTTCCTACCCATGCTAATTTTTTGAATTTGAGGTCAATTTTCTCAAAAAATGCGTAATCAACATGATGTTTTTTTTTTTTTTTTTTTTTTTTTTTTTTTTTTTTTTTTTTTTTTTTTGAATGTATGTAACAATACTAAAAATAAAACGTCACCCGAGAATTGGTTTGTTCCATACGCCATTGGCACTTTTTCGAGAAAAACGCATTCAAAGGTTTGCGTACTTGGTACTCCGAAACTGTGTGATAGGATTTTTTTATTTTGTTAACTTGAAGTTATTGTTATGAGAATTTCACCTACCAATTTTCAAAGTGTTTTGCCAAGCCGTTAACAAGATACGTTAATTAGAGTAAAAGTCCACTTTTTTGACTTGTGTCCCACGTCATACATTTTGAAAATGATTTTTTTTCTATACACGTGGAACACAAAAAAATGGATATGGCACAAAGCGATTTCTCATCAAATGTATATTTGAAAGGCAAGAAAGCATGGAGTTGGATGATAAAATTTGAGAAGAAAATCGATTAAATCTCTTTTTTCAATAAAGTTTTTATTTAACAAATCCAATAGACAATAAACATTCTTCTTAAAAAAAAAAAAAACAAACAAAACAACTAAAATTAAAGCAGTTTTACTGCTTTTTTGACTGATTTGTTTACTTGTTTTTGACGTTCTTGGGATTTTGCTGTCACAACTTCTGTCAGTGGTGCGTTCTTTTATTAACCATAGTTAACTATGGTTGTTATGTCAAACAAAATTGTTGAAGTGTCATTGTTAGGTTTAGTTGAAAATTGTTACATTTCATTTAGGAACGATTTATTGTAAGACATTGTTGATCTGCCAAACGAACATTTTGAAAAACTTTATTTCATCGTTAATTACCATAAAATCATGTTATTTTTCAACAATATACAATATACTCTCCTTTTTCATTAAAAATCGTAACAAATTCAATTTTAATTCATTTCACTTCACCATAAGCTTTTTTTTTGATTCTTCAATTTTTATTTTTTGTAAACAAACCTTCTCACATATGCTTTGACAGATCAACACTTTCAACTCATATCATGGAGATGAGTTGGAAATAGTTACGAATTGTAACTATTTGACACTAATAAACTGAATTTAGGAACGATGTGATGACGTCATATAGTTACAAATCGTAACTATTTTGTAATAAAGGAACGAACATTGTTAACTATAGCTAACCATAGTTAACTGTGGTTAACAAAAGAACGCACCACAGCTGAATAATTTAGATCAGCTCTTGAATGATCACCTTTCGGAAAAATAACAGTTAGCAGTTACCTTGAAATAACTCAGTAAGTTATAATGAAAAAAAACTTGAAAAATATCCCGACGACAAAGAGGAAGAACTAAGACCCTTGGGCAATAATGCGTCATCAAACACGCTTTATTTGAAAAAAAAATATATTTATATACTTTATATCCTGCATTTATTTAAATAAATTGGAAAAATAAGCAGGTACTTACTTAAGGATACCGCTAACCACAGAACGAGGTTCAGATGAAACAGTGTCCTTTACAAAAAAAAAACCCAAAAACATCCGCGATCGCACGTTCAATCACCTTGGCCACAACTAGCTGATTTCATTCAATCGTCTCCGAATATCTACACAACTATAATGGAGGTTGCACAAGCCAATACTAAAATTTTGTTTGCGATCATTGTCCTACAAACATAGCAATTCTTTAACAAAAGTGCACGTTTCAGTTCTCAACTTTCTTAGCATTTTCTCTATCTCTCTTCGCCGTGATATGCACGTGGAACAAAACAATTCTCACAAAAAAACTGCAAATAATTGTATGGAAAAGTTGTCCCAAACGCCAAAAAATGGTTTATGGCACAAAACAATTCTAAAAACTGTTGATTTTGGTGGATAGGGAACAAAATCGATGTTCGATATCTCGGGATTGGAAAGACATAGAGCGAATCGGCTCACAGATTTAGAAAGGGCATACAAAATTACCATACAATCCATTCCTTACTCAAAAACGACAAAAGTGGCGTATGGAACAAACCAATTCATAGGCGACAAAAAGTCGATAACAAGTTTGCCGAAAAACCCATAGATTTTGTGATAATTTCGAAAACCAGCCAGCGGCAGAAAACCAGCAAAGGCTGGTATTTTTTCTAAAAATAAAGGCCTTAACAACGCAATCAACGTTAACACCAAAGTTAGACTTTTTTGTTGAATCCCCGATAAATGATATCAAAATTGGAGATAAGCCCTTATAGTACAGTTACTATATACATTCACGTATGCGTCAGATCTGGTATTTCTGATTTTTTGCTGATTTGTTCAGGATATTGGCCTTGTAAATAACCTAAGTTTTCGACCTCGAGCGGCGACCGCTTCATGGTCAAAAATAAAAAAAAAACGCTTTTTTGAGTTATTGGCGATTTTGGCCCCAAAGAAGTAATTTTCAATAAAAACATTGTCTTACAATTTCAAAGTAACCTACTTTGCTCCAATTTGAGCCCGAAACATGTCTCTGTAGACCGAATGGTTTCCAAAATACAGCATTTCAAAATTTAGCACAATCTCAATTTTGCACGTGTTTCTTGTAGGAACGGCAACCAACGAAGAATAGGCACCTCGTATATATACCAGCGAGTGCCGCTCCTACGGTGAACACCAACGTCAGTGAGTTAAGGGGATAAGATTAGTAAAATCCTCCTGAGGAAAGGGACAGCTTCTTCGGCTTACTAAGTAAACCTGACTGAACAAAACAGACACATACAGACACCAACCACTGAACTCATCAATCAGACGTTGATTGAAAAGAGCCACAGGCACCAACGGGCCTGTAGGTAGTGGAAGGATGATTTATCCAGTGATTGGGGGTAAAAGAAAGGACGACGCCCTTTAAAGGCACTGATGTATTTTACCCTCCTCAACCAAGGTATTATGTGCAGACCGAAACTTCTTCAACGACTTAGAAGTACGAATATACCCCACGACTTTTCAGGCTATAACTTGCTGAAACTCATAAACACCCTTAACGGCCTTGACCAACATAGGATTTATCATTGGTTTCATTATTAGATGGGTATCCGAATGGATCTACATTGATCTAACTGTGAGGGTCATTTTAATTCAATAAGATCCTTCTTTTGTCTTAAAGTATCAAAAATTGACACAAAAGTGTTTTTAAATTAAAAAAGACCTTGAGTGATTTAACCATCTCTGTTTAACTCTGGTTTAAATATACAGGTGTTTTTTACATTCATATTCATAGGTATATGAACCTACATTCTATTATATTTTTATATTTTCCCAGACAATCAATAAAATTTTCTATTTCCTGAGTGGAAAAGTTTGAATTTCGTTTATTCATTTTTTTGTAAAATAAAAAAAAAAATCAACAAAAGAGATTAAAAACAACGGCTGTGGCTCACATGTTTTTTTTTTTTAACAAAAACAACTGTCAACCAAAATATCAAAATCTATCGATTTCAATAGCTTTTTGACAACTGAATCTATAACTTTTCAGTGATACCAAATTATAATACCACTTATGAAGTTAAAAAATAAACCCCCACTAAAAATCTGGTTCACGAGTTAACTCTGAATTCAGGATTAACTAGCTCCGCGTTTAACTCAGAGTTAACTCAGCACTAAAAAACTGGGTCTTAGAGTAGAGTTTGGTGGTGGGTCGTATTGCCGACTTAAGTTGTCGCTTGTTGTTTCATCTGAAATTTTGAATCCAATTGGTTTTACATTAACTGCATTTGCCTCTTGTTAAAGCTCTACTATTTTCTCAAGTAAGAATACATAATTTAAGCCTTAATAGCCCAAGTTCAACAGCATGGTCAATATTATTTTGTAATGCAATTTATTATTCCCTTTTCATGTAGACTATTACATACATACATTATATTGGTGCTTGTTTTCTAGAGCAATAAAGGAAATGTCGAGATACATTGTTTGTGGTATAAATATGTCAACCATACCTTTTGAGACCATTTTAGGAGAACACGTGTCCTGTTACACTGATGGTATAATAAATGTACAGGTATGTGTCTATTTATAAGACTATATATAGCTCTATATAATATACATAACGATTGGTTTTCATGTTCTATGCAAATCAAAGGTTGTATCGTTATCCGTCGTCGTCGACGTTGTCGTCATAGTCCTTGTATATGTATATTTTTTATTCTCTTAATTAACATGCTGAGTTCCATATAGGACACTCAAATAGGGCTATAGAGATTTTAAGTTACATGTTAACGGAAACGGATACTGTTTTTTTATGCGAAACCAAAACCAAAGATGATAACTTTAAAAGGTTTTCAATGTTTATTGTATAGAGGAAACTTCAGTATTTTTTCCTATTTTAACTACGTTTTTTGTATGACTATTAACAGCAAATTATTATAGTTTTCAGTTAAATAGTAATTTAGTTGCCAAAATAAATATAGTTTCTTTTAGAAGTTTTTTTGTAAACGAACTTTATTGTTATTTTTAGTAGGATTCTTTTGTGAGAACTAAAGTTCATACAATGCAGTCACGCTGCGAAGACAACAATTAACACTGAACATTTTTAATGAAACAACAACAACTCAAGTTTACAACTTTATTGTTAACAATTTGAATTCCATTCATGGACTATAACTTAATTTCGCTCATGTGTATCGAAGGAGTGTGGAGGAGAAGATTCAACGACGAGCTATACCTACGGGCTAAACAGCGACGTTGGCGTGCTCAAAAAGCTGAAAATACAGCAGTTGAGATGGCTGGGGCACGTGGAGCGTATGCAGCAGAGGTGTATGCAGCAGAGGAAGAAGGCGTAACAGGTGGCACACTCAAGTGGAGGACGACATCAAACAACTCGGTGTGCGCAACTGGAAGCGGCTAGCTAGGAACAGAGCTGGCTGGAGGGGCTTGTTAGTTGAGGCCGAAGCCCATCCCGGGCTGTGAGCGCCATCTAAAGTAAAGTAAGTAGGTTTGAGGTTTATCGTCATGCTATTTATTGTTATTGAGAAAAAAAATGTCACCAATGAGGTGTAAAAATATCGGTCGACGTTCGCCTACCGCAAGTCGAGTTCACAATCTTCGAGACAGTGTGACTGAAGAAGAGCGTAGTAAGCATGTGGAGGTAAACAGTGTGTTCCAAATGGCATGTTGGTTAAGTGATAATATTATGTTACGCAATCTGACTCAGTCAAAATTGTTCAAGGGAACGAGACTCGCTGATAAAAAATTATGAAAAATTTGATTGAAGCTATTATAATCTTAGGAAAGATCAAAGACGAGGATGTACTTATTCCAAGAATACCACTAATGCCAATTGACTTTCCTTAACGAATTTAATCGTGTATACACTATACAGTTCCCAGTTTCCTTCCATTCGACAGTAAATAAATCCCAATGCCAATCGCTAGAAGTGTGTGGAATAAAGCTTGAATTGCCGTGTTTTTCGCATGAATCATTTGTACGTTGCCTGCCTCGAGCACGTCGTCGTTTTTTGTTCTCTCTGCAGAAGAAAAATCGTAAAATATTGTACATTAAAAGTCATTGTCGCATGGTCGTTTACCTAATTGTAATTTTATTGTATTATATAGTCGTATTGTAAATGGAAGATTTTGTAACATTTATTTTCATTAAAAACGTTAATTACAACATTTCCGGTACTTTTCACTTTGAGGAGTTAATCACTTTCTTTAACAAATCAAACGTGTTAAAAAAAATGGCAGTACGAAGTTTGCCGGGTTAGCTTGTTAAATATAAAAAATTGAATAAAATAAATTCTTGCCCAGTGTCAGATCTTTCTTACAATCTCCCACCTTACAATTCTCCAACGAATTGTTGGTTTGCAAATCGTGTCCGGAGAAAAGAGAAAAAACTAGAATGATCAACAACCAACTTGTGTGCGTGCGGCTAGCCCGGTTGCAAAAGTCGAAACAATTGAACTTTTTTCGATACACTCGACAATGCTAAGGTACACAAATACACTTTTATAAAATTCAGTACACTTTTGCCCTGCCACTTAAGAGCTATTTACTTCACCAATATATGTATGTTTTTAGAAAATTAAACAGCTAATTTCTTTTAACACAAAGCACGAGCATTATGCTAGATTTCCCTTTGCCGTTTACCAAACCAACTGACAAAATACCTATTTTTGTGTCTTTTATCAAAATGACAAGTGAAATTACCTTAAAATAAATTGCTTGTCTTTGAACTGAATCTCCTAAAAGTGCGTCGCTTATAAAATCTTGTCGGCTTCTCTGTGTGACCGCTTAAAACCTTTTGTCATCGATCTGATCGGCCCCTATCAGTGTGGTTTTAGGCCAGGCAAGTCAACCGTGTCGATCAAATGTTCACACTCCGAGAGATTTTAGAAAAATCCCGGGAATTCCAGATCGATACACACCACCTTTTTATCGATTTTAAAGTCGCGTATGATAGCGTGAAAAGGGACGAATTATACAGAGCCATGTCGAGTCTCGGCATCCCTGCCAAACTCGTCCGCCTGTGCAGGAATCTCGCTGTTCTGTCAAAATTGATAAGAACACCACCGATTCCTTTGATGTTGAGAAAGGATTGAAGCAAGGCGACGCGTTATCATGCAACCTATTCAACATCGTTCTTGATGCCATTGTACGCAACGCACATGTCAACACCAGCGGTATAATCTATCAAAAGTCCGTTCAAATGCTTGCGTATGCGGATGACATAGACATTGTCGGCAGAACAAAGCGAACTGTGGCAGGGGCATTTGCGAGCATTGAATCGGAGGCGGCTAAAATGGGATTGGCGGTTAATGAGGACAAGACGAAGTATATGCTGTCATCGAGAGAGGAATCTCAACATCGTCGACTCTGGCAAAATATCACGATGGACAGATATAACTTCGAAGTTGTCAAGAACTTTGTCTACCTGGGCTCCACTATTACATCGCAGAATGACATCAGTGCAGAGATCAAGCGAAGAATTACTCTTGCCAAACGCTGTTTCTTAGGTCTAAGAAGGCATTTAAGTAGTAAGGCCCTCTCTCAGAGAACCAAAGAGACTTTATACAGGACCCTAATCATCCTGGTCCTGCTTTATGGGTTAGAAGCATGGACACTGAAAGATTCGGATAAAAATCTGCTAGGGTGCTTTGAGAGGAAGATTCTTCGTGTGATTTTCGGTCCGGTGTGTATCGAAGGAG
Source organism: Melangyna quadrimaculata (assembly GCA_949320155.1). Lineage (NCBI taxonomy): Eukaryota > Metazoa > Arthropoda > Insecta > Diptera > Syrphidae > Melangyna > Melangyna quadrimaculata. The sequence continues at coordinate 439,267,275 of OX439483.1, forward strand.
TATGGAGGAGAAGATTCAACGACGAGCTATACGGGCTATACAGCGACGTTGACCTGGGCAAAAAGCTGAAAATACAGCGACTGAGATGGCTGGGGCACTTGGAGCGTATGGACAGCAACGCACCTGCCCGAACGAGTCTTCGAATCCAACCCCGATGGGGTACGTAGCAGAGGAAGAATCCGTAACACGTGGCGCAAACAAGTGGATGACGACATCAAAGCACTCGGTGTGCGCAACTGGAAGCGGCTAGCTAGGGACATAGCTGGCTGGAGGGGCTTGTTAGTTGAGGCCGAAGCCCATCCCGGGCTGTGAGCGCCATCATAAGTAAGTAAGTAGGTTGAACTGGAAAAATTTGTTTGTCAATGAAAGACAACGAATTTCAAAAACAAGTAGAAATAAGTGAATTGACCAACACAATGCCATTTTGCCTTTGAAAGGCAAACAAAATGTTTGTCCAACTTGTTTTATCCTTTGTCAATAACACTGATTTTACAGCTATAAAGTTTAATTAGAAGTGAATGTTTTTTCAAATTGAAGTTAGTTTTTGTAATTTGACGGGTAAAATAAAATTAATTCCGTAAAATGAGTGAAAAGAATATAAGTTATCGCAATTCAGATTTCAGAGGATGATAAAATTTTGTAGAAGCTAACAGAAAAATGAGGGAGCCTGGAGGTCACAACGGAGATGACCCGATCTTTTATTTAAAAAGTGCTGCAGTTCAATCAGGAATGACTTGATATTTAATGTAAAAAGTGATGCAGTTCAATAAATCAAAAGAGTGCGCTAGACTGGAAATTTTAATTGGAAATGGTTGGAAAACAGACGAATATTACATGTGTCATACGCTAATTTTTGATTATCCATCGATTTCCAGGTTGAAAAAGAACATAGTTGAAAAATTTTTTTTACTACATATTTATTTTTTTTAATGAAAGCGGTTAGAGGAAATAAATGAAAATTTGACGACTGATTTCAAATTCTGATTTTTGGTAACAAAATATTTTTTTTATGTTGGTATAGCAAGTTACTGATAAGATAGTAAGCTTACATTTTTTCTTTATGAATTTTTATCTATTTTATAAAAAAAAAAACTCCGACTGCACACATCTACACAAATTTCATCGAAGATGAGTGTAAGTTCGGAAAATTCCAATCCAAGTGGAAATACTTGTCAATGAACTAACAAAGCCATCTGTCAAAAATTCTTTGACTTTGAAAAGACAAAAAACTAATTTTTGGCAATTAAAGACACAAGTGCAAATGAACTGGCATTCGTGTCGTTTCAACGACAAGTAGGAACCTACCATTATGATTGAATTTATCAGGGGGTGGAATGCACTTGGCTATTTCAAGAACTCTGTTTATAAAATAAGCAGTACTACTAAACAAAGAAAGTTATACTCTAACATTACTTTATAATAAATTTTGGAGAATTAAGTGAAGGTACCCAGATGTTTCCCAGTCCAAACACACGACGATATGTTTAATTTAAAAAAAAAAAATTGCTCTTGTTTTTTTATAATTCTTCATAAACATTGACTTTTTTTTTAATCAAAAAGTACAATTCGGTACACTTTTTTTTAACATTCGATATATTGCTAAAAAACGATTTTTCATTCTTGGCGGCTAGTAAAAATGCTAGTTGTCTCAAATTGCAATTTATAAAGACAAAACCCTCGGTGGCGCAATGCGTAGTGCATAGGCCTCAGAGATAGCTGGTCTAGGAACATAAAGACTAAGCACCACTTAAGGAATCTGATGATTGGTGTGACAGCCATGAAATTGCTATAATTACAGCCAAATGCAAATGCCCACTCAAGTCGTTGTTGAACATTCATTTTTTTTTCACATTTCAAAATAAAAAAAATGTTTGTTTATAATTATTAAAAATAAAGCGTATGCGCTGACCATCACATAACAAACCATTATTATCCATTATACTTAACCCATTAGCAGAGATACATACATATGCTATCGTCTTGTTTTGAATTTATGTAGGTACCTCCTTTTAAAACCGAAAGAAAAAAATGCGCTCTGTAAGTACTTACTTAGTTTATTTTAATAATATTTTAAAGACGAACGCTCAAAATCCCCCTAAAATGTTTACCCAAACTTTATATAAATAGCATTTACATAAAATCACGTTAATTGTTGTTTATCAAGGTCTTGCTTGAAATGAAATGATAAGTAGAGTTTCTGTCCTTATGCTGGTATCTATCTGATTGTGAGTAAAATTAATTTCATTGTGCCTTGTCTTCATCCTTAATCTATCAGTTGAATTTGTATTCAATGAAATTCCAAATACAACGCAGAGCAAGATGATTAACTTAATGGATATGCGGAGAACTTGGCAATTAATGACCATTGGTGTGGTTGTATTAGGTTTCCATTTCATTTATTTCATAATTAACGAACCCAAAGACCGAACGGACCCAAAGCTGGAGGATTTAAATAATTTCATTTCGGTTTAATCCAAAGTCGAATCCTAATTGCAACAATTAGTCGTCCGTCCAGTTTAGGTACGTCATCGCGTTGGTCGTCATCGTCATTGAGATAAAGTCCGTCCGGCAGCGGCGACTGGCGTCCTGCTGTCATCAGTATTCGCCTTTTGCTCAAGCAATTTGTCATTCTGGTGTTCAGGACCAATATAAGAAAAAGCGGGTTAGAACACTAGTTAATCTACTGCTTCGTCGAAGAGTTGCTATACCTACCTACCTACCTACTTCAATTAAGATACCTTAACAAATAATGACCAAAGCTGCTACAAGAAAGGGGAAAATGAAAGTTTGGCCAGTTGTTGAAAATGGGTTTGTAGGAATTTTAATGGGTTTTTGTAATACCACAGAAAATAACTAGAGTATTTATCAATTGATCGGTTTGTTCCCAGTTACAATATAAATGCCAAATGGAGTTAATTTATTAACAAAACTAATTTTAAAATCGAATAAAATCATTCAATAAATAATATGAGAAATAATTAAATGAACAACTGAATTGCATGAACTTATTCTAATGGTCTAGAGCTATTAGAAGGTTTAGCTCTGAAGGTTTGTTGATAGATGACCTTTTAAAAATAAAGTGAACAAAAACATTTCTATGGGAAGCAAAGATGTTATAGGATACAAACCTGATGTAACTCGTTACTCGTCCCAATATATTCTCTCAAACAATTTAAATAATGGTATTTTTTGGTTATTTCCGCAGCTTGAGTTAGTGACACTTAGGTGTCCAACACGGAAGTTTTTTTTTTTTTTTTAATGGGAAAAACATTTTTTTGAAAATTTTGATATGCATCGTACTGTTATTTTTGAACTAAGAAACATGATTTTTTGAAGTATTCTAGAAAATAATACATATTATTTTTAAACAAGTTTAAAAAAAATTGACCAATTTGTTTTCAAAAAAAAAAATCAGAACTTTTCTTATAAATTAAATAAAAAAAAATTAAAATGTTTGCTTACAATAATGTTTAAACTCTTTCGAAATTTCAACACAAAAAATATCAACAGAACTGTTTTCGAGAAAATCAAAAAAATGGTTAGGTACAAAAAATACCAAACAAATTTTCTATTATAAATATTTGAATTTTGTTAAGAAAATCGCTCCTTTAAAGTATTTCTCAAGAAGGGTGGACTTGCACGTTGCAGTTGTAGTTGCAAAAATATTTAAACACAAAAATGTATTTTTATAAATGTTATGATAAAGATGAAGAAATTTAAATATTAAAATACTTCGGTTTTATTCGCTCGGTGCAGGAATTTAAACAAATTCCCCTATAATAATAAAGTTCACAGTATCTTCTTGCTGTGATTTTTATAAGAGACGTTAAACATCGACCAAAGTTTGTGTCTTACTCGTAGTAGTGTATAACCTCCTCGACAGGGTTCACCTTGTCGCGGTGAGGAGGCTTACGTTTGAATCCTCAGCTGATCAGTTGTAGATTTACTATCTTAAATCCTCAGCTGATCAGCTGTAGATTTTGACAAACTAAGAAACCCTATGACAAAGACAACAAAAACGAAAGAAAATTTAGCGGGGATATTACGCTACAGTGTCGGCAGAAGTCACGGCTGCCGGCGGCGAGGGCTTGGCTTCGAAAGAAGCTAAGTCGCCAGTGGCAAACATTAGAGAACAAGGACAGGACAGTGACAATGACGAACGAGGAAGAGGACCTAATCCTCAACTTTTTTGCCAATCTCGGAGTTGGGGATGGGGCCAGCGTCGGAACAGTTGACAGTGATGGTGAGAGCATTATTGACTGCTGTTCCGCCGCCAGCTCTAATCTCTCCGGACTGTCAACCTCTTCCAGGAGGAGTAAAATCTCCAACTGTAGGAGGGTAGTCAAGAGACTTGGTACGAAGAGTTGCAATGAACTGACAGTAACGGAACGTATACGACTGCACAATGCACGTGCATTTCTGCAGGAGCCCCCAATGAAGAATGGGTCACGTGCCCATATATCGGCGGAGGCTACTCCTGTGGAAAACACTAGCGTGAGTGAATGGATGAGACCGCCTGCTTCGCGTGTTGGTAAAATCCACACAAGGAAGGAGACTATCTCCTCAACTACTCCAGCAAAGACCCTTACTGACCACCATAAACAAACTACCGGACTAGATACCCCCGGGATGGGAAACATCCAGAGCATTAGCCCCACATGCAACTTAGGTGCGTCTACCTCTTCACAACCAAGACAACACGACAGACGGACGGACTCGGCGAAGCAATACACCACTAACCTGCCTGACAAACCATACAGACGTTGCATGGAGCCTTTTGCTCGCTCGACACCTGTGTTATAACTAGAAAATAATGGCCAAATTTAAACAAACAAAAGACCGATAAGATCATCCAACTGAGAAAAAAGTCTCTATCTCTTCTCGTGAGCATAAGCACTGGACACAACCAACTGGGTAACCACAATAAAAAGATGAAGCTCAGTATGGATGATTTATGTAGAGGATGAGACGACGAGGAGATACATGAGGACACTCTTCACTACCTGTGTCACTGCCCTGCTTTGTCATCTAAGAAGCAGACTCCTCGGGAGACACTTTTTCAATGACTAAGAGGAACTATCTGACATTACAAGCAGAAACATGTTAAAATTTACTAACGCTACAAAATGGCTTGACAGTTCTTAAATCTGACTTAACAAAGCAATCACATGCACCAACCACTGATCTATCAAACTCACCCGCCAGATGTTGCATGGAGCCACTGCTCCCACGGGCCTGGTGGACAAATGATTTAACCGGTGGGGGTAAAGGGGGATCACGTCCTTAAAGGACAATGGAGCATTTTCCCCTCCCTAACCCGGTGATTGTGCCGACGTACACTTCAGAACATGTAGGTAAACCTGACTGAACAGGGTAGGCGCAGGCACAAACCACTAATCAATCAAACTCACCCACCAGACGTTGCATGGAGCCACTGCTCCTACGGGCCTGGTGAAGGGATGATATACCCGGTGGGGGTAAGGGAAAGACTCACGCCCTAAAACACTACGGTGGGCTGGAATTTCCCCTACTCGGTAATTGTGCCGACGGACACCCCTTCAATCACACCAACCACTGATCTATCAACCCACCCACCAGACGTTGCATGGAGCCACTGCTGCTATACGGTTCTCGTGCGGGGATGATCAATCTAGTGGGGGTAAGAGAAAGGAACACGCCCTCAAAAGACAATGGTGCGTCAACCTCTCCTCAACCCGGTGTTTATATAGCAACAGACACTCCTTCAATTATTTGAAAACAACTACGACTTTTCAGACTATAGCTTGTTTGAATTTCAAAGACGCCTTTTACGGGCTATGTCATAAGATTCATCATAGGTTTATTTTTGTATGGGAAATAAAATTCCTTGGGTACCACAATGGATCTACACTGATCTAAGTGTGACGATAATTTCTGGAGTTGAGGTCACTTGTATTTTTTAATTGGATTATATAAATGTTATGGTTAAGATAACCTGAACATTTGTAATATATTATTATTTATGGGCCGGGCAAAATTGTTGAATTGAAAAAAAGAAAAGTGAAAAGTAGTTCTAATATTATTTTTAGTTAAGAGTCACTAAGATAAGTTTAACAAAATGATGGTGGAAATTGCAATTGCAGAAAAAGTGTTCATGCTTTTATTTGGTTTCTTTAATCAACGATCAAGAAAAATAAGTGTGAAAAATCAAAAATACTAAAACATAGTTGAATTTTTTAATTCTTATATTTTTTATAAAACAAAATATGACCATTTTCTGAAGACCAAAAATAAGGGATAGTTACTTTATTTATAAAAATAAAGGGCGCTACTGGATTACATGAACTTGGTCTTTTAGTTCAAGACTATAATGTGGCTAAGCGTTTTACTAATTAATAATATAATAATAATATTATCTAATACCTAAATAAATATTAATCCTCTGATAGTTTTTTTTTTGGTTTAACATAATCTTACAAATTTTGGAACACAATATTATTTGTAGTCCTTAGAAACGATTTTTTTCAAATTTTAATTAAATTTGACTTGATATGAACTCTATCTTGATGGACAATGCAAGGACTGTTTACAGAAGGAATTAGAATTATCAATAAATATATCATGTTATATTGGAAAATCGATAGCCAGCGCAGTAAACAATAACAAAAGCTAAGATTAACCAGTTTGTAATTTACTTGCTTCTTAGTATTATTAGACACTTTTCGCACCAAAAAATTCCATCCTTCTTGAAACGCAATACCCTCAAGAAGTTTTGTATAGATAAAAAAAAGCAAAAGCCCATTCGTGCTCATTGTGCACGAAGGTCTTGAAAAAGATCCTGCATTTGTTTGTAAAAGTATGTTAATCCCAGAAACCGCAACTCCGATTTCTGACATTCATTTTGTCTTGCAAAGTTATAATGAGAATTGTATAGCCAACCAGTTTATGTTGGCAATGTTCAAAATGTTTATGACTGTATCAGGGCGCTACCTGCTGGAAAGGGCAGAACAACGTCTGCCGAGCACCGCTAGTATATAATAAATACATATGTTATTCGATAAATAGTTTTCCTAGTTGTTAGTTTATTTTTTTATTTAATAAATATATTAGGTACTATATTTTCCAAACATGCGGAAAAAATTTCAGCTTCTTAATAATTATATTTCTGGAGCTTGGGATTTTTTTTTTCAATTTGAATTGAAATTAACTCTTTTAAATTCATCTTCTTAAAAATAGTAGTCATAAAATACCTGTAACTCTTGATTTGTAGACTTCCCTGATTTTGGAAGACAAATAGTTCTCCAGATTTATTCAAATTCCAGATGGCCGCTGTTTTTCAAGTTGGTGGATTAAACAACACCGCGAATAAAAACAACAAACCTAATTTGATTATACTATTAGGGCAGTAAAATTCTACATTGATATACATAGGTAAATCTTTAATCAGTCTTTAATTTTTCTTAACATATTGCACCAAATTGCAGCAAACATTTCGCACTGAACTTTAAAGAAAATTTCCAAGTCACACATTTTGTAAATTTTATGAAAATGCATATAAAATGAAATGAAAATGAATGAAATGCAATACATTTATAAAAGATGAAAACACTGACCATGTTACTGATAAATTTATTAAATTCTTTCTACTGCAAACTCGCATTTTAAATCACTTAACAAAAGTCAGTTTAAATGAAGTTGTTTGCATTATTATTTCCAAATAAAAAAAAAAAAATAATAAATATAATTTTTTAAACAAAAAGTTCAGAATACCATAATAATTCGTATTGACAAAGTTAATCGCAATATACAGTCAACATCCCTGGAAACCACTTTCCAACTTGCATTGGATTCACAGCAAAGTTTTGTTCTTCTTCTAAATGGAAAACCATAATTTTATAAACAAAGTTATTGGCATCGCTGTCGCTGGCTTCGTCGTCATTCTCATTGCTGCGGCTGCTTCCATCACCACCGCTTACGAAGCCAGACAAAAGTTTCGATTCTACAATTTTTGAAACTTTTTCATCTACAAATGCAATATTGCTGCGGGGGAAGTTTTTATTGACAGACATTGTAATACTACAGATCTCATCGATTTCCGATGGGCTGAAGGGATTAACTTTGGCAATTGGTAATGGCAAAAGCACCTCCAATTCTTCGTTTTTATTCTGTCGCAATTTAACTGTAGGATCCTTCGATTCAATTATTTTATTGGTATAGATGTTGGGATTTGTTGCTAAGGAAATGCCATTTTTGGCATCTGTCATAATGCGATAAATTTGATCAGCTTTAAGAAGATTCTTTTTTTCCATACTGTGCCTGCTAAATGTCCCAAGAAGGTTGCTTTTTGTTGTCTTTTTTCTCTTCTACTTTTATTTTCAAATTAAATAAATACAAAAATAATTTTGTTGAAGCTTACTCCGATGTTTCGTAAAATATGAGTAGTTGTATATAAAAACACCAGTATTATACGAAGTTCCTTTTAAAATTCAATTAAAAAGTACAAGTGACCTCACTCCACTTAAAACAGAAGTAATTTCAATATTTTAATATTTAAATTTTTTCATCTTCTTATGAAGTTCCTTTTAGGTCGTTATTTATTTTAAAAATAAAAAAAAAAACCTCATCAACCGGGGTGTTTCTTATGTTTGATTTCCTTATATCTTTATTTGACCAAAGTTTCATCCTTGTATGGAATAAGTTAATAGCACTATCTACTTGGTCTAAGGTCAGAGACGGATAAACTTCCATACCTAATTTCATACAAATAACAGAAAGATTTATTACCAACAAAAATATAAAAAATTCCAGTCTTACACTCTGGTCCGAAATATGAAGGTTTGTCTGTTTTTTGAAAGTCTAAAACCAACATGTTGAAAACATGGGGTATTGTAAAAAGTATAGGTTTATATTTATTTATATTAGTATAAATATATAATAGAATATAAACAAATTTAGTCATATAAGTACTATAACGTTATCAATTGAAATGCATTCAAAATTTTATTACAAACCAGAAATTTACTTAGTACCATGTTTGACCTCTTCATCTAATTTATAATCATCATTTATTTTCTCTGAAATTTCTTCGGACGTTTGTTGATTTTCACGTGCATACAATTTGATCATTCGAATTCTCAGAGATTTTCTGTGATGACCAATTTTTTGTTTTATATTTGCAAATGAAGAAGTGTTCAGTTCCGTAGGTTTAACAGTTCTTTTTCTATTTCTGGCCAATTCAAATAGGGCATCGATGTTTAATCGTGAAATGTATTTCCACAAAATATTTCGGTGCTTGGGGTCTCTGAAGGGAGGATCTGGAATGTTTATCTGGAAAATAATAAAAAACACAAACATAAGTCTACATAAAGGGAAGAAAAGAAATGATTTTTAAAGTAAACAAACCGGTTCGTAAATATTTTCGTCATCATAGCGATTTCGGGTGTAGTTGTCTTCATTAGGAAAGTCGAATACCTAAATTAGAAAATCATTAAAGCCATTTTGTAAGTACAAGGAGTTTTTTTTTCTATTTGTAATGAATAAGAGTTCAAAAATTATTATATTATATTGTTATTATATTATTTAAAATATTACAAATTTGAATATTAATTAAAAAACTCTACAACTGTCCCATTAAAACAAAATATTAAGTACCCAGGGGTATTTTTGGACGAAAAGCTCAAAGCAAATAGGCACACTAGACTTGCAATATTGAAGGCTAAAGTAGCGGCAGCCCTTCCCAATCGCGTATTAAATTCAACCGGACTAAATAACAAAACAAAATTACTTATGTATAAAATATTAATAAGACCGGTTTTAGCTTATGGTTTCTTAGCGCGGTTTCAAATATCTCCGTCAGGGGCGAATGAACTTCAACGTTTTGAAAGGGTGATAATAAGAAAATGCATCTCAAAGTTTAGACGTCCATCAGGGAAGTGACATAATAACACAACATTATACATATGTATAATGAATCAAAAATAGAACCATTCCCGACAGGAAAAATTCAAAGTTTCTGTTTAGTTTGGGCAAGCCCTTGCTGTATTTCAGAAGAGTGAAGCTTTTTAAACACTCGTGAGGAACTCCCTGGTAAAAACTTGTTGGACATGTTTCGGTACCCCATCAGGAATATCAGTTGTACACCGAAAACAAACATAAGTAACATGCAATTTCAGTATCATACAACCCTTTCACTTTCCTTTGTCTTGAACAGAACAGCACAGATTTGTGAGAAACGTCAGACAAATTATAGAACAGAAAACCTGCGTTCTAAGTTGTTCACCTAAAAAGCGATTACATAAAATCCTGTTCTATTCTGTATGCATTTGTTATGCAATATGGTATGAGTATGAAACTTATTGCCCAGTGGAAAGCGTATTGGACTGACAAGCAGAAAATCGCTGGATCTGGGGCTGGCCACAGACGAGATTCGGTTAGACTTTTGTAAGTCTCTTCTCTGTTTCGTTAAAATCGAACATTTTCAGTCTTGTCTCGTCTCAGTCTCGCCTTTTTTGCGAGAAAATTTAAATTTGCGGTCTCGTTCTGGGATTGTCTCCGAAAAATACGATTTCCGGACAACTTTTTGATTACTGGAACGAAATATTTTCGATAAACGTCAAAATATAATTTGTCCCCCACACATTGTTTGAATATCTGCAGAAAAAAATAAATATTTAACTGAAATTGAATTTTTTTAATTTATTGAACTCCCTGTAAATTTCTGTCCAAATAGACATCACTGTTGTCTCGGATGCTAAAAAGGCAGTCTCGTCTCGGTGTTGGATGCTTTAAGGGCAGTCTCGTCTCGTCAGAGTATAAGTAGAGAGTATAAGTAGACAAGCGTAAACAATAGATATAACTGGTGCTGTTTTTATTGTAGTGGACTTTATTGACAAAAATCTATTGGAAGTTTCATATCAGACTCGAAACGCATTTGGACTAAATATCGCATGTACAAAACTTTCAATTAAATCTCAGATTAGCCTATTTTGTGACGAGGCAAAAGGGTACATGTCCATAATCGCCAAGGACCTTGTTCTGGCCAGAACTAACCCTTACATAGAATCTATGTAAGACTCTCTATAGTGCCTATGGAAAAAGTAGATACATTTTTCTGGCGAGAAATGATTTGTTAACACTTTCTAGAAAACATGACAATCGTTGATTTTAAAAGAGATTTTGAAAACAAAAATTCAACAACAACTATTTGTATTCAAATTTCAGCTAGACAAAAATAAAGCATGTAGCATATTGTAAGTCTCACCATTGTTTTTTTTTATTAAATTAATTTGTTTCCATTTTAAGTATTATTTTTATTTTATAAAACTTCTTTTCAATAAAATAAACAGGTGCAAATTACACATGCAAAATTTTTTATTTGCATATATTATCTGCTTAAATTAACCAAATATTATGTTGTTATTTCCCAATACGGATCAACAGTGTTAACGTCGTATTTAATCAACAGAAATTATTTGTAGAATTAACATGATACCTGTTTAACTTTAAAATACCAAAACTCATTAGCCCTGTTAAATTAATTACAAAATAAAAAAGAAATAACTTGTTCTTCTATTAAACTGCCAATGTTTGCCTATTTGAATGACTTAGAGCCAATTTTTCAATAGCCAGTTAAACTTCAGATAGTACTTATTCTTTGAATAAAACAAAAATTTGTTCCTGTTGCTGTAGTAAATATTCCTCTGATAGTTTAACTGATGATTGAAAAATCAATTAATGTTTAATTTGTAGTAGCCCGTAGCGTAATGGTTTGTGCATTGGACTGTTACACTGGATGTCTGGGTTTACTTCCCAGCGTCGTCGACCTAAAAACTAGAAAGTTTTTTTTAGGGCTACTGCCTCTTGCGGGGAATTGACAAATCCTCCAAGAGTATATCGCTTGTCATGAATAAGTGCTTCTCGTCTAGCCGTTCGGATTCAGCATAAAATTATAGGTCCCTTCTATTCCTGTCGACACGCCTATACACAGGAATGGTTGCGAGTTGTTAGTCGCTAGGCCCTGGTTCTTTACTAGCCGTTGCGCCACCCAATTTATTTATTTATAAAATGTTTAAATTAACAAGTAGCAGCGTAAAATTTTGCTTCAGAGTGAGTTGTAATTTTAACAATGCTTATCTGTATATTTTATCGGATTTATAGCTATACTTATACAGTGGCCCAAGGTACACTATAGTTTAAGTCAACTATGGAACTTTCTTAGTTAGTTAACCTAGACTTAAATTTCTTTTAATTTCATTGCCAAACAAAAAAAAAAATAATCTAAATAGCATTTAATGGCCTCTGATCCACATAAATTGGCGTTCCATTTTGGCGTTCTCACTTTGACTCATCGGATGACTAGTGAATGTCAACAAACAATTTTTTCGAGTTCACATCCTCTAACATGGATTTTTTTACAAAAAAGCCAATGTGATATTTATCTAATAAGATAAAAATTCATAAGCATTAACTCGAAAGATGATATAATGTTAGGACACTGAACGACTTTATGTTTAAATGAACATTGTGCTTAGTTAACACATTATCATGTTAATATTTATATGAAACGTGAAGTTAATTATCTCTTTTGTTAAATCAAATTTTACATGAGACCATGTCCAAATACCAAAAACTTGGTAAAAATTAACACTGTGGTCATGTCAAAATATTGTTATATTTTTTATTTACAAGAATTTTGTGTTGAAATAACAAAACTGATTTTTAAATCAACCATAATTTTATCAAAATAGTGCCTTGTTACTTGTCGTAAAAAAAAATCTGATTTTTCTGCATAATTATATGAGAAAGTGCACCTTGTAAATTTACAAAAGACATTTACTAAATTTGTCGCAATGTTTTTTCTCTGAGTTTTTAAATGTCATTGTCAGTTCTCATGGGATGCTGCACTACATTTATTTAACTCAATTTTTTTTTTTTTTTCAATTTAAAGAACGGGTATAATGTTTTTCAACATTTTTTTCTAATTGATTAATATCTTCAGTTTTTACATTCACCGAATAGTACAGGCAAATTAGGGTAAAATTGAAGCATATATGTGGATGTAACATATAGCATCTTAGATTTTTGTGGGATTCGATCAGAAATAATATAAGCAACGAGAATATGAGGTTGCTCCCGCTCAAAAAGCTGTGCTTTTTCCAAAGTTATATAGGAAAGTAACAACAAAAAGGGAGTGAATAATGCACTTTCTTGCACGTTTTGATTTTTCCTGCAAAAAGCACACCTTTTCGAACGGGAGCAAGCTCATATCCTCTTTGTTTATAAATATTATTCCTGATTGAATACCACAAAAAACTATAAGATACTATATGTTACATCCATGCCAAAATCGTATTTGCCTGGACTATAAGTAGGTATACAATTTATGTAATTAATAAGGATTATGACAAATAACAAAAAATTGAATAAAATAATATAGAATGCATTGCGAATATAAAACCATCTTACCTCTTCATAATCAGTTGGTACCTCTTCCAAGTCATTCATTCGACCTACAAAACTTTTTCGTTTCTCTTCTATTTGGTGGCGTATTCTAGCTCGATGTTCGTATTTATTTTTTAGGTCAACTACGGCATAAATAGGTTCATTCTTCTTTCCAGCATCCTTACTCATTTCAATTTCATTATCATTGTGAGATAATGATTCGATTGTCCTTCCCGACGACGTCGAACATGATCCAGAACTAGCAGTTGACGATGAGCATCCGGCTTCGGGCCTTTTCCGATGCCTTGCAAATGGACTTCTTTCTTCTGTTCGTATTGTTGAACTCAAACGGAGGCAATTAATTTCCTCATCCATGGATACATTTTTTCTGTCATCAATCTTAAATGCACTTGAACCTTGTAAACTCAACCGTTGAACTTGATCCTCAATCCGTGTGTTACTGTATATAAGTTATAGAAAAAGAAGAACTCATTAAGAAACTACAATTTGATAAAGCCTCATTAACTTATTTTTTTTTTTTTTGTTTTCTTATAATTATTTACTTAAAGACGTGATTACTCCTGTGCACATAGAGGAGTATTAAAAAATCCTTCCTATATAATTCCATGATGATTGTAACAAGAAAATCATCTGAGAAAATAAACAGGAACTGATGAAAACAAAAAAAAAATAGACTAATAGAAGAAAAAGTATCCCAACAAGTGGACTATGTAATATGTACTGAAAGATCTATTTCGGAGAGAAGTGGAGTCTGCCGCACGTTGCTGTTGCTGCATTCTTTGCGTCATAAAAAAAGTATCTATCTTTGCGTTATTTTAACAAAAGGGAAACGTTTCGAAAATAGATTTAATTACTTCCAGCTTCAATGGAAGTACTAGGTATCAAGAGGAAGAAGCAGTCTGTTTTGTTAATGATTTGTTGTTTTTTGTTGCTTTATAGTGTTTCTCTGGGTTCACTGTTTATTTTCTATTTTTAAACAATATAGGGGGATAACAAAAGTCATGTGCTAGGGCAGTATTTTCCTACAACCACTTTAAAATTAGAAATAACAAATCGAACATAAAAAACCTTGAGGTTCAGGAGAAGTGTGGCAGCAACGACGGCAACAATGGCAACGTAGGTATAATCACTGTCGATTCATCACTTACAACGTTACAACTTGAAGAATGTTTCTAGCAAGAAGGTATTCGTCTGAGAATTTGTATCTTGTTCATTGGAACTTGGCATTGGTATAGTACCTATAGTGGTCATAGATGTGATTGTATCCTGAGTTCTCAATTCAATCTATTTTTAGAATCAATTCATTTTATTGACTGACAACGACAATACTTGTAATAAGCACGTGACAGGAGCAGAAGAAGTTACACAATAGTCTTCTTCAAATAAATAATAATGTGAGATAGAAATTATTATTAATGTGTAGTTTTGATTTTTGTCGGTACGTTTTTTCATGCAAATAGATTCCTTACAGAGGCGGACTAGGCCACATAAAAGAGCAGTTTTTTTTCAGTTCATCTAAAAAACTTTCTCATAAATGAATTCCCACATTATACTCTTATGGACTCGTATGGACTCTAAGCGACATTAAATATTCAGGATCCCACAGTACTATAAATGGAACTTCTGTGTAAGCCATAAGAGTCCTAATTGCGTAGATGAGGGAGACGGGGCCAAGGAACTCAACCGCCCCCCACCCATGATTCTACACTTAAAAAAAAAAAAATTCCACATCATTACAGCTCAGGTATCAACTATGTCGTCATTTACTTCAAAAAAAAACTCTAAGATTCTAACAAAGGTCCAAGAAATAAACTATGAACAGATTGAATTCGAAACGATTGTAGAAATGAGAAGCAGGGTTCGGACCCCATGATTCAAATTTCGAAGTAGATTTAGTAAAAAAGTGAAGTAAAACCAAAATTTCCGAATCAGATTTGAAAATCAGAAAAAAACCCAAACTGTGAAAAAATGATTTTTGACAAAAAACATTTTTAACAAAAAAATATAAAAGTTATTATTATAAACAAAAAACTAAAAATAGCAATATTAATTGCCTTCGATTCAGACATCACTTTACTAAAATTGTGAACTGTTATTTTTTAATAATATTATTATTTAAAAAAATTTTAATAATAGTATTACTTAAACATAAATTGGACATGAAGAAATTTGTATTGTTTTATAAACTTTAATTTGTTAGATGGTTTGTAAATATCCTTACGATTATTTATTAAAGTTCGCAAGAACACTAAATTTATTCGGTTTCTGAATTTGGTTGAAAATTATCCATAAAACAAACCAGATATGACCGCAGCAACTAGAACTCAAAACAAAAAAAAAATGGGCACGACTGGATCGCACAAACTTGGAGCGAATTCGTAATCGTCTGACTAAGGCTCGTTTCACACACATTCGGTTTCATTCGGTTCGGTCTCTATTCGGTCTCTATACAACAAAACGGCAAAAATAAAAACCGAATAGAAACCGTATAGCACCGAACGATCCCTCGACACGAATAGGTTTCATTGCACACAAAGTAAACGTAGCGTTCACACATAATTCGGTTCGTTTTCGGTTTTTCTGAATTTTGTTTAATACATTTTATTTAATTTTAATTATTAGTGAGTACAAACCGAATATGAACCGTCTGTGGGTGAAGAGGTCTTGGCGGAAACCGAATTCGAACCGAATACAGACCGAACCGAATGAAACCAAATGTGTGTGAAACGAGTATAATTTAGATCTGCAAAGTTTGTGTTCGTAAACAAAAATTGAAATCTGACTTCAGTAGGTCTGCAAAACAAATTACGTTCCTAAACATTAAAAGTGAGCAGAAATCAAGTCGGTTTCTTTTTGAATTAGTGGTGGTTTCTTTTTGAATTATAAGAACTGACACTGACAGCTGTTTTCCAATCGAAATCTTTACAGAAAGACAGTATTATAACTCTGCGGAACGAAATGTATCGCTTTACGCTTGAGCAACATTGGGAAATATTGAAAACTTATTTCAAAAGTGAGTGCTGTGTGAAAATCATCTTTTCTGATGAGGCGCATTTTCATCTCGGGGGCTTCGAAAACAAACGAAATTGCCGCATCTGGGGCTAGGAAAACCCGCACTGTCGAGAAGCCAATGCATCCACAGAGAGTGACAGTTTGTTGCGAATTGTGGAGTGGTGGCATCATTGGACCATTTTTCTTCGAAAATGAGGATGGGAACAACGTTTCGGTCAACAATGGTCATTACATAGCCATGTTAACCGACTTTTTTTTTTTACCAAAATTAAAGACATGGATTTGGACAACCTCTGATGGTTCATGCCAGGATGGTGCGCCATGCCACACAGTCCATTTCTCAATCGATCTTTTGCGCACCAAATTCTTAAATCGTGTTATCAGCCGTCTTTGCGATGTCAATTGGCCGCTTCGGAGCTGCGGTTTGACCGTTTTGAACTTTTTTTTTTGTTGGGAACCTTAAAGTGCCGATGTTATGTCAACAACAATTTTATTGCATTTTCAAAAAGAAACATGTATTTGGCCCACACTGTATATGAAATAGCTTCGCAGTACATAATGTACATAATCAGGATATTTGTCTATCCTTTTTTTTAATAATCGCGATTATTTACAAATAATTTTCTGCGCTGCGATGTTTACGAATTCAAATACAAAATAAAAGCTTCCGCCTGCTTACTTTCTGCGGGCCAGAAAAAAAATAAAATCGATACGGAGAAGCTAAGCAGACATGCGGCAGATGCAGATCTGTCGCAGATTTCTGCGATTACGAACTCGCACTTCCTAACAACTTGAACGTAGCTTAAAATTGAAAATGTGCATGTATAGTGGTTCCATAGCATTATATCATTAAAAAAGTTTTAAAAACAATTTAAATATAAATTATTACTAAAAATTACTATAAATTTGTTTTTTAATAGCTAAAAAAAAATATGTCATCTCAATGGTTTGATAAATATGAATTTATGAAAAAAAAAATCAAAAATCGTTAGAGCGGTTTTTTTAAATAATTTTTTTATACATATATAAAAATTCTTGAAAATTTAAAAAAATTAAATTTGGTTTGCTTACTTTTAGTATTTAATAAAACACAATTTTTCACAAAATATAAAAAAAAAATCATTGACCCGTTTTTAAGATATTGAACTTTCAAAAAAAAATTCAATATTTTTTTTTTAATCCAAAAATAATTTTTTTGAAAAATATAAACTGTATTAATATAGTAGCTCGTTATTATTTTTCCAAATTCGTTAGAGCCGTTTTTGGAATAAATGAATTTTTGTAAATTGGTTTTGTGGAAAGTGCCGTTATTTTTTGAGCTTAACAAAAATTCAATTTCAAAATATTATAAGAACCTTTAGTCCAAAGTTTGAAGAAAATTATTTTTTTTTTGAAAAATTGTATATGCAAAATTGTTAAAACTTCAGAGGACCTCTTATATAAAAAAAAATTGGTTGAAATCGATGTAGCCGTTAACGAAAAATTTGAAAACCAAAAAATCGGTTATATGACAGGTACCGTTAATAACGGTTATAAAAAAAATGTTCCACTAAAATATAAACTGTAGTAGTATAGTAGCTCGTAATTTTTTTTCCAAAATTGTTAGAGCTGTTTTTGAAATAAATCAATTTTTGTAAATTGGTTGTATGGCAGGTACCGTTATTTTTTGAGCTTAAAAAAAAATTCAGGTTGTGCGATCCATACGTGCCCATTTTTTGTTTGCAGGAATACTACGTATATCGGAAATAAAAATTGGTACAGTTGTTTCATGGAAGTTTTCGGTTCGCACGCACATACAAATTAAAACGAAACGAACGAGGATCGACACAAGACAAAAGAAATAATTCCGTTCAGGCAAGAAAATCATGCTCAGATTAAAAGTTGGTTGGAAATTTTAAAGTGAAATAACACATTGCTGTCGTTTATTGTCATGATATTTAGAAAGACACTTTTTATGTGAAAAATCGAAGTAGATCTTGAAAGAGCGGAGTGTCGAAGTAGATTCCTTTTTTATTTCTTAAAATCGAAGCAAATCTATTTGAATCGAATAAAGGTTAGACCGCACACAACTGCAGCGGAACTACACTTCACGACGCGGCAAAACATTATTTGTATGAAAATGTATGAGCTATATCGCACTAAGCGGCAACTGAACTTCATTAAATTTCATAAAAATTATTTTGAATCGCAGTTCCGCTGCAGTGCAGTTCCGCCTAGTGCGGTCTAACCTTAAGGTTCGAACTCTGATGAGAAGCTATAACCGATTTTAAAATTTATTTCGGTTTGTTTACAAAATTCTGGATGAAATGAGAACCTGGCAACAAATGCAAAGATTTGATTTCTTTTTATTCATTTTACATTGAACCTCCGAAATGGAGTAAATATTCATATTGTTAGGTACGACTATCCAAAATAACTGACCTGGATTTAATCATTTACTTTTATTTTAATAATTGTTTTTTTTTTTTAATTTCATTTAAATTTTTAAACTAAGGAGATTTTTATAAAACAAGGCAAATAATACATATTCAGAAGTAGGTTTTATGAGCATTGATCCAAATGCATTGTTATGAGAAAGTGTAAAAAAAAATTAAAAATTCCAAAACAAAATTGATTTTTCCTCTGATTATTTTACCAAAAGTTTTATTTTTGAAACGGATTTTTTTTTTGTTTTGAGAGGTAGGTACCTGCACAATTTAAACAAAATTGTCCTAAATGCACATTTAAGTATTCTGCATAATAATAAAAAAGTAAGGCAGTTTCCTTAAAAAATGTCAAAACCATTTCCTCCGAAATTTAGATTTCTTACAATCTTACAGGCAGAAAGTGCAAAAATTTCAAAAGCCTAAAAATTTTAAATTTTTTGAAACCTTTGTATGTACATTAGGGTGGTCCTTTTACAGGTCATTATCTTATTTTGAATGATGAACCCCCCTTATTTGTTCTAAATAAATAAAAAAAATCTTGTAAAATTTAAGCTCATTTAACGTTAACCCAAGTGCATTTAAGCGCATATTTCGATTTTTTTTTATGATAATCAACCGGTTGCCGAAATTATCGTTTGCCGGATTCTTCGTAGTTTTATGAAAAAGTTAGTTAATTTTTTTGTTTTAATATCTTGAAAGTTAAAAGTTCTAGAACCATCCTACCACCATAAGAGCATTGCTTTTTGAAAACAAAAATGGATTAAAGTACCTACGTAAAATTTTGAAATTGAAGCTTGAAAACTAAGGAAAGGATTTTAGCTTTGCAAAAAGATATAAAAAATCATTGCAAGTATTACAGTTTTTTTGGAATAATTTGTTATCTATTTTAAGTATTTGATTTAGAAAATAACCTCTCACTCCTAGAAGAGGGTAAATAGACCCCTCTCACCGTAAAGTTTTTTTTAAATTCTAAGACCCACAATTTGTATCCTCTAGCCTTTTATCGCAAATAAGGTAAGTAGACATGGTTATTATAATGTTGATGCTTTATAAGTTCTTTGTATCTTTTTTCAAATAAGATGCTTTTATATAATAATTATTTAATATTATATAAAATTTAGTTTGTAAGTAGTTCTAGTCATAAATTTAATTTTCGCCACCTAGCGCCATAAAATGACCATTATGTCGGGAGCAAACATATGACAGAAAAAAAGAACTAACAATTTTATTAATTAAATGTAGAATGTATAGATGTTATTTATTAAACATTTATTGTATGTACTAAGTAAGTTTAACCAGATATAATTATGAAATCGGTTATCATGAATCCAAAATGTAATTATAAAACATCAATTCTATTATATCCATGTCTCAATAAAATTAAAATGATGAATAATAAAAAAAAAATAATAAAAATATCGAAAAAAAAAGATTAATTGCTGCCTCTTGGTGTGAACTCATTTTATCATCCTTATATTTACAAATTTTGAAAAATAAGTACCTACTTCAATTTGTTTGCAATACAATTATCTATAAAAACATCACTAGTTTTATTCAATTAAGAAAAAAAAAAGTTATCACCCTTTTTCTTAGAAATGTCTGAATCAAAATTGCAGTAAATTATATTCTCTACAAAAAGGATCATTCATCATATTTTTTTTAAACTTTAAAACTAACGGTTCTCAAGATATCGCAGAAAAACGGTTTCCACCCCCTTTTCCAAGATGGTGGCCAAATGGCGGGAGCTTTTAGCCCCCAAACACTGACCCCTCTTACACAAACCGAGATAAAAATCTTGTCCTACTAAAAATTGTACTTCGGGCAAAATTTCGTAACATTTCAATGGACTAAATAGTTTACGTGAACTATGTTAGCGATTTTTTAAACTAATTCCCTCAAATTACAGAATTTTATTTATGGATTCGGTTGCATTTTTTAAATTTGCTGTCTCATTTTATTCGCAAAACAAACAAAAAACATGAATGTGCGGACAATTCGGTTTGTGCTTTGCAAAAAAAAAACCTGGTTGTTTTTTTTTTTCTTGAAATAAATAACTTAAAATATCCATTCTTTTGAAAGCCATCCTAATATTTGTATATTTTTAAAGAAATTTTCAAAACTTACCGTCCATCATTGATTTGAGTATTGTCATTCTGATTAATCCTTTCGTTATCCAAAAATCTCTTTAAATCGTACCTTCTATTCGCATTAATATCCATTGCAAAATCACTTTCACTTAATTTATCCTCAATCATTGTAAAATTATCCGTTTTAATATAATTAAACAAATCATGAATTTTTTTGTTGATAACACTTTTGTGTTTTACTTCACCACTTTCACTATCAAACTGATTTCCTTTTAAACCTGACAACTTTGCCTTCATCGTTGATGTTGTTGGAGGCGGCGGCGTTGTAGTCATCGGCACCGGGATCGGTGTCAGTGTCGGTTGAGTAAATCCTTTATCACCACTTCCGGCGGCAGCAGCAGCAACAATGCTAGGGTGTATTGTTAAGCTTGCATCCGCATCTGATGATGCACTACCACAAAACATACGATTTATCCGAGAGACTTCATTTGACTGGTTCTGGAGAAGGAATTGAGTCTCATGTAAACAGAAGTGATTCGACCTATAAAAATAGAAATAATATGGAAACATGAAGAGAGACGGTAATTAGATGTCTGCAGACGATGTTTTTTTTATTTTTTTCCTATTCCACTTTTTTATTTCTTAATGCTTACATCGCTCGTAATTGAAAAAAAAAAAAAAAACATCACAGATTCCTCTATATGAGCAATCGTTATTTTATTCAAGGCTATTTTGAAAAAGCAGTTCGTTATTGCCACGTTGTAGTGTAATTCTTCAGTGTAATTTTTCAAAAATTAGGAAATAATAAGAAGGAACGATTTTCAATCAATCAACATTTAAAGAAAAACGAAATTTTGTAATTTTTAGATAAAAAAGATATTAGTTTTTAAGAAAATAATTACTATTTAAAAATTATCAACACTATGCATCAACAGATAAAAAAGGACATCCATGCGAACAAAATTTAAGCATTCATAAAACTTGGTGGGAACGTTGGATTGACCAAACCAATAAAAAATGAAAAGAGTCCATACAAATACCTGTGTTTCTTCGGGTGTTTTTTTTTCGAAGGGGGATGTAAGGGCCTATCGACACTAAAAATTATCTTGATACATATTAAACATAATGATACATGATCTTAGGGTATTTTTTCAATTCTGAATCTATTGACAACAAAATCAAGGTGATTGGATAACCTTAAATACTTTGTAGCCCATTTTATGTATTTTCAGTAAAACATGTAACAAATTAAGATACTCTTTTAAAAGAGTGGTATGTTGATGAACATAAGTATTTTATTTGGCAAAAAGTCCATACAAAATCAATGATAAAAGGTTGTTTCTTTAAGGGAGAGGGAAGGGTAATTATGTAGATGACAATTGGTGCAAATGTTTCATTTGTCTTGCGAATCAATAAACCAAAGAGTCCATACAAATTTAATGTTATATAGGTAAGGGGTGTTTTTTAGGAGAAGTGGAATGAGTAATTACCATAAAAGTATGGGTTAAATTGAACCTTTTTTGGCTCAAAATTACAATTAACTCATAATAAGATTTACTCTGGCTTAAAAATAATAAATAATTTTTCTTTTAAATTCTCAAATTCAACAATTAAAATTAAAATTGATACTTTTCAATGACAGCTATAAGTAATATTATCTTAAGGAATATTAATAATTAAAAAATACAAATTTCTAATAGCAAGACAAGTTATAGGTAGGTAAGTACCTACAATTAAAAAAAAAAAAACCTGATTTGCTAGGTATTATTTAAAACTAAAAAGTTTGAAACTAAGTACGTACCTACCTATGTAGATAATGAATATGTAGATCTGTTTTCTTAAAAATGAATTTATTTAATATAAAAATTCTTGAACATTTTCAAAAATAAAGTTTGGTATGCCAATTTGTATTAAAATACAATTTTACGCAAATCTAAAAAAACTGGACACGACTAGATCGCACAAACTTACGTGACCTTTTTAATTTATTAAAATTATATGACTGCTACGTGGGCTATAGTTCTTGTGTTTATTTTTATTTTTTGAAAAATTGAATCAAATACGACGTTTTGACTGTGATTACAGTCTTCTTCAGGCCCTTTTGTTTGTAAGTATTTACCTTAAATTATGTAAATGATTTTTGTATTAAAAAAAGTCGAAACGTCGCATTTGATTCAATTTTTCAACAAATAAAAATAAACACAAGACATATAGCCCACGTAGCAGTCATATAATTACTATAAATTTGTTATTTAAATAGATAAAACAGACAGAACTAAAAAAAAGTATACCATCTGATTTGTTTAATAAATATGAATTTATGAAAAAAAAATTTCATAAATTGTTTGAACGGTTTTCCTAAAAATTAATTTTTATATATAAAAATTCGTGAACATTTTTTTTGTTAAATAAAATTTGGTATGCCAACTTTTAGAATTAAATAAAAAACAATTTTGCAAAAAATTAAAGAAATATTCATTGACCTGTTTTCAAGATATTGAATTTTCAAAAAAAAAAAATCAATATTTTTTTAAAAATCCAAAACATATTTTTTCGAAAAATTTTCTATGCAAAATTGTTAAAAAAGGACTTCTTATATAAAAAATTTAGTTGAAATTGATGTAGCCGTTATAAATTTTTTTTTTTTTTTAAATATTAATTGTAGTAATTATAGTAGCTCGTATTTTTTTTTTTTTTTTTAAATCGTTAGAGACGGTTTTGAAATTTGTATATTGGTTGTATGGCAGGTACCGTTATTTTTTGAGCTAAAAAAAAATTCGATTTCCCTTCTAGGGAATCCCATAATAACCTTAAGTCCAAAGTTTGAAGAAAATCGCTTCAGCCGTTAAGGCTGCAGGTTGAGGTACAGACATACAGACCGAGAGACAGAATTGCGAGACCCACTTTTTTCGCGTTCTCTATCATCGTCATATTAGGGAAAATTATTATCTCGATTTATTTTTTTTTTTCACGAATCCTAAACTTATCCTATACTACGTTTATCGCAAGTAAAAATTTTCTAGTCCGATTTCAAGATATTAAATTAGAAAAAAAAAATTTAATGTATCTACATATTAAATTAATTTTTCAAAAATTTGTATACCTATGCAAAGTTGTAAGCATTGTTAAAGACCTTCTTTATAACTCCCTTAGCTGAAATTGGTGTAGCCGTAATCTCGAGTTAAATTTTTTTACGAATTCAAAACTTGCCCTTTACATATATAACAATTTAAAATTCAAAATAAAATTTACTTAAAAGAGGAAAATATCAACGCGTACACTTGTATAGCCTGGTTACACTTTTTGGAACGCCAGAAATCCCTTCTTTTGTTTTATTTTAAACTGGTTGCATTAAATAGGCCTAATCTCTTTTAACTTCTGATGATACTCGTTTCATGCATGTAAGTTAAGTTGCTGTGTTATGATCAACAGAACAAAGTAACGGTTTTTATTTTTATCATTATCTAAATATGACTTGCAATCGTCTTTGCGGTCGTAATGGGTTAAAATGGACCCCAGAGCTTGCGGTATGTGTGGAGGGGGGGCGGTTTTAGCTGGTTTTAATGAACAGTTTTTGAAAAATTAATTTTCAAACTCAACATTCAAAAGAATGAAAAAAAATTTCAAGCTAATTTTTTTTTTAAAATTCAGATTTAAGTACTTTGTTTTTGTTTTCAAAATTCAATGTTCTTATCAGTTACAAACACTGAAAACTAGATAATTTTAGTTTTTTTCTTTTTTTTTTACTAAGTAGGTGGTTTCTTTATTTTTACAGTTTGGAAAAGTAAATCCTAGAACCATCCAGTTTTCAATGTTTGACTAAGAATTGATAGAAGCATTCAATTTTGAAAACGAAAATAGCATATACTTAATAACGTACAATATGAACAAAAAAAATTGTTTTAAATTTATTGACACATCTTTATTTAAAAAAAAAATTAAAGAAGGATTTCTGGACTTACAAAAAGGTATTGTGGGTGCTACCGTGTTTTTTTTATAATTTTTTTTCTGTTTTAAGTATTTTTTTTTTGGGAGAAATGCTCCTCCCGCTTAAACGAGGGTATATAATCCCTCTCCCCCTATACGATTTTTGTAGTGTTTTTTGTCAGCTAATTAAGAATTTTTGGAAATTTAGTTACCTAATTATTTAAAATAATTATTTGCTTTTATAAATAAGTAAATTATTTCTTTCTTTTTTTAATAAACAATAATTATTTTATTATTTTAATTTTTTTTTAACTTGTATATATATTTTCATCGTTTTGATTTTATAAGTTTCGAAAAAACAAATTAATTTCTTTCAACTAATCTAACTAATTTAAAAGAAAAACTTGTTAATATTTATTAAAGCTAAATTTTTTTTTTGCCAACAAATGAGTACCTACGAATGGCTATGGAGCTAAACTTATATTTAGCTATTAGCGCTTGCTAGCTTATTTCTCACTGTTTTATTACGACAAAATAAAAAAAACCTCCAGTCTTACACCCCCAGTTCACCCCAGTAGGACTATTTTATTTCAAAATATAAAAATAAAGACCTAGTTCACTGAACTGGATTGTACGATTGGTGTTTTTTTTATTGAATCGCCATGAGTCTTTCTGTGACCAAACCTCCAAACCAAACTAGGGCTGGCATTACGAAACCGAGATGAGACGAGACTGGCTTTTATGCAACCGAGACGAGACTGCATATTTGGACCGAAATTTACAGAGAGTCTAATAAATTAAAAAATCCAATTTCAGTTAAATATTTATTTTCCTCTGCACGTATTCAACCTATAATCGAAAATATTTCGTTCCAATAATCAACAGGTTGTCCGGAAATCGTATTTTTCGGCGACGAGACTGGAACGACACTTAATTATACGAGACCGACACGACACGTAGGGCTGGCCACGAGACGATACTCTGAGAGACTTTTGTAAGTCTCGCCTCGGTCTCGTTAAAATCGAAAATTTTCAGTCTCGTCTCGGTCTCGTATCGGTCTCGTATAATTAAGTCTCGTCTCGTCTCCGAAAAATTTGATTTCCGGACAACCGGTTGATTATTGGAACGAAATATTTTCGATTATAGTTTGAATACATGCAGAAGAAAATAAATATTTAACTGAAATTGGATTTTTAATTTTTGATTAGACTCTCTGTAAATTTCCGTCCAAATATACAGTTTCGTCTCGGTCTCGTCTCAGTCGCTTAAAATCCAGTCTCGTCTCCAGTCTCGCATGACGAGACCGAGATCGATACCGATACTTTTCTCGTCTCGTGGCCAGCCCCACCGACACGAGACCGAATCGAGACTGAAAATATTCGATTTTAACTAGACCGAGTCGAGACTTACAAAAGTCCGGCCGAGTCTCATCTCGTGGCCAGCCCTATAAATGACTCAAGAGGATGCATGTCAATCCGATTCGGTGGACTAGGTTTTTAGTTTTATCAATGAGTAAACCCCTAATCAAATGAACCAGAGTGTAATACTGGCATTTTTTTATCTAGGTCGTCTTAAACTATTCTGTGACGGAAGTTTCATCCATGTCCCAATAAGTCTGTTGAATCCGCTGCTATTTCTTGACCTAAAGGCTATACTACAACTCTCTATAGTTCTTACCACTAACTCAATGAAAATTCCGAAATATAGCTTCAATTTGTTTGTAATGACAAGATTTGGAATCTAGGAGGCTACTAACCTTTCATTATTTTCACGAAGAGAGAACGCTCGTAGGTCATTTTCAGAGAGTCCAGTCCTGTTAAGAATCCTTGCTGTGCCATGAACAATAGGAATGTGGACGGCTTTATTCTTTTTTGATCGAACAAGTGAACTGCAACTATGGCTGCCCTGCAACGGTTTCTTCACCATTGCTGCTCCGTAGCCATCCTTTTGTTTGGCAGCAGCTTTTGAACAAATGGACAAACTATCCACTAGAGCTGTGATCCATTCCATGTACGTTTTATTATCATCACATCGCTAACAAAATAATAACAATAGCATAAAAATGTTTTCTTTGAAAATTGAAAGAGGGAAAAAATTAATAAAATTTATTGTTTACTTAAAATCCTTACAAATATAAAAACACTTTCTGAGGTCGTTTGTATTGCAAAGCGATATCCTCCCAAAGGACGTACAACAGTTCCTGGAACTAAATTCAAAACATCTTTGAATGAAACCAACTTCTTGTCGTAATCCTCCTTAGATGGATATGAAAGTAAAAGCTGGTTTTGTAGAACAAACCACATTTTACGCCAGCCTCCGACTTTCTGTATATAGAAAAAAAAATAATTACTGATTTTGTTTTTATTTTTTTTATCTACAATTTTAAAACTTACAGTTCTCTTTTTCTTCAAGTATCCAACTAATTTTACTTGACTTGGATGCAGACTACTTGTTTGTTCTTCAACAATATTTGTTCCATGGTTGTTCAGCTTAATGAATTTTTGCATGTTGATCCAATTTCCAGGTTCTTAAAGGAAAAAGATTACAAAGAAATTTATCCATGTTAAAGGAATTATCTAAAGAATAAAAAACAAAAAATCAAGAAATAGAGGTATTTTGTTGCATTAAGTTTAACGATTTTGGTGTTTTAAAATGCAGTAAATAGGTGGTGGAAAAAAAATTTTGGTATTTAAATGGAGGAGTAGGAAATAAAGTACTCAAATTATCAGATACGTTTGACAGGCTGATTTTGCTGTTGTGAATTCAGTCAACGATTTTATTTTTTTTGTTTGATTTTGGATATCTCTTACATTCAAGGTAGTAGCCCGTAGCGTAATGGTTAGTGCGTTCGACTGTCACGCTGAAGGTCTGGGTTCGCTTCCCAGCCTCGTTCACCTAAAAACTAAAAGTTTTTTTTCAGGTCTACTGCCTCTTGCGAGGAATTGACAAATCCTCCAAGAGTATCACTTGTCACGAATAAGTGCTTCTCGTCTAGCCGTTCGTATTCGGCATAAAATTGTAGGTTCCTTTCATTCCTGTCGACAGGCGCACACAGGAATGGTTGCGAGTTATTAGTCACTAGGCCCTGGTTCTTCATGAGCCGTTGTGCCACCCGATTTATTTATTTATTTTTTATTACAGTCAAGGTTCTCTAGTTCCGAAAATATTTCAAAATGGTGTTAAGAAGTCGTGAGAAACAATTTTTTGCAAAACAAAAAATTTTGTTAAGTTTTTAAGTGATTAAAAAACTAAATATGTATGTATCTCTTTTTGAAAACAGAAAAAAGGTGATGTTTTTTTTGTCATCAATTAAAGGTTAAAATTGAAATATAATTTGCATCATGGCTTGGCAATATTTTTCGCTAATTCCTCAATTAATCACGAAGAAAATTATTGTACTTTAACTTTTTACTTATTCCGAAACATTTATGAAAACTAAATTAATTAATGGAAACTATTTTTTGTTTAATGTTAATACCTCTCAAGAATTTCTAACTCAGTAAATTTTTGACCGATTTAAGTATATTTTTATAGGTTTTGAAATGTCAGTCCATTTTGAAAATGTACTTTTCTTTACCAAAATATGTTGTCAATGCTCGGAGACCCTTTCTGGCAACAACGGTTTGAATTAATAAAGGGCGTTTTTTTAAGGGGTATAGAACTTCAAGTTGGCAGCACTTTTTTCATTGACAGTCATTTTGTCATCTGCCATGTGATTTATCTTTAGTTTGGTTTGCCATTTCATCATGAAAGGACCGAAGACAACCGGCCACGGTGCGACCGGTGGCGTTCATTCGGTAAATGGACTTGAAACGAGATTGCTGTTGACCCTGATTTTCATAAGAATTTTCTGTTCAGTGATGAATTTCATTATTGGTTGAATGGCTAAGTCAATAAGCAAAACTGACACATTTAGAGTGTAGATAATTCTCAAGACATCCATACATCCTTAAAAACTGACAGTTTGGTGTGTTTTATGGGCTGGTGATGAAATCATTCAGTCAATGGAGACCGTTATAGACCATGATCAATGACTTTTTCGTTCCTGATTCGAATCGTCTTGATGTTGGGGAGCTGTGGTTTCAACAAGACGGCCGGCACGACATGTTACACAGTGCGTGCCACAAAAATTGATTTGTTAAAGGAAACGTTTCGTGAGCCATAATTTCGCGTTTTGGACCTGTGAGTTGCCCCCAAGATCGTGCGATTTGAAACCGCAAGACTATTTTCTGTGGGGCTTTGTGAAGTCACAAGTCTACATCGATAAGCCAGACACGAATGACAATTTGGAAAATAACATTCGCCACGTTATTGCCGATACACGACCCCAAATGCTGCAAAGAGTGATCGAAAATTGGACCTTGGACTATAACCAAGTCAGCCGCGGTGGCCATATGCTAGAAATCATTATATTCAAATACAAATTGCAAAGAACTATCTTTCAAATAAAGTCGATTTTATGTGGTGATAAGTATAAAATAAGATTAAATATTGATTAAAATAAATAAAATATATTAATTATTTTAAAACTTTTATTATTTATTTTTATTTATAAAAAATTGTTTTTCTTGTAATTTAATTTATCACAACTAATATTTTAATTTTACCTACGCGTTTCTCAAGTAAAATTTCATCATTTGGCTGCTTGCAACTCATACAAAAAAAAATCCAATATTTAAAATAAGGAAAGGCCACTTTTCGATAACTTTTTTTTTAAATGGTTATTTTTGGTTTTTTTGGTTTTAGTACAAGCATGTTTTAGGTTTTTGATTTTCTCGAAAAAAAATTTTAAAAAAATTCATTTATTTTGGTAAATTTCTTAAAACCTGGTTTAGAGTATTTTTTCTTATTTTTTAGAATACTTGAACAAATCATGTATGTATATAAGTTCAAAAATGACAGTACCTTCCATCTAAAACCAGAAAAATCATATTTTTTTGAAAACAGCTTAAAAATTTTGATAAAAAGATGTGTCTGATACCTTATTTAATTAGTTAATTTTACTTATTAATTATAAAATATTTTTCTTTTCTTCAACTTTTTCATTGTTGGATACCAATGTTAAAATATTTTTGTATGCAGATGCGCTTAAGAAGTTTGAGTAATATTGCATTATCAAAATTTTCAAGAAAATGTTTTTCCGATTTAAACAAAAATTATTTTATATTATTGAATGTTTGAATTTTCAACAACCACTTGAATCGGCTACCACCATTGTATTTGGCTGGAATTATTGCAGTTTCATGGCTGCCACACCAATCATCAGATTCCTTTCAGTGGTGCTTAGTCTTTATGTTCAATTTTTAATTTTATAAATTAGTGCCGTCAATTGGAATCGAACCTAGACCAGCTACCTCTGAGGCCTATGCACTACGCATTGCGCCACCGAGGTCACCTGATCATGCCCATCCAATGTAAGGTTTTGTCTTTATAAATTGCATATTGAGACAACTAGCATTTTTACTAGCCGCACACAAGTTGGTTGTTGATCATTCGGGTTCTTTCTCTTTTCTCCGTACACTGTTTTACAAACCAACAATTCGTTGGACAATTGTAAGGTGGGAGATTGTATGAAAGATTTGACACTGGTCAAGAATTGATTTAATTAAATTGGGCTTTTTGTGTGATAACACACTTGCAGTTAGGCTGCATAGCTTTCGCTCCGTTATTTATATTACTGAATATTATTGAATGTTTCAATGGTGGTAGCCGACTCAAGTGGTTGTTGAAAATTCAAACATTCAATAATATAAATTACGGAGCGAAAGCTATGCAGCCTAACTGCAAGTGTGTTATCACACAAAAAGGCCAATTTAAAAATTATTTTATAAAATTGATCTTTCAAAAAAGGGTTCATGAAATTATTAGAAATTAAATTTGTTTTTGTATATAAATATCAACTTTGAATTCTTAAAAAAATGTTTTCAAAATTGTATACAAAATTAAAAATTATTTTTTTTTTTTTTAAACCGCTCAAATGATTTTTTATTTTTTTTTATAAGCCCACTAGTTAAAGGAAATGAACAAGCATACGATATTAAGCAATGTTTTGAACTTTTTTTTTAATATATGTACATGTTTTTAAACAAAACTTGTACATGCAATTTAGATCTTTAAATTTCAAAATTTTATTTTAATTCTTGTGTAACATTACATTATTGAACCATTTAAATACATCGTCAATACGCAAATGTCTAGCTTTATTCTAACTGTTAAATACTAGAGCAAGTTCGGTACATTTTATTTTTGAAGATATTATAAAGCTCAATCTTATAAATTCGATATGTACACAATTCTAAATTTTCTTGAGAAAAAATATTAACAAGTTGATATTTTGGACGACTTCATACTGTCTATCAAAAAATTGACGGCATTTAAAATTTCAAAAAAGTCGATACAATTTTTGACCACCATAAAGATTTCGACCAGTCGAAATTTTTTGTCGATCATTCTTGTGTAAATTAAACATTTTGATAGCCAATTTAAAGTAATTATAGTATCTATAATATGTATGCAGCTAAGATTATTCTAACCAATCACTTAAAAGCCAAAATAGTGTGTATATGGGTATTTTATAAAATGATGAAGCTACACAATTAGAAAAGTTTTCATACTATTGCTTCTGCAAAAACACTGTTGTCCAAGAAAACTGTTGACAAAGGCGCCTGCCTGACGGGACAAAGTAGTTAAAATCCTGGAGCCCGTGAAGCGGCCCATTTAAGGTACTCTTATTAAGAAAAAAAAACTATTGAAATTGACGCCTGGGTGAAATGATTTAATAAATTCATTTGAAATTTTGTTTGGAAAAATAGCCCAAAACCGAAGAAAGAACACTTAAATTTTACAAAAAGCTATTGAAAATCAAAAGACAATTGATGTTTTTTTAAATTTAAAAATACATTTTTTCAAACATTTTGGAAATTTTGTAAACCAAAAAAATACTTCCTAAGTTACCAAAATTTTATATATTTCAAATAAAAAAGTATGGCTATATCACCCAGAAAACACTAACTACCAAGTTTCAGAAAAATCCATCCATTCGTTTAGATATACTGTAGGTGCGTGCGACACTGAAAGATACACTTTTTTCGTAATACCTATCATAGCAAGTTTGATCATAATATCGAGTTCAATATTTGTCCGAATCAATAACTTTCCCAAGAACAGAGCTCGCAAGTCCATAAAATTTGTACCTCTGTCTAAATATTGATCTTGAGCCTATTTTAACTTAAATGTGTGTAACCCATAAAACAAACCAATGTTTGACCCAAACGTATGCGAGCAAAAAATCACTTTAGTTTGCATTCTAAAAACAACAATCGTGATGGATACAATATCTATAATTAATTATTAATATAGGCTCGTTTTAAACCTTGAACTAAAAACTTTAAATAAAGGGTAAAATCATAAAAATACATTGAATAGATTTCTCGCTACCCGCCATAATAACAAAAAATAACAAATTATACTTGTTAAATTAGGCAAGAGTTTGAATCATTGATGCGCAATAAATACGCCCATTGTCGGTCGGTGAGTGTGCTGTTATCTTAGAAAAAAAATGGATACCGCGCCTGTAGAAGTGAGTCAAGTTGTCACACTACTGCAACAAGGAATAAACCAATAGACTGTGGCCCGTCAGCTCGGTCTTAGCCAATCTTGCATATCAAAGGTTCACACAAACTTATAGGTAAGTGTAAAGGCCAGGATCTGTGTGGTACCGGATGTTATGACTGATTCCTCGTGATGGCGTTTCTCCGAAATAGTGTTTCGACTAGCGTTGACGTCCAACAATAGCAGATACAGGTACGATAATGATTCGTTAGTTAATATCCCGCCACCGGACCAAAATTAACTTCATCTCATCGACATGTTCAAGTACGATTTTCGCTATACACTACAATTGGGAAGTTGAGCAATGTAGGCGATTAACGCTCTCGGATGAGTGCGGAATTTTTCTCCATGGAAAACAGGTCTTTAGTTTACTCTGCCTCTGCTTCCATCCAGACACATTCTGCACTTATCCGATAACGTAAATCGCCTACATTCCCAATTATAGTACATAGCGAAAATCTTACTTGAACTTGTCAATGAGATGCAGTTAATTTTGATCCGGTGGCGAGATATTTTGGAGTAAGGTCAGCTTCCTTAAGTCGTCGCCTAACTATCCATTAAATAACGAGTCTTTATCGTTCCTGTATCTGCTATTGTTGAACCTAAACGCTAGTCGAAGCACGATTTCGGAGAAACGCTATCACGATGAATCAGTCATAACATCCGGTACCTACCACACAGATTCTGGCCTTTACACTAACCTACAAAATTATCTGAACCTTCCGTAGATCTTTGATATACAAGATTGGCTTAGACCGAGCTGACGAGCCACGGTCCCACAGTATATTGGTTTATTCCTTGTTGCAGTAGTGTGACAACTTGACTTACTTCTACAGGCGTGGTATCCATTTTTTTCTAAAAAAAGGAGGTTTTTAGAAGGCAAACTCAGTGATTCCATTTTTTGCTCGCAAGTGTAGTTGATTTTATTCAAAAATAAGTTTAATATATAAGTTTAATTTAACATCGTAGAGCTGTGTATTGATAAAAAACTTTAAAACCTATTTAAGTTCAACATAAACGCTTGTGTTCTACCTTTCCTCAGGAAAACTGTCACATAAGTCTTAATGTTAAATTTAATTTTCGTTTCAACAAATAGGCCTTAGTTAATTTTTATTTTTTTTTTTTATTAGTTCGAAAGTTTTCAAAATAAAAAAAAAAAAAACAAAGAGTCACCACAATAATAATTCACAACTCGAGATAAAAATCATCATTTTAATTACATACTTTGAAATAGTTTTATATTGGTGTCAGAAAATTTTCACACGTATCCGAAATTTTAAATAAACTTGATTATCCAACTATAATGCATATAGCATGCTAGCGTTGGCCGGCGCGCGGTGGCTGCAGTAGCGCGATGGGAAAATAAATAATTATGATTGTGTTTATTTTTTAAGATATAATTCCCTTCACTATGACAGCTTTTTAATGTATAAATGCGCACTAGTTGAAGTACCACAATGGTATGTCGTTGAAACCCAAACCATCACTTTACCATATACGTTTCGCATGAGTCGTTTTGGTTCGTTTTGTAAAGGCTTTTGTATACCTAGGCACAACTTTAAAACAGTGACGCTATTTCAATTTAAGACCACCACTGCACCCACCGTCCCGTCCGTCGTCGTCAGCGTTGTCGGCCAGCCACAGCACACGGTGTACAAAATTTAATAAATCTACAAAATTAGCATGGAAAGTGAATTTGATATGCAATAAGCGAACAGGAAAAGCTTCAACACAAAACACTTTCTTTCGAAACTGGAATTTCATAGATTTTTGAGAGAGTTAGGTTGTTTTTTTTTTTTTTATTGGGATTTGGGCGCCCCACAGTTACAGAAGGGCAGTTAAAATTTTAATTATCATTTTCACAAGTTTTAATATAACTACCTTAATATAACCACTATAGAAACTTTGCAACATAAAAAGAATCTTTGACTGGTTTTACTGCGCTCAACTCGATCTCGAATTCTCGAATACACAAATATTAAGATCACATACACTGCATTACCATAATTCCATTCAATAGATTATTTTTTTTTTTAATAATATCCGAAAAGGAAGTCCGCACGTACGATCATTAAAATTATGTGCGAATCGCCAACGATATGGTGTTCACCTGTTTGGTATGAGATTTGCGAATGGCGTCAGCGCCGAGGGCACATCTAAAAGTATCTACTAGGTAGGTACTTGCTTGAAACTCTTGTAACCGTATCATCATCAAAATAAAAATGCATGAGGAGCAGTGGTTGGTATGGTGGTGGCCTGAAAGTTGTTGTCGTCTTTTTCCCATATTTATTTATTCTTTAATCGTATCTAAAAATTAGGGTGAAGTATTTGTTTTGAAAAACCGATCCTCTACGTCAATAAATTGTTTTAAAATCACTTATCTTTTTGGAGAAATACGATACAGAAATATTTTTAGGTCAGGCAAATTGTACTTTTACTGCCAACAAAAACACAATGGACGAAAGAATTCCATTAACAGATTGTCTTGGCCTCAATAGTTATTCAGGGTTGAATGTCGAAAATAACAGTTTTTTGAATATAACTCCGAAACGGTAAATGCTATCGATAAGAATTTTGCACAAAATCATCTCCAAGAAAAAAAGTTGTGATTTATTTTTTTCCACGACTCACCGTTAAGAAGATATCGACATTTCAAAAATCGTAAAAAGTCGAAAATGCTCTTTTTTTCATATGCAATGCTAGGTTTCCATTTGTCATTGAGAAGACGCAAATTGACAAACTTTCCTGGACAGAGGGTGGCTTTTACCAACACAAAAAGCAAAGAATTTAGTAGTAGCGAGCAAGTATAACTCACTCTGTCTTGGAAAGTTTGTCAATTTGCGTATTTTCAATGACAGGTGGAAACCTAGCATAACTCCTAATGACAAAGCCATCAGAAAAAAAGCTTAAGCTCAATTTGAAGACCATTATATTCTCTACAAAAAGATAATGGGCCATATTCATAGTCATTTTAGAGCTGTGTCTAAGTTAAACATAGGTTTAGTTGAATTTTCGAACGTTGATTCTATTTTTTTAATTTTATCATTTCAAAATATTTGTAGATATTTGTGTAGTATACCAAGTTAGTTTTCTTATAAAAATGTACATCCAACAATTTGTAATTAAAATTGGTCTGTATTCATTGAGCCGAAATTGTCTTAAACTGTAGTTAAAGTTAAACCTGGGTATATCTGCGACTATGAATATGCCCCAATGACGACACAAGTCATAAGTCACAAGATATTGCTACTTCCATAGCGTCAAGTATTTGAAATACAGTTTTTGTGTATACATATTTTAAACGGCAAAAGTTTTATCGAAAAGTTAAATTAACAAAATTAAAAGCATTATGTACCTAACTTATAACGTAGTGTTACACAATGTTTTTAATTTTGTTGAACGCATTCAAAATTTTTCCAGAAGTTGGAAACATCGAATATGACTCTAAATATTTTGAATTTTTTTTTGTGTATTTTCATATTCTCTTCAAAAAATATTATTACATTTTTGTACGTTGCAAGATATTTCGACTTCAAAAGTGGCCCGACTTCGAAAATATACATATTTGTATATGAGTTTCATTTCAAAATCCTATATAATTAAAAAAATAGTCCAAATTCTGTACATGAAGTACTTTTCGATAACGTTGTCTGCACTTCTACTTACTGTTCAATAAAGTTGAAATTGGCCGTTTAAGGGTCATTTCACATGTTTTTGAAAGTTAATTGAAAATATTTTCTTAACCCTTGGTAGTAGGAAAAAAGTTTGTAAATCCTTTTTGTAGAGAAATTTGACACTTTTCTATAGCCTTTACCGTTTGAAAATTAATTGTGAAAATCCGATATTTTCCGACACTAACTTTGTATGCTCTTGTCGGATTGACAGGTACTTTAAGCAGGTGATTAGTTAAAAAGAAAGCTGTTCATCAATTTTCCATGTCTGTGTTGGAATTTTGGTGAAGTTTTCACATTTTCGTTAGTCTTTTTCTTTTTTTTTTTTTACTTTATTATATTAATGATTTGATCCAATTCATGCGACGAGTTGGGGAATTGCATTAAAAACTGACGAATTATGGGACACACAAAAAAAAAGAACAATGCCCAACTAAAGCATCAAGCACAGAAGCGATCACTCTCCAGGGAATTACGGTCTACTACTTTCGTTTGTGGCACTTTGAATTGCGCACCCAAGCGTAGGTTGTGCTTGTGCGGATTGTGGTGGTAGATGGTAGATGATATACTCACTGCTTGCGGTGTGGTGGAACCTTTATTTTTTTATTTTTGGCTCAATATATAGATGAGTAAATCACAAGCACAGCGCACAGGTATTCAGTTATCTACTTGAATAATAATAATAATGATGTCTGTTGTTTTTTGTGGATATAAATATAAACTTTGATGGGCACAACAAACAAGACTTATTTTTATTAATTTGCGGTAAGCGTAATCATAGCAATACAATGACAAGAAGATTTTTTTTCCAAGAGCGAAACAACAAAACTTTTTTTATAGTGAAATCATTTATATGAAATGTATATCAATCTTATGCTAGATGCATACCTCCTATATATGCATAATGGTATGCAATTTACGATGCGTATCCAATATTTAATGATTAGTCTCGGACATAAGAAAAGTTGTGAAAAAAATACCAATTAAAGAAAATTCCTTAACTGTTTTCCATGATAGAGCACTTCACTATATCTATGCTTAAAATTAACCACTTGTTTTCTTTTAAGAAGTGTGTATGTTTTGGAATTCCCAGCCAAATTGTTGGCATTGTTCATAGTTATATGGTTTTTTTTTTTTGGGGCTTTGATGATCATTATATTATAATGGATGCAATTTGTAAAAAAAATACAATTCATTAAGGTTTACACTACGTTTTGGCATTGTACTTTCAAGGGACATTAATGTAAATCTATTTAAAGTCCTCTCTTCAACACTATTTGACTTATTACTAAGGTCAAACAAAAATCTGACCGTAATTTTTTCATAATTAGAGAAGCGTTATTGTTGCATCTTGCGTGTCAACGCTAATGCGACCATGGTTAAACAGAAATGAAACAATCAGTTGGTTTTTCTTTGAATTGTTGTATGTGTGAAGATGACTTTTTGCAAGAAGATTGTCATGTTAATTAAATCACGTAAGCGGGTGGAGCACCTCAAATATATTGCAAATATAAAAGCTTATAAATTGTTGTTTACTTAACGCGAATGCAACAAGAACAAAAATCGCGAAAGAACAGAAATAGTGCCAATAATCGGAGCATATGCTGTTTAGCTTAGGAAATGCTTTCTGAAGCATTATTTATTAATGCTATGTTACATAAACCCCGAGTTCAAAAATGCAAGAATTCAGTTAAACTGCAAAATTGACTTTCCATTTCTGCAGACAAATACTGTCCGTTAGAAAATATTTCTACTGTCTTAAAAGAATTAATGTTTCCTCTCAACAATGACATAAAATTTTACTAAAAACTTGCATAAACGGTATCATTTGCTTACAATTGTATTTTGCAGTCGTCCAGAATTCCTGCATTTTTGAACTCACCCAAAATCTGATCAAAACCACTTCTTAAACAAACAATATGCTCCCTTCCGATCCGATCTCCCTTACTATTTTTTACTCTGATGAGATGGACAAAAGACAACGGATGCTTGAAGATAAAGAATAAAATATAATAAAATAAAATCAAATAAAATAAAATAAAATAAAATAAAATGCTTAATGAATAAAAAAGTTAAATAAAATTACGTATACGCCATAGTGTACCTTTTTTTTAATCATCGTACCTTGTGAATATTATTTGAAAATGTATGTATGTTTACCTGTAGAGAAAAATATTATTAGAGTTAGAACCGGATTTCCAATCTACCTCATATCAAAAAAGTTAAAACTTTGACCACAGTTCACAGAAAAATGTATGAAGATCAAATCCAGAAAAGGATTTGGACTGCAGTTAATAAAAAAATAGGCACGACTGTATCGCACAAACTTGCTCTCGTAGCTAACAACTTTAACGTAGCTAGAAATTGATGATGTACAAGTAAATATATGAATGTATTAGTTCCAAAATATTATTATATCGTTAAAAAAAAATTAAATCATATTCCTA
This sequence comes from Melangyna quadrimaculata, assembly GCA_949320155.1. NCBI lineage: Eukaryota > Metazoa > Arthropoda > Insecta > Diptera > Syrphidae > Melangyna > Melangyna quadrimaculata. Next base: position 439,305,896 of record OX439483.1, read on the forward strand.
TAAATTACTATAAATTTATTATTTTAATGGCTTTGAAAGTAAGAGCTCAAAATCAAGTATGCCATCTGATTTGTTTGATAAATATGAATTTACGAAAAAATAATTTTCAAAAATAAAATCTGGTATGCCAAGATTTAGTATTTAATAAAATACAATTTTACACAAAATAAAAAAAAAATGTTCATAAGTTCGTTTTCAAGATACTGAATATTCAAAAAAAAATCCAAAAATTATTTTTTTGAAAATTTGTAGGTACATGCAAAATTATTTGAATTGTGAAGGAGCTCTTATATAAAAATTTTGATTGAAATTGGTCAATGAAAAATTTGAAAACAAAAAAATCGGTTCTATGAAAGGTACCGCCCAACTAACAATTTAACTTCTGTAAGGGTCTTTCGAAGTTATTTCCTAATCAGCAAATTGGACTCTATAAGGCCTTAGAGAAACACATTTGGCTCACATTGAGAAAGGCTTTTAAGCAATCATTTACAGGTTTATTGGAAGTACTCAATTTATTTCCCTAAGGCCTTATAGAACAAAACTACACTCAAACATTGCAAATGTAGTAGTGTAGTTTTGTTCAATTTTTTCGATAGACACAATTGAAAACCCTTATAAAAGGCTTGTGAGGCCTAGGAGAAGCCTTATCGAAGCACAGTGCAAAACAAAATAAAAATAAATTCTTTACCTGTATTTCTATATTTTCTCCTTTATTTTCATCCAAGTAATGATTTTCTTCTGAAACTTAATTCACAATAATTATTTATATCTGAAAAAAACACATTACTTACTTGATGAATTTTGCGGGAATTGAACCGAGGATGGTTGGGTTGAGAGTCGGGAACCTTTGGTATCGAGCTAGCCTAACATATGAAAAATGAGTGCCAAATTGGAACCACTTGAAACCGAAACAAGCTTCCTTGGGGCTTCCTGATGAATTAAACTAATCTAAAAAATACAGGTGACCATTTGTCTGTTGCTGGCAAGGGAGTTTTTTTTTTTATTTAATGTTATTTTTTTTTTTTATTATTAATGTTTCCATGATTACTTTACTAGAAAAAAACATGGAAGTGGTCACACAAACATACTTTTTGTGAGACAACAAATAAAATATAAGTTCAACGAAATCAATTGTTTTTTAAAAACGAAATGCTTTGATTTGAGAAAAAATATAATTTATGCCTCATAAAATATGTACTTTTAATAACGTACACAAACCGTTTACTGACAATTTTAATTTGTATCTTTTTTAAAAACACTAACTTGCCAAAATAAAAAACATAAACAATAAAAACCATCATTAAGTTTTTTTTCAACTGAAAGTGGCTATGTATGTAGTATAGATATTAAAAACGTTCAAAATGTAATAAGAAAATTACTCAGAAATGAAAGCTTCATACTTAGATAATTTTTGAAAACATTCGAACTTCTTAACGTGACAATATTTTTTAACGATGAAACAGGAACTATACTATAGTCACCTCGTTTGTGAATAATTCAGCCAGCAGTACCTTATTTTCACATCAATACTACTTTCCATGCGAAGTACCAGCTTTTAATGCTTTCATGTTGAGTGTGCAACCCTTCGCTAAGACCAAATAATCGGAATTATTACTTCCCGCGCATGCGCCTGAGAGGATGTTTAAAATTAAGTTTGCATAACCACCTCTTCACAGGTCTTATAGAAACAAATTAGGCTGACATCACTTCGCTGAGGCAAATTCATCGAAATAAATGCTTCTCGCGCATGCGTCTGACAGAGTTCACACAATTATTATGCTTGTGTTTACTGGGTTATAGAACCAAAATTGGATGTCATGCTTAATCAAAGTTACCACTGCGATCAAATTTAATTCTGAGGGAATCATTTTTATGGGTGGGATCCGGGCTATTATTCTTTTTATAGAAATTAAAAAAAAAATAAGACAAACCATGAATATGAAGAAAGTTTATCTGTTTTTCATTGAATTTTTGAACAACAACAACAAAAAAAGAGACTGATAAGTGCAAAAGTGGCAAAGCACGAAATAGCTATATCTCCAGCCAAACAATTGGTGGTAGCGCCTTTAAGTTGTTGTTGTTGTTCAAAAATTCAATGAAATTGACGGAATAAAGAATGGTCAAGCCTAATAAGCTGACATACTTGTACGAATAGTACAATAATAAAAATTATTATCTGTTTTTGTTAATTCATTTATAATAAAAAATAAATAAATAATGTGTATTTGTAGTGCAATTCTGAATATTCATAACTATAGTTTCATGTAAAAAATATATATTTTTTTTTTCATTTTTTTGTTTATCAAGTGAATTTAAATAGTTTTCTTTTACCATATATCTCACTGCAGAAAATAAATGTTTGTTCCGTTTTTGCTTTGCAAAATATAAACGATTTAATATTAGACCATACCTACTCAATGAATCACTTTAATTTAAATTTTCAAAATGATACAATTTTTCCTATTTTTATTTTCATAAATAATTTGACCTGTGGTAACCCTCTCTCAGCAGTAGAAACATAGATGCGCCGACCAGTACACAAAATAATGCTTGTATCGGGCTTTTGCGCAGGGGGCTTACACAAACAAAATAAACTGACATAATTACACTGACAATTATGCTTCCATTAGACTTTCGTACACATAATAGCTTGTTTCAGGCGTTTGTAAGCAGGCCCTTCAAGAGCTCTTGGCAGTGCTTCCTTGTGAAAGCTTTTTCTTTGTTTTTATTTCACATGCCTGTCAAAACTAACTTCTGGGAAGCCTCACTAAAACTATAACCAAATTGTAAATATTCAGGCTTGCAGAAAATTATAGATTCTGCCTGTAATAGGTTTGTAGGTAGCTGTTTTAAAAAATATAGCTTCGAAAATTTGCAACTTCGATGTCCAAACAAAATACAAGCCTTGTAGAAATAATAACTTATAGAAATTCAAAAAATTGACCTTATAGAGGAAAAATTGTTAGTTGGGCGTTATTAACCGTTACTGGTAAAATATGTTTCATCAAAATATTGATTATACCTTAAATAGTAAACGCACATCTTTTTATCAAAATTCTTGGGGCCGTTATCGAGAAAAAAAGTTTTTTCTTTACGGTTTTTCAAAGTTTGGATGGGAGGTACCTTTATTTTTGAATTAAGCAACATGATTTTTCAAGTATTCTACAAAATATTAAACAAATATTTTACACCTAGTTTTAAAATTGACTAAGTCGTTTTCAAAATATTTAGTTTTGAAAAAAAAATTGATTGATTTTTTTTTAATTTTCAAGCAAAAAATTTTTTTGATTTTGGTTCACAATAATGTACTTTATAGAAGACTTACCATAATAAAAATGAAAAAGATCAACTCAACTTTTTTCGAGAAAATCAAAAACCAAAAAAAAATGGCTGTACTGGAGGTAGATACCAAAGATAACCGTTTTTTTGAAAATAAAAAATTATCAAAAAGTAGTTTTTCCTTAATTAATTTTTTTGAATTTTTTCAAAAAAATCCTCGGACCCGTTTTTGAGATAAGAGGTACACCGAAAATAAAAATTTAAAAAAAAGTTACAAACCCATATAATTTTTGGACCACCTCCATATCTTTTTATTCTAATGTCAATTCACAACTAAAGTACACGTGCAGTTAGCTCTGGAGAAGACGAACATTTGTCTCCTTCACATGATTCTTAATTTTAATGGGAATCCTTTCATTTTTAGGGGTTACTTCTTACCCCTGTTACTTCTAGCCCCGCTCTCCCCTATGCATATTCTCTCATGTATAGATATAGATAAATCATCTTTGGTGGGCTAAATTTGAACTTACTCGAGATTTGAGAGTGAAAAAAAATATTTCAGGGTTTTACTCGATTTTAATCAAATCTGACCTTATATCACTGTTGGAATTATGTATTGTATGTATCACACGACACCTTTTTAAGAGCCTCCTAAGATGTCAGAATTCTGATTTTCATATTCCTGATAAGACAAGCAAAGTATAAGCCAACAGATTTACTTACTCTATTGCAGCTTAAATTTTGATGAACTAACTCCCATAATCCCAATTGTTGTTGGTTTTGTTGACACGAAAATAGATTAAACATTTTAAAATAAAGCATCTTAAATAGAGAATACTTTTTCGCTAGCAGACAAACTTTGTAAAAATCCCTTTGTAAGAGTTTAAATGCACTTAGGTATATGTACGTGCATATATGTACCTGTACCTATGTAACCTGTACAATTTTCTAACTATTTACAGGTTCTTCCATACACAAAAACATACATACATATATCCATAAATGAACTCACTTGCCAGTTCCAGTCTAATTAATACACTATGCACACAGCGAATCATCTAATTGCATCGAACCCAACTCACTGTACCATAGCTTCGTGATGCACTCCTCCTGATGCTTTTACTATAACCACTCGAAGCATCTAGTTCTGCAAATAGAGGAGATTACGAATTCAAGTTCTCCACATCAATGCATATGTGCTGCTGCTGCTTGCTACTTGTCATTCAGATCAATATGCCAGTGTACAACATGCCAAGCGGAATATATGCCTCAATCCTAAGCAATTGTTATAGCCGCACTATGACACCCCGCTTAATACCACTGCGCTGCTATAGTAGGAACATATACATAAGGTACTACGTAAGGGGAACGCAGAAATTCAAAAAATTCCGCTTCAATGATCGGTTGCACTTCCGTGTACAGCGCCAAACCTTTCTATCTCCATCCAGCCATCATCCCTATACCTTACATTCAAATGATCGAAAATTCTGAAAAAAATCATAAAATCGATTACCATACACAAGGAACTGCAAATAGAAAATACAATCAAGAGTTTTGCAAAAAATATAAAACTAAAAAAATATTAATCCCTCGGTCGGGACAGGGCCCGCACTGCGCGCCGTCAACTTTTATTCATGTCCTTAAACCAGCGACCATTTTATAGGAGCCAACAACCAGTATTCGCAGATTCATAGTTTTCAACGATAGAAAAATAATGTTTTTTTTGTTTTGATTTTTGAGTGGAAATTTGTTTGCGAAATTTTGCAGATTTTTTTTGTTTGTTTTATTTATCAAGTTTTGCGACTTTCAATTGCATACTCAAGGGGGGTATGAGTTGTGAGTCAAAAAAAAAAAAAACGGATATTGCCAACCCATGAGTGTACTCACATAAAAACTAAAAAGAAATCACCGCACCAAAGGTTACCCGGACTTCGGAGTCACATCAGAGTTTGTGTTGAGAGTTGAGCGATAAAAAATAATTCAAAATCCCTAAAAAGTGATTTCATCCGTATAGCTAAAATTTTGTTCCAAACATTAAGCTGCATATTTTAATTGCATTCGTTATGGGATGGTCAATATTTTTTTATGGATTGGATATTGATTAGCCGTTTGTTGAGTTGTTGCTTTAATCGATTTAGCAGTTTGTTTGGCTGATTTCAAATGAGTCATGTCCTTATGTTTTATATTTTTATTTTCGTTTTGTATTTTTGATAGCTAGTTGAGGATGAAAGTTATAGCGAAAGTATTGAACGATATTAAAATCGGTTTTATAAAAATGTATCTATTCATTTAAAAAAAAAATCTAATAAAATCTGAAAGGTTGACCTTTTGCACTCAGCTATGAAGGCAAAATATTCTGATTTTAATTCGATCCTTCGAGGCTAAAGTGCGCTCGTAGTAGTGCAGTATCAATATTAATTTGTTTATTATTTTTGACTACCTTAATTTATTTATAATATTTGTTTAACAATCCATATTAATAGACAATCTTATTTCCGACAAGAAGTCATTTAATTAAAATTTTCAAACTTGGCTTAGTTTTCGAGTAATACCAAAAATATTGTAAAGTTCTCATTCTCTCAGAAATACATGAGTGAATTTTGGGCGAATTTTGTATTTTAAGCAAGCTTAAACTCCAGACAAACATATTCAATAATAAAACCCGTGAACACAATTATTGTTCCTTACTAAAAGTTTTTTTTTTATCCAACCCAAACTATATACGAAAAGTAATTGTCGGGATGATAAATTAATGAAAATTTAATTAGCAAGAGTTTGATTCGTACGGCGGCGGCGGCGGCGGCCGGCGGCGTGGCGGCAGCCGACAACACGACGACACGCAGAGCCGAAAAATCATAACGTTTTTTAAAGGATTGCAGTTTGCAATACAAAATGTTTGTACCATAGAAGAGGGCTCTACACTTTAAGGAGGAGGGTCAATTTTCTAAAAAAAAAAAAAAAGTAATAGAAAACAACGGAAACACTTACAATAAATAACTTTACAATGCCATTTTTGAATGAATATTGTTCTTCTATTTTATTTTTAACTCAAGTTACCATTTATGTATCGTAAATATTTATCGTCCATATTTGTTGTAAAAACTACTTTCAAACTCATATTATGTATTTATTTTGTTTTCAATTGTGAAATGATTCTAACTAGCATCGCCAGTGGCTGAGTATTCGGCTATGTATTCTCTTTTTATTAATTTATATAGGTTCCATGACAATTTTGAAAATGTTGAAAATGCAAACCTAATTAAAAAAAAAAAAACAAACAAATTCACGGACACGTTAATTTCTGCAGCATTCGTTAAAATTTTGTCTTGAACTTTAAAAAAAAAAAATTAGGCTCAGTTAGTTATTTTTTAAATTTGTTGTCCATTAATTATTCAACAGTAAACCTTAATTCGTCTAAAGCACACATTACACTACTTATTCTCTTAGGCCCGTTCGCTGATACGAAACATAGATGCTCAAGTTCAACGTCAGCGCTTATGTGCTGCTTTTTCCTATTGCCTAAGCCTAAGGGCGACCTGCATCGTGCCTGATCGGGAAACTATTGATTGCTCAGAACTTGGTCTGGGCCAGTAGCGCAACAATCAGTCACGATGAAGTGCTTGTTTTACCTCCTCGTGGTGGTCCCCGGGCAACTATTTATGTATCCCAATATACATAAATAGGCTAAAATTACAAGTGCGAAAAGGCCTAGCTTTCTAGGATAGGTTACGGAGGTTAGCATTCTCCGTAACTGAAATCAACCCGCTACCGAAACCAACACTACGCCTCGGATAATTAATGATAACTCGTTGACGACTTTTGGCTATTGTACCCGGACAAAGATTGGTTTCTGGAATGTGAAGACGCTTCTTGACAATGGAAAAGAAGGTCCTCAGAATGCCAGATTCCTGCAACTAGAGAAGGAATTCATGCGGTATAGGATGGACATCTTAGGGATAAGTGAAGTTAGATGGCTGGGTTCGGGGAAGTTCAAGTCACCAACCCGTAACACTGTACTATTCTATTCCGGAAAAACACCTGGAAGCGCTCGGGAATCTGGCGTTGGATTGCTGCTTTCCAAAACAGCTCTCAAAAGCCTAATTTCCTGGGAGCCTTTAGGTGACAGGATCCTGAAAGCCAGGTTCCGGACTAGAGTACGTCGCGTCACCATCATACAGTGTTACGCCCCAACTTTGCTCTCTTCTGACGAGGAGAAGGAGGCCTTTTATAACCGGCTGAGTGCTGCTTATGATAGCGTTCCACGAGGTGATATAGTTATGGTGATGGGAGACTTAAATGCCAAGGTTGGCAATGACAACACTGGGCTAAGGCATGTCATGGGAAAACATGGTGTTGGTAACCGAAACGACAATGGCGAACGATTTGTCGATTTCTGCAACGCCAACGGCCTTGTTATTGGAGGGACCATGTTCGAGCATAAGACGTGCCACAAAGTCAGTTGGGTGTCGACTGACAGACAAGCAACTTCCAACCAAATTGACCACTTCGCGATCAGCCGGCGTTTTAGAAGCAGTCTCCAGGACGTCCGTAACAGAAGAGGTGCTGACATGGGAATGGCCCGGGACCACCATCTGATGGTTGCTACCGTAAGATTGCGTACAGCTGCAGTTCGGAGATCCCAAGGAAACACTCGAATGCCCAAGTTTAATACAGATAGACTAAAGGATCCTGCAGTGCGCCAACAACTAGGGGACCACCTTTCACAAGGATTGAACGCAATCAGCAGCACGGAAACCACATCCATCGAAAATCATTGGTGTGCTGTGAAAAATGTGTTCATAGCCGGTGCTGAAAGTATAGTCGGCCGGGCGCAAGGAAGAAATAGTGCTTGGCTTTCCGACGAAACTTGGGCAAGGATCGAAGAAAGGAAACACCTTAAAGCTCGCATCGCAGCTACCCCAGCAGCAGGGAGAAACGAGCTTGAGTCTACGTACCGCATGAAGATGAGGGAAGTTCACCGTAGTGTGCGACGTGATAAGCGTAACTACATCAACGCACTGGCTACAGAAGCAGAAGAAGCCGCTAGTAGGTGTGACAGTAGGACCGTCTACAGAATTACCAAAGAGCTCACTGGTGTCCAGAGCTCAAAACAACACCTGGTTAAAGACACAAACGGATCCCTGCTAATTTCGGATGAGGACCAGCTCATAAGGTGGAGGGAACACTTTTCTGCGGTTTTAAACCGCGTTTTCGCAAGTGAAGTGAACCCTACTCCCACTGAGCTACCCGAAGTAACAATTTCCCGAATACGCACCGTACCCCCCAGTAAAGAAGAAATTATCACCGCCATCAAAGCACTGAAGAACAACAAAGCGGTTGGACTTGACGGTATTCCTGCAGAGCTCTTAGGAGCAGCCCCAACGACATCGAGCGAGCTACTGCACCCACTTATTAAGAGAGCTTGGGAAGCAGAGAGCTTTCCTGAAGAGTGGAAAAAAGGAATGATTGTCAAGCTCCCAAAGAAAGGAGATCTCACACAGTGCGAAAACTGGAGAGGAATATGCGTTCTGCCTGCAGTAGCCAAGATAATAGCAAGGATAATATTGGACCGAATTAAAGACCACCTCGAAGACACACTCGACGCCGAACAAGCAGGTTTCCGCACTGGATCTTCCTGTGTTGATCACATCAACACCTTGAGGATCATCATCGAACAGTGCGTTGAATATCGATCACCACTTCACCTGCTGTTCATCGATTTTGAAAAGGCGTTCGACAGTGTCAATAGAGAATTTATTTGGCTTGCTTTGCACAGGAGGGGCATCCCAGATAAATTGATTGCTATTATCAAGGCTACATATGATGGATCCAGGTGTCACGTTTTGCACAAAGGTAGGCTGTCAGAGGAGTTTGAAATCCAAAGTGGAGTTAGGCAAGGCTGTATACTGTCACCAATACTGTTCCTGTTGGTGATAAGTGACGTACTGCACGCAGCTTTGTCAAATGGAAATGGGGGAATTCAGTGGACTCTGCAATCTCACCTCAAACATCTGGACTACGCGGACGACGTATGCTTACTCTCTCATAGGATCATGGATCTCCATCAAATGACAACAAGGGTGGAGAGAGAAGCAGAAATCGTAGGGCTTAAGATCAACTCGGCAAAAACTAAAAGGATCAGCCTTGGAACTTCCTCATCAATCCAAGTAAATATTTCTGGACAACCGGTAGAGATGGTAGAGGATTTCCAATATCTTGGGAGTATTATCTCTACGGGTGGCGGAACTGAACTGGACGTAAACAGCCGAATCAGAAAAGCAAAGGCTGCGTTCGGAATGCTGTCCAAAATATGGAGAAACAACTCTTTTAGCTTAAAGACCAAGCTACGACTGTTCCGCTCCAATGTTGAATCCGTTCTGCTTTACGGCTGCAGCACTTGGAAAGTCACTGAAATTGTCACTAGAAAGCTGCAAACCTTCGTTAATAGATGTCTACGAAACATCTTGAGGATTTTCTGGCCCAACCGTATCTCCAATGCCGAACTTCATACGAGAACGGGTCAGGAGCCCATAGACTCCATTATACGAAGAAGAAAGTGGCAGTGGATTGGCCATACGCTTCGAAAAGGCGATCGGTGCATTGCATCTCAAGCAATGCAGTGGAACCCGCTCACACAGGAGGGAAGACAAGTGGGCCGGCCTAGAAGTACATGGCGAAGAACGGTCGAACAGGAATCGGCACGACTGGGGAAAAGTTGGAGAGAGCTGAAATATATTTCAAGAAATCGTACACGATGGCGCGTAGGTGTAGTGGAGGCCCTATGTCCCGTAAGGGAAACATCACGGACGGAATAGGTCCGAGGACCTAAGTAAGTAAGTAAGCATAAACTGTCACATAAGTTCTTATATTGAACTTAAAAGCTTAAATATCGAATCAGCAAATGGACCTTGGTTTACCAAATTTTGCTCTGCTTGAATTGAAAATATGTATTCACTTAGTAAGTTCAAAAGGGACGCATGATTTATTGCCTTTTTTAAAGTATACAATATTTATGTCAAACATTACCCTTACTTTTAGTTAAACCAAATATTGTGCTAAATTTTAATTTTAGGGCGATTACACATACACAAAAAACTCAAACAACCATTGCCCTTTTAATGCTTAAAATGAGTTGCATGATGAGCGAGATAGAGGGTACAAAAAGGGAGTTTAAATCCTGATCAAAAAAAAATTGTTAAACATTCAACATTTCAAACTTATACCAGTTTTTAATTTTTGAATTCTAGAACTTTCTTATTTTGGCGTCTTAGTAAAAGTAAACATCCTGAATCACTATCACATTCAATTCCCATTTGTGCAGTCAAATATGGTCCTTTTAGAATCTGATTTACTTTTTGTTTGCTCTCAGCAATAATATCAAATTTTACCAAAAATGTGCTTTAATAGTAAAATCAGATCGTAATTATTTTAGCACAGATTGATTGTTTACTTTTACGAAGTCGGAGATGATCTTGAAACATAACGTTGAAGGCTCCCCCAAGCAAACGCGAAACATTCGGCGCGATGGAGAAATATTTGCCGTTGGTCCTGGGTGTGGGCATAGGCTTACCAGCCGTCCTCTTTTAGGAGGACAAGTCCCCTTTTTGAGCAAAAAATATCCGTCCTCTTTCTTTTGGGAACATTTTGTCCTCTTTTCAATTTTTTTTTTCAAACGTACTGTAAAGGCGGGAGATATGGAACCCCTTTTTAGTTTTTCTTATAACTTTAAAAGTAAAAAGGATTATCATTTCAAACATAGATTTATATAATCTGTAGCTAATTTATAAACAAAAAAAATGGATTACTAGGAGATTTCACAATGGAAAACATGTTTTTTTTTTTTCAACAACAAAATGCATTACAAAAATGGCGGGTATATTACCCGCAACTACAGGCGGGTGATATGGAACTTTACTTGTTAAGTGATTTTTTGTCACAGTTGTTGTTGATATACGTAAAATACAATGGGACTTGACAAATTATGCACTTCATGCACTCGAAAGTTACTAAAAAACTGTTCTAAAATTAAAACCAAATATTTATTAGAATCAGGAAGGGGTGATATGGCACCAGTGTCAGTGTAAATGTACTGAATTTGGGGATGCCATATCACCCTTTGGACATTGACACTGCTATTCGAAATGAAAAGAACATTTACGTATGTGCAGTTATAGTGATAAAAAGAAACAAACAGACACGATTCACTCTTTGTTTTTCCGTTACAGACATAATTTTTGGTTTCTGCACATCTGTGGGGCAAAACCTTTCCAAAGTTATATGAGTTATGTAGTTCCGTTGAGTATATTTACAGAGAAAAGTTTACCGTTAGGTTTTGCTAAACGTATTAATATATAGATTTGGCTTTTATAATAATTAACTGCCCCTATAAGGCTATTAAACAGACCGAAATTTTAAGGAAAGAAAGGATAAATTGCGTTCACGGGTTCGATTATTAGATATGTTTGTGAAGGATTTAAACTTACTTAGAAAATTCGCTTAAATTCACCCATGCATATCTGAGAATATGGTCACACTGGTTATTTTTCAATATTGTAGCTATAATTCGAAAACTAAGCCGAATTTGTGAATTTAACTTAAGAAATATTTTGTACGAAATTAGATTTTCTATTAAGAATTTAATCAGGGTAATTTAACAAAAACTGACCTACAAATAATCGAAAAATCATTGATTTTAACTTTTTGTTTTTACTAAATTGTTCATGACTTTTATTCCGAAAAAGGTTTGCGCAAGAAATATGAAAATAAAGCAAAAAAGATGCTCAAGCCTTTTAGTCTGACGGATAAAAAATATTATCTGTCAAAAAGATGCTTACGAGCAAAAACTGCATTAAAAATAAATACAATTATGAAAGCATTTTAGGAAACAAAATTTGGAAAGACAATGTGAAGTAATTATTAATTTGCAGATAAAACCTTAACTTCTAAAAAAAATACTCAACCTGTTTTTGAAAAATCGAATTTTCAAATAACGTGAACAAACTTGTTTTTTTTTATTCAAAAGCAGACTACACAACTTTTTAATCAAAATTTCTTAAAGTTTTTTCAACATTTGTTTTTTTTCCGCACATATTCAAACTATTAAGGCTCTCCCAAACCAATGCGAAACATTCGGTGTGGCGAAGAAACATTCGCAGTTGGTGTGGGCACTCTCCTTTATCATCCTATAAATAAATTTTGAAAGGCGAATGTTTCTCGTCCGCGTTGGTGTGGGCACTCTCATTTATCACCATGTATGTAAATTAATTTTGACTGACGAATGTTTCTTCGCCGCACCGAATGTTTCGCATTGGTTTGGCAGAGCCTTAATCGAAAATATTTCGTTAAAACAATCAACAGGTTGGCCGGATATCGTATTTTTCGGAGACGAGACTTAATTATACGAGACCAACACGAGACCGAGACAATACTAACCATTTTAACGAGACCGAGACGAGACTTACAAAATTCCCGTCGAGTCTCGTCTCGTGGCCAGCCCTACAAAATATTGGTTTTTCAAAATAAAAAAAATATTATTTTTAATCTTCAAAATACCTATTTTAAAAATTTTAATGTTTTTTTTTAAACCAAATTCTTTTTGTGTGCATTATTTTTGAATGCTTGTATACCAAAATTACTTTGAATAGACTTTTGCTTCAACTAATACATATGTGTATATGCATATGTAGTTTGACACGAAACACGCGAATCAATGTGCGGAGAACGGCATGACACGTTTCTATAATCGTAACGTGCGACACTCGTCAGGTCACGTCACACGCGTCGGATGCGTCTTAATATGCGCATAGTCTTATATGGGTGGTAAAAAAACAACCAAGTTTCAAAAAACTGGACCAAGTCCTTATCGAAATAACGAGTTTAAAAAAAAAAAAATAATCATATACTTTTAGATGAAAATTAAAAAAAAAAAATATATTTTATTGAAAATAGTGACCAAAAAAAATCCATTTCTTAAATGCAAACTGCAAAAAATATTCTACAATCGAGAAAAATTTCAGGGGTCTTATAAATTGCTTGCAGTCCATTTGGGTCTTTCTTGAGATACCATTAAAAACGAGTTTCTCAAGACGATTTGTTTGAAGACCACCAACTAACAGTTAAGTCAAGCTGCGAAATCTTTGTCTCATACAAAACTCAGGGACACTTCAACTACCAATTCTATCATAAAATTGGAACTACAGTCGACGCACCATTTATAGCGACCGCCAAGGGACCAGCCAAATGTGGTCGCAAAAGCCGTCGCAGCGGTCAAAAATGATCGACAAGAAAAACCAGAAGTACATACATAGATATGCGCTTTTAAATTTTAGGAACAGAATAATAAAGAACTTAGTTAAATTCATTCCTGGAGAAAGTAATTTGTGTATATTCCTATCCTACACGTTCAGGTTTGAGTTCTCAGTTACTAACTTTTAGTTTGGTGCCAAACTGAAGTATTTTTTGTCTGAAATTCGTGTCGTTATATGCAACTGGTTGTTATAGACGACAATTTCACATTATAACTGAAAATAAACTTACACGAATTGTATGAAAACCAACCAAATCAAGGGAAAGTGGTCGTTAACAGCGACTCCTTTTAAATGGCGTCGACTGTATATAACAATCCTACTACATAATACGCATACGAGTAATATAGATATTTTTGTACTATTTAATTTTGTTGCTGTCTTTGTTCAAATTAGATTATATATAAATGCACTGGACTATCAAAAATAATATCAAAGTAAAAGTCCATTTTAACACCGCTAACCCCATGATCCGAACCCTTTATTGTTATGTTTTTGACATGTTTATTTAACAAATCACTCGGGAGCATTTAAATTTCTATAATATCAGCTTATTTCTACAGGGTAGGATAGAAAATTATTTTACGACTAAAAATGGTTTAACTGAAGTGTGTATTTTACATTTTAATTTTTGTATCATTTTAATTTCAAGCTATTTGATTTTGCAATATTTTGTGTAATTCTGAGTCCTGAATCATACCCCAGTCAAGTCCAGTAAATTTATGTTGGTGGATCCTTAAATACGAGCTTTTAATTTTCTTTTTTTTTTGTAATTGTTGGCGTTGGATGCCATGTTGCCTGTTATTTAACTGTCTTTTAATTTTTGGAATTAATGGAATGCAGTAACGGACAAGTTTAATCTTAATTTCACAACAACTGAGATACATATCTGCATTATGTACATAACATCTACAGGGTGTTTTCAGGAGAGTTTGGCGATATACAATTTCATGGCAGTCGTGATGTTGCAAATTTTGTAGTGAAAAATATTTAAACCTTATGAAAATTTAATAAAATGTTTTATAATACGAGTTCGAGCCCAACAAAGTTGAACATTTATTATATGACAAGAACAAGCATTTGGCTTCTAATTTTTAATAAAAAAAATAAACAAAAAATGTTTAACAGCCATAATACATTTTGAATAAATTTTATTTCTGAAAACTTTGAGTAAAAAATAAATACCCTGTTCCTATAATAAAACCAATAGCTAGAGGTCTATAGGTACAATATTTTTATAGGTAGGTACAGTTTTTAGCTACAGGGGTTACGATTTAAGTATACCTCATACGTTAAATTATGTGTTTCGTTTCTTCGCATTCATTACCCTAATACGGCCTATTATTGTCAACCTTTTTCTTCTCAAATAAACCTGTATAGGTAGTATGTTTATGCATTTTCGCCCGGCGCACACAAGTAAATTTTCCCAAAAACATGGCTAAAACTATGAATTTTTTTGTTCAGATTTGTTGTATTTTTTTAATGAAAACTTGTTAACAAATAGTGTGACCTTGAAACATCATTGGTCATACGTTGCAAATTATAACGGTTTAATCAATCTATGCCTTTAAAGTACCAACTTTAAAATGACGAGCGCAGTAGCAAGTTTAAATGTGATAGAAGGTTGTTTTGGTTTGTTTTTCTTTATTTTTGTTTGTGGTGGCTTGTAAAATAATTAAGCATGGGTTCTATTGCTAGAGGTATGTTTAATCGAGGATGAGTTTTTTTTTAGCAATATGTTAATTGTTTAGTTGATTTCGAAGCCATTTAATGCTTTGTATTTGATCAGTAAAAAAAAACAACAAAAAATATCTTTGATAATGTAAAAGTTAAGTTAATTTGAGTGGCTTTGTAATGAAAATAGTCTCTAAACAGTCAAAATGTATTGCGACTTTTTGCCACTTTTTTAATATTGGCTCTTAAATATGATAAGGAAGGGCATTTTTATTTTTATTTTTTAATTTGAGCTTTTTACTTTTTTTTACAGGATCGCGATCAAGGTTCATTTTTCTTTCAAGAAATCAGTTCTCTGATTATTTAAGAAGTTGCAGATCTCGTGACATAACAGAAAAAATCAATTTTTCGGAAGAAAAGGTGAAAAAATGAACAGCAATATTAAGATTTCAGAGCAAACAAGTAGAATTTTGAGTGATTTTGCATATGCCGGGAATAGATTTTTTGTATGTTTACTTCATGTCTCCATATAAAGCTGCCACTAGGACAATAGCAAGCTCTTGGTCAGAAAAATAAGAGAACTGTTGACAAAAAACAAGAAAAGAATTCAACAAGCTTTTAGAAACCGAGTAGGGCTGTTAGTGGACAAACCAAAACCAGGTTATAGAAGTACGAACGATGACTAACTGTCTGTCCATTTTTCCAAGACTCTGGTATCGTTGGAAATAACAAATATAATTGAAGAGATCATGTGCCGATTTCACGTTATTCTATTAACAATGTCGAGTGGATTTTCCATTCAAATAGGTCGATTTAAAGAATATTGCATTGATAACGCTTATTTGTTTATTGAACTGTACCTATGGTGTAATACGCCCACAGTCCACAGTATTTCACAGTCCTGAAATTATATCACAAGCTATTCTTCCAATTGGGCAGCTCGGTGAAGAAGCGCAAGAATCCCGAAAGAAAGACATTAAGCGTTTTCGAGAAAGCTTCGAAAGAAAGTTTTCAAGACAGCAAAATATGGAAAATGTTTTTCATAATTTGTTAGTTTATTCTGATAAATTAATGAGCACCTTAAAACGAAACTAATCCCAAAAACAAAAACGGGTTTTCCATCATATTTTAGTTTTTAAAAGAACCAGAGGTTGAGCTAGCAGAATTGGTTTGAGTTTCCAAAGTCATATATTGATGTTCAAATAATTTGTTTATTTATGTTTCATTATTTATTACTTTTTTTTATTGAATTACGTTATCTTTTTTTTAAAACAAATTTGGTGTACAAATTGTATTGAAAATTGTTCAAAGCAAGAAATTCTATGCCTTTTATTTTTATGAGAAAACACCAAATTTCAAAACTATTTTGTGTATGTATGTTGTTTGTTGGAATAAAACGTAACCTCTCAGAAAAACAATTATTTTTCAAAACACCATTATGTTGAGATTACAAATTTTTTTCAATTACTTTATTTAAAAACACTTTATTTTAAAATCTTTTATAAATAAAAAATTTTGTATAAATTTTTGTATGCATTTCGGCTAGTCTACTAGCCATCATCGGCAACACGACTGAGGGGAATCTTCACATACAGGGTGTCCCGTAAGTAATGGATAACCCTGAAATGCCGCATAGTAGACTTTATGACCGTCCTGAAAACTGATAAAAAAAGTTCTATCCCAACCACAAGAAAAGTTATATGCATTTTTTTGTTCAGTGCATTATTTTTTTCTTACTTTACATTTTTGAATACCACGACTACAAGTGAATGAGTTCCATCATTTTTTTTTTTGCAGAAATATTTTACATTACTTGTGCCAACACATAAGTAGAAGAAAATTATTATAACTGTTGGACTTCTTAGAGAAAAAAATTATTTAACATTGAATTTCAATGCAAAATGTGAAAACAAATAATTTTTGAAAAAGTTAAATCATAGCTGGTATAAAAAAAATGCATGAATACCTGAGTGGCCAACTATTTTAAAAATATGCGCGTTAAATGCAGATTTCAAAATGGTATTACTTATTATTATATCTAGAGTCAATAGCAAGTTATTGGTAAAAATCTGCAATACTAGAGTAAATTTAGCAAAAACAAAAGTTTTCAAAATTAGCACAGTAAACGTGAAAATAATACCAAGCGTTAAACATAGCAGATTTTTGATTTATTGGCTGGTTCTACGATGTTGTCCTAATGATAAATCCAAGCTTTCAACTTCTAGGGCCGAATGCATTATTGATAAAAATGTCAAAAAAGTGCAAAAAACGGTTACATTTTCGAGATTGTTTTGAATTTTACCTGTTCTATTGGGCTTTAACAAACCCATCAAATATTTTGTTGGTTGCAATTATTTTATTTGTTATTATTTCCTTAAGATAATTTCAGCCAATTTTTAACTGTAGCTGGCTACTAAATTTACCGAAAAAAAAAACAAAGTGCTGCACACTATACTGTGCTGGCAAATCTGAATACTAGGTACCAAGGCAGATGGATAGGACGTCTGAGACCATCATTTTATGGCCTCCACGTTCAGCAGACCTAACACCATATTAATTTTCTTATTAGAAGTCCATTAAATAAATCGAATACAGCAAGCCAAGCAGCTTCTTGAAGGGGATGTGGAATCTGGTGCAGGCTGCTGCATTACAAATATCGTAGCAAAACCTTGACAATCATTTATTTGGTGGAGCATCCGCCATTCTGCACTAGAGTGTTGCAAAACACTTATCAAGTGCTTTATATTAAATAAAAAGTGTTGAGTTGTTTTTTTTTCAATTTAGTGGATAAGGACAATTGAAAATTGGCTGAAATTATTTTTAAAGAAATAATAACAAATAAACTAATTGCAACCAACAAAATATTTGATGGTTTTGTTAAAGCTCAATTGAAGAAGTATAACTCAAAACAACCTCGAAAATTCAACCGTTTTTTGCCCTTTGTTAACATTTTAGTTAAGGTTCCACTCGGCCCTAGAAGTTAAAAGCTTGGATTTATCATTAGGACAACATCATAAAAACAGGTAATGAATCAAAAATCTACCAGACCTAAATCCACTTGATTTTTTTTATTGGGGATGCATTAAGGAAATCGTATACAGCAAGCCGATCAGGTCTTTAGAGGAGCTAAGAAATCGTGTGGAGGCAGCTGCATTACAAATTTCTGAGCAAAACCTTGCACGTTCACTAAGACGTTCATTTATTCGGAGGTGCAGAACCTGTATAAGAGTGGGTGGAAAACAGTTTGAGCATTTGTTTTAATTAAAAAAAAATTAAAAAATTATCTATTTTTGTTTTTGTTTTCTAACTAAGTGATCATGTGATTAAAAGTTGGCTCAAAAACTTTTTGTTTAGAGAAAATAACAAATAAACTAATAGCAACCAACAAAACATTTGATGGGTTTGTTAAAGCCCAATAGAACAGGTAAAATTCAAAACAAGCTCGAAAATGTAACCGTTTTTTGCACTTTTTTGACATTTTTATCAATAATGCCATCGGCCCTAGAAGTTGAAAGCTTGGATTAATCATTAGGACAACATCGTAGAAACAGCCAATAAATCAAAAATCAGCTATGTTTAACGCTTGGTATTATTTTCACGTTTACTGTGCTAATTTTGAAAACTTTTGTTTTTGCTAAATTTACTCTAGTATTGCAGATTTTTACCAATAACTTGCTATTGACTCTAGATATAATAATAAGTAATACCATTTTGAAATCTGCATTTAACGCGCATATTTTTAAAATAGTTGGCCACTCAGGTATCCATGCATTTTTTTTATACCAGCTATGATTTAACTTTTTCAAAAATTATTTGTTTTCACATTTTGCATTGAAATTCAATGTTAAATAATTTTTTTCTCTAAGAAGTCCAACAGGTTTAATAATTTTCTTCTACTTATGTGTTGGCACAAGTAATGTAAAATATTCCTGCAACAAAAAAAATGATGGAACTCATTCACTTGTAGTCGTGGTATTCAAAAATGTAAAGTAAGAAAAAAAATAATGCACTGAACAAAAAAATGCATATAACTTTTCTTGTGGTTGGGATAGAACTTTTTTTATCAGTTTTCAGGACGGTCATAAAGTCTACTATGCGGCATTTCAGGGTTATCCATTACTTACGGGACACCCTGTATATTAAAAGTTGAACAATTGCCTACATTCATATCAAATAAGTAAAATAAATTTACAAAAACAAAATAATACATTTAAACAATTTTAAAGCTTTTTTAAAAAGAGAAAGAAATAGAAGAAATGGAGGCGATATGTTGATGACGTATTAACCATCACTAAACGCTCCGAAGTAGACAACTTGCTTTCAATTTTAAACCAACAATATGCTCAAATCAATTTCACATGTGAAAATGAAGAAAACAACAAAATAACATTTCTCGACTTAGAAATTTATCGATCCAACAACAAAATTGAAATTAGTATACATCATAAGAACACCTTACGCTTCATCCCAAGTGATTCATATACCCCCATACAACACAATTTAGCCGCGTTTAACTCGTTGGCCCACCGTTTAGTAAGTCTTCCACTAACATCGAGGAACTACACTAAGGAATACAATTACATAAAAAACGCAGCTACAGTAAATGGTTATAGTCAAATAACCATCGACAAGGTAATACACCGACACTCGATGAAAAGAGAAAGGTCCAACTAAACAACGTTTTTTACACAAAACAAAAAATTGAAAAAGAAAAACAAAGAGTTGCTTTAACGTTCTCTCCAGAAATAACAAACACCTTAAAAACACTGTATAGCAAGAATGGGATGCAACTTGTCTATTCTAAACCATTCAAAGTAAGAAGTATGCTACTCTCTACCAAAGACAAAAAAGAACAGCTTGACAAAGCCGGCATCTACGTCATCTCTTGCAATGAATGCGACAACAAATATTACAGTCAGACCAAGCGCTGTGTAAGAACAAGGTTTAAGGAGCACAGCAAGAACATTATAAACAACGAACCAAAAAAGTCTGCTTTTGCTAGGCACGCATTAAAAGAACAACATCTATCGACAACAATTAACAACGTTCGACTCTTGGAATGTGTAAATGACAGCCGTAGACTTGATGCGAACGAGAGTCTCTTCATCCACAGAGATAACACAGCGTTGAATGCAGATATGGGGAATATAGAATCGAATTTGTTTACCTTGTAAATGTAATTGCAATATGTTTTCTTTCTATTTCTATTTCTTTCTCTTTTTAAAAAAGCTTTAAAACTGTTTAAATGTATTATTTTGTATTTGTTAATTTATTTTACTTATTTGATATGAATGTAGGCAATTGTTCAATTTTTAATATATGTGAAGATTCCCCTCAGTCGTGTTGCTGATGATGGCTAGTAGACTATCCGAAATGCATACAAAAATTTATATTCAATTTTTTGTTTATAAAAGATTTTAAAATAAAGTATTTTTAAATAAAGTAATTGAAAAAAATTTTGTAATCTCAAAAGTAATGGTGTTTTGAATAATATTGTCGAATATGGCTCTATATCTAGTTGAAAATCGTGTTTTCCTTTAAAACTAACTGTTTTTGTGTGTTATCATGCAATAATAAATTGAAAATACACACAAAATAATTTTGGCCAGGTTTTTGGGAAAATTTACCTGTCGGCGGATTAATATTAAATACTGAGGCTGTTTAATTTTGTTTTTATTTCTTTATTCATCTAGGTACAAGTTTTTAATTTCGAATTGATCTTATTAATGAAATGTTGCCTTCTCATCCGTTTCAATTGCTTTGATATTATTAAGGTTGATTCTCATAAGGTGCTATAGCGTGTATGATGGTTCGATACAATACAAAGATCGTTTGGGAGGGTGTTCTATTCCTCTCCGTTTAATAGGCGGGAAAACCAATTTTGTATACACAATACGTAATGTAGAACAAAAATATTAAAAAGCAAATGGTAACAATAGGGCTGGCCACGAGAAAAGTCTCGGTCTCGCATGACTAGATCGAGACAAGACAAGACTTCTTGTTAAGCATCCGAGGCGATACCGAGACGAGACTGTTCAATTGGACCAAAACAGAGAGGCTATTAAGTTGACAAATCCAATTTCAGTTAAATATTTATTTTCTTCTGCACATATTCAAATGATATGGGGACGAATTACATTCTGACGTATCGAAAAAATTTCGTTCCAATAATCCACAGATTGTCCGGAAATCGTATTTTTCGGAGATGAGACCGGGCGAGACTGCAAATTTAAATTTTTCTCGTGAACAAGGCGAGACTAAGACCTATAGACGAGACTGAAATTTTTTAACGAGACCGAGACAAGACTTACAAAAGCCTCGCCGAGTCTCGTCTCGTGGCCAGCCCTAGGTTGTTCTGAAATCTCTTACTTTATTTGATTTTCTTTTATTTTATTTTTAAATGAAGTTGTTTAAATGGCTTGTTTTTGAAACTTTAGTTTTTAAACTCAAAATTTTGATGAAATCAAAGGGCACGGTAGTGTACATCCTAGTTCTGGCACTACACCCTTTTTAGAGGATCAAACTCAGGCGATTTTTGACCCCCCTCTAACTTCAGTACCAATAAAGCCAGAAACTTCAAATTCGCAGCATTTGCTAAGCTCACCAGGTTTAGACAACTCACCAAATTTCAGTTCCTTAGCATATTCGCTGTGTGGCTTGTGGCGCCGTCCTGTTGGAACCACATGTCGTTCATAATTTCATCATGTCGTTTTTGTATTGGATTTTGCGTTTCGCATCAGCAACATACTTACCATTAAAAGAAAATGATATACCAACTTTAAGTATTTAATAAAATACAAAATTATCAACCAGGAAGTAACCAGGGCAAAGCCAATTATTCCAATATATGTAAAGGGTTTTCCATTAAGGGCGAGTCGATTTTTAAATTGAATAAAACAAGTTGTATATGAGATATCAATAAGGTTTTATCTTTATTTTAGAGCCCTATCAAGTATCAACATTAAGAAGATAAACAATAACAATAGAAAAATTGTTTTTGTATCAACATTATGTGTGAAATACAACATCGTTCAAATGGCCGCCGCGGATTCGAAAGGTCCAGTTTTCGACGACTTTGGCGCATAAATCAGGCCGAATATGACCGATGGCATCGATTATATTGTCTTTGAGAGCCGCGGTGGCTTGCGGCTTATTCGCATAAACCTACGACTTAAGAAAACCCCACAAGAAAAAGTCCAAAGGGGTCAAATCACACGATCTTGGTGGCCAATTCACGTCGCGTCGTCGCGTCGGCACGAGATAACTATGCCATGAAACCGCTCGTGCAGAATATTGTGCCTTGAGCTGTGTGGCACGTAGCGCAATCATGTTGAAACCATATGTCTTCGGTGTCCATATCATCCAATTCAGGCCACAAGAAGTTGTTGATCATCAACCTATAGCAATCGCCGCGCCGTCGACGGTGATGGCCTGGTCAGCATCATTTTCGAAGAAGTACGGACCGATGACGCCTCCAGCCCAAAATTCACACCAAACAGCAACTTTATTTGGATGCATTGGCACCTCGTGAATCTTGTGTGGATTAGTGTCGTTCCAAATCCGGCAATTTTGCTTATTCACGTACCCATTCATCCAAAAGTGGGCCTTATCGTTAAAGATAATTTATCTCGACCAAAATTGGGATCAACGAAACGCCCATTTTGATAATAAAGGTTTATCATTTGCACGTGCTGCTTGACGCTGTAACTTACCATTATTTGTCTTCAGTAACTGATTAAAAGACGATATTTTGACAGAAAGTAAAAGAAACAATATGGTCGCCACAAGCTGTCAAAATCAACCCGTCCCTATTGGAAAACCCTTTATATATGTACATATATGTATTTGTATATGTACACTATGGGGGTCCTTATAAAGGACATTGTCTTATTTTGAATGACGCACCCCCCTAATTTGCTCTAAATAAATAAAAAAAAATCTTGTAAAATTTTAGCTCATTATATTAACGTTAAACCAGCCCCAAGACGTCTGAAGTTTTATATGGAAAATCCCATGTATTTTTGTAAATCCAAATTTAACTTTGGTAATGATTCATAAAAAAAATTGAATTTTGGAACACATGCAGTCACTTTTGTCAGATTTATAAAAATGTGTCAGAAAAAAATTTACAACAGTTATTTCCCTACTTATAACCAGTTAAACAAAACAAAAGTTACTACATGTGTGCAAAAATTCAATTTTCTTTATCAATCATTACTAAAGTTATGAATTTTTAAAGTTGGATGTACAAAAAGTACATGGGATTTCCCATATAAAACTTCAGACATCTTGGGGGCCGGGTTAACGTTAATAAAATGAGCTAAAATTTCACAGGAATTTTTTTTAAAATTATTTAGAACAAATTAGGTGGGAGCGTCATTCAAAATAAGACAATGGCCTTTATAAGGACCACCCTTATGTACACAGTATATAAATATGTTTTCTAGTTGTTAATTAGAGCAAATTCATGCATTCCAGACGAACATTTTGTTTGGATTTTCAATTAAATATTTGATTACAAATATAATTCAAAAATCAATTTTTACTCCCCTGCAAAAAAGGTAGCTCCATTAATATTTATAACAAGTCATCTGGGGCATTTGAATAAAAATTTCAGCTATAAAATCGATTTTCATTTTATTGACGAATGCTTTTTATATTTTATTTTAATTTGTATTGAAGGGCCAGTTATTGCGATCAGTAAAAATTAATTTTATCGTTTTTCAATGTATAGTAGTAGAGTAGTACATAGGTAAGTAGGTACAATTCAGTTTGTTCACTATAACTTTGAAGTGGAAAGATTGTCCAAAACTGTTATCCCAAAAAAAAGTCAAACTGACCCGCGGCTTAGACAAGCGAGTAGAACTAGTAGCATTTGTATCATAGTGTTAGTTTTATGGATGTATGTGTGACTAGTAGCTCTCTGCGCGTTTTGTCAACTAGTATGATTTTTTTTTAATATTTCATACAGAAAAATAGACAAATTAAGGAAATTATGGAAACAAAACATATTTGAAAACAATACACTACACTAGCAGGATAACTGGTAGGCTACTCGCAAGCAAAAATATTATACTATTTGGGCTACTAGTTGACTCTCTCGTGTTCAGATACACTAACACACATATACGCTACTAGTTCTACTCGCTCGTCTAAGCCCCGGGTAAAGGATAAATAGTAGATACACAAATAAACACACAAAAAAAATTAAATAAACACATTAAAAATAGTTTTTGTAGATATTTCGATTTATTTAGTTTAAAGTTTCTTAACCGTTTTATCAATTTAGGTACTTTTACCAAAAATGTCATCTAGTACTTCATCTAAATTACTTGCTGTCACACACATCATTTCGAGCTTGGTGCAACTGAAATGTGAGATGTGCCCGTTGGCTATGCAACACTTGTCTTTTTCGTCATCAATTTGATCGCAAACTTTGTCGCACTCGGGAACACGCACTTCAGTTTCAGCAATAATAATCACAACGAATGCCAGAAACAGAAGAACAAAAGTGATTTTGTTAACAGAAGCCATAATATAGGTAGAGTTTTTCCAATGATTAGCTGAAATAAACACTCCTGAACAACTCAATTTTACTGTGTGAACATTAATCTGAAGGTATACTCACTATTTATAAGCTTCTTTAATTATTGATTGTAAAAAAACATTAACTTACAAAACAAGCGAATTAAATGAATACAAAAATGGATTTCCCCCGAGCAAAACAAATAAATAAATCTGAACGTTATATCGTACTGTTGATGTGGATAGCTGCACATATAAAAATCTATATTGACAAACTTGTTTTTAATTAAATAGAATTACTTATATACACATATTTGACAAATTTAATTGTACCTTATGAAACAAGTTAGCATACAATCTTAAGAACAATTTATTGCTGCATAATTTAAATTAGTTTGGAAGTTGAAAAAATGTACCGTTAGGGTAAAGGCGGAAATATGGCACCTCTTTTTTGTTTTTCTTATAACTTTAAAAGTAAAAAGGATAATCATTTCAAACTTAGATTTATACAATCTGTAGCTAATTAATGAGCCAAAAAAATGGGTTGCTAGGGGATTTCACAATGCAAAACATATTTTTTTTCAATAACAAAATACATTACAAAAATGACAAGCGAAAAAAATGGCGGGTGATATGGCACCTACAGGCGGGTGATTTGGAACTTTACTATTTAAGTGATTTTTTGCCACAGTTGTTGTTTATATACGTAAAATGCAATGGGACTTGACAAATTGTGCACTTCATGCACTCGAAAGTTACAAAAGAACTGTTCTAAAATTAAAACCAAAAATGTATTAGAATCAGGAAGGGGTGATATGGCACCAGTGTAAATGTACTGAATTTGGGGGGTGCCATATCACCCTTTGGACATTGCCAATGTTATTCGAAATTAAAAGAACATTTAAGTATGTGCAGTTATAGCGGTAAAAAGAAACAAACAGACACGATTCACTCTTTGTTTTTCCGTTAAAACGAACACCTGACACCGAATACTTTCGTTTCTACACTAAGTTTACAAAAATATAAAAAAATAATGTTACAAAAAAATCACAATTTTTTTGTATTTTCGGTTGCAGTTTAATCATTTAACAAGCTTCTTGGATTTCAACTGCACCGGCACCAGTTAGAAGCTTGTGTGAAACTTAAAAAAAAAGTCATTAAGTGGGAAATATTGAAACGGTGCCATATGCCCCGACTTTACCCTATATTTTTTTTCTTAAGCAAAAGTAATTTTTTGTTCATGGTTGTCTCTTGAATAAATTCAAAAAAAAATGAAAACGGTAAATATTTAATCTTCACCAAAGCAAATACTTAAAACAATAATAATTAAACTAAATTAGGTACTTTTTTTATAAATATCCGTTGACTGTTAAATTGGAACGATAAGAACTGTAAAAAAAAAATTAGACTTCTTCACCGTTTCATAAAAATTTTACCAAGTTTAAGACTATTTAAAAATAAAAATATGTTTAATGTAATTTTCCGAAGTTTGATGCATTTCTCAAGTTCTTTAGGTTAGTCGTTATATTTTTTTTTTTGTAAAAACTGCTAAATTCAGATAACACTTTCATTTTATTCAACGCTTACTATTTTTTTTTTTTTTAATTTAAGGGCGTTATATATAAAAAATAATTTTATGGGTTAGTAAATTCTGCAGCATTTCAAATATTTTTCAGCTTTCTGAAATGTAGCGTTATATTTTTGTTTTAATATTTTTGTTTTTATTTTATTATTTGCAACTTTTATGTTCTTGTGCATGGTTCTTTATGCATTTTATTGAATTTATTCAACATATGTCGACAGGAAAAACTTCAAAAATATCTCAAATAATGTAGAATTAAACAATGAAAAAAACGATGATTTTGTTATATTTTGTTAACGATTCCGTTTTAACAGTACATACTGTAAGAAAATATTGTCATAACAAGCTAAAAAGGTTTTCTAACAAATTCAATAAAGCGTTTTCTTACTACAGCAATTTAAAAAGGACCTGTAAAATGTCATTTATCTGGAATATCTCGAGAAGGGAATAAGATAATCACTGCAGACTAATTTTATTTTACACATAAATACACAATACCAAATTGGTAAATATTAAAAAAAAAAGTTGAAAAATAATTTTCGTCTCAAATATTTCAAGAACAAAAAATGATTCCGAACCCAGTTTTTTTTTTTTTTTACATATAATGACGTAGTCAACAACTGGTATTTTTTTTTTAAATCAATAAATAGTTTTATTTAGAGCAAAAAAACTGGAAAAAACCTTTTTAAAATTCTTAGCAAATGTTTTTTAACTTAAATATTTTGAAAAAAAAAAAACAATGATATCGATTTCAAATTCTTACCAAAAATGTGTACCTATACCGGGTTAGGTACACGAGTTCCAAAATCATAATCTCCAAACTAAAATCCCCAAATTAAAATCCCCAAAACCGACATCTCCAAATTTATAATCTACAAAAACTAAATCTTTAAAACCAAAATCTCCAAGCACCAGAATCCCCATATTTTGAGTATATCTAAGAAATTATATTAGCGCGCGAAAGTTCAAAATTATTTCGCGTGCCTATGTTGTCAGTCGGTCTGTTATCAAAGTTTTTTGTACTAAACATTACTTTGGGTGGCCCGCTTCCCGGGTTCAAGGATCTTTTTTGTCCCGCTCACGCGACTCCGTCGCTTCGCTTAGGGTATGCTCAGTCGTCTGGCAGGCGCCTATGTTGTCAGTCGGTCTGTTATCAAATGTTTTTGTACTTTTTTTAAATTTTATTGTTGGGGATTTTGGTTTTGAGGATTTAGAATATAATCATTTTGAGCTTAGAGATTTTAATTTTGGAAATTTTTAAAAACATGGAGATTTTAGGATTTGGAGATTTTGCGCTTGGTTATTTTGTGGGTCTCCCCTTTAAAAAACCATGTTTTTTTTTGTAATAATCGGCTTAAATAATTAATACCTCCAAACCGAGAAGAATTAGGAAAAAAGTTTTATAAGTAAGATTCTTAGAATTTTGTAAGCTATTTACAAAAAAAAAATATAAAAATTTTTCAATTATAAATAGCCATTATACATGAATGGTTCTGGCATTGAGAAAACAGTAAAATTTTCGATTCTAGGTATGTGCGTTACTGACCACGTTTTGCGGAACGATCACATTTTAGATATTGCAAAAATTGCAGCAAAATGTTGGGGCTTCCTTAGACGAAGCAAGAACTATTTATCTCCTTCCGATCTGGCAACAATTTATAAGGCGTACATACGCCCTAAGCTAGAATATAACTCCCATATCTGGTCGGGTGCATCTAAAACATCATTGCACCTACTGGAAAGAATACAGAATAGAGCTTTAAGGCTGATCAGTTGATCAGTTTCGGAAACATTTGTTTCACTGGAACATCGTCGTAATGTCTCTTGCCTATCACTGTTTTATCGCTACTTTTTCAAACAGTGCTCTAGTGAAATTGCCAGCTGCATTCCTCCCCTTAAACATTTTACCCGTAACACCCGCTCCGCTAGGAATGCACATCAGTATACCCTTGAGCCAAATTTCGGTCGTACCGTCAAATACAGAGATTTTTTTTTTAGCCGTACTACACGAATGTTGAATTTCCTACCCAACTCTACATCGCTATCTCCTTTTCAATCCTCCCTCTGCTTCCTTAATGGTCGCACTGTGTTAAATTTCAACATTTAAAGGGTAGTCATAACCCCTTGTGTGCGCGTGAATTATAAAAAAAAAAAAAAGCTAAAGAACAACATATAGGTAATGTTACACTTTGCCCTGTATCTCTATATTTATACCTACCTTTATACTGATTAAGTGATAATCCATAAACCCAAAGTTAGTACACTTTAAAATATAAAATTATATAATATATACTCAACCAACCACCACTAAAGTAAATATGTGCATATGTATTTATATGGTTTTCAAGTGCACCAATAGGAAGTATCTAGTATGGGACGACCCCAGACTCATTTTTTACATATAATGGCGTAGTCAACAATTGATAATTTTTTAAAAAAAAAGTCAACAAATAGTTCTTTTTAGAGCAAAAACACTGTAAAAAAAAAACTTTTAAAATTTCTTAACAAATGTTTCTCGACTCAAATATTTTGAAAAAAAAATGATATCGATTTCAAATTTCTACCAAAAATATATACCTATACTAAAGCTAAAAATCAAAATGTTACAAGAAAAAACTTTTCAAAAATGATTTAATTCAAATGAAGAAAAACAAACAGGTAAAACAAAAAAATGTTTTAATTCAAAAAATTCTTACACTCAAAATCACTTCAAAATCAAAATTTTGCATATGACACTTAATTTGACTTTTTATATTCTTTGAAACCATGTTTTTTTTTTTTTCTTCCGTAGGTACACTCTCCTGATTTTTTGTATGGGAACCTGGGGACACATGATCCCCTGGGAGACTTGATCCCTAGGCATTATCTCCATGATTTTAGTTCTTTTTTAAAACTTCAAAGTGGCAATACTCTATTTACCTCTGCATTCAAACCTTAGACGTAATTTTCCCCGTCCCAAACAATTATGCTAAAGAAGGCATTGAGTTTTGTGTTTTCCCATTGAAAATTGTTTTTTTAAGAATATTTTATTTGTTTTTTGTGAGTGAACAGAGAAAGTCATCAGTAAATACATTTTGATACATTGAACTCTGTTAATTCTGGTAAGTCCTTGCTGATTACTTTAAATAAAATATCCAAGTTTTTCATAAAAATGGAAAAAAATTAATAAAAATGACTTAATGGGAGATTTGATCCCAATAAAGTAGGGGAGACTTGATCCGGGGATCAAGTCTCCCAAAAAAATCCAAAGCAAAGCAATTAAGGCAATACGCAATATGAAAACGTTTGTTTCATCATCATCAGAAAACGAAGATGAATTGCCACCATCCCCGGATTCAACGTTCGATGTTTCGTTTTATTCATATAGCTCTGAAAACCAATATGTACCTACTTCTTCGTTATTTAATGTTAACGACTGTGTAGTAGTGTACATACTTTCTTTAAAAAAACGTCGAACATCGTTATATTGCACAGATAATGCATTTAACAGAACATGTTTATGTAGTTCGTTTTGAAAAACAAAAGTAAATAACCACACATTTAAGTGGCCAGTTCAAGATGACATTTGTTTTCGGACGGCATCAAATCGTAAAGAAAACCAATTCTCCAAGCTCCAACTATCAAGTCCAACACTAAACGCTTCTTTTAATTGCAATAACCAAGTCTACCCTATACACGGATCAAGTCTCCCTGAATAGGGGACACTTGGTTACTTTGAATTCTTTGAGAAAAACATACAAAAATGTATTTCAGATTTCATAAATTCTATGTATAACTATACAATATGATAAACAATAAACTATTTATATACCATAACATTTTGGAAGCAAAATATTTTTTATTATTCGAAATAATCAAACAATTAAAAAGTGGGGATCAAGTGTCCCCAGGTCAGTTTCGCCAATTTTTAGCCAATAGTCTGTTTTGAAATAATTGGCTTAAATAGATAATACCTCTACACCGAGAAGAGTTAGGAAATCACATTTTATAAGTAAGATTCTTAGAATTTTGTAAGCTATTAACAAAAAAAAAATATAAAAATTTTACTATTATAAATAGCTAAAGTACAAAATATAGGCAATGTCAAATTTTTCCCTGTATCTCTATATCTATACCTTACCTACCTATATACTGATTATCCAAAAACCCAAAGAAATAACACTAAATAATATATAATTATGTAATATATACTCTACCACCGACCACTTAGGTAAATATGTATATAGTTTTCAAGTGCACCAATGGGAAGTTACTAGTGTGGGTCGACCCCAGACTCATTTTTTATGACTAAAATCACCGATAAAAAAATTGATGTTTTTTTTCTGATTTTTGACCATAAAGCGGTCGCCGTTAGGGGTCGAAAACTTAGGTTATTTATTAGGCCAATATCCTGAACAACTCTGCAAGAAATCAGAACTACCAGATTTAACGGAAACGATTCCTTCCATACAAACGACAAGGTTACTGGACTAATTAGGTAAGTAAGTACAGATCAGTTTTTTCACTATAACTTTGAAGTGGAAAGATTTTCCAAAACTGTTTTCACAAAAAAAAAAGTCAAACTGAGAAAATCCAGAGGAAGCATTTAACGCCTTTTATAAATATTGCGGAACATAATTTTGGACTCATTAATATAAATTTATGATTTATAATCTTACTAAGGGATAAATAGTACACTTTATAAACACAAAAAAATTACACAGTAGGTATAGTTTTTGTAGATATTTCGATTTATTTTGTTTAAATTTTCTCAACCATTTTATCAATTTAGGGACTTTTATATGTAGGAAAAATGTCCTTTATTAATTTATCTAAATTTTCTCTCTTTTCATCCCTGGAGTGGGAGATGTATCCATTGAATACGTAACACTCGTCTTCTTCGTAATCACTTTGATTGCAAATTTTGTCACACTCGGGAACACGCACTTGAGTTTCAGCAATAATAATCACAACGAATGCCAGAAACAGAAGAACAGAATTCCAAAGCCAAATTTTGGCTTTGGGCTTTATTTCACACCAGGAGTGCAATAAATTTATGAAACTACCTTATTATATTTTTTTTGACTGCCCTCACCAAACCAACATGCTCAAGCTTTTTGCACCTTAGGTGAATCACCCTTTATAATATAGCTATGAATTCACATTCAAGTGTCTTCTTAAAAATGTTGAATAAAAAAAAAATAATTTAAAAAAAATGCTTGGTTTTTAAATTTGTTCTATAAATTCATATAAGTTTAAGAAATCCATTGGCATTCTGTTTAGCTCAAACAACTATAGCTTAGGAATTTAAGCAATTTAAAAATATTTATTTCATGTTTTTGTAAACATTTTTAATATCCATATTTTTAGATAATACCTACTTATACAATGTAGGGTAAAGGCGGGAGATATGGCACCCCATTTTTGTTTTTCTTATAACTTTAAAAGTAAAAAGGATAATTTCAAACAGATTTATATAATCTGTAGCTAATTTATAAACCAAAAAGAATGGATTACTATACTCTGTTTAGTTCGTATTTCCAGTACAGGCCTTTTCAAACATACACGTGCTGGCTGGTGTTTGCATTGCACTCAACTTAAGAAATTGCCTGTGAAAAAAAACAGAACCCCTGACTTCCATTGAAATTGTTTTTGTAATATTCCATAAACCCACGTAAATCCCATCATGACCTGTCTGCTCCGTGGTTGTGAGGATGAGGAGACTGAAACAAGAAAGGACAAGATACACACAATTTGCCTCTCGCTCTTTTAATGTGTTTATTAAAAACAACACATTGATTCAGAGTTCCCATGCGTCGGGGGATGGAAAATCTAATACCCTTTTCTTTGGTTTTTGCTATGAAGCTTTCAGAATCATAGCCTTATAATAGCTTCTGAGAGCATTATATTTTATGTATGTGTGTTAGTGTTGTCACTTCGTGTTTTTCTGCTTACATCTTTTGGTTTTATTTTTTTCCTGGTTAAAATGCTGGTATACAATATTTGTTGGGTATTTTTTGTTAAGGAAAAATTACTATTTGAGAAAGTTTTTGATGGAGTTCGGTTCATTAATTAACTGCAATTTGAATTGTCAAATAGTTTTTTTGCTTCATGAAAATAAAAAGAATAAGGTTTCGTGTTTATTTTAATATTTTACCAAGGGTTCATAAAATAAAACGTATTTCATTTCTAAAAATTCTAATAAGACATTACGTATCCTTTTTCCTGAAATAAATCTTATTAATTAATCTAACCTAATCCTTAAAAGTCAAACAAAATTAAGAATACGCAACACAAACAAAGCAATAAAACTTTAAGGAACAATAAACATTGTATGGTTTTTATTTATATGAAAAACGCAACACGTTGAGCAGGTGATTAAGCCATAAGGATGTGGGAAATGGATGTTTTTACTGAAAGAGCAGTGGAAAATTTAGTTATAAGCTTAAATGAAGAGAGTAGCAGCGGCAACTACTCGTCGGAGTGATAAAATGTTTTTTTAATTCAATTTATTTTTTCTGTGATTTATTTTTACGTAAAAAGAGATCAGGCCTATTGGGGAACTCTGAAAAAAACGTGTCTTCTATCTTACCCCTTGTTGGTGTGGAAAAAGATAGATTTATTTTTATTTCCATTTACATTTACATTCATTTTGTTTGGATTTAGTTTACGATCTACATTTTTTCTGTTTATGAAATCAAAATTAGCAGATGGTAACCCTACTGACATTTGAATGAGAGAGAGAGAAGAGAGAAATATGCCAATTTATAATATGCGATACGGCAATCATGGAAAATGCAAAAGCTTTATAAAAAAAAGAGATAGCTTATTGAAATCCATAAAAGTAAGGGTGAGAGGCAAACACCCTATCTTCCCTGTACTGAAAATACGAACTGAACAGAGTATAGGGGATTTCACAATGCAAAACATATTTTTTTTTATTGAATAACAAAAATTACAAGTGAAAAAAATGGCGGGTGATATGGCACCTACTGGCGGGTGATAGAGAACATTTCTTTTTAAGTGATTTTTTGAGACAGTTGTTATTTATATACGTAAAATGCAATGGGACTTGTTAAATTGTGCCGAAAGTTACAAAAAAACTGTTCTAAAATTAAAACCAAAAATTTATTAGAATAAGGAAGGGTTGATATGGCACCTGAATGAATAATGAATTTGGGGGGGTGCCATATCACCCTTTGGACATTGCCACTGTTATTCGAAATGAAATTTAAGTGTGTGCAGTTATAGCGGTAAAAAGAAACAAACAGACACGATTCACTCTTTGTTTTTCCGTTAAAACGAACACCTGACACCGAATACTTTCGTTTCTACACTTATTTACAAAAACACAAAAAAAATAATCTTACAAAAAAATCACAATTTTTTTTTTATTTTCGGTTGTAGTTTTAACATTTAACAAGCTTCTTGGATTTCAACTGCACCCGTTAGAAGCTTGTGTGAAACTTTAAGATATTCTGAAGTCATTGTTTTAAAAAATAGTCCTTAAGTGGGAAATATTGAAAGGGTGCCATATCCCCCGTATTATATAATACCTACATACAATTATACATATAATTTTGTATTAAATCTTAAAATTTCCAAATTTTATTTTAATTTGTTTTACATTTCTCGCTAACGATATAATTAAATAATTGAACTTTTAACATGTTACATTGACAAAACGACAATGTCTAGCTACATAATAGCTTTTACCGGCAATAGCAAGTTCGTGCGATTCAGATGTACCTACATTTTATTTAAGTTTAACATTGTAAACCGAAGTCGAAATTGTACATAATATAGAAAGGTCTGCATCTTTGTAGTGGAATAAATGTTATCAAACGAATAATCAATACATTGTTCAATTAACAAACAAAACAACATTCTTATAATTATTTTGCCTCTGATGACGTCAAATGAAATTCAAAACTGTTTTTACTAATCATTTCATCCTAAATGAGCATTATAGCAACCGGTTGATTTGTCGTCAAATTTGTTTTTCTTGTTTTTACTAAGAACTTGGTTTCTTTAGTTTTTTAATATGATGAAAAGTAAAAGTCATACAGACATATTATTGTCTCTTTGTAAAACTAGTTTTACGGCAAATCTAGTTTTAGAAATAACTGGTTTTAAACCTAGTTTTATCACTGTTTTGTATTATTCGATAAAATCTTATAGGACCCGCGCAGAAAAACATTCTAGTTTTCGACATGGCACTAGAGAGTTTTAAGTAGATTCTGGCAAGGCCCCAAAATGGCTGATTAATGGCCAAAACTAAGGCCTTGTCGATTATGAACCCTTTTGCCTCGTCAGAAAAACCATTCTAGCCCCGGACCATTAAAGACTAGATTTGTTCATATTTTTGCTAGAAACATTTATTTATTTTAGTATCGGTTGTGATCCGATAGTAAAATAACTCAGATCAAAAATAAAACCTCGAATAACAAAAATAATAGCGCAATTTTGTATGAATTTAATATGATATTAAAGCAAGTTTAGTATGATATTGGGCATTTTTGTAAAATACTCTTATTATGATATTATTTGATTTAGCATCGTGAACAAAAAAGCGATTAATCTAAGCTACATCTCACCACAAAAACAATCGGATATGAACCACTTGATTCACCCAAGTAAATATAGTTTTAGACAGTAAATTATAATTTTTGATTAATTTTAATGAAAAGTTCAAAAGTATGTGTGTTCAATATAATAACTAATTAGAAATGCATTAAATAAATGTTTTTTTTTTTTCTTATTTTTACAAATAATATATAATATTTTTGTTTACAGATATTCTTATCGTTATCATACTGTTTATATAAATTAATTATATATATAAAAGCGTATTTTGTTCAAACAATTTATAAACAAATTATGAGTACGAGGCTAATATCAAAACTCAAGTATGAAAGGTTTTTTTTTCTGCTTTGGTAGGGCCTTGGGGTTGAAAAAAGGAATTGAAGGCAATAAACAGGCCACCACCATTACATTAAATTTGATGAGGCAAACCCACGCAGACATTTTCAAAGAGTTTTTGTTCAATGAAAGTGTGCGAAAACCAATTGCAAGAGCAGTTTTTAATAAAACTTTCAATACAAACTGGTGGCAGCATATAACTCCTTTAAATCAAAAATATCGGATATCTTGAACCTAAAAAAAGTTCCAATACAAATTTATAATTTCCTTCTTTCAGGAGGGATTCGAAAGCAAATACCTATATGATTATCTTGGTAGGATTTTTCGGAGCGTGAAATTTTTTTTTCTTTGAAAGCAAACTGATCAATTATAATAAATGTTGAAATTTGTATTTTTTGATTCATCGATTCAATTTGTTTAGTTAACATTTTGCATATGTATCAATAACGATAGTGCTTAGTCTGATAGGATGCCGAAAACGTCCTACAAGTTCTTACTAGCCAGAACCTCGCGAGAGTATGAAATATTTTCCTCGTTTAAATTTTACTTACTGAAAACTTGCAAGGGCTTGTCGTATATTTGACAAGTTTTTCTCGTCTAGATTTTCCCTAAAGAAAACTGACTAGTGCCGTGTCGAAACTAGACAGAAAATGGGCATTTTTCCAGATGGGGAGCAAACAATATGCTAGGTACTCGTAAGTCAACGAGAATTGAGGCTGTCAGTGCAAAAGTGGCGTAACCCACTTTTTCTAATTGGGTTTAAATCGACTAAAACAAGCACATAAGCCTTGAAAATAGTAATGTTATATTTTTTTTTGGAAACATAAGATATTCAAGAATCAAAAACTAGGTTTAAAATAATTTATCTTACTAAGACAAAAATATGAGAGACAAAATAAGCCAATTATTCAAAATAGGGTTACGCCACTTTTGCACTCACAGCCTCAATTTTGAAATGTCAACAAATACATAAATCAAAATGTTTTATTTATAGGCTTGTAAATATACCGGAATATGAGAAGGAAGTAAGGAACAATTGCGTTCCCGGATTTTTATTTTTGAATATGTTTGTCTGGAACTTAAGCTTGTTCAAACCACAAAATTCGACCAAATTCACCCATGCATTTCTGAGAGAATGGTCACACTGGTCATTTTTCAATGTTTTTGGTATAACTCGAAAACTAAGCCGAATTTGAGAATTTACCTCAAAACACTTTTTGTAGGAAATAAGATTTTCTACCATAATTGACAGTTCAAACAAATTTATAAAAAAAAAATAAACAGAAAAATGTAACAAAAACCAACCTAAAAAAAATAAGAAAATCATTGATTTATAAATTTTTTACTAAAATGCTCATAACTTTTTTTGGCTAAAGATAGTGGGAAGACTCGAACCTATTATTTAACGCATTGAAATTTTTTTATTGTTGAAAATTGGCGAAAATATACCTATTTAAAAATAACCATTATTTGTTATTTTTGCTTTTTTTGCCCGTAATCAACAATATATTTACTTAAAAAAATAAAATAAAGATTTTTTTCTCTAATTATTTTTTTTTTTTAATTTTGGTATTCAGTAGGGGAAGGTGGCCTTAAAAAATAGTTCTAATCAAATTTCACAAAACTCGTTTTGCAAATTGTCAATAATATGGCTGATAGAACCATCCAGTTTTTAATGTTCAAAAAAATTACTTAACTACGTAAATTTTGCAAAAACTAATCATTCATTAAAAAAAGGAATCTTATTTATAAAGAAAGGTAGAACAGGGCATTTTAAGTGTTATTGTTGTTAATAAATAATTTTGTTTCTGTTTTTAAGTCAGTTTTTTTTTAAACATTTGACATCCTCCTGCCTAAGCGGGGGTGGGGGGAACTCCCATACCAAAGGATTTTTTTACTGTCCCGACCTTAAATACAGGTTTCAGCTTTTTGCCACACGTTAACTGAATCACCCTTTATAGGTCAACTATGTATATATGATTGCGAACGTTCTGTTCGTCTAGAAATTCAAGGATAGGTAATTAAAGCTAAAACAAATAAATTCATCCTTCCCAAACAAAAATTCCATTGAATCCAGATCCATAGTTCACGTTGCTATACCATCTTATACTACTCTTGCACGTGCTGATTGTGTAAATATTTTTTAAAGGACTTTTTCTCAATGGCCCACCGCTACCGCATCGTTTAACTCCTACAAAATCCAACGATGGCGCTATAGCCATTATCATAAGTTCAAAATAGGTGTAAGTAATGTTCTTATTTTATCTAAACGGTTTTGGCCTAGAATATTTTCCTTAAAGACTCTCAAAAAATAAACTTAACCATTAACGCTCTCTGTTTTGATGACAGCGACAAGCAAAATGATTGCTGGTGTATTTCAAAACCCTCGTGGGTCTTTTACGTCCCATCATTATTCCTATATATACAGCAAAAATATTAGCCATCGTTAAAAAGGCATTTATGACGCCAAAAATTGTATCGCTCGTAAATTTAATCAAATAAGATAAACTCCAAAACTCTTCAACAGATCAAATCGAATATCTATTGCTTGGAGCTTCTTCGTTTATAGGTATAGAATGCAACAGCAACTAGCCAAAAATATACCCTCATCCTACCAGTACTCTGCGGGCCATTTCTCTCCTCAGACAACCAAATCGTTATTTTGATGGCCAAAGTATGGGGCTGGTTACGGCTACGGCTGCTGTCTTTATTACAATTTTATTATCGTCCTCGTCGCGTGGTGGAGTATTCTATGGTATTTTAGGATGAGTTCTTATCATAAAGTACACCACCATCATAGTCATCCCCTTTAAAAACCACACTCGTAGATTCTTGAAAAGGGTATAAGTGGGAGGATTGGTTGCAATTGCACCCTTTGAATCGCGGCCGGACTTCCTTAAGATTTATCGTTATCTTCCTTCGATACCACATTTTATTTTATGTTAGTTTGTTGCCACCAACTTTTGGGTGCCTTGGCCCATGAGTTGCTAAGTAACTATACCTCCTATGCTGTTCTGCTTCACGTTTTTTTATAAGGCGAATTCCTGGCAGCACTGACTAATTCTCATAATATGCTCGTTTCCTACTTCTGTTGGCCATAGAAAAAAAAATCCGCTCCTGTCAGATCATCCAACTCCATCATCGATGCAAAACTTCTATACCACTCTGTTCTCAACCAAGCTTCTTATAAATAGCTTCATTGGTTCAGAAGCATAACCCATAACTCAAGATGTTGCCAAGTATTTTCTACGTGTTTCAGTCGTCCTCCTTATAAAAACGAATACGTTGCCAAAAATCTTCTTTCTTTAACGAAATAGGTGGTATAATAAATAATCTAGCGTGTCTCATATCTATAAGAGATAAGTCAATTTCGTTTGCAAATTTTGATGCATTGTTGATTGGCGGTTTGAAATGTATTTCTATGTACGCCAATTTTGTTGTTTGTCTATAAGAATAAGAACGTAACTAAGTTATTACCCCGGTAAAATTAGATTTTGACTCTTTCAATCTATGTAGATATTTATTTATTTTAAAATGTTTTAAAAATGTATGTATGTATTTTAAAATTTTTATTTCGGAAGAGTGGGATGATGAAATTTGTAAAGGTGATACTAGAATTATTGATTTTGATTCAAATATATGAATTCTTAAAGAACCTATGAGCGGATATAACTGCAAGTGGTTTAAGGTTTTACCTTATATGAGTTCATAAATGTAGGCACATCGATTATTTTAGTTTTTCTTATATTCACATGTTTTTACTGAACAATCCATACCAAGCGAGAATTCAAAAATAAAAATGATCAGCTTAGTCCGAGTACCAACCATAATTTACATATCGTCGCTGTTTAGGAAAACCGGCATAACTCAAAAAACACATTCAAAAAACATCTGTCTGTCAAACTGGCATAGATGGACTTTGTTCCATTTGGCACATCTTTCTTTTTCAAAGTAAATCGTATGACTAAAAAACTTCAAACTCATTTTCTGAAGAATGAAGTTTTTTGAGTTATGACGGTTTTTTTGAAGGGCGACGATATATATGTACTTTTACAGATCGTCGCCTTAAAAGGAAACCGTCAAAAAACTTGATTCTTCAGAAAATGAGTTTAAAGTTTTATTGTCATACGATTTTTCATTATATTTTTTTTTTTTTAATATTTTGAATTTTTTTTAAACATGAGGTTAGCAACTTCGATATTTTATTTATTGGAATTCAACAAAATAAATTAAAAAATGTATAAAAAAGGTGAAAAAATAGAAGATTTCACAAACCCTCTTGGCGAAAAGAAAAAATAGTGTTTTGCAGTCTTGATAAGCAATACAAATATGTATA
The DNA here is from genome assembly GCA_949320155.1 of Melangyna quadrimaculata. Lineage (NCBI taxonomy): Eukaryota > Metazoa > Arthropoda > Insecta > Diptera > Syrphidae > Melangyna > Melangyna quadrimaculata. The sequence continues at coordinate 439,345,497 of OX439483.1, forward strand.
TTATTTAATAATAAACGTTAAACTAATTCACAGATTTCCTTTGGAAAGACTAATTCACAGATTTCTTTTTAAAAGACCTTAAATTTTAAGTAAACATTTGTTTTTATTTTTTAATTAAATACATTTTTTTGTTTTATTTTTCAGTCTTGATAAGGAATACAAATATAGTATATTATTTAATAACAAACGTTCAACTAATTCACAGATTTCATTTGGAAAGACTAATTTACAGATTTCTTTTTGAAAACCAGTAGTTATTTAAAAACTCATTAAATAATAAGATACAAATTTTATATTAGAGGATTAAATAAATAAATAAAATTAAAAAATGATAGAAAATAAATCGGGTGGCACAACGGCTCATGAAGAACCAGGGCCTAGTGACTAACAACTCGCAACCATTCCTGTGTGAGCCTATCGACAGGAATGGAAGGGACCTACAATTTTATGCCGAATCCGAACGTCTAGACGAGAAGCACTTATTCGTGACAATCGATACTCTTGGAGGATTTGTCAATTCCTCGCAAGAGGCAGTAGCCCTGAAAAAAACGTTTTAGTTTTAGGTGAACCCAGACCTCCAGCGTGACAGTTGAACGCACTAACCATTACGCTACGGGCTACTACACAAAATAAAAAAAAATAAATAAGTACATACGCTTTGAAATAAAAACGTCGGCATCTTGATATAAGCTAAAAGCTACAAGTTTTTATAAAAATCGCTATAGTACTGCGGAATTAGGTTTTTTTCTAAAAGCATGATTAAACTTTTTTTTCTCAGCAACAGGCAGCTTAACTTTATATATGGAAACAAGATTTTCCGTGACTTTCTTAGCTTTTCTAAACGATCTTATTTCAATTTCTGAAAAAAAAATCCCCAGCAAATGATTTTTTTAAAAAATATAGTTTTTGGGTGTGCCTCATAGAATTTAATAACGCGTATGTCGGTGATTTTAACTGTGTTTTTCCTGAAATTTATTTCTAACTCCAGATTTTTGTATATTCAAAAAATTGCTGAAAGCCATTTCAGTTACTTTATAAGGCTGTCCAGATTTCTTTGCACTTAGAATAAGTGCATAGTAATGTTCTGGTGTGTAAATCGCCTTCATTTTGAGTATGACCCTTGACCAAAAACTTATGCGTTATACTTTTTATAAATTCGTAATAACTGACGGTGGCGTACCGATACAATGCGAATATAAACTGGTTTTTGTTCTGTCCTCAGCAGTTATCAGTGTAGAAAATAACATCAATAAGTTTGCCAATCCTTTTTGACATTTCTTCCAAATGCTATATATTTTTCAAAACGCATGTACCAATTTCGTTCGCACCACACTGTACATTACCTTCAAACCAGACGAAGCACCGCACTACATCATTAGTGTTCTTGAGGTTACAAATTGTAAAATCGTAAACCGACAGCTTCGAAGTGTAGTAGAAACCTGATACATCTCCTCTGGGACATGGAAAACAGCCTGCAGATCATAAACTCCAATGAAAATATTATCAACATCGTTTTTCTTGTCAGCATCATTTTCTTTTCTCGACAGATCTTTTTCCACAGATGAGTATTGTATTTCTTGCTTAGAGTTTCTTTAGTTTCGGCGTCTGCATTTTCGAATGCAATACAATCTTCGCATTGATCCTTTTTGGGACGAAAAAATGAAATATTGTATTCACTTTTGAAAGTCTTTCTAAACATTTGGTAAGTTGCATACGGGCTGTTTTTATTTCTACAATTAGAAACGTAGTCGCGAAGTAAATCTGCAATGCTTTTTGAACCCTCTATATAGCCCAGTCAAAATAGACATTAAGACATTTCCCTGAACAAAATTCCGATAACACTTAAACTTGGTGGGGGCCTATACTATAACGCAGCAATGACTAAAATTCCCCGACGATCTGACAGGAACATAACTTTTTAAGCATTGTTAAGTGTCAAAAACATCAGTTTTTAGGAAATTACTTTTTAATGGCAAATGCTATTGAAAAGAAGTTCGAGTACAGTTTGTAGATCATTAAATTCTCTATAAAAAAATATCCCCCTTTCTTCCTACGACCAATAATTAAGACGGTATAGCTATTTAAAAATAACATAAAATGACGAAAATATTGATTTTTTTAATATAACTGTTAAACCGTCAATGCTTTTGAAAAAGGTCTAGGAAAACTTTTTAGACAAAATGTTCTTTAAAAAAGATTAATAAACTTTTTTCCTGAAACCTATAATTAAGAAAACATATCTGTTAAAAAAACAAATCAATTACGAAAATATTGTTTTTTTTTTTTTGAATATAACTATTAAACCGTCAATGCTATCACAAAAAAATCCAGGAACACTTTGTAGACCACATAATGTTCTATAAAAAAGATTAACAAACCTTTTTTTCTACGACCTACAATTTACAAAATAGAGCTAAGAAAACAAAAAAAATTTACGAAATTATTGTTTCTCTGAGTATAACTGCAAAACCGTCAATGATATCAAGAAGAAGTCTAGGTACAGTTTGTAGACCATACAATTTTCTTTAAAAACTATAATTTTTTTTTCTTCACGCAAGAATTAAGAAAATATAGCTATTTGAAAAGGAACATAAAATACCAACAATATTTGTTTTATGGGTATTCCTATTAAACCGTGATATGTCTGGCACCTACTATAATACATATATACACTTTTTTATATACACTTCATGTATACATATATATAAATAGCAGTGGCGTCTCGTCAGGGTGTGCAAGGTGCACACCCTGATCTAACGACAAAAAATCCCTCACCGATTGTTATTTAATTTTACTCAAAAACATGCACATGCACAATTATACAACCTACCTACAGCCTACACATTTGCATCCTTCGTTCTTTTATGCTCATCGAAGGTTATGTAATAATACACACAAATATGGCCAACTTCACAACCGGTAATACTCACCTCCAATATTTTTTCTTTCAAAATTCCTTCATCTTTGCATGAAAATAAGCAGAACAAGTAAACTCGTATGAAACCTCACTGTGCACTTATTCTGTTTAATTCTTCAAATGAATTCATCCAAAATGTACAAACTGGAAAGACGCTTTACGGAAAGGGAACAGATACAAACAAGAGAAAACACAACAAAAACAGAGACTGAAGTACACAGAAAACTTTCGAACGAGTTCACTCCAAATTTAATTGGCAACTGAAGGAAGTGCTCTGGCGGCAAACCCTTGAAATTGGATGTATACACTAGATGACAGAAACTGTCATAAAAAGTATGTGATTTGAGAAGTGTGGATTAAAAATTATTATTTCAAACAATTAAACAATAATAAAATTAATATTTTTGTAAAACAAAGAAGTGAAACATTTCATTTAAACAATTTTTCCATAAGAATTGAACTGTGATTTTATTAAAAAGTTTAATAAAAGTGGGTGCGATTTCGTGAGTGCTCTTGGACGTAAAAAGTTTGTTTTTATTAAATAAATAAAAGATAATTAAGAACTATTTTTCTTTCTTCATCTTGTCATTAGGTGAAGAGAGTCAAGATCTTCACAATTAGTGGCTTCAAAATGCCTGGTCCGCCAGTTTTAGTTATCAAACAGCGATTACTGTGTTGATGTTCCCATCGTGAACGAGTAAGTTGCAACTAGAACTTATAAAATTGCAAGAAAAAATTGATTTTTTTAAATTATTTCTTTAGTTCAAAGCAGCAGCTTATACCTACAAGTAAACGTACTATATATACATAACTATAGTACATTAACTCCATTCTACCCCAGTCTAGAGCTTCAGTCCATTAAACTGTTGGATATCCTGGTGCTCCTTCACAATAATTTTTCAACAATGTAAGTGTTAAATTTTAAGTTTTGGAAGTTGGTCTATTTGAAAGGAGTTGTCCAGCATCGTTTGATGCTTAGGTACTTTGAAAGTATCAAGAGCAGAATACAAAAAGGTATCAACCTCGTATTTTGGATAACCAGTTCCAAAGATACACCCCAAACAATTATAAGATTTTACTTTTCCAAGTGAACAGGGAAAAGCTTTTAAAGTATATCTTTGGAACGGGTTCTCTAATAAAGGCGGTTGATACCTTTTTTGAATCAGCATTTCCTACTCTCAAAATGAGCATCAACAATTTTTCCAAAGAAGTAATATTCAAAAAAATAACTCTTGGAATACGTATACCACATTCCAAACAAGTGTATTTCAAGAGTGATTTTTTTTTTTCAAAAAGCCTTTTATGTAAAAACTTTTGATGCTAGTTTTGAAATTATCAAGCACCGATTATAAAAAGATATCAACTGCATTTATTCGACAACCTGTTCCAAAGATACAGTCCAAAAGCTTTTCAGTTTATACTTTTTTTTCATTTTGTTACCATTATTTATTTATTGAATATTACAATTTTTCGATATGTGGCTGTACCTATTTTTATTTTATTCCAGACAATTCCGCGAGCTAATCCTGGTCATTGTGGAGTTCCCCAGTGCAACTCTTATAGAATGGGTGAAATTTTTATGTTTCACCTTCCAAAAGAAGTGCGAGATTCTCCTCATCTCTTAAGAAACTGGAAAAATCGGCTTTGTGTGTATGATGAAACTGTTCCTAATTGTTTCAACGCCTAACTTCATAATCGTTGAACTTTTTTAAGTGTTTCGAAACAAATGAAAATATTTTATTGTAGTTTTCTGCTTTATTTTATTGATAATATAATAATTTCACAGATTTTAATGTTTGTATGACGTTTTACACATTTCATATACATTTTCAAAATTGGTTGTAGGTATTTGGGTATAATTACTTTAATTTTCAAGATAAAAAATTATGTATACTTTTGTTCTTGATCAACTATACCAGTATGTACTATCGCAACAATCGTTGCTGTAGAAAAACTCTTACCTTTGGATAGCGTTGAAACACGATGCAACTCCTTAAAAGAACCATATTAATACCAATGTCAAGTTTGAGCGAAAGAAACCCTGGTTTGATATGGATTGTCATAAAGCTAGAAAATCATCACTCAAGCTACTTAACATTTACAGGAAATATAATCTCGATGCAAGCAGAAAAAACTACTGTGATGCAAATAAAAAGTATAAGACCCTATGTAAAGAAAAACAACGTTCGTACTACCAGCGAATTTCCAGTCAACTCGCAAGTATTACCACAGCAAAAGATTGGTGGAAGTTGGCCAAAGAGATACGCGGTAATCCTACGAATAGTGGAACCCAAATCACAGCTTTCGAATTTATGTAATATTTCGAAAATTCCCTTGATTCAGATGGATTAAGCAGCGGAGAATATTCCCGAGAAACAAATCTAGTTGAAATACCTGAACTTGATCACCCAATTGATTTGAATGAAGTAAGGATTACGATTGAATCTTCAAAAGAAAACAAAGCTCCGGGTATAGACGGCATCCCATATGAGTTTTATAAAAATGCGAGTAACTCTTTTATTGGTGAAGTTCACACCTTGCTGAGAAGAATCTACGAAACAGGAACAATACCAACATCCTTCAAAAAATCAATTATCTTTCCGCTCTTCAAAAAAGGTGACGCTAGTCTTGTATCTAATTATCGTGGGCTTTCATTTTTAGATACCCTCTACAAATTATTCACCTCAGTTCTCCTAAACCGCCTCACTACTTGGATCGAAAACAACAATATACTCAATGTATACCAAGCTGCCCTTTCGAAAAGATTATAGTACCATCGATCAGATGTTCAATCTTTCATGCCTTATTCAGCTGCAACTAAGCCAGAAAAAGAAACTATATGCTTGGTTCGTGGACTTAAAAGCTGCGTTCGACAATATTAACAGAGAAGCTCTTATTCACAAACTTATTACATTGGGCTTAAATGGTTAAAATTATCAAACTACTATACCAAGATAAACTTGCCGCCGTCTGGGATGGAAGCAGTACCTCTAATTTCTTCCAAACGAGCAAAGGCGTTAAACAAGGTTGCGGTCTGAGCGCTTTGCTTTTTGTCTTGTTTTTAAATGACCTCCATTCTGAACTGCCCATCGGAATACATGTGGAAGGAATCGGTATAAATGTTCTTTTGTATGCCGATGACATTGTAATTTTGGCTGAGAGACCAGCTTTACTTCAATCAATCATTAACAAGTTCAGCAGCTATTGCGATAAATGGAACCTGGAAGTTAATCTTGAGAAATCTGAAATTGTTATTTTTAGGAATGGAGGACGAAGAGCATTAAGTGAAAAATGGAATTTCAAAGGTGTAGAAGTAAAAATAACAAACCAGTATAAATATCTTGGCGTCGTCTTTACATATAATATGTCCTGGTCTGAACATCTGACAAAGAGGCTCGCAACATCAAAAAATGCAATCAACGCAACCTGGTCTAAGTTCTTGAAAAATAAGTTAGTACCTCATTCAGCAAAGTTTAAAGTCCATGATTTAGCCGCCAGATCAATTATGTATTACTGTGCTCAAGTATGGGGGTACAAAGACTACATACAATGTGAAAAGCTTCAAAGGTTTTTCGTCAAAAGATGTTTCAACCTACCAGATAATACACCAAACTACGTTATACATATCGAAACCGGTCTTCCAAAAGCGTTTCTTACTACCCTTGAAATACATTTGAAATATTTGCGAAAAGTTTTCAGTCTACCCAGCTCTAGATTACCACGCATACTTTCAACCGCAGTACTTCGCAAAAATATTTATTGGGCCCAAGAATGGTCAGGCCTTTTCCGTGCGACTGGCATCGTTGTCAACTATGAAGCAAGTAATTTCGATTGCAAACTTGCCCACAACATGCTCTTGATTAAGCTGAGAGAACAACAGTGGAAAGCTTCTACCGAAAGTGCTTTACAATCGCAATTTCACGACGAATATAGCAATCTATCATACACAGAGGTCCAAACTAATGGGTGATTTTTTAAGAGGTTTAGAACTTTAAAAAAAAAAAAACACAAAAAAATGAATGAAATATTTATTTGAATCGATAGTTTGAACCTTGCAATTTAATGTTTAAAGATAATTTCATGCAAATGTTGACCGCGGCTGCGTCTCAGGTAGCCCATCCGCTGAGTCCAATTTTGGCATACTCTTTCACACATATCGGCCGGTATCTCACGAATGAATGCATGGATGTTGGCTTCCAGTGCGTCAATCGAAGCGGGCTTGTCCCTATAGACAATAGCCTTGACATACCCCCACAAAAAATAGTCTAATGGTGTCAAATCGCACGATCTAGGCGGCCAATTGACCGGCCCGAAACGTGAAATTAACTGTTCACCAAACTCGCCTCGCAATTGCGCCATTGTTTCGCGTGCTGTGTGGCATGTGGCACCGTCTTGTTGAAACCACATATCATGCAAGTCAAGAACTTCCATTTCGGGCAAAAAAAAGTTTGTTATCATCGCTCGGTAGAGTTCACCATTGACAGTAACGCTGCGATTCGCATCGTCTTTGAAGAAATATGGCCCAATAATGCCGCCGGCCCATAAACCGCACCAAACAGTGGCTTTTTCGGGATGCATTGGTAGCTGTTGCAATGCTTCTGGCTGATCTTCACTCCAAATGCGGCAATTTTGCTTATTTACGTACCCATTCAACCAAAAATGAGCCTCATCGCTGAACACAATTTTTCGATAAAAAAGCGGATCCTCGGCCAGCTTTCCAAGAGCCCATTCACCAAAAATTCGGCGTTGTGGTAGGTCGGCTGGCTTTAGTTCTTGCACCAGCTGTATCTTAAAAGGCTTTACGCCCAAATTTTCCACGTAGTTCTGTAACAAAGGCCTAACTGCCTAATCGACATTTCGCGGTCTTCTGTCACACTAGCTGATACGGCCGCAATATTTTCTTCACTACGCACAGTACGTAAACGTGTTGGTGGTTTAATGTCCAACAAAGTAAATTTGGTGCGAAATTTGGTCACAATCTTCCGAATAGACTGCTCAGAAGGTCGAGAATGCCGACCATAAAATGGAAGCAGCGCGCGATGAACATTTCGAACCGAGCACCTATTTTGATAGTAAAATTCAATAATTTGCAAGCGTTGTTCATTTGTAAGACGATCCATGGTTAAATTGCAAACCAAACTGTAGCTGTTTGACAGTGACACAAGGTACTAAACACACGTCAGCTGTCAAAACCAGTGTTGCCAAAACAAACCAGCTAAAAAATCACCCGTTATTTTAATGACTCAAATTCACGAGAAATGATAAGTATGATCTTAAGAACGAGGTGTGGATTACTTAACTTGAATGCTAGGGCATTTCAGCATGACACTGTTGGCTTATGCACAATGTGTAATCTTGATGGAACTGAGAACACCTACCACTTCGTCAGCATTTGTCCTATTTTCAATTCATACCGGAGATTATTTCTAGGAGCTGAAACAATTAATCGCACCGAGTTTTTTCAAATATTAAATGGCAAATGTTATTTAAATCTATACAAGTTCTTAAAATATGCTCTTAATTATCGCAACTTAACTGTAAATGAATATAATATTTAAAGTAAATTCAAGCTAAGCCAAAATATAAATAGTAAAACTTTAACCTGACAGACAACTTTAACAAGTTATTGTCCTAACTAATTTTGAACACCAGCATAATCTTGTTTTCTTATAACTACCTTTTTTAAGAAAATAAAATTTATTTATCTATCTATCTATCTATCTATCTATCGCAACAACGAATCTTAAGAGGGAACTAGTTTTGTATTATTTTAACCCAAATTTAATCAAGTCTAAATATTTTATAGGTATATATTTTAATTTTTGGTACATGTAATTTTATTCTTAAATTTATTATTTAATAACTTAATAATTGTACATCATTGAGCTTTTAAAATTAATTTTTCATTCATTTGAACATGTAAAGAATTTTTTAATTTAAATTATTGATACACTTAAAACATTTAAATCTTTATGTGTTTTTGTAAATTTAATACTTTTTTTAAATAAATGGAATGAAAATACTATACCGAGAAATTATTTCTTAGATTTCTATTAAAAACGATTTTAAAACCTTTAGAATGGACGTTTAATTGTAAATTGCCTTTTTGACATGAAGGCGTCCTCGGATCAATCAATCTTTGTTCCTTCTGCTTTTATTTTATTCTCATATTTGTTGTAGATCATCTTAAAGAAAAAACAAAGAAAACCAATTTATTTACGGCCGCGATTTTGTTTTGGTTGATTGAATTCTGAGTCTGAATCTTAAATTAAGTCGTGGTAGTGAACAGTACAATCAATTTTAATATAGATAAATATTTCAAAAAAATTTCATATGGGACACTTTGAACAAAAAAATCGACTGAAATTTTTTAAACGTGTTTTATATAAATTTTTGCTTAAATATTTATCTGTATTAAAAATGATTATAATGATAAATACGAGTACTTAAATTAAGACTGAGAACAGTTTCAATTCACCAAATCAAGATAGGGTTTTGAAATAAAAGCGTTTTATAACTAGCACTTACAAGTATTTTATATGATTTTTTCTTGAAATTCTTAAAATTGTTCTTATAAAATGCTGTTATTTCTAAACCACTATCTTGATTTAGTCGATTGAAATGGTTTGTACTTACTTTATCTAATACGTTTGTTGTTTCCCAATTCGGATTGGCCGGACTAAGATTCACGAAAATGTTTCCTCTTTCAATTTACTTTGCCGAGCTCCATGTTTCTCCTTTAAACGTTCAACTTCCTTGACAACATACGATGACCGTGGACCGCCGTTAGTGTTTGTCACAGAGAAACTGGCGTTATCGTCATGTTTCTTGCGTTGTTGGTTGTCCGTGAATATTACTGAATGTGAGTGGAGCAGCTTATGTTTGTGTTCAGAAACCACCAAATCCAGTTGTGGGTTGCGTGTTCAAACTCCAGTTGAAACAACGAACCGATTTGGTTGGTCTGGAAGTTGCTAAAGCCAGTGGTCGGAGCAGCTGCTCCAAACACAGAAGTGTTCCCAAATACTGGAGCAGGCTTTTGTCCAAATAGTCCCCCACCTGCGGTGCTGCTATTGACATTAGTATACCAAATCCTCCGAATACAGTATTGGCTGTAGATACTGCCAGACCAAAGACTGGCTTATTTTTTTGTTGAAGGCGCCCCAAAGACAGAGGTTTGTTAAACTTAAGCACCAAAACCACCAGTTGCTGCTGTATTCTGAGCTGCCAGCTGAAAAAAGGAAAAAATAATTAAAAGCTGTATGAGTTTCTTACATTCATTAGGTCGAGTTTCTAAATAATTAAAGAGAGTGTACCTCCAAAATATATAAAGAAATATATCTTATTATGTGACTCTCACAAAGGCGCAGTATTTAATATTTTAAAAAATATACATAAATAATATCCTGAACAGAATATTGTAGGTAGTTTAATTACTTAGTACTTACGGCTGTCTATATTTGGCTTTTTTTATTTCCATTTTTGTGGTCTCCAGATGATGATTTTTCAAAGCACTGCAATTACACATAAAGAAATAATATTAATAAAGACATCTAAGTATATTTTGTTTGAAACAAAATCAATTTTTATTAAAAACTAAATTATTTTACATGATAGTAAACACAGATATTCCTTATGGCTGTCACTAGTTAGTTATACATCCTGTTGTTTTATTTTACCACCAGGTATCGCATTTTGACTTTTCTAGTCAATATTAGAATAAATATTATGCGTATGTATGTCGTATGAGTGACGACCCAGCGGGAAATATCGTCCCCAATGAATTTTATAGCTGAATTCTTCAATCAATTCACTAGCCAAAAAATAAAAGGAAACGTCATGCAATGATTTAGTGAGTGAAGAGTCATGCGAGGTTTCCTCAGTTCATAGATTTGAACCCACTTTTTGCTTTGTGTGTAGAAAACAACAAGACAACAGCAATCAATCCACTAGCCAGATAATTCAAGGAAACGACATGTAATGATTAAATAAGTGAAGAGTCATGCAAGGTTTCCTCAGTTCATAGATTTGAACCCACTTTCTGCTTTGTGTTTAGAAAACAACCCTTTCTGTCATTGAATTAAAAATTGCTTTTGATATGGAAAATTATAAGATGAAAAAACTGTTGAAAAGTCATGTAGAAGTTCATCAGTTCATCGTCTATGTCCACTCATATGCTTTGTAAAGTGTGCACCGCCATTGTTTGTTTTGATAGAAGTTGATTTTTTTTTGTGTTCCCTGTGTTGACATTGTCTACTGACATTAAATATTATAAGAGGACTTATGAATTTCCATTAAAAAGAGGCAATCTCAGATTTTCTCAAAGTATTTCAGTTTTTTGGTTAATCACCACTTCGCATATGAAGTGGTGATTAACCAACAACCACTGACCTAGTGATTTAACTTTAATTTAAAGTTTTAATTCCATATTTTTATTAACCAATCACAAATAATTCACAACACTACAGAGTTAATGAATTTACTATTTATTTAATTTTCTTCACATTTTTCATATTGAATTAACTAATTGCTGAATAAACAACTACCTACTTCTATATCTTGTGATTTGATAATTGAATTTTCATTACCATTTTCATCGAAAATATTAAACTGATGAATAAACCACATACATTTATGCAGTGAATTCATAGATTATGCAACCACCATGTTTTTCATCATCTGGGTCGGTGAATAAACAACTTCCAACGAAGTAGTGATTTCGTTTGCGAATTTTCATCGGATTTTCAGTATGTGCTTCCCGCCTAGGACATGCCCATGTTAATTTCATCAAAGGAATCAGCTGAAAAGTGGACGGTGAAGCTGCCATTCCTCAAGGAAAAAGCTGATCTTTCCTCAATGAATTTTTCAATTTTCGATGGGCATGGCTACTGTTACTGGGTAGTGGCAGTGGGTACCTACAACCTACCTACAGGTTTGCAGTTTGATCATTTTGGATGAATTCATTTGAAGAATATAATAGAATAAGTGCACAGTGAGATTTCGTACGAGTTTACTTGTTCTGTTTATTTTCACGCATCGATGAAGGAAGGTATTTATTATGGGTTCTGTAATGGATGAAGTTTACGCGTACGAAGGATATCTATGCACTTCAGTCAGAGATTCTATTCTGTTTTATGTTATCATTTAATTTGCTTTTTGTGTATTAGATTTAAAGTGTGTACAGTTTGGTGCGGTGCTTTTAATTTTGTATGCGATTGTTTTTAATTTAATATTCAAGAAAAAAGGAAACAGTGAGTGAAAGTGAAGACGAAGATCGTGTCATTGGTTTGTTAGAAAAAGCGTTGATATGCCGAAAAAAAAACTATTATTTTGATTTCATTTTGATAGATAAAACAATAAATAGGAAATTTTTGTATGCAAGTTATTGCCAATATCGCAATTTATTGATATTTATAAACAATTATATTATTTTCACGATTTGCACACCCATATAAATAATCCACGCGACGCCACTGATAAATAGCCTTATAAATACAATCTTATGGTCCTATTTTCTGAAAAATCATTCAACCGATTTCGATTAATCTTATATGGTTGCAAAGCCATACCTAGTTGCGAAGATGTGCAAAATATACCTAAATAACGCACTGACACACTGTGTGTTATATTTGTTTTTGCACTGCCGATCACTGCATATTTAAAAAAAATATTATTCAGAGAAAAAGTGAATTTTCAGATTGGTAAAAGGGTTTTCTGTTGAAATTTCTCCTAGCACTTTGTCCCCTCTTCACCTATATGCAGCACTTTTCAAGGCAAGACATTAGCACCGATGCTGAAACAACATACCTATACGACTGTTGTCGGTGGTACTTTTGAGATCCAACGTTGAAAAAAGTTTACTTACTTTTTGTCGACAATGGTGAGAAAAAAAAGTTTATATATGTAGTAAAGTAGGTGCCACATATAGCCATAATCACGGCTTAATAGAAATACCCATAAAACAAAATTGTTGGTATTTTATGTTCTTATTCAAATAGCTATATTTTCTTAATTCTTGCATGTAGAAAAAAAAGTGTTATATTTTTTAAATTTTGTGGTCTACAAACTGTACCTAGACTCCTTTTCGATATCATTGACGGTTTAGCAATTATAGTCAGAGAAACAATAATTTCGTCAATTTTTTGTTTTTTCTTAGCTCTATTTTGTAAATTATAGGTCATAGAAAAAAAAGTTTGTTAATCTTTTTTATAGAAAATTATGTGGTCAACAAAGTGTTCTTGGACTTTTTTGTGATAGCATTGACGGTTTAATAGTTATACTCAAAAAAAAAAAAAACAATAATTTTGACATTTTTTTGTTTTTTTTTTTACAAGCTATATTTTCTAAATTATAGGTCGCAGAAAAAAAGTTTATTAAGCTTTTTTATAGAAAATTTTGATGCCTTAAAAGTGCCAGTGCCAATGCCAGGCCACGGGTAACAAAATTTCCAACAATTCTTGATTAGAAATTCTAATTGGGTTGGATATAGTTCACAATTGATTTTCGCTGTAAAATTGATGTAAGCTGGACTGAACTTAATAAAAATTGCGTCTTGACAAGGCCCTCACTGTCAACTGAAGAGTCCAAGTGAGAATGCCAGGACGAAACGCCAATTTGTATGGACTAAAGGTAGTGTTAATAAAACATCGATTATTGGAGTTTTCGGTAGTATCGATTGTTTTTGAAAAAACTATCGATTAATTGATAAAAATTCGATAGTGTTATGCCGGATTTACACGAATGACAAAATGCCATTATATCTGTCAAATTATCGCCATTTTTCTTTTCATCGTGTAAACGCTCTAGATACTGGCAATATTTTTGCCAAAACATAATGGCAAAAATAATTTGGCATAAAATGCTGCCATTAATACGACTATGTGTAAACACTGACGCCATTTTCCGAAATTATGCCATTCTAGATAAGAATGAACTTGCTCACTCTTTTATGGCATGTTGCCAGTATTTTGAAATCTGCCATTATTTGAACTCGTGTAAATGCATGTCATAAAAAAATTATTTCTGCCATTATTTTACCATTTTTTTTGCAGAAATATTGGCATATTTGCCATTCGTGTAAATCCAGCATTATTAATTTAAATGATAAATGAAATAAGTTTTGCAAATAACAAAATTTCATTTTTTTTTTAAACACTTTCAATATAAAAAAAAATTAAAATTTTTTCAAAATGTTAAATTTTTTTTTTAATTTTTTTAAAGGCATATTATATTTTTTTCAAAACTGTTGTCCTTAATATAAATGTTCATATAAAACAACGTTTAAAAAATTTTATGAGAATATCGAACCCCAAAAATAGTTATAATAATTAAATTAATTAAAATTCACAATCAAGTTAAATAATTTATTATATTTATTTTAAATTAGATCAAATTGTACCAGAAATTATATTTCAATTTACAGCACTCAATTGACAACTCGTTTCTTAACATTTTTTCCCAACAACATAAACACATCAGCTTGATGACTATCGATATTTTTTTTCAAGCTATCGATAGTCCCGATAGTTCAAAACAATCGATTAATCGATTAAACTATCGATGTTTTATTAACACTAACTAAAGGCCGTTAAACGTTATATTGAATCAATAATTCAACAAGTCCAATGAAACTTATCATTAAGTCTTCTACTTGGCTGATGTATTTCAGTAGTATATAGAATTTGTATTATAAAAAACACTCATATAGGTTTAACAGTTATATTAAATAAATCAATATTTTCGTCATTTTATGTTATTTTTAAATAGCTATACCTTCTTAATTATTGGTCTTAGGAAAAAAAGGTGAGCATTTTTTTAATGAGAATTTAATGATCTACAAACTGAACTCGAACTTCTTTTCGATAGCATTTGCCATTTAAAAGTCATTTTCCTAAAAACTGATGTTTTTGACACTTGACCATGCTTAAAAAGTTATGCTCCTGTCGGATCGTCAAGAACTTTTAGTCATTGCTGCGTTATAGTCACCGGAAGGCCCCCACCAAGTTTAAGCGTTATCGGAATTTTGTTCAGGATTTGAGACTTTTATGTCCATTTTGACTGGGCTAATATAATCACGCGCTGAGTTTTGAGTTTTGACGGCAGACATGGCTCTAAATTCGAGAGATACGGATAGTGGAAATATGATCTCGCACACCTTGCGGCGTCATACCGCCAATTGGACTTGACTGCATCTTTTGTACTACTGTTCGAATCGCACGCGAAGTCACTCACTGCCAATCTGTTTAAAAAGAAAAGTTTACAAATTCTTGTTTTTGTATTATCCACTTAGAAGAAAAAGCAACTGTTTTTTTTCGGTTTCATCGTTTCGGTCCCTCTCTTATGTACCTATATTTTGTATCTAAATGCTCAATACTACGAGCGAGAAATTCTCTCTGCCTTTGAAGATCTCCCATTTCCCAATAATTTGAAAAATAATAGTTTTCTGTCATTCTCTGTAAATTTTTTTCAGCAGTCTAGCCTACATTTCTCGTCACATGGTGGTCCCATTTTTTTTCCTTTTATAAGTCTGCGACTTCGAAACCGATTCATACGACCTGCCTGAATTTCTCAATCTTTTTGCCATATTCTTTTTCCTTGGATTAGCTTTCCGCTTTGGTGTTTTGTTGAGATGACACGTCTGTGACTAGACTTTCAGCTTTCCCTTCAGCTCGACCTTCAACTAGACCCTCAGCTTGACCTGCAGCTAGACCTTCAGCTTCAGCATCACTTTTTATGCTTGAGTTGTCACTGCTTATGCTTGAGTTGGAACTTAAGTTCTCCTGGTCGACGAAGTTGGGGTCAGCATCGATATCGTCGTCTGAAAAATCGCCAGATTCACTCAAGAAGTTGACGCAACGGGTGGATTTTCAATCTGCATTGAGGTAGCCAATGACGAAACCTCAACATCAAGCATGTGTTCATAGGTGTCAAAATTACATCAGCTTCAAAAATTTCAATTCATTTTTATTTTCAAATGCAATAAAAAAAAAATAAGATACATACCTGCTGGAAACCTGGGGGGTTCATTTTCATAATCTTCAGCTCGACAAGTGGATGCAACGAGTGGATTTTCGATCTGCATTGAGGTAGTTAATGACGAATCCACAACATCAAGCATTTCCACAGGTGTCAAAATTACATCAGTTTCTAACATTTGAATCCATTTTTTTTTGTCAAATGCAATCAAAAAGATATACAGGGTGTCCCTTAAAGGATGGTCCAAACTGAATCTGGTGAAAGGGTAGGTCATGACCTATCAGAATTTGGTAACTTGTTCATACCGAATCATAACGGTTTTCGAGTATCGTCTATTTTTCGAAATTTTAAAAAAAACTTTACTTTGAACCAGTTTTTTGCCCACCCTGTCCATAATTGACTTTTGTTTTTTTACAATTTTTACACTAAAACTTTGCCTAATAGTTTGACTTATTTTACTGAATAAAAAAATGTATATTTACATCACTATTTGCCTACAAACTGAAAGATAAACTTGAACTTTGACCAAACTTAATTTTTGACCTCAATCTTCTTAGGAGCTCCATGAGTAAAATTCGTATGATACAATACAGGTTTTATCTTCCAAAAATATCCCGTTTTTCTGTAGTTTTTAAAAAAGTATAAAACTTGCTAAGGCGGTGCTCAGATAGAAAGTTATAATTTATAACCGTTTGAATCCAATAAAACAGGTTAAAAATAAAACAATTTTGTTCAAGTATATCGATAAAATTAAAATATCTTTTCAAATATAACTCCGACAAAGCTGAATGGAGAGCTGCATTTTGATGTCTTACGCATTTTTAAAATAAAAACCTTAAATTTGGGCAAGGACTTTCGATTTTGTAGGGTCAAACGGGAAAAGTCCAGTATTTTTGAAAATTTCTCGAAAAGCATCAGGTTTTTTAAGAATTGTCTTTGGAAAAACGGTAGCTATTAAAATTCCGCACAAGAGATTTTGAAAAAACAGGGACAAAATATATTCCACACCGTTGCATTTGCGCTCATTTGTCTCAAAATCCATTAGTCTAACAAACAAATTTTATAGTTATCTCTTCTTTGTAGAATATTATAAGCTACAATTTTTCCAAAGATATTTCTTAATAAAACTTGATGGTTTTCGAGAAATCTTTAAAAATACTGAACTTTCCGCCTTTCACCCTACAAAATCGAAAGTCCTTGTCCAAATTTAAGATTTTTATTTAAAAAATAGGTAAGACATCAAAATAAAGCTCTCCACCAAAATTCAGGGGGCCAACTATGTAACTCGATTCTATAATAAAAATGTTCGAATTCGCAAAATCGGAACTATGTAATTCTTTTAGAACGTTTTAATACACCATAATCGAACACACTAGTAGTGCCAACTGTGTACCTTCGCAAAATTGGGGAACTACCTAACTCGAAAATGAATGTCAAAACAAATCGAAATCGCAAATAATCATTCGACATCAAATGTGTTTGCGAGCAGATGAAAGAAAGTATTACGTTTCTAAAAAAGTAAGTAAATATTTATTACAAATTGATTAATTTATTGCTGCATACGTATTTAGTTAACTTATTTCGCATTGTATATATTCTAGCAACATCAAAATCGTCTAATACGAAGGAATCCCAATTTAAAATTCTGGTGCAGTATATGAAAAAGCCCCCAGATTTGTCTAAAACCCAAGAAGCATTCAGTAATTTGGACACAGTTTTTTGTGCCAGCCCCGTATTCTTGTCTCCACGAATCTGATGTTGGCATCCTCCTTTTTCCAAGAATTAACAGAGCTTGATGATATTCGGCAAAGAAATTTGTCTTCGACGAATGCTCAGTTCGCTTGATATACCTACATAGATACATTAATTATCTAAAAAAAATTATTATTATTATTTTTTTTACTGTTACTGGATAGTTTAAACTCTTTGGGGCATATTCATAGTCACAGATAGACCCAGGTTTAACTAAACTACAGTTTAAGACAATTTTGATTCAATGAATACAGACCGATTTTAATTACAAATTGTTTGTTTTATATTTTTATAAGATAACTAACTTGGTATACTACACAAATAGCTTCAAATATTTTGAAATGATAAAAAATAGAATCAACGTCCAAAAATTCAACCAAAGCTATGATTAACTTAGACCCAGGTCTAAAATGACTATGAATACGCCCTTTAAGTTTAAGTTCTGTGAAGTTTCTGTGAAATCGGTATATAGTTGCAGTAAGCTTGAATATTTCTTCGTGCAAAATGTAAGATCAAATAATTTTGTTGTCGTCTTTTGGTATTTATTTATTGTTTTTCAAAAAAAAATATTTTTGAATCTTGTTTTTCTATTTCAGTCATCTGTAGTTTGATCCTCTTGTTGCACAAAAACATATTAAAACATAAAAAAGCGTAAATCAAGAATTTACTTTATCAGAACTGTTCATATATTCACGCACTCACATTATGTCAAGTAAATCTTATATGTTGGATTTGTCCCGTAAAATGTGTCTTCTAATTTTTTCTTTCCAATTCCGCTTCCTTTTTCCCTGTAGTAATTTTTTTCCCAGCAGTAATTTCACTTTAGAAACAAAATAAAAATGGATGATCCTTCAGTTTTGACAGTTCTAAGCAATTTCGAAGTTTTCAAAATCGATCCAAATGCAGAACATGTAATTTCATTTCACGTGAAAGTGATTTCAATTCACTTCCGATCGAATTGCAGAACATGGGCGTCTGTAATTCTTTTAGAACGTGTTGATACACGATAATCGAACACCCAAGTAGTGCCAACTAGTACTTTCGCAAAACCGAGGAACTACCTAACTCGAAAATGAATGTTAAAACAATTCGAAATCGCAAATAATCGTTCGACACCAAATGTGTTTGCGAGCAAATAAAAGAAAGTATTTCGATTCTAAAATTATAAGTTAATATTTATTACAAATTGATATATGTAGGTATTTATTGCTACATATTCCATCAACCAAATTTTCATTGTATCTTGTATGTTTTTTGAATAGGGCAACATACACAATTGTCTAATACGAAGAACGATTGCATTCCAATTTGAAATTCAGGTGCAGTATATGACGAAGCACCTAGATTTGTCTAAAGGCTACTTAAAAACCCAGAGCCCTTCATTACTTTGGACACAGCTTGTTGTGCGAGACCCGCATTCCTGTCTCCCATCAATCTGATGTTGGTAACCTCCTGTTGCCAAGAATTTAACCCTTGCCGAGAGCTTGATGATCGGCCCTAGCGAGGTAACCGTCGGAGCGGAATTCTCTCCGATTTCCTACGAATCGGAGACATTTTGCTTCATGGTAGTTCTCCGATCAGCTGATCGGAAATTCTCTCCGACGAAATTCAGCGCATGCCATTTTCATGCGATGCTTTGCGATGAAGTACTTACTTACTTACTTAGGTCCTCGGACCTATTACGTCCGTGATGTTTCCCTTACGGGACATAGGGCCTCCACTACACCTACGCGCCATCGTGTACGATTTCTTGAAATGTATTTCAGCTCTCTCCAACTTTTCCCCATTCGTGCCGATTCCTGTTCGACCGTTCTTCGCCATGTACTTCTAGGCCTGCCCACTTGTCTTCCCTCCTGTGTGAGCGGGTTCCACTGCATTGCTTGAGATGCAATGCACCGATCGCCTTTTCGAAGCGTATGGCCAATCCACTGCCACTTTCTTCTTCGTATAATGGAGTCTATGGGCTCCTGACCCGTTCTTGCATGAAGTTCGGCATTGGAGATACGGTTGGGCCAGAAAATCCTCAAGATGTTTCATAGACATCTATTAACGAAGGTTTGCAGCTTTCTAGTGACAGTTTCAGTGACTTTCCAAGTGCTGCAGCCGTAAAGCAGAACGGATTCAACATTGGAGCGGAACAGTCGTAGCTTGGTCTTTAAGCTAAAAGAGTTGTTTCTCCATATTTTGGACAGCATTCCGAACGCAGCCTTTGCTTTTCTGATTCGACTGTTTACGTCCAGTTCAGTTCCGCCACCCGTAGAGACAATACTCCCAAGATATTGGAAATCCTGTACCATCTCTACGGGTTGTCCAGAAATATTTACTTGGATTGATGAGGAAGTTCCAAGGCTGATCCTTTTAGTTTTTGCCGAGTTGATCTTAAGCCCTACGATTTCTGCTTCTCTCTCCACCCTTGTTGTCATTTTATGGAGATCCATGATCCTATGAGAGAGTAAGCATACGTCGTCCGCGTAGTCCAGATGTTTGAGGTGAGATTGCAGAGTCCACTGAATTCCTCCATTTCCATTTGACAAAGCTGCGTGCAGTACGTCACTTATCACCAACAGAAACAGTATTGGTGACAGTATACAGCCTTGCCTAACCCCACTTTGGATTTCAAACTCCTCTGACAGCCTACCTTTGTGCAGAACGTGACACCTGGATCCATCATATGTAGCCTTGATAATAGCAATCAATTTATCTGGGATGCCCCTCCTGTGCAAAGCAAGCCAAATAAATTCTCTATTGACACTGTCGAACGCCTTTTCAAAATCGATGAACAGCAGGTGAAGTGGTGATCGATATTCAACGCACTGTTCGATGATGATCCGCAAGGTGTTGATGTGATCCACACAGGAAGATCCAGTGCGGAAACCTGCTTGTTCGGCGTCGAGTGTGTCTTCGAGGTGGTCTTTAATTCGGTCCAATATTATCCTTGCTATTATCTTGGCTACTGCAGGCAGAACGCATATTCCTCTCCAGTTTTCGCACTGTGTGAGATCTCCTTTCTTTGGAAGCTTGACAATCATTCCTTTTTTCCACTCTTCAGGAAAGCTCTCTGTTTCCCAAGCTCTCTTAATAAGTGGGTGCAGTAGCTCGCTCGATGTCGTTGGGGCTGCTCCTAAGAGCTCTGCCGGAATACCATCAAGTCCAACCGCTTTGTTGTTCTTCAGTGCTTTGATGGCGGTGATAATTTCTTCTTTACTGGGGGGTACGGTGCGTATTCGGGAAATTGTTACTTCGGGTAGCTCAGTGGGAATAGGGTTCACTTCACTTGCGAAAACGCGGTTTAAAACCGCAGAAAAGTGTTCCCTCCACCTTATGAGCTGGTCCTCATCCGAAATTAGCAGGGATCCGTTTGTGTCTTTAACCAGGTGTTGTTTAGAGCTCTGGACACCAGTGAGCTCTTTGGTAATTCTGTAGACGGTCCTACTGTCACACCTACTAGCGGCTTCTTCTGCTTCTGTAGCCAGTGCGTTGATGTAGTTACGCTTATCACGTCGCACACTACGGTGAACTTCCCTCATCTTCATGCGGTACTTGTAATGGTTTTATTCTTGACAGATAACGGACAAAATTTTCTCCGAAGTCCTCCGACAAGTTCTTGTTGCGGAAAGCGGTTTATTTAAAAAAAAAATAGTTAATCAAAATGTAAATAACAAAGAAATAAACTTTATTTACGTTATCTTGTGTTAGGCAGAACGAAAAAACATGCTCACACCAATATGAGCGGATGGTGAATTGATGACTGAATATCCCGACACACAAACAAGTCACCAGAAATTGTGACTTCATTAGGCGTTTTTTTTTAGCTCAGAAAAGAGTTCTGAGTCCGAGCATATCGAGCATGCTCTGAACATCCTCTGAACAAAGCGTGTTCTGGTTCTGAGCGCTCAGAATTATTTTTGAAACACACCTGAACACTAAACTGTCACTTTTTTTTCAATTTTACCTATCAAATGCTTGTGTTCAGCATTCAACTCGGTCTGCTCAGTTATTTTATTCTGAGCTCATAGAGCGCACTCTGAACACGTTCAGAACTAAAAAAGAAACAAATTTGAAGCTCTGAACGTTCAGAGGTAAAAGAGAAACACAATTTTTTGTTTAACAGTTCAGGCTCTGCTCTGAACTAAAAAAGAAAAACGCCTATTGGGACCAAGGCATTGGTCTTAGTGCATTCATTCATTTGCATTGTGAATAAAGTATGCAAATTTCATGCATTTTATTATTTATTATTGCTCTTAAGTCAAATAAATAAATAATATTGTGTTTTAAAGGCTCCCCCAAACCAATGCGGAACATGCGTTGCGGCGAAGAAACATTCGCATGTTAAAATTTATGTACATGGTGATATATGAGAATGCCCAGGCCCACACCAACGCGGCGAAAAAACATATGAATTAATTTTGACTGACGAATATTTCTTCGCCGCAACGAATGTTCCGCATTGGTTTGGGAGAGCCTTAAAAGTTTTTTTTTGTTTCTATTTATTCTTTTTTTTACACTTTAAATGAAAATAGGGATGGGACTTTATTCGATAGTTTTGATTTAATAATCGGTGCATCTAATTACATTTCTTAAAAACGATAGCGCATTATAATTGAACAAATTACTTGTTATAAACAATAAATTACGCTCTCCCACCAATTTCTCATGGTTTAAAACGCTTATGGTGTTTATTTTATAAAAACTAATCGAAAATAAATCGCATTTTCGATATATCGGGTTATTTGCACATCTCTGCCTGAAATTTGTATCCATCGCAATGCGTCGACTCATTTCTGTAAAATTTCTTCCGATGACAGCTACTTCGAACCGAAATTCAACCTCCGACGAAGGATGCGTTGCGGAGAAAGTTCCGCTCCGACGGTTACCTCGATAGGGCCGGTTATTCGGCACAGAGATTTGCCTTCGAAGAATTTTCTCTTCGCTTGATATATTATCTATTAAATACATAGATAAATATAGATAATAGATGAGTGCCTGTCATTTATGTTTTTTAATTTAATATTAGTTGAACAATTATTTTCACAAACCTCTATCACTTACATGTGTCTAATATGTTGGAAGAATCACAAATTCTCCTCGTTCAATTTGCTCTTCTTTTTCTCCGTTTTCTTTGGACCAATTCTAAATTGCCACACAATCCATGTTGATATCTTTTTGATTATTAAAAAAATTTATTTCAAAAACTTCAAATTTTTTTTTTTTTTTTTAATTTTACTGACAACCTACAAGCGAAAGTAGGAAATTTTAGGAAAAAGAATTGGCATTACTTGCATTCGATTCTAATTTAATACATAGAACTAGCTGAAAGTAGAATCGGAAACCAGGTTTCGAGTAAAATAGAATCGAAATACATAGTTGGCCCCCTGGCGTTTGAGTTACGGACTTGTAAGTCAATGCGGAATACGAACAATCAAACGCCTCTTAAACGACACGACAACAAAAACGCCTTACGGAATAAAGATGATTCGCTTTCGACAGCCACCGATTATTATAGTTCTACCTTTAGATTGGCAACATCATTATACCACCGTTCTCGTTTTACATAATCCCTCTCTGTCGTGACTATCGTTTACGTCAGTATCGTTTACTTGCCGCTCGTTTCGTAATACGCAATAGGGCCCCTGAGAACTTCAAAAAGCTGTTGGTAGTTCAATGCTATTATAATTAGATCTGAAAGTCAAGAACCATTTCCAAAATAAAAAATACCGATGCTTCTTTCTTGTGTTTTGAATTCACATGTTTAAGTTGTTATTTTATTATGATTCAATTTTAATTTTTCTTCATATTTTTGACAAATAGTATTTCTTAACTTTAATTGTACCATAAACAAATACATTATGTACGCCTCGTTCACAGAATCTTCACATAATTAAGCCTCGATTTTTGGGAATCTTCATCTTATTATCTGACTTTATTATTAAAGTTAAGGAAAGGGAATTACCATGAGCAGATGGAGAGATCATTTAGGCGAACAATTATTTTACCTTCGGTAGACACAATTCTTAGATCAAAAATAGGAGAAAAAATAGTTCGACATCATTGTGCCAATGTAGAAAAACGAGTGAACAAATCAAGTATTCATCATCCGTAACAGCCGACATACATTTTTGACGCAATTTTTGTTTTTTATATATTTTCTTGATCAAACAGCAGACAAAATTTAAATAAAATATTTTTTTTTCCCTTTGCGTTTCTTTATATTGACAGCAATAAAATTGTTTTTAGTTGATGTTTGGTTAACTAAAAAGACTCGGAATGTCTTCATTTACAAAAAAAATTTATTTCTTAAATTTATTTTCTTTAAAAAAAAATATTGAATGATTGTTTCTGTGTCATTATTTTCTTAGTGGTTGGTAGGACTCGTAAACACAAACTTATTTCTCTAGATTGATATTAATCTAATAAAACTAAAGTTATTTAAATAAAATTAATCCAAAATTCATTATAATTAATAAACAGGTATCTAATCGAATCGCGTGTGTCTACCGTTGTTACCGCCGCCGCCACCACCACTATTTCCATTTTCTCGGCTAAAACCATTCTCTCGGTTACCACCGCCGAAACCACCACCTCCTCCGTAACCGCCTCCGCGGCCACCACCACCACCTCCAAACTTGCTTCCTCCACCAAGTGTACCCTTTCTGAAGGTACCGCTATTGCCGCCGAATCGGGAGCCACCACCACCGCCGCCATAACGACGATTGTTATCAAAACCCCCGCGGTTGTTGCGCATCAATTGTTCAAGTGCGGGTGAGATTTCCTGAAAAAAAAAATTAAAAAATTAAACGTGAAATTTAGAAAGTGGCAACTAAAATTAATTATAGCCGTGTTTTTTGAGAGAGTGACTAGCAATTCAGCAAAATGTTTACATTCAAAACAATAACAAAACAAATTATTATAGAGCATTTTTTTTGTGTGTTTCCGTGTAAGACTTACTGAGTGGCTAGTCACTCTCTCAAAAAAACACGACTTATGTTCCAAAAGTTGGTCGTGAAGAATTTCTATGTAAACAAAAAGTTTTACTAACCTGATTTGCTTCGCGGAGAACGTCCACAAGAGCCTTTGACTGGCGGGCGTTGTTCTTTGTGAAGAATGCATATGATGTACCCTTGGTTTCTGATCGACCTGTTCGTCCGATACGATGAATGTAATCCTCTGATGATTGTGGGTAGTCAAAGTTTATCACGTACTTAATACCGTCAACATCTAATTATTGTACAAAATATTTTCACATATTAGTTTAGCTTACATTTGGAGGAATAACTACCGTAGATATAACTAAAACTAAATGTTATGAGCACTTTTATTGATTGACTTTGTGGCAATATATAAGTGAGCTTAATTGTAACTATTTTTTTTTTTTTTGTACATTTTTAAATATATAAAACGTGATTAGCAGCTAAGTAGTAGATTAACTTAAAGAGCAACAAAAATTGAATTCAAATTACTTTACCTTTGAACACAAAAAGAAGAGAAGAGTTGTGTGTGTGCTTGAAGAAGAGAGCAAGCAGCAGGCATTTCCTTTTCATCTATGCATATCCGTCGCCCACCCATATGTGTCCTTTGCTATTTTTTTTTTCTTTTACTCAATTTGCTGTGTGCATTTGTTTTATTATTTTGTTTGTACATACAACAAAGGGACCATTTTTAGACAGCAGTAGTAGAAATTGTTCTTAAGGACCACACACTTCCATATTGTGTACATGTTGTGCGCAACCCTTAATCCAATCTAGTTAAGTCCAGCATTTTAAATTATCATTTTGAAAATGTAAACACACATTTTGTTATGACAATCCAACTTCCAAACGAATTACAGAGGCGGACTGTTTTCAGCTTGTTATTTTTTTTCTAACTTATGCCAAAGAACACATTTTGGTTTGATAGAGATGCATTTATTGTGGATTTTGCCTGCAGCGGTTGTTTGATATTTTGTTTTGTTTTAGAATTTAAGAGAGTTCCCTAAAACACAACTCAAGCAAAAATGAATAGTTTCAAGCGTCATATCGTGTGTTGTGACGAATAGCGGCAAATTTCTATTGACTTTCGCGTTAAGTCTTTGGAAATTAATTTTACGCTTCCATGCAATGCTTGTGGCAACAATCATATTATTTGTTTGGATGATTTTCACACACTATAATGATCTGTTGCACCACTGAAGTTTATTTGTTTTTTTTTTTTGTTTAATTTTACATTAACTGACGCCAGAAGTACACGATTCGCTTTTATTTTGCTTATTTTTTTCTTTCTTAACTTATGTTCAACTGAGCCGTTCTTTTATACACGCTTTAAACCCAACCAGAGGCCATACTTTTGTGATGATAGGGATAGTTAAGTAGCTCGTCCGTTACTGTAGAACACAAATCCGTTTGTAATTGCGAGGTATACTGCTTATCGGTTTGTCCTAAGTTTGAGCGCCATCGCACATTTTTTAAGTCTCTCTTAAGGTATTTTGTTACATTTCTAGAGAGATACATATGGCGCAAACTACGGAGCAGTTTGATGTTAAATATACCTCCTCGTGTATGCTTATGTACGTATTTTTACAATCTCTGATGTGTGCTTCATAGCATGGCACACACCACCAACACCACGATGGCTGAGTTTCGATATAAATGTCGAAACATTGCCATGCGTTTTGAACCTTGTTTTTTTTTTTTTTTCAATTAAGTACACATACAAAATTACATCCTTCATTGTGTCATGTTATCCCCACCATACCATCATAATCGGCCTCTGTAAAATAAAAAAAATGGAAGAAAAAAGAAAAATGGGAAAATTGATTTCCAAAACTCATTAAAATTGAATTTTTGTTATTGTTTTTTTTTAGGGGGGAATTGGAAGTTTTACGTATAATTTTGTTTTTTCTTAAATGACCCTTGAACTTAATTTGGTTACAAATGTTAAGAGTTGCATTGTAGGCGTAGATATAAATGTTAGTTGTTAATGAAATTTAAGTTTGCGTTTACCTATGATAACGTTGGAGAATATTAAGTTGTTTTATGAGATGTTAGTGAAAATCCTAACATGTTCATGCATATTTTCAAATCTGACCTACTTAAGACTTAACCCTAAATCCTAAACTAAAAACTGTTCAGTATAATTTCAAAGGCTCACGATTGAAATCCAATACATTAGGCGCGTTCGCGAATCCAAAAATGTTTTTCCTCAGTATTTTGACAGCCAAACTGAGATTTTTTTCTGAGGAATCCTGTTCGGCCAATTGAGATTCCTGAGGCCCTCCGAAATCTCCCTTTCCTGAACACGCCTATTATTTGGTATCGGAGTCTATTTATTTTCTTAAAAACATTGTAATTTTAACGCAAGATATTGGATTCACCTTGCCGTATATTTTGCGGGTTGATTTTATGTGCGTCATAAAGAGAACTGTAGATTTCACCTTAAACCCACCGACCCGCTAGTTTCAAATAATTTTCTCGGATTCAACACTAATTATTTGATTGTGAGTGCGATATAAATGGATTTTGAGGGTGGTAGATAGGGATGGGTATATTGAACTGAAAGTATTTTGTCTTCATAGCATCGATGAACATGAAAACTACCACCATTAAAAATCCAATGTGGACAGGTACATATAAGGTATGCTGTTTAAGTCAAAGATAAATCATTATAAATATACAAATTATTCGTACATTTCACCTTTTATAGCGAAACGTGAACGCCCATTTATAAAACAAGAAAAAAAAAAACTGGCTCAGAAAAACAGTTTTCGAAAATCAAATTAATTGTTCTATTTTTCGGCAAAAATTAATATATGAATATAATCCTATTAAAATCGTCCTTATTATTATTTTTTGTTAAAAATCAAATGTTAAACTCACGTCACTTGACTATCTCAAAGGCATTCCACGTCGGGTTTAAAAACATCGAAGTCTGGTTTGGAATCTAAATTTACCAATTGAAACCTCCATTATATCTGTCAATCACATTTTAGTTGCTTTAACTTTTGTTTCTTAATTTCCAAAACAGTTTCTAACGATGCCGGTCCGGTGTGTATCGAAGGAGAATGAAGAAGATTCAACGACGAGCTATACGGGCTATACAGGGACGTTGAACTTGTCAAAAAGCTGAAAATACAGCGGCTGAGATGGCTGGGGCACGTGCAGCGTATGGACAGCAACGCACCTGCCCGACGAGTCTTCGAATCCAACCCCGATTGGGTACGCAGCTTAGGAAGAACCCGTAACAGGAGGCGCCAACAAGTGGATGACGACATCAAAGCACTCGGTGTGCGCGACTGGAAGCGGCTAGCTAGGGACAGAGCTGGCTGGAGGGGCTTGTTAGTTGAGGCCAAAGCCCATCCTGGGCTGTGAGCGCCATCAAAAGTAAAGAAAGTAAGTTCTAACGATACCCAACAAAAATTTGTAATTGGTTAGATATTTTTTGTTGATTTGTCTCAAATTGTATTGTGTTGTATGTATATTAAGGTGTCCGTTATTCCCCAAACTCATGATTTTTGGATAGTACACCCCGTAATCGAAAGTTTATGCCGAAAGAAAAATTATTGACCAAAAAAATTTTGTCCGAGGACTCTAAGGTCATACTTTTCCCATACAAATTTGTATGGGAATTTTACACTCTTAAAATTTTATTTTTTTTTCTCTGGAACTATAAAAAGTTATTCAAATTTTTTTTTTGGAATTCTGATTGATTTATTGGTGCTTTAAAAAAATGCATTAAAAAAATTTAAATTATAATTTATGTATTTAGATTGTCTCCAAAAAAATGAGTTTGGGAAATAACGGCCACTCTAATGTAGTACAATACAATTTAACAAGAAACAGCAACAAAATATCAAAAACAAAAAACTGTTACAGAACTTTTAACCCCCAGGTTTATGTGGGAGTTTAAACTTAAGTTCAACTGATCTTTTGATCTAACTCTTCCGGTTTCACAGTCAAATCTGAACTTGGGTTTATTTGAACTTCGTTAGATTTTATGAAAATAAGTTGGGAGCATTTTACGTTTTGTAACTTTTCCTTGTCTATTCTTTCTCACTGGTTTCAAAAAAAGTATTACAGCCTGGCTTAAGTTCGATAGAGTTTACAAAAAAAAAACTGTTATTATTTCGGAAAAATGTTCTGATGTTATGTGCCCAAACCTTGGACTACAGAGAAGATTTTTCCAAAATAGAAACAATCTTGATTTCGCGTGTTCTAAAGAACACGCGAAACTTAAACTCTAGCGAACTTAAGCCAGGCTGTAATATTTTTTGAAACCAGCGACTTGTACTGAGCTATGCAACCTATCAAATCCTTGTCTTTGAGTGTTCTTTCGATTGTTCTGCTTCTTACTGCTATGCCATGGACTTGATTCACTTCATCCCGAATATCAGCTGATGTCAAAAACGGACTTTTCTTTGCATAAGCAGCGATTAAACTTTCAGCAGAAATCTTTTTTCTAGTCTTCGGATTGCAATGGCGTTGGTCGTATTATGAGTTTCATAAAATTTGATGGATACACTAACTTTCTTGCTCGTCCCACATTATTTGCGATTTCGTGAACTGTTTTTCCGTTATTTTTTATGATGATGATGATTTTTTTAAACTCAGGTGTACAAAAGATTGTTGCCAGCCCATTTAGTCAAAAAATATTCAAATATTTTATAAAAAAAATCCTTTAGAAAAACTTGCTTTAAATTTTCGATTACTTTTTTCTTAAAATCGGACCAAAAATACAGCTTTTTTATACTATAAACATAATTTTAACCCAATGGGCTAATTCTTTGGAAACGGAAAATTTAGCGATAGCACACTTCTCATATGGAAGTAAACATGTGAATATGTATGTGTAAATAACGGTACATTTCCAGGCATAATGGGGTCATGCAGTCTAGATTGCAATAATGTGAAAAGTTTGTAAGAAAGGCTATGTTAACTGAAAAAAGCTAATTCTCTGGCCTACACTGTAAAAACTTCTATATTTTATTACAGTGGTTCCAAACGTTGGACTGCGGTTTAAACTGGAGAATATTTTAACTCAGTTCAATGTTTAAACGAAACTATGAATCCGAATAAATTGATGCAACAGATGTTTACTCTTTCAGTCATGGTGGTTAGTTTACTAACCACCTCTTTATTATTTTATGTATTTTTAACCGCGCTACTTATCAACTCAATTTTAACCCTGAGCGAAAGTATCGAACCTACTAATGAACCGCTAGAAAGACCGGTACAAAAAACTAAGCTCTTTGTAACGTGATTGGAATTCAAACTTTTTGGTGCGGTCATAGTTTTGTAAGCTTTAATGTACAATATTGTAAAAAACTAAGTAAAAGTTTTTCAAAATTGTTTTGGCATTTACTTGTTACTTTTAATAAGCAATAAGTAATACCAATAATAAATTATTCTTTTAGGTCCTTTTTTCGGAAATATTATACAATAAAGATTTAATTTTTTCATTTATTTTAGGTTCTACAGTCACGGTGGTTACCACCGCTAACCACCTTTTCTGCTTAAAAAATGGAAATCAAAATTTTTGTTAACGCTATTATTTATTTTACGTCATAACGTAGAAAAAAAACACAAAAAAAAATTAATTTAAATGTGTGCCGTATAAAAGCGTGACTGAAAGAGGTAAATAAAACAAATCTAGCGTTTAAACTTCCACTGCGAACCTGGGGGTAAGTGATTTGTAAAACCAACCAAAATATTCGATCAATTAGCCCATGAAAAATGTTCAACAAAATTACCTTGGTGTACCTGCCGAAAAAAAAATGTAATTGAAGATTTTTTAAACGCAATAATCACCCATATCACAAATTCCATCGTAATCAGAAACATTTTACGAATCCCGAAAAAAAACTATCACCGAATCCGTTCGTAGTTGCTTTTGTATGGGATTTTCCACTATGATGGATTCTGTGATCCGTTTTTTAGAGATTCGTAAGAAGTTTCCGATTACGATGGAATTCGGTATAGGGCTGAATGTATCAAAAGTCCATTACCAGGTCGTGTGCGCGTTAACAGTTTTTATTTCGCACATATAACTCCGAAACGGTAAATGATATCGAAAAGTATTTTATCAAAACTTGTAAATCTTGCCATCCGCAAAAAAAAAGTTATTTTTTTTCCTGCGACTCACTGTCACATCGACATTTTAAAAAAACGTAAAATGTCCAAAATGAGCCGTTTTCCACGTATAACTCCGTTTGTTCAAATTTTCGAAAACATCCGAATGAAATTAAAAATTAAAGTTTTTTTTTTTCAATAAATGTGCCCGAAATTATTGTTTTGAATTTCCAATCTACTGCGCAAATTCAGCTGTTTTTTTTTTTTTTTTTTTAATTACGTCCGTAATTTTACTGGGATCCAAAACCCGGCAAGAATTCATTCACAAAATAATTATTTAAATTGAGATTTCTATTTGATCAGGGTGGCTAGTATGTAAGCTTACGTATGTGCTTGTTGAAGACAAATAATAATCCCTGAACCATAGCTATGTACATACATTCATATGAACATATATGATTTCTACCGAACAATCCTCTTATACTTGTTTTTTATGGCTAATGGCATCAAATTAAAAACTCGTTTTCCAACAAACAAAATGATTTTAATTAAAATCTAAGTTTTTTCAAAAGAAAACAGTTATACATACTGCTGTATGTATAATTGTGTATGTATGTAATACTATATACTTAACACCATTAACAAAAAGCTAAAGCACAAAAATGATTATCATTGTGTTTCTCTAAAATCAGTGGATTGTATGTATGAATGTATGTATATAAGAATGGGTACACGTGTTTTGCCAATTGGCGTCACAAAATATTTTTGCGTCGTTAGAAAAAGTCAATGGATACACACTAATCTCATATTTAGGTAGAAGAGCTCCGACCCGGAATTCGTTTTTAAAATAATAATAATACAAAAAAATCTCACAATCTAAACAGAGCCAGACACAACCACGACGCGTGTACAGCAAAAAAAAATATTGATTAAGAATCTGCGCAATAGATTTGAAAAACACCTACACATTTGGAATTTCTACGATTCTATAAAATGAAAATACATACACCTTTTTAGAGCTAGTGTACAAAAAAATCAATATCCATCTACTTCCTACAATGCAACACCAATTTTAACACATACATTAAATAATTTTGTATTTTTCTTTACTGAAAAATTAAAAAAAAAACTCTTCTCGAACTGCTGAAATCATTTAGAGATAACCGTTGTATGTCCAAAAAAAATCTTTTGTCTTAT
Source organism: Melangyna quadrimaculata (assembly GCA_949320155.1). NCBI lineage: Eukaryota > Metazoa > Arthropoda > Insecta > Diptera > Syrphidae > Melangyna > Melangyna quadrimaculata. The sequence goes on from OX439483.1 coordinate 439,377,372, forward strand.
CTTTAAATTTTGCCCACGCATTTAAAAAATTACATAAAAACCTTAATAGGTATACAAAAAATACGAGTAAAAATAAATAAAAAAAAAAATGAAAAAGAGGTACTCACCCAAACCACGCGCAGCTACATCTGTGGCAACCAAAATATTTGATTTGCCTGAACGGAATTCGCGCAAAACGAAATCACGCTCTGATTGTGACTTGTCACCATGAATGGCTCCACACCGAACACCGAAACTACGAATGAAACGCACCAAATGGTCGACGCGTTTCTTTGTTTCAACGAAAATGATAATTTTGCCGGGATTTTCGCTTGTGTCGTAGATGTCGGAAAGTAGTGTTTTCAGTCTACAATGAGAAAAGGTTATGGACATCAGTTAATTTGTTTATTACCTATTTGGAAAGTGAATCTTACAATCCCACTCCAAATAGATTCCCTTTGAATAGTCTAGAAGTTTCTGTAACTTTCCAACTACGCAGGAATCATTGGAAAATGGATTTCCGATTCATACCTTTTTCTGTTATATGTTTATTTTAGAAAATATAATTTGTAAATAAACTTACTTTTCTTCCTTGTCGTGCTCGTCGCAAACCTCAACAACTTGTTTGATATTGTGATTGGCAGATAGTTCCAAGGAACCAATATTGATTTGAACATAGCTGCCAAGGAAATCCTCAGCCAACTGTTTGACCTCACGTGGCCATGTCGCACTCCACATAAGAGTGTGTCTGTCGGGGCGAATTTGTGTAAGAATCTTGCGAATTTGGGGCTCGAAACCCATGTCCAACATACGGTCAGCCTCATCTAGCACTAAGTATGTGCATCTTTGCAGATTTGTTGTTCCTGAAGCTAGGAAATCAATCAGACGACCGGGAGTGGCAATGACAATTTCACAGCCACGCTGCAAGTCTCTGGCTTGACCGCCTTTTGGTGCTCCACCAAAGACGCATGTGTTGCGAACGTACGATGAAGAGCCAAATTCTGTTGCTACTTGTTGGATCTGTTGGGCCAATTCACGGGTGGGAGCCAAAACTAGGGCAATGGGTCCATCACCGCGCTGCAGTGGCTTTTGGTTGTTGATGTGTACAATAGCTGGTAGGATGTAGCCCAGAGTTTTGCCTGAACCGGTCTTTGCAATGCCGACAAGATTGTCGCCACTCATGGCAATTGGCCACCCTTGGGCTTGAATTGCTGTAGGTGCTTTGTATCCCTGGCGTTTGATTTCTTTCGTCACATAATCGGGCAAATTGACTTCGGAGAAGTCCTCAATTGGGTTTGGGGCTTTACCACGGATGGTAATCTCATGTTGATCACGATAACGTTGAACTTCCATTGGGTTGCGATTGGCTACTTTGGGATGCTCTTGATAAAAGTTCTTCTTAAATGGTTCCAGAGTGGACCAGTCGACGTCATAGAGCTCCAGATCGCCACCATTATTTCGATTGCCTCCACCCATTCCTCCTCCTCCACCACCACGACGGTCAGTACGCTTGTCTATGCGTCCATTGCGAACTCCACCACCACCGGATGCGCCACCGCGGCTTCCACGGTCGTCGCGACCACCACGTCCACCACTGCCACGGCCATTAAAGTTTCTATCATGAGGAGACCTGATGGTGTTTGGGATTTCAAAGTTTTTTTTTTAGTTTAAAATAATAAATTATGAATTTTAGGAAAAAAAAAATGGCAAAAATTGTGTATGTACTTTCACTTTGAAAGTTCATATATATGTATGTATACAGGTATACATGCACATGTCATATATTGCGACACAGAAACAAGAAATCAAGTTTCTTCCGCTATTAAAATGTTGCCGTGGCCATAAGCCTCATATTCACAGAAAATATCAAGGTTTGCAAAAACGTGCTGTGATGACTCACAATTTAATTAAATGAATAAAATTTGTCGGCAGAAACAGATGGAAAAATATCTACCCATGTGCAAAAAGAAAACAAAATGGCGGATAGACGCTTGGGATTTTTTTTTCTTCTATCGAAGAAAATTTTACATTGAAAAAATTTAATTTTGGGTGGATACTTACATATTTTCAAATTCTTCTTCGTCTTCTTGGTCAATGTATAAAGATGAATTTTTTATTAATTTAGCTGATGTCTGGAAACTGCAGCTGTGACTCGATTTTATTGGACTGGTGACTGGGAGCAATGTGCTGTGAAAATAATGGCGAACAATAGTTGTAGAAGATGATGAAATTATGCGAGATTTCGCTGCACTTATACGGCACGAGTTAGCAAAGGAATTAATTAATACTTTCAACATATTTACTGTATGTTAATAATACTATGGGGATTTAAAATAAAATATAAAACTATTGATTTTTTTAGAAACTTATAGAAGAAAATTAATTTAACTCGGCCGTCCCGGACATAAAAAACTGAGAAACTTACCTAACCTCGTCCAAAAGTGGAATAAAACATGACGCAAGTGCGGGATTGGTCGATACCTCGGTGTGTATATCGAAATCGATTTTATACAAGTTGAAGATGAAGGATTGTACTAGAAGAACGATATGAATATTCGCCAATGTAACCTTTCAGTTATCGAGGTTTATTTTTGAAACTTATGGCGGGCTTACACATGAATGGAAAAAGGTTTTAAGAATACAATTCTGAATTGAAGTCAAATCTGAAAAGGCAATTGAATTTATCTCTGGAATTATAAAATTAAATAAAATTGTGCTGATAAGATTGCTCTCGTTTATCGAAATATATATTTATGTTGGTAACCGATAGTTTCGTTGTCAGCTTGTCGTGGCGAATTTTCGGAATACTTGTGGGAGTTGTATATTGTAGTAAACGAAAGCACGGAGCTAGATAATAAATAAATAAATCTGTTTTTTTTGTGATCTAGTCCCGTAAATATGAAGTTGATGTGGGGGAATGTATTTTGTGGAAGTTTCTACGACACGCCAAATATTTCACACGAGTTAATGATAACTCGCCCGCTAGCTCTGTGTATATGGGAGATAGAAAAAAATTACAAAATTTAAATTGACTGGTAAATGTTTCTTCGCCACGCCGAATTTTTCGCGTTGGTTTAAGAGAGCCTTGAAGATATTCTCATGAGAGCGGACCAACGAAACGAATGAATATTCGTCTCATTTGACATTTTGCTTACATGACATTTTTGCATTCGTCCCAAGTGACGTAAAAACAAGATTTTTGAGGTTAAAGCCCGGGACAGACAGAACGCGGTCTGGCGTTGTTTGTAAAAAATTACAAACAAAATTTGAAGGTGCTGGTGACGGGTTGACCGCACCAGCAGACCGCGTTCTGTTTGAGCCGCCCTTATAGGTTAGACCGCACAGTGGCAACTAAACTTCATACAATTTCATACAAATTCGGGTGAAATGTAGTTCCGCTGCATTGCATTTCAATCGAGTGCGGTCTCATCTTAAAAATGCCCACAAAAAATTAATTCTTTGCATTTTTGCAGTGATGACCAATTTATTTTATAAAAAATCTATTTTATGTATATGTAATTAAATAAGATTTCTGACGTTTTGTATAGACTTATTTAAGAAGAATTTAGGATTATAAATATTTTATGTCCCATATTTATTCGTTCGCAGTCGTGGGACGCTCGCACACTCGCGCATATGCTGTTTATTTTCGTTGAACAGTTTTAAGGTCATTTTGTGGTGAAACACATTCAACTAAAGACATTCAGTCGTATTCATTAGAATCCGCTAAACAGATGAATAGTTATGCACTGCATAAAGATTTATGTAGCCACTATACAACGTTGCATAAATTGTTATGCATAAGATATTTTTCATCCATTATAGTTATAATGAGCTTGTGTCAAAATTAGTACCATAAAGGAGAAATGTATTACGTTTTACTTTCAAAACTTACAAAGGAGACCCATCTGTGTGTGTGCTGTGTGAAAAATCGATGAAGTAATTCTGCTGGCGATTGGATTCTTTTTGGGGTTTTATTTATTTCTTTTAATATTATTATAATTAGCCAGTTACTTTGTTGGTTTTTTGTGTTTGCAAATAAAATTAAAAATATTTGAAACAAAAAAAACGTCGTTTTTGATTTATTCCATGAATTGTTTCATTCACTCACATCGTGATGTTTTTGTTGAGGAGAAAAATAAAAGGGTGGTGCTTATTTTTTAATGCTTAAAATTCATTTGTATTTTCCCGTGAAAGTGATGAAGGTGAATCTTTGTATAATTTTATTTAAATCTCGCGCATGCCGTGGAGCATTTGCAAAAGTTGTAAGATTTGATGGAAAATCTTTAAATCTTTTACATTTATTAAGTAAATTCTATAAAATAAAGTGTACAAAAAATATTCTTAATTTTATTTAAACAATATCAACAAAAATGTACAATAAATTAACAAAACCAACAATATTTATTGTTGTATTTAATATTATAAAATATTTTGATAGTCAGATTTCAACACCTCAAAGATTACAAAAATAAGCGCCCCCCTAATATCTATCTACATTATTGTTGTATGTGAGTCAAAGTGACATCCCGATACTAAACAACCCTTATGTTGGCTCTATACAACCTCCAAACGCGTTTAGCTTATGTTGCCTCTATTCAACGTTGCATAACGTTGCATAAGTTTATGAATAAGGTTTTTGCGTTCAGAGGTATTATAAATAGTGCATAGCACTATGCACTCGCTATAATTCGTTTATGCATAAGGCTGAAATACTTTGGAACAGTGCTTTTAATTTACTAGGCATCCATTTTCTTTTCGCGATCGCCAATTCAAGATCACCTAGTCTGTACTTAGCTTAAAGCAATATCTTTGGTCAGAAATCTACTATGATTTATTTAATCGATATATTATGCTAGTAAATTGGCGGGAAAACATGAGAACGAAACGTTTCATGTTCCATGTGCTCAGCTCAGGTACGTTCAAGGGCACGAGTACGATAACTTGGGCGCCGACAATTTATAACGGATTTTTGTAGAGGGGTTAAATACAAACATTTTTTGGTATGGGTGGGGGGTCTATCTCCCGCCTTTTGGGCTGGAGAGGTAATGTAATGAAAAAATTATTGCTTAATTTTGCAAAAGTTTGAGATTTTATATTATTTTTTTTTTCTTAGAAGTTGTTGCTCATATTAATTTTTAATCAGAAACCAAAAACAAAATGATTTTGTGTCTTCTAGTTTTGGAGAAAATTAAAAATTACCAATAAACTACTATTTTAATTTTATTATTTTTTTTTTTTGCTTGAGTATATTACGTGGTCTTATTTTGGTAGTAAAAATAGAACATGGATTAATTCTTACACAAATTGGATCTAAATTATCATACTTTCCCAACACCCAGCCTTACGGCGTATAAACATATAGTGATCCCCTGCTTGCAGGATTAAAGATCAGACTTCTGGCTATTAAAACATTTGTTTTTTTTTTGCATTTTGAGTATTGTCGTCGCTTTTTAATATTTGTTTTTCCATTTAAGTCGTTTTTATCGAAAATCGCCCCTACCTCCTAAACAGGGCGAGATAGACCCCCCTCCCATAGTAAAAAAATGCTTATATTTGAGCCTTCTACAAAAATCCGTTATCAATTTTCGGCGCCCAAGTTATCGTACTCTCCCCCGTTCATGGCTTTTCCAAAAACTATAATTTTTTTTTAAATTTTATTATTTGTATTGCTGGTCTTCTTCGTTTTTCATTAAGAATAGCTCATACCATCACGAATGGTATACTAGTCATGTTTTTTTAGTGCCCTCTATGTTAGCTAAACAAAAATTTTCATGTAAAATACAAGAACAAATATGCTTACTTCGCGGCGATAAACATCTCTGCTTAAGAATTAAGCTGAAATAAAAACAGTGCTTCCATACACTATTTTCTACGTTTATCCGATGAATTCTCAACAAATGTCAAAAATTCATCCAAAAATTCATTAATTTAGCAGATAAATCTTGAAGCCCGAGTCGAATGATCGAGAAAAGGATGACAGAAAAAGAGGCAAAAACCAAACATTTTTTTATTTGTTAAAATATAATTATTAATTTAAAATAAACGTTACTTTCCAATAAATAAAAGCAAAACCTGGTCCAGGAAGGAGACGTTTCTTTTAATTTATCAACATTTTAACGAAATTAAGTTTAAAGTTTTTTTGTTGACAAACATTTGACAGCCATACCAATGCTCTGCTGAATTCCTTTCTGAAGCAATGATGAGCATTTGTTGTGCTGCTGCACAACCTTCCATCAGTTTTATTAAAAACAGCAACTGTGAATTATTTTTTGTTTAGGTAATAAATAATTTTATTTCTTATTTCTCAGGACGGAGCCCTATTGGGGAGTGGGGCTGCACCTGGGAACACAGGAGATGTATTCTCCAGCAACCAGAAAACCTAATTCCTTGAACTAGATTAAACACAATCCCGTTATAACGGACCTCAGGCTAACCACATTCCGGCCTAGCAACTGTTCCAGCCATCGGGATTTATTACCGTTGTCCGTTGAAACGGACCCTCAGGTAAAATTTAGTTCCTGCCTAGCAACCGCTTGAGCCCATTTACTGGGTTGATAACAACGTCTGTAACTTGTCAAGACATACCACCTGCACCGCTATTGAAGCAGATCTTCAACGGGACAATTGCCCATAAGACGCACGGTCGGGCCATGGCTGGCAAAACTTTGACAATCCACAACACAAAGCCGAACCGCAGGACTTCGACATGAGCGTCCCAGTGAAGCAAAATTATTCTCAACTTCAGTATTCAGTTGAACATGAAGCTGCATCGAGACAATAAGATGCCCAACAGATGGTCTTAAACATAACCTGTTCAGTGATTTACAGTTTTTTTTAGTGTTTATACTTTGTGCTATACTGATTTGTCTCCTTTTTTTTTTACATATAATAAGATCTCGGATCATTTCTTTTTAACGCCATAAAATATGTCAATTTTACTCGAAAGCAATTTTTAAAGAAGTGATTTATGTAAAAATACAAAACAAATAATATGATTAAAGAGCTTTCTCGCTCTCATTTTAACGAACGACTTTATAAACCTGAATATTTAACCATAGAGCGTACTCGCTCTAACACACGTGAAAATGTATGTTTTTAAATTATATGCTTGGCAATTTTATTTTATTTACTTTGTAAGTTTATATTGTATGTTGTTTATCTGTATACGTTATCGTGAAAACCCTAAATGCTTATGAGCAAGAGCAGTGTAACTATATAATGCATTACATAAAAATTGTCCGCCACGACGGAGTCTATTCAAAAAATGAAAACGAAAAAGAAGGCCATACATTACAGCCACTTTTGTACTACTTAAGCTATCGCTAGAATTAAAACATCTCTGTAATAGTTTTAAGAAAGACTCAATAAAATTCAATTCTTTTCATCGTGTAAACGCTCTAAATACGGGCAATATTTTTGCCAAAATAAAATGGCAGAGATAATTTGTCATAAAATGCTGCCATTAATATGACTATGTGTAAACACTTTACTGACGTCATTTTCCGAAATTATGCCATTCTAGATAAGAATGAACTTGCTCATTCTTTTATGACATGTTGCCAGTATTTTGAAATCTGCCATTATTTGAACTCGTGTAAATGCAGGTAATAAAAAAGTAATTTCTGACATTATTTTACCATTTTTTTGGCAGAAATTAGGCAGAAATTAAGGCAGTAAGCTCACATAGAGGGCACAAAAAAACACGTCTACTGACACCAAACACACACAAAATTGGAAAGAAAGTGAAAAAGAACAAACAAAAGACTGGAAACATCGTTCGAGTTTTGTGAGTAAAGCCTTAACTACATAGACCTACTTTTGTACAAAAGTACAAAAATGAGAAATTAAAATGCTCGCTAAAGAACCATGCTTGCAAAAAAACATACAAAAATGTTTCTGACACATAAATTAAACCACCATGCACAATTTTCCATTGTTTTCTTGCAAGCAGGTGTCTTCAGAATAGATATTTATTTCTCACTTTTGTAGTTTTATACAAAAGTAGGCCTATGTTAACAAACACCTCATTTTTTGACTTTCTTGATCGAACAAAGCGAACAAAAGATCGGCATTGGAGAAATCGTTGTAAGCGAATTGGGACTGTCTTTCTTCGTGAAAAACTTTGACAAATAAAAATTTTTTGAAATGAAAAGAAATTGTTTCTTTTTGTTGGCAAGTAGGTAGAACCATGGACGTATTATGTATGGACTGCTAACCCATTGTGGTTTCCATACAAAAACCCCATGGAAAATAGGTCACCGCTCGTTGCCCTATTGGTGCAAAGTGGCAAAACAAAAATACTACTCTACGAAAGCTATCTATTGCCCCTTGTCACAACAACCATATTTTGCTGTTATTATTTTGACGTCTGACATTTAGTTGCCATTTTTTTTTTTTTTTTTTTGAATTTTCAAAAATATTTTCGTAGCGATAATATATTTTATTTATATTTGTTTTTTTTGTTTAAGTATTAAGGCTCTCCCAAACCAATATGCGGAACATTCGTTGCGGCGAAGAAACATTCGCATGTCAAAATTTATTTACATGGTGATATATGAGAGATTTTGACTGACGAATGTTTCGCATTGGTTTGGGAGAGCCTTTAATGCAAAACAATCAGAAAAAAACTAATAGCGATTAGAAAAAAAAGTAACATCGCTTATAACTATGAAGTGGCCAAATACGCTTAAGAACGGTGCCGATGTACATAAATGCCCAAGATAATCCTGAGGTTACACGAGCCAGTACTGGCTTACAAGTTACAATACATTTTAATTTTCTTACTAACACATACAAACCTGATCAACTTGCTCTCCAACTGGCTTGCCACTTTCGAAGCCAGGTTGAGAAGACCTCGTTCAGACTTGTATGTAAAGCTATATGGATAGCTTTTCGTTGGAAATTTAATGCAAAATTAAATATTCTTTCTACCACAACTTCTAATGAGAGGAGGGACCAGGAATTTTTAACATTTCCAAAATAGGCAACTGTCAAATATGATTGAAGGATGACTATATGATTATGATGAAATATACAACATCTCCTAAAAATCCTAATTTTTTGAAAGTATATTTTTTTTTTTGGAAAAATGAGAAATTTGTTGATTTCGTGACATTTGATACAAAGATTGCTACGGAGATGATGTATTAAAAAGCTTAAAGATACCTGAATTTTTTGAGGGAAAAGGCGATTTTAGCGCCTTTATGTGACATTTGGGAACGAAATATTCCTCGAACTACATAATTTAGTTTCTTACCTATCTGTCAACGCATGAACTGTCAAATTCCATTAAAGGATGACTTCGATGATGATGGATTAAAAAACCTCCAAAAAATCAAATTTTTTTAAAAATTATTTTAAAAAAGATTGAAATTTTTAAATTAGATGAAAATCAATCCATGTTAATTTGACGCGACAGAAAAGTCTTTCAATGCATCATTCAACGCATTGGCAGTATTATGCGTTGACCATCGCAAGACTTGATACAGAATTCGACGTCATTTTTTGTTTAAGAAAAAATCGAAGTCCGATGCCAAAGCAAATTCAATAAAATTGTGTAATTAGATTCCTAGATAGGCTGTCCTAGTAAAAGCTGAACGTGACCGCAGATACTTGAAAGCAACTTGCTTACAAGTTGCCTGCCGCCTATGTCAAAGCATGTTCACGTATACGAACTTGACAGTCAATCTATTCTATGTAGCCAACTGGCTTGCCAGTACTGGCTCGTGTAGCGTCAGGGTAAAGGAGGACTCATTTGCAACCTCGTTTGCTCCTTGGCAGATCACAACTCACGTTGTTCTTGTGAGGTTTCTTATGAGGGGTTCCACAGAATACGAAATTGTGACCGCCTTATAAGAAGCTTCACAAAAACAAACTCACAGGGCTGCCACAACGGGCAAATAGGGCTGTAAAGGTTAGACTGCATTCGACGGAACTGATGCACTTCAGCGGAACTAAACTTCACACGTATTCTTATGAACGTAGGCTCTCCTAAACCACCGCGAACCATTCGGTGCGGTGGAGAAATATTGGTTGGTGTGGGCACTCTTATTTATCACCATGTTAAACAATTTTGACTGGCGAATGTTTCACCACCGCACCGAATGTTTCGCGTTGGTTTGGTAGAACCTTAGACCCCTTTCACACAAGGAAACTGAGTTGACGGCGAATTTTAGTTTCTAGGCGATAAGGGCGTAAAAGGAAGACAACAAATTTCCCCTCACACCATTCTCGCCTACAAACTAGCCAGTTTCTGGCAACTCAGTTTCCTTGTGTTAAAGCCGTCTTATCTCATACAGTTTCATACAATAACATTTTTTCGCGTCATGAAGTCTAGTTCCGCTATGTGAGATATGTTTAAGCATTCACATTTTTTTTTACTGCATAGAACGCGCCTATTTAATTTGTTTCGTTTTCATATTTTTCCGATAGCTATAGAAAAAATCGATTCAATTGAATTGTAGTAGATTTGCAAAAATGCTCCTCAAAAAATGATCTCCAGAAATTATCTTAGGCCTGCCACCCACTAGGTAAACTTAGGAGATGGTTACACAGAAAGCGATCTGGCGATGGCGATGCGGTCGACCCGTCATGTCACCGAAAAAGTGGGAACTTGACGGTCAAATATTATTTTTTAGATTTTTACAGCGAACACTAGACCACTTTCCGTTTGACCCAGGCTTTTAAAGTTTGTCCAACGTAGCTGCTATAAATCACACACGATCAATGTGAAGTGCATTGTCAAAAATATTTTGAAAATTTTTTTTTTGTCAATGAGCCACCACACGGACTAAATGAATATTGGGAATAATTATAAATTCACTTTTAAACTCGCGAGAACTAATGCCTGTGGTTCCAAATTAACAGCGAAAATTAAAACGAACCACTCTTTTGGGTTAATCAGAAGAAGAAATAACTAAGTAGTTGTGGAGTCTCCAGTGGATAGACTACGAGATACTCCGTATCTAATAATTCAAATACCTACTATGGTAGTTAGCAGAGTACTATATCCTGTAGATAGATACTAAAAAAATATAAATCGGGTGGCACAACGGCTCGTGAAGAACCAGGGCCTAGTGACTAATAACTCGCAACCATTCCTGTGAGCGCCTGTCGACAGGGACCTACAATTTTATGCCGGATTCGAACGGCTAGACGAGAAGCACTTATTCGTGACAAGTGATACTCTTGGAGGATTCGTCAATTCATCGCAAGAGGCAGTAGCCCTGAAAAAAAAACTTTTTAGTTTTTATGTGGACGAGGCTGGGAAGCGAACCCAGACCTTCAGCGTGAAAGTCGAACGTACTAACCATTACGCTACGGGCTACTACTACTAGATAGATACTATGAAAATCTAGAAGACACAAGACATGCGTATGTATAATTGTAAATGTATGTAGCTACATATTTAATATTCAGTAATTTAATGTGTAGTTAAATACCGCATAAATATTTTGCACCACAGATTTTTACGAGTCAATTAAATGCAATTAAATTGTCAAACCAACAACTCAATCAAAGACATCGCATTTTTCCTCTTACAATATTCCATTTACATTTTTTACTATTAGAAATCGTATAAATACATAAATGGTTCTGTTTTAAGAATAGTATCGAGTTTATTTAAAAAATTGAAATAATAAAAAAAATGAGTCAACCTTCCGTAAAATATTTGAAATTAATGAAAGTACTGCGTTTTTGCGCTGCACTTTGTGGTGCGGATGTTGCAGATCCTAAATACCATGTTAATTTCATAACAATTTGCGTTGTATTTTGTATAACTGTGTATTTTATATTTTCCGTGTATACTGTGCAGTTGCAAATTTCGGAAAATTGGGGAGTAATTTTAGAATCATTCTGTATGGTTGGAAGTGTTTTTCAGGTAATATTTTCTGGTAGGTATACGTTAGGCAAATAAAAAATTGTGCAGAAAAAAAATCAGACATTTTACAATAGGTACCTACTCAAATTGCTGTGTAGTGTATGTATACATCATTTATATAGATATAATACTGTCTGTTATAAGAATTTTGGAAGTGTAAAATTAATTTGAATTAATTTAAGAGTTGGTTTTTAATTGTAGGTACCTATTTAATCTTAATTTTTTAAATTAAAAACAAAAATATGGTCATACAAATATTTTGTTCACGTTTATAAAACAAATTTTGTGAAAGGGTTCATGACGTTATCTAGATTGACAAAATCTCAAAAAACAAAATCTAGAATTCAAAAATCTAGTATGCAAAAATCTAGAATGTACAAAAATCTCGAATAACATAATCTATAGAAAAGTATTTATTTCTGATATTTATAGATCTTGTTAAATGTTGGGAGGAATTCAAATTAATTCCACAATAGTGTTGGTTGTACAGAGGGAAGGACTTTTTCAACATATAACAGTAGGTACCTTCTACATTATATATTGCTTAAGCAGCCAGCACGTGGGACACTGCGGGACACCATAGAGTTTTTTTTTCAACTAAACTAGTTTCTATGATCCCAGCGGGAAAAATTCAAAAAATCATTGAGGAAAAATCAGAGGAATGTCAGCTGCACCGTCCACTTTTCAGCCAAGTACGCTGCTGATGCGAAACGAAAAATCTCATACAAAAGTTACATGACGGAATCATAAACGAAAAATTTCGCTGTCCTTTTCGTTCCGTGGTACGCTGTTTGACCAGCGAAATTGATGATTATACCAGATTGTTTTGACAAGTCTCCACTCTCTTTTCGCAATGAATTAATTGCCCGGTCCATTAATTGTGTGCGGAAAAATGACATTTGGGTTTGTTCGTGTTTTTATTTGTTGTATCTTTCATTACAGCACTGTTTTTGTTTGATTTTTTCGTTAAATTTCTATTTATTTATTTGCAATTTATTTAAACTCTCCATGAATATTTTTCCGCTGTGTTTTCGTAAGCATTTCGTTGTCTTTTTGGAGACCGCAGGAAAATTTCGTTTCGCATCAGCAGCGTACTAGGCTTTCAGCTGATTCCTTTGATGAAATTAACATGGGCGTATCCTAGACGGGAAGCACACGTTGAAAATTCAATGAAAATTCACCAACGAAATCACTTTATCGTTGGAAGTTGTTTATTCAGCGACCCATCAGGTGATGAAAAACATGGTGGTTGCACAATGTGTGAATTCACTACCAGCCCTATTCTGTAATTCATCGGGGGGAATTTTACTTGAATTTTTACTAGTTACTATTCTGCTATTCATTCCAAGTAAATGTGGATTAACGTAGGCAATGTCGGTAATACGGTGTGGTATTGGCCGCATTCGAAACCTATGAAGAGCTAATCCAGATACGTTCGTGTTGTTGTAACCCCGTGTAAAATAACAGTGGATTACAAAACAGCTTTTGCTGTTGGATAGCCATAAAATTTTGGTATACGATTGTATCCCCATGCGAAATGTCAAAAACAATCAATACGTGAAAACCTATATGGATACGAACCTATCTTAGATAGGCTGTCGCATAGGTTTCCGAATACGGACATTCTCTTATTCACGTAGACGGGCTCATTCTATACAATTCAGATCCACATATAAAATGTTGCTGGTTTTAATTGTTGGTTTGTGTGTCTGATAAGAGCTTCGGAAAATGTGAGTAGAAACAAATTGTTTGCTTAATTTTTAGAATATTTGTTTTATTTGGAAGTGGGAAAAAATACAAAACTGTCCATACCTATTTGTTATTTTTTTCAATAAAATAATCAACCAAAACAATTAATTGAAACTTCTTAAGATTTTCACATGCACAGGGAACAGCTGTTTGAGTAAATGTCAAATTGGCTTGGGATAATGTGAACTACATATAGCAGAATGAAAAGCAGAATGAAAATACATGACAAAAGGAAATCGAATGGGTTAATCGAATCAAGGGTTCAAGGGTATAGCAGAATAGGGCTGTACATAAATATATTATGTGGCTTATTTATCAGTTCAATATTTTCGATGAAAAATGTAATGAAAATTCAAATGTGAAATCACAAGATTAGTAGTTGTTTATTCAGAAATTAGTTAATTCGATATGAAAAATGTGAAGAGAATTCAATAAATAGTGAATTTGAATTGATTAATCTGTGATGGTGTTGTGAATTTGTGATTGGCTAATTCACTTTCTTTATTTCAAATGGAAAAATTATTATTTTAAATGTAAAATAAGTTATTTCAAATGGAAAATATAAAATGAAAACTTTAAAGTGAAATCACTAGGCAAGTGAAGTGGTTGTTGGTTAATCACCACTTCACTTGTGTGCTATTTATTACTTTGAGACAATCTGAGATTGCCTCATTTTGATGGAAATCCACAAGTCCTGTTATTATATTTACTGTCAATAGAAAATGTGAACATAGATAATCTGGGGAAAATTGACCTGAACCACAGGCCGTGAACAATGGCCGGACTTTTAACATGTCTAAAAAAATCCCATGGAGTCCAAAAAATCCATGTCCATGCAGCAATTTCGATAAAAATAACGTTTTGAACAAGACATGGAGGGCTGTTCAAAGATAGGCTTTTGTCTGGCTTTTCTTGAATGTGTAAAAGAATTTTGTTGTAAAAGATAGAAGTAGTTGTGAAAGGCTAATGAACGAAATGACATGATTTGCCCAGTGAGTTAAAATGCACTGTTTGTTGATTGGATTGTTTTTCTGATGTTGGACGTTTGTATGGCCTCTGTCCAGTCGGGGTGTAAAAAGTGCTGAATCTGAATATGCCAGGTATACCTCTAGGCAACCTTAAGTATGAATATGACGTTTTCAAGGGGAAGAGGTAGGTGTACATCAAACGGAAAAAATTACTTTGGTATAATCTATGCATATCGCATATGACTTCTAGGTACTTTTTAATAGAGAACCTAATGACATTAAAACTAAGACGAAAGGACTACACAAACAAAAGTTACAATCCTTTATATGTAACGGGTCGCCTCCACAGGCCATGAACCATGGCCGGACTATGAACATGTCTAAAAAAAATCCCATGGTGTCCAAAAAATCCATGTCCATGCAGTAACATGTCGAAAAAAATAACGTTTTCAACAAGACATGGAGGGCTGTTTAAAGCTTGCCCATGAGATGACGTTTCATCTGCGTGTGAGTTTTTTTTTCTGGTTTTTCTTGAATGTGTAAGGGCTGCGCGTATAGTAATGCGACAAAGCGATGCGAAGCGAGAAATGTTTCCGTGTGAGAAAAATATTTACATTTATTAACGTGGGTACAGTGAAGCGATATTCGCTGCGAGTGTTGCGATTTTATCACATACTTATCACAAGCATCACGTTCACAAACTCTTTTCACCACTTTTGCTCGAATCTCGAATACCTTCTCGCATCGCATCGCTTTTTCGCACTACTATACGCGCAGCCTAAGTGAATTTTGTTGTAAGAAATAGAAGTTGTGAAAGGCTAATGAACGACATGACATGATTTGCCCAGTGAGTAAAAATGCAATGTTTGTTAATTGGTTTGTGGTTGTGATGTTAGACATCTGTATGGCCTGTGGAGTCGGCCTGTAAGTATTACTATATTTTCGGTACGATATGTAAATATTGCGGAAACCCCTTGGAAATATTGATCCGTTGATGAAACTTGGTATAAATGTTTCAATTCTCATGAAAACCGAGAATAAGAATATTCGATAAAACTATCTTTCGTAAAAGGGTGCCAAAAAGGGAGTTAAAATTCTTGAACCCGCGATGCTGATTACCCAAAGTACTTTTAATCGAATAAAACATTCTAATTCCCAAAAAATTTCCCAACAAAGAATCCAAAAAAAAAATCCACACATCACACAACACTTACCATAGCGAAGTTGGGTGCAGGGAAATAATTTCACGGGAAATAACTTTACATTGGTAAAAACTTTATCACCTGAGGGTAACAATTTTACTTTTGTGTAGTGAAGTTAGTATTAACTTAACCTGAAATTTAGTGAAGTTATTTCCCACCTGCTAAAAGAGCAAAGAAAAGAATAGATGAAATGTTTTTTTAATAATTTCAATTAAATTAATAAAAAAACTATCAACTTCAACTGTTTACGAAAATAAAAAGATAAAAAAAATCTAAAACAAAAATATTCCAAATATTTAGTGAAAAACATTATTAATATTTACAAATTTCAGAGTTTTTAAATCGTCCGGAAAATAAATTAGAAATTGTGCAATCAAATTAAAGTTCAAAATAACAACATTTTCTTCACATTAATATTATAATATTTATTTAAATTTAGATTTTGAAAATATAATCCTCAGTTTTTGAGAATAAAATAAAGTAATTGTAGAAAATTCGCTCAATTTTTTTACATAAATATATTTTCAAATTCTATAAATGGAAAATTTTATATTTAGATTTTAAAAATATTATTTTTATTTTATTGTCAAAAAATAAAGATTATATTTTCAAAAGCTTAGTAAAATAATTTCTATTTATAGATTTACTTTATTTTATCCTGAAAAACTAAAGATTATTTTTTCAAAATATAAATCTAATTTTTATTTAGGTTTAGATTTTGAAAATATAATCTTTATTTTTTGAGAATAAAATAAAATAATTGTAAAAAAATCTAATTTTTTATTTAGATTTAGATTTTGAAAATATAATCTTTATTTTTTGAGAATAAAATAAAGTAATTGCTAAAAATTCGCGCGAATTTTTTACAATTACTTTATTTTATTCTCAAAAAATAAAGATTATATTTTCAAAATCTAAATACAAAATTTTCCATTTAAAGATTTTGAAAATATTCGCGCGAATTTTTTTACTAATATTTTATTTTATCCTGAAAAACTAAACATTATATTTTCAGAATATAAATCTAATTTTTTATTTAGATTTAGATTTTGAAAATATAATCTTTATTTTTTGAGAATAAAATAAAGTAATTGTAAAAAATTCGCGAAAATGGCTAATTCGCGCGAATTTTTTATAATTACTTTATTTTATTCTCAAAAAATAAAGATTATATTTTCAAAATCTAAATCAAATTTTCGCGCGAATTTCTTACAATTACTTTATTTTATTCTCAAAAAATAAAGATTATATTTTCAAAATCTTAATCTAAATAAAAAATTAGTTTAAGATGTTGAAAATATAATGTTTAGTTTTTCAGCATAAAATAAAGCAACTAATTGTAAAAAATTCGCGCGAATGTTTTCATAATCTATAACTGGAAAATTTTTTATTTAGCTTTTGAAAATATAATCTTTATTTTTTGAGAATAAAATAAAGATAATATTTTTAAAATCTAAATCCAATTATAAAATTTTCCATTTATAGATTTTGAAAATATATTTAGTTTTTGAAATAAAATAAAGTAATTGTAGAAAATTTGCGCGAATTTCTTACAATTACCTACTTTATTTTATTCTCAAAAACTGAAGATTATATTTTCAAAATCTAAATCTAAATACAAAGTTTTCCATTTATAGATTTTGAAAATATAATTTTTAGTTTTTGATAATAAAATAAAGTAATTGTAAAAAATTCGAAGTGAATTTATTCCTCATGGCAAAATATTTTAAGTGGGAAATAACTTCACTCAAATGTGCAATAGTTTCCCACCAAAAAGTTAAGTTATTTCCCACTTCTAATGGGAAATTACTTCACTACAAAAATGTGAATTTATTTCCCACTAGTGGTGAAGTTTTATCCCATGTGAAATTATTTCCCAGTGAAGTTATTTCCCTGCACTGCGAAGTTGTTGAGTAGTAGAACTGTCAAAATAATTGTAGGTATACCTATTTGTTTTATTTAGTAGCCGCAGATTTCATTCATATTGAATGCAATTTTCTAAATTAAAATTTTTATCATAAATAAAAATAAAAGTTTGCTCATATTAAATTTGTTGAAATGAATTATTTAATCTACCCAAAAAAAAGTATTCGTGCAAAGTGTAAAAAAATGCAAAAATCGAACAAATTAAAATATTTCTTAATCATGTTTAGGGGTGATTCTTCACCGTTATGTCTAAAGGCTATTTTATAGAGACTCTTAGCTCACTTTAAAAACAAAAGTAATAATTTTAGGCGTGCTACCTTAATGTAAAGACGGCCCGAAAGAAACATTAAAGGAAGTGATTACACTATTCAGATTTTATCTGAATTTGTATAAGAATTTTTGAATTAATCCATTTTTGAAAAGTCATTTTCGGCAACATTTTGTTTTAATTTTTCTAAGGGTGGTTATAAAAATCCAAAAATTACACAACATATTGATGGTGTTGGTACATATATATTTTTTGTAAAAATTTGAAGTCGATATCTTTGTTTGGTTTCAAGACAGTTAAGTTGTAAAACATGTCAGTTGAATTTTCTTATGTGTAGAAAAAAATAGACTGGGTTCGGAATCATTATTATTTTTCAACTGTTTTTCTTAGTTTAAAAAAAAAGTATTCGTTGATTTTTTTTTTAGTTTTTACTAATTTTTTATAACGTTTGTTGAATAAAATTAATCCGAAGTCGATATCTTTTTCCGTTTTCGAGATATTCGAGACGAACGACATTTTTTAGAAAATTGTCCCTCCTGCTTAAATGGGGGGAACTATACCCTCCTCCCATACTATTTTTTTCTTGTTTCAACTCAACCTACACTATCTATCTTTTTGTCACACCTTAGGTGATTTAAAATTAATTACGTTATAAAATGTTCAAAGTGATTTTGAAACATTCAAATTACATTTTCATTTTGAGTTTTATAAAAGTAAACAAATTTCAAAAAAGTGATTTTAAAAAATTAAAATTTTAATTTTCAAAATTTGTAAAATTACTTTAGACAAATTTTAAAACTAAAATTTAAAATTTTGCGCGAATCTTTGAGAATTATTTTTTTTTTAAATCAAAATGATTTTGAACAATTTATACTAGATGTTAAAATTCTAAATGGGCTTTAGGTCCTAAAGCCCATTTAGAATTTTAACATTTTAAGAAAGGGCACGAAGAAGGAATTTAATTTAAAATATTTTTTTTTGAACATTTCTTAAAGAATTTTAAAAAAACTTTTTGCGAATTTTTAAAATTCCTTTAGTAGAGTATAATTTGGAAGATCCGTATTCGATGAATAAAAATAAAACGACGGCTATTTGTTTTCTAGTTAAAAAAAACATGATAACGAAATAAAGCGAAACTGGGCCTTATTTCGCGAGATAAAGCCAAACAAAAATTTGGCATTATTGGCTTATTAAAAACGAAATAAGGCCAATTATTTTATATTTGCCTTTATTTTTTTGGACCTTATTTCGCGTCGACTAATTTATTTTTATAAAGTAAACAAATGGTCTCTCCTCTCTATTCCGTTTCAAATATTAAAAAATGGCTAAACTACCGATGCGTTGTGTATCCGGAAGTTTTAAAATTAAAAAGAAAAAAATAATACAGATGGGAAAGATCCAAACATCAACAAAATCAAAGTATGCTTTAATATTTTTTAATATGACAAACGAATTATTATTTTCAAAAGTTTGAGAAGCAACGCGAGCACGGGTTGTCTTTATTTATTATTTTATACTGCGCTCAAGGGGTTTTTGACGCACTTAAAATTTTAGATTTATCACAGAGCGAGCGTTAGGAAAATAGGGAAGGATTAAAGAGGAGATAGCGATGCACATTGGTTTTGATCCTTTGAATATCGAAATGCATAGTACGATTATGTACATAAAAACATACATTTTCAAAATTATGTGAGTGTAAAACGAGTAGATCTTGAAAAAACATTTTTAGCTATATATTTTAAGCTAGGATGCATTTGATCTTTTGATTTTCTGCATTTTTATAATTCGAGATTTTGAAGTTCGACATTGTGTCTTTCGAAATTTTGTCTTTCGAGATTTTGGTTTTCTAGATTTCGTTCTGACCCAACGTAAGAGTATAACTCAGGTAGGACCGGCAGTGTTTATCAAGCTACTACAACATTATTTATCTTTGTCATTGAAGGGAATCGCTAAACTCTTAACGGGTATTTTATATACAACAACATTTGCAGTCACAAACATTGAATTAAAAAGCATTTATGAAGAATATGAAGCTAAAAGTGATTATTTCGTTAAAATTTTAAATAAATCCATATCAAAAGTGACAAAGATGTTAAAAACTATTGCTGTCCTTCATGTAATTATTTTCTTTTGGCTTTTCACTGCCCCATTGATAATGTACTTCGTCAACGGTAAACGCTATATGCTTATGCAATTCTATTTGCCCGGATTGGATGTGGAAACTGATTTTGGGTACTTCGCCACAATTGGCATGCAATTTGCTTGCTTAGTTTTTGGTGGTTTCGGTAATTTCGCTGGAGACTTATTTTTTATTATTTTCAACACTCATGCTTCACTTTTCGCGGATATTCTGAAATCAAAAATAATAGAGTTCAATGAACTCACAGAAGATGTTGTCCAGGCTATGAAGATGGAACATTATTTAAGTGATATCATAGGATGGCACCAAAAGTATTCTCGGTAAAAGATTAATCTATTTTTATGTTTTTAACAATTATTAAATAATTGTATGTCTAGATATGCAAAGACAAGTAACAAAATTTTTGATTGGATGATATTTGTACAAATTGCAATGGCTTCACTGTCAATTGTTTTTACACTATTCATATTGCTAATGGGCGACTGGCCTGGATCATATTCCTATTTGGCTCTACAGATACTTATGCTATATGTCTACTGTGGAATTGGAACATTGGTCGAAATAACAGTAAGTCTTAGATATAATTATTACATTCCTTACTATATTTTCTGAAAAATTTAAAGTTATAATAACTATACAAATTCTTTTTACCTATACTATGATTATAGAATGACAAGTTTTGTGACGAAATCTATTCAATTCACTGGTATAAATTGGCACCATCGCAACAAAAATGCGTTATGCTAATTCTTATGAAATCACAGGATCCTGAGTTAATCACAGTTGGGGGTGTTATGCCTCTGTCAGTAAACACAGCTTTACAGGTTTTGTATTACGCTCTTTATTAGATTTAAGATACAGTAAAACCCGCTTAAGAGAAACCCGCTTAAGAGAAAAACCCGCTTATCTGAAACAATTTTTTCATCCCCGAGTATTTGTCGACCAATTACAGTACGTTCTCGATTAACGCAACTCTCGATTCACGCAACTCCTCGATTTTCGCAACAGCTGAATTTATATCATTGGTGAAGCAGTAATCGCAACTCTTCAACAAAATTGACTTTATAAGTGCAACTTTGCATATCTTAATTTACTCTTGGTTATGTTAATTTTTGTCTGTTGCGTTACATTTTGTCTCGGCAGTTATTTGATCGCTACTTTTGAATGAGAGTGAAATTTTAGACAAAATAAATAAAGTAGCTTTAAGTAAATCGTTAAGCCGTGAGTATAATGTTGATGAATCTACGGTCAGCAGAATAAAACGAAAATAATGTGGACCCGGAAAGAGGACTACATTAAAAGGTGGCGAATGCCCTAAGATGGATAAGGTTTTATTATTTATGTGTTATTGAATAAAAATTTGTTGCATTATTTATATATTATATAAGTGCTGGTTTTCTGATTTTCGCTTTGCATCTCGAATTGAGCCTAAAAAAATATTTACTCGGTTATCGGTCATTCCAACCACCCTTGTTTTAATTAGTTGCGATAATCGAGAATGCACTGTACCTTAAAACGCTCCGCTCAAGCGAAACTCGCTTAAGTGAAAAACCCGGATAACTGAAACATATACTTAGCTAAAAAAAAACTCTCTTGAGTGCAAAATTAATGATAATAAACTAGAGCTAATAAATCATTGTTGGTTATTGAAACTATTTCATTTAAATGTTTGCCACGCAACTATAAAAGATAAATACAATTGTTTCTAGCTAAAAATCTCCGCTTGTGGTATTTTTAAATCCGCTAGGTGAAATTTTTGTTTCACTTATCCGGACTCCGTCTTACTGAATTGTTTCAATTAAGCGGGGTTTGTTTAAGTGAAAAACCCGCTTAAGTGAAAGAAAGACTCTGACATTTTGCCGTTTCTTTTAAGTGGGTTTTACTGTACCTAGGTATTTCATTTTAGGATAGCACCAATATTTGCTTGGCTTATAACAGTTATTAGGGTCTATCATCGTATCCGATCCGATCGTAACAAAGTTCTCTCAGATTTGAACAAACTTTGCCACTGGTTCAATTGATAAATCATTCATTTCATTGCCGAAAAATCAAATGTGTCGAAATGGAAAAATCCGATTAACGCGTTCCGGATTCATACGATGTTTTTTTTGTTTTCCTTTTTAATTAGTTTAAAGGCCCGGTCTTTTGTTTTACAAAAGTTTTAAGTTTTTTTTAATCAATAGCAAAGCAAAATTTATCGTTTTTAATAATATTGTTATTGAACTCTTTAGACTGTTATGCTTCAAAAGCACTTAAACTATTAATTTTCATTATTTTTTATTTATTTATTACCATAATTTATTTTTATGATTCGAATGTTGATGTTGTAGTTTGTTATTCCTCAAAGATTAAATTAATCTTAATTTGTAATGTACAACTACATTATTTTAAATCCATTATTATTTCACTTAACAAAGGGACAATAATATCTAACTTGGTACCGTACTGCTGTGTACTGCTTTATTTTTATCGAGGTACTGCTTTCTTATAAAATGAAACGACAGCCCTGCTGCTGCCTCCTGTGGACGGGACGATGTACAGCTAAAAAGAAAAAGATACAACCAACTGACGCTACTCGTTTTGTCATGAAAAATTCGAATTAAGAATTTACTTCCAAAACAAACAAGCGATAAGACAGATTCACTTAATGTCTACTAGCTTCCACTTCCATATAAAATTTGTTTTTGGAAAAGATAAACCCACCTTTTTCCCTTCATATAACTTAAAGCCTAGTACGCTGCTGGTTCAATTTTCCTGCGGTCTCCAAAACGACAACGAAATGCTTACGAAAACACAGCGAAAAAATATTCATGGAGAGTTTAAATAATTTGCAAATAAATAAAACGAAATTTAACGAATGTAATGAAAGAAACAACAAATAAAAACACGAACAAACCCAAATGTCAATTTTCCGCACACAATTAATGGTCCGGGCAATTAATTCATTGCGAAAAGAGAGTGGAGACTTGTCAACACAATCTGGTATAGTGATCAATTTCGCTGGTCGAACAGCGTACCACAGAACGAAAAGCACAACGACATTTTTCGTTTATGATTTCATCATGTCATTTTTGTATGGGATTTTTCGTTTCGCATCAGCAGCGTACTAGGCTTAATGTGAAACAAGGACACAGTTTTCGTCTTTACTCGTGTGCCCTTCGTACTTTCAATATTCGGCGTTCGTTCGGGAGGTTCGTAGTTTTGGATCTCATTTCTCATAATCACACAATCATAGCGATATCAGCATAGCATGATAGTGGTATATTTAGAGCAGGGATGAATAAAAGTAGAAATAGGTGTGAATGTAGATTGTGGTTACATAATACAAAATGTGGTTAGAAAAAAAATGGCAAGAAGTACAACTATGCGATAGGAACTTTTATTCTTATGGCCAGTTGCACCAAAATGCTCTAAAACCAGTTTTTGCTAAAAGGCTATTTAAATTTATCGACATGATAAATTAATCTGGGTTGCCCCAAACATCATCACAGATTTTTTAGCTAAAATTGAGTTCATAACCATCCCTGCATTTTGGCATCGCTTTCAAAACTGAACGAAAAAGTTTCAACTAGTGCAACTGAGATAGCAATACGAGAAATGTCAATGAGAATAAATAAACATTGGGATGCACTGCGTACCAATCCCTACAAACATAAATGTGTTACATGTGGTACATGCACCTCGAAAATAGAAAAGAAAATTGTGAAGTATGTTTGTAACTAGGCAGCTTATTATTACGATTTTGGCTGGGTTTCAGTTAATTAATATATTATAATATTCGTTTTCATTTAGTAGGATTTAAATTCCAACTCATGCATCGTTGTTTTTCACCCTTCTAGTGTTTTTTTTTTTTATTTATTTCTGGGTTCTGTCTAATAAAATTAGTTTTAAAATTTAACTGGAGGAAAATGGAACTTTAGTTTTTTTATTTATTTATTGCAGTTCGATATTTATTACATTAATGAATGTTTATTTAAGAGATATAGAAAATTAAATTCTTTACAACTTCAATATTTTTAATACTTAAATGAATATAGCTTAAATGATTTAACAAACAAAGATTTAAGGGAAAAGCTACAAGAAAAAAACCCTTATAGGTATAATACTTAAAAACTAAAATTGCACATAAACCACAATGCGATATAAACAAAATATCTAATTTAAGAGATTAAGAATAAGCTCATTATCAGAATAGGAACATCTTCTAAAAAAGTTATCTTGTAGGTTATATAGTACAAGCTTAATTTGCTTAACATTAGCTTTATCATGAAGCCTTACAGTTGAGAAATGCCATGGCAAATTTAGCATTAATTTTAAAATTTTGTTTTGCATTCTTTGAATTTTTTTTAAATGGGTTTCAGCACAGTTAAACCATACTGGAGCATCATAAGTGAGTATAGGCTGGAAAACAGTTTTGAATATTAAAATTTTATTATGCATGCTAAGACTTGATTTGCGATTTATGAAAGGGTATACAATTCTTATTAAAAGATTTGTTTTGTTGATCGTGCTGGAAATGTGTTCATCGAAAGTCAGTTTCTTATCAAGTGTAAGACCTAAATACTTGCAGCTATCAGACCAAGCGATATCAGTACAATTTAGCTTTAGCGTTGTTTGTGGCAAATACTCTAATTTTCTACGCCGAGAAAACCAAATTGCCTGCGATTTTTGAGCATTAGCTTTAATTTTCCACCTATGAAAAAAAGATTGTAAAATGTTCGGTGAGCTTTGTAAACTTTCAAGAGCTATTTGAGGCAATATGCTTGACGCAAAAAGGGCTGTGCAAACATAGCTATATTAGTATTTACGTCCAAAGATGGCAAGTCGAACATGTAGATATTAAGAAGTATTGGTCCTAGGACAGAACCCTGTGGAACGCCACTCACTTTATACAACAAATTTTCTGTTAAGTAAAAAGCTCCATACTAACTAGATAAGATAAATAGGAAAATTAAACATTACCAGCCGTATCTATAAAATTATCTTAAAATGCCTTTTAGAGGTTATTTAGTTAAGCTTGCTTAAATATTAAAGTTGCCTTTAAATCACGTTACTTAAATTTGTATCTATAATCAATATTCCTTTCATACTTAACTAAACAACCGTAATGTAACGTAACGCAAGAAAGTTGACAAATCTGATACAAATTTCTAGTACATTTTTCACTCTCAGGCTATTTCTGTCAGATTGCAAAAAAATTTGCATACACAAAAGAGTGAACAAATAATAAGACAGAAAGAGAAGCAAATGGGTGTATGTGTGTATGCATCGTCAAACACAGAAGACAGAAGAAATGAAACCATTCCACTTTAGTTTTTTTTTATTTTGTTTTCAGAAATTTCCTTCCTGTATTCGTGAGAAAGTATATTATTTTCTTTAACAAAAAAAACAAAAAAAAAACAATTCAAACCCGGCCATCACAGTACACACATAAATATTTCCTTACTCAACCTACGCACAATTTGTTTTGATAAAAAAAACCATTCTCATGTGTCAAAATATATTTAAGTTGGCTTTGCGTAGCCTTTAAACGCTTTGGATGGTGTTTAAGTTAAGAGGTGTTTAAGTTACGTTGCTTAAATGTGGAAATTGATTATAGATACCGCTTTCACACCTAAGTGTTATTTAGAGGTAGTTTAGAGTTAAGAAGCCTTTAAAATTTCTTTATAGATTCGGCTGTACAAGTTTGTAAATTCCCCTGATGCCAAAGGCTTTTTCTATGTCCAAAAGTACTAGGCCAGTTGAAAGCTTTAAATTTAAATTACTTTTGAAGTGATTTTTAATTCTTAAAATTTGATGGCTTGTGGAGTGACCAGGTCTTAAACCAAATTGTTCAATAGGGTAAATATTCGCATCCTCAATATGGTTTAACAGTATTTGTTTAATAAGCTTTTCGAATAGTTTACTTAAAGCACTTAATAAACTTATAGGCCTGAAACTATTAGGATTATCCTTTGCTTTGTCAGGTTTGCAGATAGCAACAACTTTTGCGACTTTCCAATCATTTGGAAACTACGAAAGGATCATACAACAATTGAAAACCATTGTAAGAAATTTGGTGCCCGTTGAAGGTAGGGTTTTAAGTAATCTATTGCTCATTCCATCAATACCAGACGATTTTTCGGACTTTAAATGTTTAATTAAAACCTTCACGGAACGATTTTTGAAAAAGTTGTTTCTATTTACGTTACTTGGTAAGGAATGTAATTCAACAAGTTTATCTCTGACAGTATTTTCAGCGTCAATATCACTGAGATGAGATGATATTGTGTGGTTTTGGCAAAAAGTGTCACCAAGAGCGGTTACCTTTTCCATTTGAGTAACAAAAACATTATCGTTGACTCGAAGAGGTGGAATATTTGAACTTTTTTTTTAATTATTTTTGTAACCTTCCAAAAAGGCTTAGATCGCTTGTCAAAACTAGATAAAAGCTTATTCCAATTTTTATTTTTGAAAATTTCTATTTCATTTTTTATTTTTTTTGTTCAAAATCTTAACATTATTCCTAAAAATATCAAGTCTAAACCGGATCCATTTCCTTCTCTCCGAATTTCGGAAACGAATTAATCGTAAGATAGATTCAGGTAAAGTGAGTTGATTTGAATGCAATGTTTGGGTTTCGGGAATAGATAAATCAGCCGCTCTGTTTACAACTTCCATAAAAGAATCAATGAGGCCATCGATCTGAACAGATGAAGTAATACAGTCAGCCGATAATCTACTCTGGTTTAAGTTTTCAGAAACATATGAAGTGTATCGATTCCAGTTTGCAGCAGAATAGTTAAAACTAACAGAAGACAGATTACTTTGCCTTACAGAATTCTCAAAGGAAGTCAAGACTGGCAAGTGATTCGAGCTTAAAGCAAGTAAAGCAAGTGTAACTGGCTGCGAAAAACTATATGCATTATTTGAAACAAAAATATCAAGCGTTGAAGTATTTGAGACGCACAGCTTGGAAAGTATGTCGTCGGTTCGAGAGTGTATAACAATGTTAGAGATCTGTTAAATGCTATAATCTCATGAAGGATATTACCCCAACAGTTTGCTCTTAGACATCCGCACGATTGAGGTCTAGAGTTTAAGTCACCTCCGATTAAAAAGTTATCATTTCTTCTAAATAGTTTCAAAATGTCTCTTTTAAATTTTGTTTTCTTCTCGTTGCTACCATTTCCCCCTGGGAAATACACAGAAAAAATACTAAATCTGGTAGAATCACTTAAAAATATTTCAATACCTATAGCTTCAATTATTTCAAATTTAATAGCCGGAATGGGAAAATGTTTTAAAGATTTATTTATTAAAATAGCAACCCCTCCCCCTTTTGAACATTGCCTATCAAGTCTATAGCATTTATAATTATGATTCACGAAGTTGTTTTCATTTTTAAGCCAGGTTTCAGTTAATAAAGCTATGTCAATCTTATTATGTTTCATAAAACCAAATAATTCATGTTTTTTATTTTGAATGCTCGTAGCATTCCAAGTTATAATTTTTGGGTTTATGTCCATTATAAAGAATAAAGATATTTCACTGCAAGAGTGGTAATTACATTGAATTGTTCAGATTTAGAACGACAAGAACTTAATTTTGATAAGAAATCATTGAGAAGAGAAGAAATTTCATCAAAAGAAAAAAAGTGAGTTACTGCTACAGTTTTTCTCAGAGCCAAGTGCATTTGCACTAGTAGATGGTGCTACAATGTGTGGGTCATCTGAGCGAGCTTTGACAATATGGTTTTGATTTAATGTAAATTGGTGGGAATTATTACGAGGAGCAACTCTGCCTTTCGTATGCTGCAGCGGTGGACAATCTTCCATGGAGAATTTGACGTGGTTGGTTCTCGGCCGATTCATCAAAACCGGTTTTGCAGAGGGATTATGATTGTGATAACGTGAGGAAATTTTTTGTCTTATCTGAATATATTGTTGGCGGCTTACGCATGATGGATCAGTAGACTTATGTGCCCCGCTGCAGTTAGCACACTTCAATTCTGTATGTTGTGCAGTGCACTCAGCTATTTTATGGTCCCCAGAACACGATGAACAAAATGTTTTTACTTGACAGAGCATGGCTCCATGACCATACATCTGACAATTATGACATTATGTGATTTTGTTAGGTGGCTGTCTCTTAAAATCCCACCTTACGATAGTTTTGAGCACGTTTTTGTAGTTAGCGCGCAACTCGTTCATTTTAATTGAACCACGTTCAATATTTACAATATATATATAGAGAATATAATTAGAATTCGTATTTAAAGCAACTGGTTTTATATCAATGCATTCAATACCAAGTGTTATCAATTCATTTTTTAATGTGGCCAGATTGTGGAGTTCCAGGCCTGATAGAACTACTTTAAATGGTTTATTACCTTTCATTTCGTGGGAGTAAAATTCATATGACTGAGATTTTAGTTCATTTACAATCGTGTTGTATGATTCAGAACCAGAAAACATTCCATGTCGTCTTCACATGTAGATTGTAGTGGCAAATAATAGTTACCGTTTTTCATAATTTTTATCATATTAGCATTATTATTAATTCTTTTAGATTGATTATGATCTTTTTTAAGCCTTTTGCTATTAGTCTTTAGAAGGATGAACTCTTCATTCTCCATTTTACTTCTCTTTCTTTTTATTGGAATATTTAGTTAATCACTATTTAACACGTGCTACACTGTTGACAAACGCCAATCGAATGAGGAACTTTAGTTTATTGGTTCGTTTATTGGGCTTTTAGAATTAAAAGTGGTCGGTGCAACCGATAAATGTCATTTAAAAATCTAACGAAGCAATACAAATTTAAAAGAGCTTGATGCAACTGGCCATTAATGATATTAAATTATAAACTAGGTACAAAATGTTTGAAAATTATGTACATACATATGTAGGTCTGTAGAAAGTATTGTTTCGAATTGCTAGGGTAGACACTGTCTAAAACGTCTTATTGACCGTCACTGGTAAGACGATCATTTTGTTTTGTGCGTCTCCGACTTCTCCGACACCAAATCGTTGCGTACATTTTGAATCATTAAAACAAACAAAAAATCATTTGGGCAACCCAAAGAGACAGACATATTTGTTTTATGAAGTTGACATAAAACAAATATGCGCTGGTAAACATCAACATTTTCAATGTAAAAGAAATGCCAACCATAATAAAACTAAACTACACCATCGTAACTTTTCTCCGATCTTAGATTTTGGAACGGATACGATGATAGGGCCTATTACTTGTTCACTTTATGTTTTAACGTCCAGAAAGATCTCCTTCCTTATATAACAAGATAAATTGGTTTGAAGTGTTGGATAATTTCGAATATCTGATGGAAATAAAATTGAATTGGACTGGGTCATGGACATGGGTCAAGTCTTAAGTATTTTCAAAACCAAAGCAAGAGCGGCATTACCATTAACGGATAAAAATATGAAAAGTTCTTATATGTAAAATTGGGACGGACGAATCAAGGTGTTCAATTCAACTATGAAATTGACTGCACTTTACTGTTCCGAAGTATAAGATCTAGAAGCTGGAGATATAATCGGAGTTAGACTTCAAACAACAGTTTTAAAGAAATAGCTTGGTTACTAGTATATAGTCCCCAATTAATCGAGGTACAATTAAGCGGGGATTACCTTACATGGTTTTCAATGGGAAGTTATAAGTGTGGATTCGTCAAAAAAATCGAACTCCAGATATTAATTTTCCTTATCATAACGATTATAGAGAACGCGACAAAAAGTGGGTTTCGGAATTCTGTCTGTCTGTCCTCGCCCCCACTGCCTAAACGGCTGGAGGGATTTTCTTCAAATTTGGTACACAGTGTTTTTTGACTAACATGCCCACATGATTTTTAATTTTTTTTAGAACTAAAAATAACAGTAAATCATATTTATCTCAAAAACGGCTCCGAGGATTTTGTTAATAAAATTAATAAAATTAAAATAATTAAAATAAGGAAATACTACTTTTTAATATTTTTTTTTATTTTCAAAAATTGGTTATTTAGGGTACCTTCAGTACAACAATTTTTTTTTATAAGTACGCGCACTCAAGGGGTTTTTGATACCCTTAAATTGTTATATTAAACACAGTGCGAGCATTATGAAAACAGGGAAGGATTAAAGAGGAGATGCTGATGGACATTGGTTTTGAACCATTGAATATCCAAATGGAAGGAAAAAGCATTCCACATTCCGGTAGTTCGGCTAAAAAAAGAATCTCTATACTTGACAGTACGTCCAAAGTTGGGCTCAAGGGTAAACTGATGTGCATTCCTGGAAGAACTAGTATTACGGTTAAAATCTTTGAGGGGAGGAATGCAACTGGCTATTTCAGTAGAGCCCTGTTTATGAAAATAACGGTAAAACAACGAAAGACATGAAACATTGCGGCGGTGCTCGAGCGTTGCAAATGCTTCCGTTATATATCTGTCACCTAACATTTTGCATAGCTCTTCTTTGTATCCTATCCAAAAGACACAGGTGGGTTCATGGAGCACCTGCCCAAACATGGGAACACAAGGTGTTCTGTGATACACATACCGAGTACTGAAAGCTTTTCGGTTTCCTCAATGCAAGTTCCACTCATGGATAGTGGCATAGGGGGTGGGTTTCGTTTAGACGACAGAAGACAGCATTGAGTTTTAGAAGCATTAAATTCCACGCGGTTTTTGATTCCCCATTGGACAATGCTCTCAAGATCAGAATTGAATGAGCTTATCATACGCTGCCGTTCAAGTTCCACCTCCGAAGGACATGGTTTTGAATCTAAAAACGAATATGAGAAGCTGAGGGTACGGTCATCAGCGAAACAGTTTAATGGATTAGAAGTATCAGATAAAAGATCATTTATGAAAATAAGGAAGAGAGTCGGGAACAAAACGGAGCCCTGGGGCGCACCAGCATTTATTTTGTAGATTTCAGACTTGAAACCGTCTAATACAACTTGTATTGAGCGGTCCGAACGGTAATTTCTAATCCAACGAAGAAGAGATTCATCGATACCAAATGCGTGCATTTTCGATAAGACAGCTTGATGCCAAACTCTATCAAACGCTTTTGAAATATCAAGTGCAATAATCTTACTTTCTCTAAAACAATGTAAGGATTTGTTCAACTGTTCGGTGAGATATACCGTCAGATCACCAGTGGACCTATTGCTACGAAAGCCTTACTGCCGGTCATTAAGAAGCTTTCGTTCTCCGAGATATTTCTTGAGCTGAAAATAAATACGCCTATTTTAGGGACAGGCTGGACAAATGCTGTTTTCCATCCACTCGGAAAGAGAACAGTAGAATAGGACAGATGGAAAAGCTTATACGCAGTGGTTTTGCCAGCGTTGAAGAACACCTCTTCAGAACAATAGGAGGGATACTATCTGGGCCAGCGGATTTGTGTATGTCGAGGTCTTTTAGAACTCTAGCAACTGCACGAGTGCGAAAAAAGAATCGTCCAATAAAATCGTTTGCTCTCTCAAGTGCAGGAGGAGTCTGCAAACTGTGCTGCAAGCAAATTGGCTTTCTCTAACGAGCTGACAAAAGGAGTGTCATTGAGGCGAGCGTTGGAACCGAAGACCAAGTAGTGTTTGGAATATTTTTTACAAATTACCATACATTTTTACTACTATTGGGACATTGTAGTTTTTTTTAGCCTTAATTTTTGTTCATGCAAAAATTTGGTTCGTCGAATATGAGCGTTACAGGTCTTCCTGGCTTGTTGAAACTTCTTCCGGTTTACTTCAGTACGATTGGCTTTGTAACTACGGAAACTTACTTCTCTGACCGTAATAACCTCTTTACAGCTCGAATCAAACCATGAGTTTTCTTTGGGTTTGATAGATTTTACCCTATTCGGGATAAAATTTCTCATTCCACAAAGAATTAAGTTTGTTATCACATCTGCACTGACATCTACGCCAAAATCGAGGAAGCACAGTGACCAGTTAGAGTTACTGAAGAAACCGTTGAGACCGTCCTAGTTGGCTTTCTCGTATTGCCAAACGGTTCTCGTTGGTACTTTCTCTTTAACTGAGTTTTGTTGGCACGAGAAATTAACAGATATGACACAATGGTCTGACGAGCCTAGAGGCGATAATACACTTATAGTGTTCTTATCAGAGTCAGAGGTGAGAAACAAGTCAAGAGTGTTGGCGAATTGACCTGCAACGTCCGGTATTCGAGTTGGCTCGTCAACAAGCTGAGTCAGGTGGTTCAACTCAGCAAAGAGCTCAACATACCTTCCTTCGGGTATTGTCTGACCCGAAAAGCGAAACCAACTAGAATTGTTTACATTGAAATCGCCCGCAATGACGATTTCAGTGTGAGGGTAATGGGCAACAATTCTTTGAATGGAGTCGGACAGAGTATCAAATTCGTTACAAGTTGAATTTCTGTCCAGGTAAGGACTTCGATAAAGAAAACACAAACCATATTGTGGTTGAAGTTGGTACGCAACATCATTTATTATGTTAACGGCAAGACCATGACGGGAAAAGAATAATGGCACCAAATTATACCCAATCAGATTAAATTCCGAATGATCAGAATCATCACCTATCTGAGTTTTACTCAGCGCCAAAACAGCTGGCCTGTTTTTCACAGTGTGAACATATGCGGCATAAAAATTCCATGTCAATTTGAAAACGTCAAAAAACTCAGGAACACCACAATCTTAATGCAAAAGGTTTGTGGGATCTGGATCGTTTTATTATCACAGGATGATCCATATAGATCTTGGTGGATAATAAAACGCGGCTATTGTGAATCAAAATTATTTTGTTTTTTTGAAAATTAAAAAAAAAAATCAAATTCTTTTTATATTTTGTTAACAAAAATATCTTCAATTTTGTTTATTTTCAGGTTACAAAGTCCGTGTACAGCATTATGATGATGATTTTAAATTGCGTTAAATGAATACATAACGTTAGAACACATTCAGAAGTCAGGACAAGATATTGAGCTATGTACATAACAAATCATTAAAGTACTTTAAACTAGTTTTTATTTATTTAAATGTAAAAAGTATTGTGAAATCCGTTTGAATAAATTTAATATTAAAATTCAACGATCCAAATTGCTGTCGTACTATCTTTTGCCTTACGTCCAAATAGAATTTACCATATAATCATTATCATTCTACAGGGTGTCCCTTAATTCGTCAATAGTATTTTAGGGCATGATTCTTGGGTGTATTCTTAGAAAAAAATTGTTCTATAGTAAGGGCCTATCTCCAATTTTGATCATTTATCGGGGATTTAAGAAAAGTCTTATTTTGGTGCACCCTTACCCATATTAAAGGTAATTGTGCCTCTTTGTAATATTGATAGAAACTTCGTTTTGGCCTTTATTTTTGGAAGAAATACCAGCCTTTATAACTGCGTTTAAATACATTTTATATCTTTTCGCAGTATTAACATATTTAGTTTTTAGCCTGTTCCATTTTTCCTGCCCATGCTAATTTTTTGGCTTTGCAGTCAATTTTCTCCAAAAAATGTGTAATCAACACGATGTTTTAATAATTTTTTTGAATGTACATATCTAACAGTACTAAAAAAAAAGTCAGTTACAAGTTTACCGAAAAACCCATAGACTTTCAATTTTAAATTGTGTGGTGGGTCGGAAAGCCCGGAACATCCAAGGAATTTAAAAATTCCGTGGGATAGTTGGTGGCTTCGTTTGCATCCATCACGGAATCCACGAATTTGAATAAATGGCGATTTGATTTTTAATGACGAAATTGAAATGAATGACATCCTTTTTTTTCGCAGCCAGAATCGCTCGTGAACTCAGCCAATCATGTTCATCATGCATAATTTTGAGCGATATTCGGGAAAACATTCGTGATGAGCTCTTCCGGCGTTGTTGTATTGTAAAGTGGCAAAAATTCGGTGAAAATTCAATAAGGCTGGTGACTAAGTCTACTGGTATCACGCCATTGCCCATCGCCAATAATTGCCTGGAGAATTCTGCAGCGAACTGGTCATTTCGTGAAGCAACTCGCATGTTTGTTTTCAATTGCAATTTCTTCACGTATTTCCATAAAGCCGATTCTATCAGGCAAGCGTTCAATTCATCCGCCGTCGTTGATTTTGGAATGCCAGGTAGAGTTTGACGAAATTCGCCTGACAGTAAAATCATTTTTTCCTTTTAAAAAAAATCCTAACATAATTTCTACTCGTCAGATTTTTAAATTTAAGATCTCAAAATTTATTGGGGAGGGGCAAAAAGTTTCGTGCTAAAAGGGTGTGAATGAAAAATTTTAAATTTTCCAGAATCAAATTAAACACAATTATAGGTACAACCTTTCTCTATAAATATGTTAGTAATTTTACATTTGTGAATATAACGGAGAGCAAGTAGTGGCAATTTAATAAAGTCAATCTACACTTTGTTATATAGGTATAATATTAGATATTTTGCCGTGCTTTAACTTGAAGTTTTTTGACTTACATGAAATCTAAATAAACAGAAATGTAGGAAATGTAGGATCTAAAGTGGTTTTTGGTTCGGATGGATATTGGATGAGATAAACTTGAAAAACCATTTTTAAAATCGACAATTTGCTGGTTTTTCAACAATAACTTTTTATAGGAAGGAGTTATCAAAAAAAAATTCAAACCAAGAATTGTAGAAAACATGTCAACCTACAAAAGTAAACAAAAATAATTACTCTACGACAAGTAGCAGTTGAGAAAATTGAGTAAAGTCTTTTAAACACCTTTTTTCAAAATGGTTAACGACGCAGAGGGTTTTTTTTTATTGGAAAAATGTGGTTTTAGAATCTCCAAGAGGTACTATTTAAAATAAAATTCTACTCCCGAATTTTTGTAGATACTTTTGCTAATTTGATTGAACTAAAAATCGAAGAAACCGTTCTCGAGATATGCACTAAAAAGAGAATAATCCCTGATTATCAATTTTCCTGAAAATTTTTCAGGATTTTTCTACAGTGTCCTATGTCCTTCCTTGAGCCAATACGAATTCATCAAGCCCAAAATCGTGAAAATCGAACGATCCATTCTCAAGTTATACGTGCATACACGTACGGCATATCTCTTTTAAGCCTGATCCACATCTGTGTCATGTGCTGTGTTGTGGAGTCGTGTGTCGCTATCGCTACAATGTATTTCATATGCGTAGAACCATATTTGTCTCGTGTGTTGTGTTGCAGTGTGGCTCATAAAAAATATGGAATGACAGCGACACACGACTCCACAACACAACACACGACACAGATGTGGATCAGGAATTATTAAGCCTCATAGGCATATTGAATATTCATGTCACCTCAAAATTTTTAATCAAATAATGTGTCGATCATTTATCTGCAATAAAGTGAACTAAATAAACATAAAACAGTGATATATGGTTTAGTATAAATCTTCGTCTTAAGTTAACTTTCTTTTAATCCAAACACACACTCGATGAAAAGTTACCTACCAGTTTAAATAATCATTGATGAACCACATAATGAGCTGTGAACAAACTGGCCCTTAGGAAAACAATTTGTTCCAACAAATCCGCCATTTTTGTTTTATGTTTTTATTGTTTAAATACAATTTTGTATTAATTTTTGTACTTTTTTCCTTAAACTTTATTTGCTAAAATATAAATACGAAAAATTAACTTTAATAAATAACCATACAACTTTTAATACTACAATCCAAGTAGCTTGCAAAAACTTTTATACATTTTAGCGTGTCGTCCTGTCAGACAACCATAAAGTTCATTGATTTTCAAACAGTCGGTTTTACTGAGAGTTCTTCTTTGGCCAATTTTCATTCCCGGCATTAAGGGAGTCACTGTTTGTTTTTCTCCTTTTTTCTTACTAAAAATAAGATCAATCGATTTAAAAAATAACTAAAATTTCACGCATGAATCAAAATATATCTTACCTAAAATAAAATGCCCCATAGTGCATCACAGAATTGTAATCATAACCAAATGAATATTTTGCATTTTTTTCGGAAACCAATTTGAAATTCTTTTTAAATTTCGGCACAATATTCTGCCAGTGTATTTTTACATATTGATCACGATCAGCTCGTGACTGTTCGTGGTATATTCCAATAGCGTGCATCAACTCGTGCATAATTCTGCCCTCACTGCTGAAGCAATGCAAACTATTTTCATCTGGTCTTTGCAGCGCCACAGTCTGTTCTCCACCTCGACGGCCAATGTACGACCAACATCCTTTTGGACCATTCTCTGGTGGCTGAATATAGATGTAATCATCATCGATTCCGTCGTATGGGATGAAATTAATGCACGTCAATGAATTGAGGACACGTATAGCATTGTCAATTGCCGCACGCTCTTCACTGTTATAACTTGAACTTATCTCAAATGGGATGGAGCCATTGAGCCAAAGGCGTTTTGGATACTTCAACGGATTTACACCTAATCTTAAGCCAATGTAAGTTTCGGAATCCATAGCGATATCTCCTTGAAATAATTGGGGCATTGTCTCTGGATCATCGGTTGCAGATACCTTGCTGTCGTCAAACGAAGATTGTTTGCTTGAGTAATCGGAATCCGGATATGTGATTTCATCTATGTAAATATAAAAAAATTTTGTAAAATACTCATATCTTATGCTTATCATTCAAATTTAGTTTACAGTTAAGTTAATTTTCTAATACAGGCTAAATCCAAATAAAATGAATAATTAAAAAAAAAAAACAGTTTTGTAACACATTATATCGTCGAAAGTTAAATTTTCATAAAAAAATTCTTGGATTCTCGTGTCTTAAGGAATTTGGTTAGATGTTGCAAATCTTTCCACTTTGCCTTTTTTCATGGGAATTCGCCTGTTGTAGTTCCTTTAATGGTGCCTGATCTTTCCGTTAACTTTTTACTTTCATTCATTCATTTTTGATCAAAGGACAGGTATAATTCCTTGTTTTGTGGAAAACTTAGCTGTGGAAAACTTAGCTTACATTCTCTTGAGAAATCTTGAGCATCCTCATTGGACGAGCTGGAAATGGACACTTTGGAGCATAAAAGGTAGCTAAAAAACTCACTCCTATTTTGGAAATCAAAATTTTCAACGCAGTCTATCACTTCAAATGGACATGGATTAGTGCGGCATGTCCTCAATTCATTTCTCTAATCTTTTGGTGTCCGTGAATGTTTTTTGGTTAACGAGGTTCAATCATATTCTAGATATGAATGGCCTCTCATCGCAAAAATAAAACTCAGTGAATTGAAACGATTTTCTTTGTGACTAAAAAATGGAGAAATCTGATAACTGTAAAGTTTTTATTTTGCGCTGCACAATATACACAGAAAATTATAAGTTCCTTGACTCTCATTGGCAATATCTTGTGAAAAAAATGATAAAGCGTGGAACAAAAATTATCTGCTTCCTTTTTAGCTACAGATAGATCGTAGGTGTTAAATATGGATCTTGATGTAGACAGAACATGTACGTTAAAGCTGATAAAGTTCAACCACCTCCGCTTATAATACACATAATTGGTTGTAATATTAGGACATGGTAAATTTTTCTGAAAATCCATTGCAATCGCTTCCATTGATGATGATTTAGAACTAAGTTTTGGATATCTTTCCTTCATGGTGTAAGAAAACTGAATTTTTTTTTAGATGTTGCTCCTTAAAGAATATACCTTAAAAATAAAACTTTTTATGAATATTTAGTGATTTATATAATGCGTTGCATCGTGGTAAGAAAATTTTTGAGCGTAACTAATGAAGCGAGTAGGTAAAAAATGCCTCTGACATTTTTCAATAATGCTTTTGATTGTACTATTGCATCTACAGTCAGATATTAAGATTATTTCTCAAATCGTCTTTAATAATGTTCGGGCTCGAAACCACTTTTCTGGTATTGCACCGCAAACCAGAAAAGGCAAACTACAAAGTGTTAGCATGTAAGTGCATAAATTTGCAAATGCTGCCTTTTCGTCAAAATGTTTGGCTTTCTTTAAATTAGTCTAAATTGCACAATATCTTCATGATAGAACACAATGTTATATGTATGTATATCAATTATTTTTATATTATTTTTGTATTTTCTGATATTATGAAATTGTAATGTTTTGCGATTTTTTTACGAATGTACGTAGAGTGTTTTTTTAGAAAAACAATGTAGCAAAAACGCTACATTTGAAGTAAAGGGGCAACGCTGATCGCAAGTACTGCAAGTTTCTTTTCGCGGGTACCCAAACAATATATTAAAATTATTTTCAAAAATTTGACGGAAAAATTCGTAAGAAATCTGGTGATTAGTGTTTTTTTCAGTTAACATCTTGTGTAGTTTACTTAGGTATGTTCAGCTCTTCAGGTAGGTATATTTTCTTCGATTCCTTAATAGAATTGTGAGATTTGCGGCCTACATAGCGTTTGATGAATGCAATAACTTTCTGATTTTTCTCATCGGAAAGTTTATGAGGTCGTATGGGCTGTTTTCCGTGCATGTCGATAGGTGATTTCCCAGTTGAAGCTAAGGAATCCCTTAAAAATCTCACTCGACGCTCGGTGATAACGTGTAAAGCTACAAAAGCTTTTAAGCAAACGGGAACGTCTAATACATTGCCTTCGGCTTTCACATGGACAATGTGACAATGTGGACTTGTGTTTTGGGACTCTTAGTACATTGTACATTTCTCGGACGTTTTCGCAGTACAGGAAAAACGGTGATAAGGTCACATAGGTAACAATTTTGAACATCTGTACTGCCAAGATTATTAAATTCTCCAATGATTCTTAGGCGCTCAAGCTCAGGAACAATCAGATACAAGTTCATGGGTTGTAGCACGCAAAATCTTCATTACATCTCTTGTTGGACCTTATTATTTACGTTTCTTCGAATCCACTCTCGATAGTCCTGCCTCTTCTTCTTTACTTGTCAAAGATAAGTCACTATCACTACCCATTATACCAAATAACTAGATACTATTTTTAGCTAAGTAAAAAATATTGGCGCAAATTTATAGTCACTAAAATCAAAATTAGTATTTTGACAATTATAGTCGTAATAAAGCCTACTTTATCTTTAGCGGCTTGTGATAAATTTAATCTCGGCGAAAGTACCTTTTATCTTTTAAAATGGGGTTAAATTGAGCCAGATTACCTATCTGTTAGTCGGATGACATTCTAAAATGTCTACAAAAGTAATTTCCAAATTCAAAACTATATAAAAGAAGAGTTTTACTAACGATGCCGATTTTAAAAGTTCACTGTCTGTTCACTTTCGTCCCTACCTACTTCACTTTACCTTCATAGAAAAAAAAAAATGCAATAAAATTATAAATACCTCATGTATATAGGTACCTACCAGGCACGAGGCACGACTTTTTTGGAAGCGGAAGCACTCAACGTTAAACTTAAAATTTAAA
Organism: Melangyna quadrimaculata; assembly: GCA_949320155.1. NCBI lineage: Eukaryota > Metazoa > Arthropoda > Insecta > Diptera > Syrphidae > Melangyna > Melangyna quadrimaculata. The sequence goes on from OX439483.1 coordinate 439,416,847, forward strand.
GTCCTTTATTCAAGATAATATCGCTTAAATGGGACTTTATTATTTATAAAAGCAAAAAATAATAATATAATTCAAAGGTTTCTATGTTTTGAACATAAAATGTAAACTTCTTTTTTTTTAAGCAAATTTATCTATGATCATAGAATATTTCTTTGTTTTGAGATCATTTCGCTTTAATTGCACACTCACGAAATCCTCAACTTTAAATTGGTAAACGAAACACCACCCACCTTCTGATAAATAAACATTTACAGTTGACAATGCGATTTGCACACACACAGACAAAATAAAAAAAAAACGCGGAACACACAAGTGTTATTGACACTTAAGTTTTTAGTACTACGGCACCTAGCAGTCAAAGCGTGAACCCTGTATGTGATATAAACTTTTTTTCAATTTCGCATTCAATGTATTTCCCATAAGAGAAAAGGAAAAAGGGTCCTCAATAAAATAACTTTTTCTAATTACTTTTATATGAAAGGGTATTCATATTACAATTGCAATGAAATGATTTAGTATGTAAGTTTGTTCAAGTGTAAAATATATCAAAACTTATAAATAAAATGCTTTACTTCGTAGGTGAAAAATGTAAACAAACTGCCTTTACAACGAGAAACAACAACAATAATACTTGGTTAGAAAAAAAAATCAAGACAGAGGCGTACCTAGCATTATTAATAATTTATATAAAATTTTTGTTTCAGAAATATATTTTTTTTTAATTGCTCCTTCTACTCCTGATTTTCCATATATCTATAAGCAATAAAAAAAGAGTAACTACGGACTACCGAACGAAAACGAAATAAATTTATAATTTATTTTTGTTCATGTCAAATTGGCATATAGATTTTACATTTCTACATTAAAAAAAGTGAAGACTTTTAGTGCGAATTTACCCATTTTCTTTTGGAGTTAGAGCGCGGACCGGGACTTCAGTTTTTTTGACTATTCGCATCATCTGTAAACTGTCAAAGACAAACGTTTTTTTTTCGGATTTTTGACAAGGCCCCACAACTATCAACTGTCAAAATGAAAGGTGTGATTTTTCGTACTGTCAACAAGTTAGTGTCGAGTGGGATTTTTTCGGTTTCCAGTGGTATTAAAGTGCTGGCCGTGAGAGTAGGTAAAATCCACCAGCTAAATCGATTGGCGCCCTCAGATTTTGACATTTCGACACTTGTCAAATTTCAAAGAGAAATTTCTCGGTTTCTGTTGGTGCTAGAGCGCTGGCTAAACCGCTAGGTAATACCACCCTTCTAAATCGATTGGCATACTCAGATTATGATATTTCGACACTTGTCAAATTTCAAAGTGAAATATCTCGGTTTCGGTTGGTGCTAGAGTGCTGGCCTAGATTATACCACCCTACAAAAATCGATTGGCATCCTCAGATTCTTACATTTCGACACCCGACCCGAAACCCACAGAAGAGAGGAATTTTCATATTAAATATTTTTTTTTATTATAGGGGATACAACATTTATATTTTCTTCTGCATCTACCACAATTCTTCTTTTACTGAAACAAAAAAAATTTAAAAATAATATTTCATTTAAATCCATGGGTAACTCTAGTTCCCTAAAAAAACCCTTTCCTCTACGCACATGATATCATTTTGACGGCGACATTCATCCATTTTAGAAAACAACACCACAGGTTTACTTACATTTTTATCTGCAAAATACAGCAAATAAGTATTAAGCTTCAATAATATTTACCTCTTAATTTACAATCTTACATATTTTATTATTCTATTGTAATTGTGTTTTGTATGCCCGTTCATATAAAATAATTTGGTAAAACTAATATTTCTTAGAGATGTTTTTGATTTTCTTTTATGGGAAATGCATTGAAAGCTAAATCGAAAAAAAATTGATATCACATATAGGGTACTCTTTGTGACATGCAGACGGCGTCAAACGCAACTTACCAAGTCTCAATTATAATTATGAAACTTTTTTAGTCCTTTGACATTTGACAATGAAACTGAACTCATTTACAGTCAGAAAAAGAAAACAACCCATCTCTCCTTACCTGCTCTACTTTTGTTCTTACAAATTTTCATAATGAATTCACTCAATTCATTCTTCAACTTTTATGTGTATCTATATATTGTGCATTCACAGTGCTTGGAATTGAAGGGATATTATGAGCTTTTGAAGTTGTAGTTAACATTTTTTTTTCTGAATGACTTTTATAATGAGAATTCATTAATTTACAGAAGAGATTAAATGAAATTCGATAAGGTCAGTTTCGAATTAATAATTCTTTGCTAAAATCGTATAATTTTTTGAATTGCTTAACGGAAGCACTCATTCCACTCAATTTATGGACGCTTCGTCCATGGTACCTACCTATGTTTGTTTTTTATTGGATACACCATTATACATTTTTTTTTAGCAATTAAAGTTTTCCGATTGTTTTTTTCTTAGACGGCTTTCACACAAGGAAACTGAGTTGCCATAAACTGGCTAGTTTGTAGGCGAAAAGGGTGTGAGGGGAAATTTTTTGTCTTCCTTTTACGCCCTTCTCGCCTAGAAACTAAAAATCGCCGGCAAATCAGTTTCCTTGTGTGAAAGGGGTCTTAGGTGTAAGTCTGCTGTCTTCTTTCATACTCCTCAAACTGTATTTGTTTTCCCAAACTGTTAGTTTTTGGGTCTCTTCGACAATAATTAACTGGAGGTAGGGATAAGTTACACTAGTTGTAGATAGGTTAACAAATGTTTATAATTTGATATAAAATTAGTACCTGCTTTTAAAACTAAATGGTTTTAACTAGTATGTACTTAACCCAGTTAATAGGAGGTGACTATAATTTAGCGCCATTTTTTTTAAATTTTATAAGCTAGTTGGCGTTACTTTGAAATAAGAAAATTTGAAAAACAAACGTAAGATTTAATTTATATAATGATTGTCTAATAATATTAAACTGATACCTTTGTATAAATATATATTTATATAATGATTGTCTAATAATATTAAACTGAAACCTTTATATATGAAATAGTATCATGGAGTCGTTTTTATTAACGCTTGATTTTTACGGCTGGGGGCGCATGTGTTTGCAACATGTTTTATGATTTTGACAGCGTAGACATTAATGCTTAGAAAGAGTAAAGGCTCTCCCAAACCAATGCGAAACATTCGTTGCGGCGAAAAAACATTCGTCACTCAAAATTATTTCATATGTTTCTCCGCCGCGTTGGTGTGGGCACTCTCATATATCACCATGTAAATAAATTTTAACATGCGAATGTTTTTTCGCCGCAACGAATGTTCCGCATTGGTTTGGGAGAGCCTTAAGTCTAGTTATATTGTAAGGGAAAAGGGAGTAAGGGAGTTAGACCCCTTTCACAGAAGGAAACTGAGTTGCCGGCGATTTTTAGTTTCTAGGCGAGAAGGGCGTAAAAGGAAGACAAACAATTTCCCCTCACACCCTTCTCGCCAACAAACTAGCCAGTTTCTGGCAACTCAGTTTGCTTGTGTAAAAGCCGTCTTAGATCTCAACTTTCAAGTTTGTTTCCTCAACAAAAAGTGTTGAGAGAAGTTGGTGGATTTCGACACTACGTGGCTCAGTGGTCGTCGATCTTGACGATATTACTATAGTTTTCATATACAAACCTGACACTGAGAAACGATGAAAAGCAACTGTAACGATTTTGCTGGTGCCGGTAGGTTAACTAAAGAGAAAAAAGTGCAGCGATGTTACTTCTTGCACTGTTATGTATCTGCGTGGACATCATTTTTTTACAATATCATATGTGGATACCAAATATAAGAGAAAAGAATTACCGTTAGAATTGCTCTCAACTGATCATGAATTATCTTATTTGGCACAATGTCATCTATGTGTTTTTTTCGCGACCCGTTCTTGTACCTATTTTAAGAACTTTAAAGAACTATGTATGCATATTGCATATATGCATAAAATATATTTTATTTATTTTTTGTTTTAAATATTAAAAAGAACTTGTTACACATTTGAACCACTAACTAGGGCTAGAGACGAGACTCGGCGAGACTTTTGTAAAACTCGTCTCGGTCGCGTTAAAATCGAAAATTTTCAGTCTCGCCTCGGTCTCGTGTAGGTCTTGTATAATTAAGTCTCGTCCCGGTCTCGTCTCCGAAAAATACGATTTCCAGACAACCTGTTGATTATTGGAACGAAATATTTTCGATTATAGTTTGAATATGTGCAGAAGAAAATAAATATTTGACTGAAGTTCTAATTTTTAATTTATTAGACTCTCTGTAAATTTCGGTCCAAATATACAGTCTCGTCTTGGTCTCGTCTCGGATGCTTAAAAGGAACGTCTCGTCTCGACTCTTATCGGTATCGTCATGCGAGACCAAGATCGAGACCGAGACTTTTCTCGTCTCGAGGCCAGCCCTACCACTAACATACATCGCCAATGTGTATCTGGTATAGCTAGATATACAGGGTGATTCATCTATGGTGTGACAAAAAGCTAGAGCGTGTAAGTTAGGTTGAGACAGTAAAAAAATCGTATGAGGGGGGGGGGGGCCTATTTACCACGTTTAGGTCTTAGATGGAAGCGGCAATATTCTAAAAAATTGACTTAAGACAGAAACAAATTTAAGAAAAACAACGGTAATAATAACAACACCCTGTTATACTTCTTTGTAAAGCCAGAAATATTTTTTTTTTCAGAAATAACTTCTTTCGGGTTGAGGTCGAAATGCTGCCGAGGTCAAAATTCTTTTTTTCAAAATTTTGCTTTCAATATTCTGGTTTTGAAAATCAGTTTTTCAATATTCTGCTTTACAAATTTCAGAGAGTAGTACCTAGCGCCCGATAAAATAAATTATGAGAATTGATAATACTGACTATACTTTTGGGTTGTTTATGACAGTTCAAAAGCAACTTAAGAGAAATTTCCAAGAATGCAGAACAATGTTGAAGCTTGGCATCGTCGACTTAAGGGGATAGAAGGTAGGAGTCACACAGACCTAAAAAAAATCATAAATGATTTCAGAAAGCAACTTATCACTGAATCACAAAGCTGAATCCAAGAGGGTCAAAAGTGGAGAAAGAATGAAAAAGAAAAACAAAGATTTTTCATAACAGTTGCCACTAATTTTTAAAATAAAATTCCTTGACTTTCCCCGACTCTCCCTGACCAATTTTTAAGTTTTCCCTATAGTCAAATTACTATTTTGTTTTTCTTTCTTATCGAATTTGAAATAACACTGCTTATCTGCTTTTTCTATTTTATGGTTCGATAACATTCTCTTACTTTGAGTATCCTTACAGGTAATAAGGGCTTTTTCAATGAGGACATATTTTTTTATTTTGTATCATCTGTCAATTTCAAAACATCATTTAAGGTGTACATTTACGATTAACATATATCATGGAAAAGTTCACGAACGAGTCTAACGTTTCGAAATTATTCAAAATTATTACATACCAAAATTCTAAGTCAATGGTTGTTAGTTTAACCTGCATTTTTGTGTTAAATCGTTAAAAATGTTTTTTAAGCTGAATTTTATTTTTCTACGTATTACTTATCAGTATTTCGGATATCAGAATTTTACTAAACAGAATCGATAAAAAAGCTGAATTTTGAAAAGCAGAATTTTAAAACCAAAATTTCCACCCGCTCCCATAAAGTTCTTTTGATGAACTGTTTTTAAAAAAATAACTTTAAAACTCAAAATTTTGAAAAAAAAAAAAATTCAAACCAATTTTTTCCAAAATTGTTTATTATTAATTAATATATTTGTTTTCAATATTCAATGCTCCTATCAAATTTTAGTTAAACTCTGAAAAACAGACGGTTCTAAGACTTTTACTTTTCAAATTACTAAAAAATAAAGAAACCAACTATTAGCTAAAACAAGAACAATTATCCATATATCAGGCCGTGAATGCAATAGTGACCTTACTGTAATTTTGTAGAAATTGAGTTTTGAGAAAATTGAATCTGTGCCTACTAACCCACATTTCTGCATTAAAACTTGTTAATTTTCGGCTAAATGCCATAGTTACAGGTATTTTGTACTTAGACTAAACACAAACAAAATTAAAAGCTTGCATGCAACATTGGCCTATCAACCACTTTTGCGCTAGCATATTTGATATTATTGTTTGAATCTTTAAACTAAGTCAATTATTATTTTACTGTTTGATCACAGTGGACATCAATGCAATGTGTTAAACATAAGTGGGTGCCCTGATAATCTCAATCGATAAACCATATGAAGTCAAAGAGTTTCATACTAAAGTTAATGTTGCTGCGATAACGAAGTGATTGAGTGCATTACGGGTATATACAATCTAATCCAGATTATAGACTTAATAAGACTAACCATGAGTTTCTTGTCAGCGGACATTCATATTTACAAAGCGACTAAGATGTTGGGTTGCTTGAGAAAAATATTTTCCAAATATTTAAATCCTCGATAATTGGATAGAGGTATAAGCTCAGCGGGAAAAACCAAAAGAATTTCTATACTTTGCAACTGGAAAAAAAAACATTTCAAATAGAAAAATCTCTACAGAAGGACTTAAGGTTAACTTGCTTAAGATTCTTGAGCTTCAATATTGAAAGACTTAATATAATTTAAATATTCTCTTGGAGAAATTTTTCCATTTCAAAGTATTTTATTTCGAAAACAAAAAGTGTAAGCCTAGCAAGCCTCAAACTAAAAACTTTAAAACCCGAAGACCTATAAGCATGGAGAAGAATAAGGATTAAGGACCTTCTGCAGTTTTTGACATCAATACATCAAAAACTGATCTTATAAATAATAATTCTATTGCAAATAGCGCAGTCTTTTATGAATCCTAACACTTATGAAAGTGAAAACAAATGTTAAATTTCAACTCAATTAACAAAAAACTATATTAATAAATAAAATAAAAATATAAAATAGATAAAAAACTTGTTTTATTTACAAATCTTTAGCCTATATTTTCAATTTTTTAAATTTTTTTACATTTTTCATATCTGCAATAGTTGCATATCTGACTTTAAAATCAGTTATAACGGTATTTTGAAGTATTATGAATCCAAAATCAAAACTACAAGTGTTTAAAAATAACCTGTTTCTTATTTTGCCTCTACCGAAAATAATGAAAAATGCAGTTACCCCAGTATTGCACTCACGGCCTCATATGTACACCCGATTTTCAGTGTTTGATTTAAATTTATAAGAGCATTCAATTTTGAAAAAAAAAAAAAAAATAGCCCTTAAATGCGCAAAAAGTAAAAAAAAAATATACAAAAATTTATAATTTTTTTTTCAAAATTTTAAGTTTGAAAAGAAATTTTTCAAAAGCTGTCCGAATTTAATTTAAAAATACAATTAAAAAGAGATTTCTGAATTATTTCACTATAATTATCAAAATCACACAACATCCCTAAAGTTTAAAAAAATTGGACTAGGTAAGACCTTGTTGCGACCTCATTGCTAGCTTATTTTTGCTTATTTTTGTCGAAACAAAATTGCAATTGTTCACTTTTGTCGATTTTTTCTCTCGGGTCAATGAGGCGATAATGTAAATATTAAAAAAAACAACTCTTTTGCGGTAGAACACGTAAATTTAGCCCACAGCAGTGCTTGTGCAGACTAAGTTTTTGTTGTCGATTAGAACAAATAAAATTAACAAACTAAATAATAAAAAGGCCTTCAAGTCAAAAATGTTAACACAAGGAACAGTGCCGATTTTAATTAACTTTTCCACATAAGAAGCACGGGAGAACGAACGGATCACAGACGTATAGATGCACAGGACGACCGTACCGTGATGGGGAGTATGACAATGAGCTCCCCCATCATAAGCGTACCATAAGGTTTGAATAAAACTAAGAACACTTTAATACGATCCCTACATACATTGTGGAAGAACACAGTTATATCCATACAAACAAAATTGTCAACACAAAAGTAAAGGCAAGAAAATACACAAACCATTACTTGTGCTAATCAAATTTATCTTATTTTCATTAATTTAACTTAATCAACATTATTTTCCAACGCACCTGAACCAAAGAAATCAATTTCACCAGGCTCATCATAATTAGATACACTGGGCGCACTTGTTATTGCTATCACAAAACCAAAAAGTCCGAAATAAATTGGCAGCCCAATTATAACTTTACACATTTCTCTGGAGACTTTATATCTCAGATTTTAGTTTGTTTCACATAACACTGAAGACTGTTGGCCAAATGGGAGTTAACTTGGCTAAGAACCGAACCATCGCACGCGCTATAAATTCCAGAAACTTTTCATTTCGTTTATATGTTATCTATTACCCACGAGCGACTATTTGGTTGCTAGTTGTTGTGGTCGGAGTTGGCTGATGGGAGTCCGAATCCAAATCCAAAATCAAAACAAAAGCCTCGCCTTTCTTCATCGTTTGGACAAAATGTTAAAGAAATTTCAATTTGGCATTGCCCAGACTTGGAATAGATGGGGGAAATAGCAATCTATCATGTTGATAAAGCAACAGTGAGTGGAGGGGTTGGATTGAATTTGGCGAGCAATGCGCACATACAGTGAGTCAACTAATAAACTAAAAGCCAGTTTTTTTACATTGGGTTAAATTTGTGATTTGAATTTTACAGGTTCTAATTCAGTAACGCTGAATCAACCTAAATCGGCTAATTAGCTATAGATAACTTTTGACTTCTTGATTCAAATTTTTTTTGATGCAATAATCATGGATTAAAGATGATAAGTTGTGAACAAGCTGGCACTTAATTTAAAGGAAGGCTTTGAACGAAATAAACAGCAGTTATATTAGAAAGAATGCTCTTCTTAACGGCTGGAAGCTATACTAAACACTGCCAACACCTGAATTAAGCAACCTACATATCAACCTACCTGGTCAAACAATATAAAATACTCTTTTACAAAAACTCAAAACCCTTCTACAAGGTGGCTGGTATTTTTTTCTGACTTTAGGCATTATTCAATCGACACGGTATATACGTAGATACAATTTAAGTTAGTCAAATTTCATTTTTTTTTACAACAAGAGATTAAATCAATAAATTGCAAAAAAAAAACATTTTTTCATGATCTCGGTTATTGTTTCTGTATGCGAATTTTTTTGATTCACTGTCCGTATGCAGCTTGTTGCGTGATATACTGTTTTTACAAGAATGTTAAACGTTTAGCCTCGGGATACCAATTCCGACGAATGTATACGAAAAGAGAAATATTTTGTTGATGGGGTCTAAACTTATAGTTTTAAATTAATTGTATTTACCATAATCTACCTATACAAATTATATGTTAAAGTTAAACTTTATAAATTTGTTAAAATATGTAAAATTTTAGCATAAATTATACTTTTGTTTGTATTGCTGAATTCAATCGAAAGCTGATTTAACTGAATTTGCATGTATAGGGATAATTTTTGGGTTGCCTTAAGTCATGATGATTTTTAAATTTCTTTTGGCTAGGTGAAAGAGGTGTTGATGGAAATTTGTCTTTAAAGAAATCTATTCGAATTGGTGCCTTTAAAAATATTTTTTTTTGCCATAATATGCACGAATAATATGAAAATATGCATTTAAAAAATATATGCATTTATTATGAAAATATGCACTTGTTAACAAAATATGCATTTTGCATAAAATATGCAAAATATGCACTAACGATTAAATGCCGTTTTAAACGAAATTTCATGGTTCGTGAAGATAATTTGGTCTGAGGCTTCTAAATGTTGTGAGAAAAAACATGCATTTGCATGGGAATCCCAGCCCTACTTGACTATCTTAATGCTAGACAAAAATTCATGAAAACATAGACTACTTATCAATATCTTACAACTAACTTACTGGCCCTAAGCGGGCGCTCTAAGCTAAACAATAACTTAATACTATTGCTTTTCGGCCTACGAGACAACTTAAAAATAATATATTCATGGTTTTTATATTTTTCCCAAGAAAGATTTGGAAAAAAGCTTGGACTCTTTAGCATTTTATATTTCTTATAAAACTTGCAAGCTTACTAAAACTAATTAAAACTACTATCAAACTTCTTACAACTTCCTTAAAACTAGAACAGCAAGCAAGCATTTTCAGGATTTTTAATCAACAATTTTTATATAATATAACCATAAGGGTCTTACTTTGAATGACGCACCTCCCTAATTTGTTCTAAATAATTAAAAAAAAATTCCTGTACAATTTTAGCTCTTTATATTAACGTTAACCCGGCCCCCAAGACGTCTGAAGTTTTATATGGGAAATCCCATGTATTTTTGTAAATTCAAATTTTAAAAATCTTAGCTTTGGTATTGATTGATAAAAAAAAATATTTTTGGAACACATGTAGTCACTTCTGTCATATTTATAAAAATGTATCTGAACAAAATTTACTCCAAGGTGTTTTCTCGTGATAACACTTGCAGTTAGGCTGCATAGCTTTCGCTCCGTCATATTTAACATTGAAGGTTTTGAATGAACAACAACCACTTGTGTTGTCTACCACTAAGTATTACATAGGCTGGAATTATTGCAATTTCATGGCTGCCACACCAATCATCAGATTCCTTTTAGTGGTGCTTAGTCTATAGTTCCAATTTTAATTTATAAATTGTTTTGCCGTCAACTGGATTCGAACCTAGACCAAGCTGCCTCAGAGGCCGTTGCACTACGCATTGCACCACCGAGGTCACCTGATCGTGAACATCCAAATGAAGCGAAAGCTATGCAGCCTAACTGCAAGTGTTATCACGAGAAAACACCTTTGAATGAAATTTAATTCTTGGCCAGTGTCAAATATTTCATACAATTTCCCTCCTTACACATATGCAACGAATTGTTGCGGTGATAACAGAGAGGAGAAAAAGAAATAACCCGAATGAATAACACCTAACTTTTGTGTGGCTTGTAAAAATGCTAGTTGTCCAAATGCAATTGTAAATTAGAAAAACCTTCATTTGGATGGGCACGATCAGGTGACCTCGGTGGTGCAATGCGTAGTGCAACGGCCTCTGAGGTTTTAGAAAAGATTATGTCCAGTTTTTAGGGACGCTTTACCCTGGAGAAATTCGCCATTTTGGAAAACGCGAATTGATCTATATCTCCGAAACTATTGATCTTAGAGGAAAAATTGTAAGGCCAAGCTCGTATTGTAGGCAATTAAACTATCTTTCGTGCATTCATAAATTTTTTTTCGGTGCGGGCCATATTTGCAAGGTTATGTCGTATTAGTGTTTTTTTTTCACTTTACTCATTTTTGTGGTGCTCGAATAAGCTAATGTGAATTACTTCCAAAATAAGAATTTAAGAACACTTAATTTCCAATTTGTTTGATATATTTTTGAAGATGATTCTATACTACAGTCAAAAGTTATAGTCATTTTGGTTGCACTTCAATAAAAAAACTACTACTACCCCGTAGCGTGCATTCCACGGTCACGCTGGAGGTCTGGGTTCGCTTCCCAGCCTCGTCCACCTAAAAAACAAAAAGTTTTTTTTTTCAGGGCTATTGCCTCTTGCAAATCCTCCAAGAGTATCACTTGTCATGAATAAGTACTTCTCGTCTAGCCGTTCGGATTCGGCATGAAATTGTAGGTCCCTTTAAATCCTGTCGACAGGCGCACACATGAATAGTTGCGAGTTGGTAATCACTAGGCCCTGGTTCTTCATGAGCCGTTGTGCCACCCAATTTTTTTTTTTTTTTTTTATAATACAAAAACTCCGTAGTAAATAAAATACTAAATTGTTATTAAAATTAATACAAATTCCAAAATGACTTTAACTTCTGACGGTATCGCATCATCTTCAATATAGATCAATTCGCGTTTTTCAAAATGGTGGACTTCCCCAAAGGATGGAGGCGTCCCAAAAAACTGGGCATAATTTGTTCTAATAGCCCTCTTTCAGTTATAAAAAATTCAGCCATCCTATACTTCGTTCCATAAAACGATTGTTTTTTTTTGTTTGCTAATTTTTCTGTACTATAATTAAAGAACACAAAATTTTCTTACCAAATCCGTTGAATCCATTTTTGAGAAAAATATAATTTAGCTTGCGATTAGTAGGGCAAGTTTAGGATTCGTGCAAAAAATCGAACTCGAAATAATAATTTTCCCTAACATTACAATGATAGCGAACGCGAAAAAAGTGGGTCTCGCAGTTCTGTCTGTCTGTACCTAAACAGCTGTCCCTCCCATCTTAACGGGGATATATCGACTCCCCTTCCGGTATGATCGTCCTATTATTTTGACTCAACCTACACGCTCCAGTGCTTTGATTCTTTTATCCATCCATTCTTTATTTTCCATTATATTGTTTGATAACACTACTTGTTATATTTTTTTTCTAGCGCTTAATTTTGAAATACTGTATTTTGGAAACAATTCGGTCTACAGAGATGGTTTTGGGCTCAAATCGGAGCAAAGTAGGTTACTTTGAAGTCGTAGATCAATGTTTTTATTTAAATTACTTCTTTAGGAATAAAATCGCCAATAACTGAAAAAAGCGCGAAAAAATCGCGTTTTTTTCGATTTTTGACCATGAAGCGGTCGACGCTCGAGGTCGAAAACTTAGGTTATTTACTAGGCCATTATCTTAAACAAATCAGAAATACCAGAATTGACGCAAACGGTGCCTTACATACAAACGACAAGGTTACTGGACTAATACGCATTTCTTATATCTTCTTGTTTTAAAGAAGAAATCAAAACCGTATAAGAATCAAATTCATAGCAAAATAAAAAAAACTGTCATAAAAGGCCTGAGCCTTTTAAACTTTTTTTAAACTAAAAAATCTGAAAATATGTTATCGCAAATTGTTCTCAAAATGGTACCTACTTTTTGCTTAGGTACTTACATATTTTGGTTCTTTTGTTTTTACGTCCTTATCATCTTTTAGTCAACGGATTTAATGTAATTTAGTTTTTGAGAAAACTTGAAATTATGAAATCTATACTTTGTTTTAATTAAACTGCTTTTATATGTCAGACTTTATGCGTACAGGTATCACCCTGTATCTTATAAGAATATAGGTTATAAAATTAATCGGTAACAGAAGAAAATAAAACAAAAACCTGAACCAAGTATAGGGAATTATTTCTTCTTGATTTGGAGCTCATTTCCCCATTATTTAACTTCAAAAAAATAGGTTAACGAACACCCCCATAAAATACATATAGCAAATTTTGTTAGAATGTAAATGTCAGTATTAATTTTTTTCTGGAAACAATATTTAAAATCCAATAATAATTCACTCGTACAAAGGTCAATCTGATCAATTTAATTTTGTGTTTGATTTGAGTAGATATCATATTTTTTTTTCAATTTTTTTATCAATGAAATAATAAATCAACCAAAATGATTCCAATTCCGGTTTCGTATTATGCAACACAAAGAAAGCTCAGTTGGTATACCTAATACATAAAATATGCATCATGGATTGATTTTTTTTTTATTTTGTCGATTTACGTGACTCTGGACAATTTTGCAACCACTCAACGACACAACAACAAAATCCAAACGAAAAATAAATAAATAATTTATTCAAATTCCAATCTCGCTTTGATTTTAAACCATGCTATCGATTACTACTTACTTTTTTTTGTTTGTTTATCATGTAATCAGAATTTAATCTGTTTTGTATAATAGTTATCGGGTGCCGACAGTTTTTTTATATCATAGATTATGGGGATTTGTGGCGACAATTTAGCTACTGTCAAATGGACTTTTATATTATTATTTAAACCCATCACCTGCTTACTTGCACATAAGTATAATTGACTCTTAAATGCCCAGATTAAATATCTTTTATACACATGTACATATATTTCATTTCCGCCTTGTTTGCATCTTGATTTACCTATTACTGAAACTTGACACTTTGTGAAGAAAGTGTTAAATTGGTCATTGGTTTTACGATTGGTGTTGCGGGGATATGGTTTTGATAATCCAAAAATGAATTTGGTTAGATGAAAGAGAGTGTAGCATCGGTGCGGTGGATGGCGGTGTGCTTTGTTGATCATATGGCACATGATGGGTGTGTGCTAATGCTTATGCATATATAATATGAAGCAACTTTCGCAAGTCTAGTTTGTTTGGCTTTCTTACTGCCAGTTGATTAAACGTTTGTTAAATCTTTCCGGTAAAATAAGTTGATGCTTGAAATGTGATTGCTGTTAGGAAAATGCAGAGCTTGATTGCAAATAATGTTGCACTCTAAATGTTTTCTTTTTATTTACATTTATGAGCACCAAGGGTACCTTACTCAACTCTTAAAATAAATGAAATGGTGCAAGTGTTAGAAAAAATATAGTAGGGGACTGGATATACAGCTTTTGCTTACATTGGTTTATTAGTTTTATGTAAAAATAAAACTTATATAAAGTAACTATTCCTGTTTACGTGACCTTTTTAATTAATTAAAATTATATGACCTATATCCCACGTAGCAGTCATATAATTTTATATAAAGTAATCTACATTCCTGTGGTGCAACTAAAGAATGAATCTCTTAACCTATTTAAACTGATTAATACCAACATTGATTCGGATTCGGAAAAGGTACGATGTCTAGAAGCTAAAATCGCAAGAGACCGCCAGAACTTTTGCCGAGCCACGCAATTCTTAATCTCTCAGAAAGTCCGCCACCAGCATCAAGTGAAGAGGACTAGTGGAAACACTGTCATCAAGCCACCAGAAGTTCCGCATCAGATGTGCTGGGTTTCACAAGGCGACCACAACGAAACCCCTGGTTCGATGAAGAGTGCCGGCTGGCGCATGCAGTTAAGGACGAGGCCTACCAGGCAACCCAAGCAACACAATCGGCTCTTTAAGATATCTTTAAAATTACTTTTACAAAGGCTTTCAACTCTTCAAACGATCTGAAAGAGGTCATTAAGACCCAAAAAGGACCAAAGGGGAGGAGCCAACTGTATGGGCACAAAGAGTTCTTACTAAAGTCTTTGTAAGTTCTTATAAAGATATAGCTTTTTTATTCATCTTTTGAAGAGGCTTTTAAGATGTCTTGAAGTTGAATGTATTTTGTGTGAATAGTGTGAACTTGGAGGGAGAAGAAAATATTAAAAAATAATATCTTTCTCTCTTACACAAATGCAAATGTAATACAATTAAAATGAAATGGAATGAACATAAAATAAACACATGAATTCTCAATGTTTATTTATCCTTGATTTATAATTTGTTTTATAAGGAATACTAAACCTATTTCATTAGCTTAAATAACTAGTAATTTGATATGCAGGACAAGATTTATTTGGAAATTGCATATTCTACCCCACTTAAAACTAACGCGCCATTAATTTGACAAGTATTAACAGATAAATAATAAGAAAAATAATCGCAAACACGGTCGAAAAAAGGAAATATAATTTGAACTGAATCACAAAGTGTTATTTACATAAATAGTGTATGCATATTGTAAAAATTAACTGGGTTTCTTTAAAATCAATAAATTAATAGATAAAAAAGAAATCCATATGCAATTATAATAAACATGGACATTTTTTTTTGTGTGCGAATTAGGTATAAATATTTTTACAGGGTGCCTCATTTTCTGAAGTGTACGAAATGTTTTTTTTTTCTTCTTCTTATGGATTTTGGATAACTTTATTGTGAAAGTTAAGAAAAAAGAAGAAATATTGTAAACATGTCAATATGATGTCGATGAATTAATAAACCTGTGAAAAATCGGGAATTTTAGATTTTATTTTCTGTTCCGAAAAAATGCGATTTTGGGCTTTTGGTTACTACTTAGATTGCAATATTCTTAAAATTTCAAAATAAAATTTGTTACTTGGTTCTTAAGCTATTAACTGTCAAATTCTATTGAAGGATTGCTACGATGGTGCTGGATTTAAACCTCTAAAAAATCTGGCATGTTTCAGATTTTTAGTTTGATCCGAAAAAAGCAATTCTAGAGCGTTTGGGTATAATTTGAAGGGAACATTTTTTAAATGTGAAAATCTAGTTTGTCGCCGTCAAACTCCCTTGATGAACCTCTTAAATTAAGAAAATCAAAAACCTATCTACATTATAACACTATTTAAGATCAATCAAAACACAATATAATCTGCCTTAACTAGGTTTTAAGTCTACCCACACAATTTGCGCACATTAGATTTAAATAATAATAAAATATTAATTTGAATGTTTATGTTAAATCGGGCTTTTTTGGTCACTTCCTTCTATATGCAAATAAAAATTTTGTATTCCATACTTTTTCCCTACGTTTCATCGTTATTTCACGACTTCATCAGGGGTAGTTTATTAAACCTGTATAAACTTAAAATTAATCATTTACACTTTAAACATTTTTTGAAGTTAAACTTACAAGGAAAAAACATTTGTAACATTTAATGATAATTATTAATTAGGGATGACAATTTTTAATACTAAAATATTAAGTTAAATAATTTGTGTGTTTCTAATACATAATTCAATTTTATGTCAAATTAAATTTAGCAGTATCACCCTTTACGAAAATGTTTGCATTTTATATAAATTCACTTCCCATTTGGAAAACGGTTTAAAGTGTTTTTTAAGTAGTCATTAAAACATCTTGCCTATAAACTCTTTTACTAAGAACCAAATCCCTCTTATTAACTTCATAATAAAGAGCTGTGAACAAAATTGAAATCTTAATAAAGAGTCATCAAAGAGTTAAAAAAAACAGCTGTGAATAATTTTATTTGTCAATGTAAATTTGTGTCTGTCTGATTTGATGATTTTTTTTTCATTTAACGCTCTTTTAAACCAACCAACGTGAACAAATCGGGTCGGCAACAAACATACGCCTTTTAAAATTAATTTACGTGATAATAAAGGAGAACGCCCGATTACGATGGAATTTCCCATACAAATGCGATGACCGACGATAAAAATGTTTTCAACAATGAGTTTCATGACGTTACAACGCAGAGCAGATGCTGTGAAAAGGTACGATGTCGAGAAGCTAAAATCTTAAGAGACCGCCAGAACTTTTGCCGAGCCACGCAATTCTTAATCTCTCAGAAAGTCCGCCACCAGCATCAAGTGAAGAGAACTAGTGGAAACACTGTCATCAAGCCACCAGAAGTTCCGCATCAGATGTGCTGGGTTTCACAAGGCGACCACAACGAAACCCCTGGTTCGATGAAGAGTGCCGGCTGGCGCATGCAGTTAAGGACGAGGCCTACCAGGCTAATGCTGCAGACTCGAACAAGAGGTGCTGAGAGAGTAGCCCGGGAGCTCTGCGGGCTGAAAATAAAAGAGGAAGGCCGACTTCTCAGGAGGGAAAAGAGAGAGCACGAGAAGTGGGTGGTCGACTCTATTGAGGGTTGTAGCGACAGGGGAGATGTTCGAAAATTTTATCGGAGGGTGAAACGATCCACCCAAGGATACAAAGCTAGAACGGAAGCCTGCCGAGATAAAGGTGGGAAATGGTAGTAGATACACTGTCAGTGCTGAGGATCTGGAAAGAACACTTACTAGACTGCTTTACGGCGAATACAGCCAAGATACCGCTAGGAGGCAGAACAAATCCATTCAAAATGGACGATGATGGCCAACATTTCCGTTCACACGAACTAGCCGAAGTGCAGCTGGCGATATCCAAACTTTAGTCATACGAGGCTGTTGATGTGCATGGGCTACCAGCCAAACTATTCAAATCAGGGGGAGATGAAATGGTTAGGAGCATATACCAACTTATCTGCAAAATTTGGTCGGAGGAAAGTATGCCCCATGAATGGAACCAACCCCATCCATAAAAAAGGAGATGCTCTGAAATGCACTTACTACAGAAGAATTAGTCTCCTAAACGTGTCGCTTATAAAATTTATTCAGCTTTCCTGTCTGACCGCTTAAAACCTTTTGTCAACGATCTGATCGGCCTTATCAGTGTGGTTTTAGGCCAGGCAAGTCAACCGTCGATCAAATGTTCACACTCCGCAAGATTTTAGATAAAAAAACAGGGATTTCCAGATCGATGCACACCACCTCTTTATCGATTTTAAAGTTGCGTATGATAGCGTTAAAAGGGAAAAATTATACAGAGCCATGTCATAGCTTGGCATCCCTGCCAAACTCATCCGCTTGTGCAGGATGACGATCGATGGAGAAATCTTGCTGCTCCGTCAAAATCGGTAAGAACACCACCGATTCCTTTGATGTTGACAAAGGATTGTGGCAAGGCGTCGCGTTTTCGTGCAACCTAATCAACATCGTTATTGAAGTAAGTGTACACAACGCACATGTCGAAACCAGCGGTACAATCTATCAAAAGTCCGTTCAATTGCTTGCGTATGCAGATGAGATATACATTGTCGGCAGAAGGAAGCGAGCTGTGGCAGGCGCATTTGCAAGCATTGAATCGCAGGCGGCTAAAATGGGATTGGCGGTTAACGAGGACAAGACAAAGTATATGCTGTCATCGAGAGAGGAATCTCATCATCTTCGACTCGGGCAAAATGTCACGATGGACAGATATAACTTCGAAATTGTCAAGGACTTTGACTACCTGGCCTCCACTATTACCTATAGCAAAATGACATCAGTGCAGAGATCGAACGAAGAATTACTCTTGCCAACCGCTGTTTCTTCGGTCTAAGTAGCCATTTAAGTAGTAAAGCCCTGTCCAGAGAACCAAGGAGACTTTATTCGAGATCCTAATTATCCCGGTCATGCTCTATGGGCAGAAGCATGTACACTGAAAAAATCAAAAGAAAATCTGCTAGGGTCCTTTTCAGAAGCATGGACACTGAAAGATTCGGATAAAAATCTGCTAGAGTGCTTTGAGAGGAAGATTCTTCGAGTGCTTTGCGGTCCGGTGTGTATCGAATGAGTGTGGAGGAGAAAATTCAACGACGAGCTATACGGGCTGTACAGGTACGTTGACCTGGTCAGGAAGCTGAAAATACAGCGGCTGAGATGACTGAGACAATTGGTGCGTATGGGCAGCAACGCACCTGCCTGACGAGTCTTCGAATCCAACCACGATGGAGTACGATGGTATACGTAATTGGAGAACGATATCAATTAACTCGGTGTACGAGACTAGAAGCGGCTAGCTAGGGACAGAGCTGGCTGGAGGGGCTTGTTAGTTGAGGCCGAAACCCATCCTGAGCTGTGAGCGCCATCTAAAGAAAAGTAAAAGTAAGTTTTGAGTAAAATATTCTCAAAGTCGATATTTTCGAGAAACTTTAGTTTTATGTTTGCCAACAATACCGAATTTCAGCCCAAATATCTATCATCATACTTCTCACGATGAGCAAACCTAAAGAAATATGGATTTTGTACAAAATAAAGAAACACAGTCCCTTAAATCACAAGGAATACGTCTATCTTTGTCTATTTTATATTGGATGTTTATGTATTTACATTTTATTATCTCACGTTATAAATGCCAGATAACTTAAATCACTTTTATCCAATTTATTATCAGCTTCTTACTTACATCATGATTTGTCAATTTATGACAACCAATCTAGATCATAATATATATATCTCTATATGAAAAGTTATCAATGAATCCATTAATAAAATAGGTACTTAATTTGATTCGAATATGTATCTTCTAATATTTAGCTTAATATCTTAAATAACATTCCACACACGCTGAAGCGTAGTAGAAATATATGACCAAGAATGGTCATCACCCATATCTGTTTAGATTCTTTCAAAGCCTGGATGGGTGGAAAAAAAACATCAAAACAAAAAGGCTCATAAGCCCAGATGTCACCCAATCACCCTTTCAATCATAATAACCGTCTGCTTTATTCAACTGCCCCGAAATACAACACCAGCAACCACCCATTTTCGTATAATACTGGTTCCAATAAATGTGTGACAGTAAAAAGCGCCTTGTGTTTGCATTATTACCCTCATTTCCTATAAATGTATTTTCATCAACTAAAACAATTAAATGCTGGAACAGATAATTATTTTCTTTATCTGCTGCAGTATTTATAAGGTGCTTGAGATTTTATTAACTTCCAAGTACATGCACACGCACAGGCACAATCACAAAAATTCTCAATAGCGCGCCAGCGAAGTGGAGAACTCTTCTTGTTATTATATCCTCCCCACACCTACATAATATCTACAGTAGCGTACGCAGGATTTTAATTGGGGAGGGGGGGGGGGCTCAGTCTCAATGTTGGTGAAATTTTTTAAGGTTTCAGAAAATAGCAAACAAAATTAAATCCTTTCGTATTATCAACCACCAGAAGTCAAATTTCAATAGAAAAAAATGGAAAACACGGTAAATACTCCCTAGTAAGTTATTAAATGAATTTTACCTTTCTTTCTTTATAAACAAATATTTTTTGTAAAAATCCACTTTCCACCACAACGGTGAAAAGTGTATTCGCATTTGAATAAATATAATTTTCGTTTTTTCTTTTAATACGCTCATAGCTATGTTATATAGCCGTGTTTTTTGAGAGAGCGAATTGCAACTCAGCAAAATGTTTACACGCAAAACAATAACAAAACAAATTATTAAAGAGAATTTTGTTTTTGTTTTTCGTGTTAAACTTTTACTGAGTTGCTAGTCACTCTCTCAAAAATCAGATTTATTAGGTCTGTTCCTTTACTTTGAGTTTCTGTGATTTTCTGTGATTTTTAGTCCAAAATCCTGTCAGGTTCATATAAAAGAAATGGAATTGACAGAACTTGGGAACAATATGTACAGAAAACCACAGAAACTTAGAGTAAGGGAACAGACATTATTATAGTTTAAAGTAGCAGAAGCAGTAGCTATGCAATGGAAAAAATTGTAAAATTTTTCAAGGGAATTCTCATAATACAAATTATTATTGGGGCGTTTTCATAATGGTTTCGCTAAACTCATGTTTTACTTAAGTACAGTATAAATACGATCAATAATAACAATTTATTCCAGTTCGATTTCTGTACTTATCAAAATAGTATAAATTATTGAACGTCAAAAATAGTGCATTGACAAAAACTAAAATAAATGTTTAGGTTATCTTTTAAGTTTTCACTAATAATAGTGTAATACGACTATGAATACGGCCCATTAACTTTAAAAAAAGAGGTTGAGAAGATTGTCTACCTCTGATAGAAGTTAAAGGCAGTTTTTCGAAATGTCATCAAATTACAAAATAAATGTGTAAAATCATTTTGCGAATTTTGACTATGAATACTGAGATACGTTTGAAATGTCAAACAAAATTTGGATTGCGTGTGGTATGAACTAATGATTTCAATACGACATCCATGTCTAAAGTTTTTTTTTTAATTAATATTGAAAATACTGCTAAAGTTTATAATTAACAAAAATAAAATTTGAACTAAAAAATAATAAAAAAAACTTTCTTCGATGATATATGAAATCTTTGCACAGAATATCATATTGCTTGGTCGCTTACGCCCCCTTAGTCCCCCCTGCGTACGCCACTGAATATCTATGAAACATAAACTCATTCAACACCCACGACTCTACTCTACCCCCATCTCCAGACATTGGGTTGCCGTTTTGTCGTCGTCCCAAAATCACATTGACAGCGAAGCCAAAACAATTACTGCCATCTATCTTTTCGTCCTTTTCCATGGCGAAGTCACTCTCTAGAGTTTTCTTCTTCCCCCAAAACATCAACAGAAAAAAAATCTACAGGAATATCCCAAAAACATTCGGTATTACTTGTATCTTATGGATGGCCAGTGTATTTAATGCGATATATATTATAGATATTTGTCCCAGGATCATGAAAATCGACTGTTCCCTTAGTGAGTGTGAGACAGGACACAGGACACTTAAGTGTGATGACCATGATGGTTATGCGTGCAGAAGAATCTGAGCTTTAGTTAAATGAAATTATTTTATGCTATAGTCATTTTGCTGCTTGTTGGAAATGAACGAGCAGAGAGCTTATGACTTCCCTGCGATAACAATATTTATGGACTGAGGACGTTTTTGGAGGATGATAATTTGCTGTGAACAAATAGTATTCATACCACCATCATGATGTTAGGTTTTAGGCTTTTTGATATTGTTTTTGGGGATTTATTACCTATTCTTCGTTTATGGTTTTTTAGAAGATTTATGAAGGATTTTTCTTTCGCATTTTGAAGTGGATTGGGTCGAATTTGTTGAATAATAATAAATATAACCTGGTAGTGTTTAGCATTTAGCGAATTGTTTGGTGGTTCAATTCTGGCTTAGGAACAAAAGCATTGCGATTAAAGTATAAAGTACACACATATAGCTAGTTTGACTTTTGGATACGAAGAGTAGATTTTTTTAAGCATAGTTTTGGGGGCAAAAATGACATTCGTCATTGGTTTTTTCGCCATCTGCAACTAAGCTACGATTTTCTTATTTCCTTAAAGAAAAGTTTTGTGTGTCTGCATTTTAATAGCAAATTACCTTTAGCACATGACAATAATTGGCAGTTCCGCCTTAACTGCTTCACATTGTTCTTATTTACAATCAAGGTCTTTATTGAATTTGTGTGGTTGCATAAATTTAAATATTTATTGTTCTGGATAGGGCTTTAATGATTGACATTTAAAAAAAAAAACTAGTTGGCTATATACAGTATGGTCAAAATTCTGTCTTTAAAATACCGCATTTCAAAACTCTATTTAAACAAAATTCCTTGTGAAGAAAATTCTGTATTTAAATTTTTTTTTTTTTTTTTTTTGAAAATTCTGCACTTAAAACAAAATCCTTTGAATAATGCAAAAATACTTGACGATATCTGTCTGTATATCAATCGTTCGATCGAACAATCGTTTTAGTCTAACACGATCGGGGCCCAGTTTTTAAATTATTTTGATTTAAAAATACAAATTGAACATAAAATACAGAAATATTGTTTACTGCTTACATTTTTGTAGATTTATAAAAAAAATGAATTTAGAATTGTTTCATTTACACTCCAATTCACTCGTTTAAATACAGATTTTTTTCAATAAACTTTTAACGATTTCTCTATCCCAGTTTATATCAACTTTAAAAACCTACGAATAAGATCTGTACCAGCCTGATTTCGGTGGATCTTTTTATGTTTTTAGATGATTAAAATGTGTGGCTTCCCGGACAATCTGATAAAAAGCATTTTTGGTGGCTTTAACTACGGTTTTACCATTGATTTTGCTAACTGATAATGCTGAATTTGAGAGTTTTCGGAGTATGCGTTTTCTCTCTTGAGATTAGGTAGCCATGTTTGCTAGCGGTTTGTTGTTTTTTCATCGTTTTTCCTATATAAGGTAGCTGCATATTAAATCCAATGCTTTGACCTTCACATCGACTGCTATGACCATTGTCCTGATAGTCTCGAATTCGAGCATTTTTCTCTTCGGTTAGAACACTTCCTTTTGGCAAAATTGTTAAATTCATGAAAAAATGTCTTTAACTGTTGATTATTTGATTTTTTGCATACTATTTTTAACGATTTTTTGAGCTACTTCGTTGTTTTTGAAGGTGTATTAAAACGAATGACACAAAAAATTAAGTCGATTTTTTGACTAAAATTTTTCAAAGAGCCATAAGACTAACAATTTTTTCGGAGGATTCAAAATTCTTCCTGAATCTTAATCCCCATATTACACTTAATATATTCTTTAATTAGATTTGTCATAATTATAACCTTTTATAGAGAAATCGTTAAAAGTTTATTGAAAAAAATCGGTATTTAAACGAGTGAATTGGAGTGTATGTATGTAGTAGGATTCATTGTTTCATGTAGTAGGATTTAAAATTCAATAAAATAAGAAAAGTACGTATACGTCCAAGTATACTATTTTGTTGAATTAAATTTTCTACCACACCACTGTACCTTTTGAATCAGTTGAATTGATTATGACCTCTGTATAAAAGTGAAGCAGTTAATAATATATACAGGGTGTCCCAAAAGTCAACGTCGAAACGAAAACGGGTGATAGGGTAGGTGGTGACATTTATTAGAAAAATAATAAAAAAAAATTGTTGCCATGTATTATGTGAGTTATGTGCATTTGAAAAAAAAATCGTTAACCTGTGACGTTCTTTCAAGTGCCTTGATTACAAATCTTAAATTTTCTCAACTTTTTTTTTTGTTATGGAACCTTGAATAACCCCGCTTACAAATGCATTCAAAAATTTTAACACACCTGCATCAGTTTTAATGAAAATATCACTTTTTTGCCCAATTAAGTACTCAAAATTTTTACATGACCCAAACTCAATGGACGGTTGTGTAAAAAAAAATTTACTACGAAATTTTGGCAAGTTACCTTAAAAGTTGGCGCGTTCAATTTTCGTTTCAAAATGGTGTAACACTTTTGAAAATATTCCATAAATAACGGACAAAAAATTCTTTTCTCTAGTAACTCGGTTTTAAAAAATTCTTTTTAATTCATTAAAAAAAAACTTTGAATGCACTCTAGGCTTTCTCGTGTCTAAGTTTAAGTTCGAGGGGGATGAGCAGTTTTTTATAAGTAACCACTAACAGGCCCACAATACCGCGGGCTATCAGATAGTGATTCATTTCTATTACTTTGGATAAAATTTTAAATAAAATTCAATTTTTCAACAAAATTTACATGAAAAGTTTATTTAGATCAGCTATAACAAATGTTCAAATTGTTTGCCTCCAACGGCAACGCAAGACCTACATCTTCTTTAAAAAGATCGGTTTATATGACGATCGAATCTTCTTGAGTCGATGTCGATTTGCACAAGTGGCATGTAGAAAATCCACATCTGATGCGGGAAGACAAATCACAGTATCGCTTCAAAGTTAATATTTGGACCGGGATTCTGAATGGTAAAATAATTGGACCATGCGAGCTACCAGAGAACTTGAACTAACCTAATTTATTGGGAGATGTGCCACTTAGCATTTATGGAAATATTTGGTTTCAACAAGACGGCTGCCCAGCGCATTTTGCTCGCCCAGTGAGACAATTCCTTGATGAAGAATACCCAGTGAGGTGGATAGGGTGATCTGGTGCAATTTCGTGGCCAGCCCGCTCACCTGACTTAAATCCTCTGGATTTCTTTCTTTGGGGGGCAGTAAAAGAAAAAGTGTACTCAAAACCGACCCAAAACTTTGCCGAGCTGCGCCAAAAAATCACGGAGGCTGTTGCACATGGACTCAAGGAAATTCGATCGTCTTATAAACCGATCTTTTTTAAGAAGATATAGGTCTTGCATTGCCGTTGGAGGCAAACAATTTGAACATTTGTTATAGCTGATCTAAATAAACTTTTCATGTAATTTTTGTTGAAAAATTGAAGTTTATTTAAAACTTTAACCAAAGTAATAGAAATGAACACTATCTGATAGCCCGCGGTATTGTGGGCCTGGTATGGGTTACTTATAAATAACTGCTCATCCTCCTCGAACTTAAACTTAGACACGAGAAAGAATAGAGTGTATTCAAAGTTTTTTTTTAATGAATTAAAAAGAATTTTTTAAAACCGAGTTACTAGAGAAAAAAATTTGTTGTCCTTTATTTATGGAATATTCTCAACATTTGAAATGAAAATTGAACGCGCCAACTTTTAAGGTAACTTGCCAAAATTTCGTAGTACATTTTTTTTACATTACCGTCCATTGGGTTTGGGTCATGTAAAAATTGTGAGTACTTAATTGAGCAAAAAAGTGATATTTTCTTTAAAACTGATGAAAAATAAATTGGGTGGCACAACGGCTCGTGAAGAACCAGGGCCTAGTGACTAACAACTCGCAAACATTCCTGTGTGCGCCTGTCGACAGGAATGGAGGGGACATACAATTTTATGTCGAATCCGAACGGCTAGACGAGAAGCACTTATTCGTGACAAGTGATATTCTTTGAGGATTTGTCAATTCCTCCCAAAAGCAGTAGCCCTGAAAAAAAACTTTTTAGTTTAGCTGGAAAGCGAACCCAGACCTCCAGCGTGACAGTCGAACGTACTAACCATTATGCTACGGACCACTACTTAAAACTGATGCAGGTGTGTTTAAATTTTTGAATGCATTTTTGTTAGCGGGGTTATTCAAGGTTCCATAACAAAAAAAAAGTTGAGAAAAGTTAAGATTTGTAATCACGGCACTTGAAAGAACGTCACAGGTTGACGATTTTTTCGATTTTTTTTAAATGCACATAACTCATAAAATACATGGAAACAATTTTTTTACTATTTTTCTAATAACTGTCACCACCTACCCTATCACCCTTTTCGTTTCGACGTTGACTTTTGGGACACCCTGTATATGTATTTGTATATTAAAAAAAAAAATAATAAAGTCTTATCCCCATAACGGAGCTAGCGCCGAGTTATCTTTAACTCGTAGGAGTAAGATTTCTGCCACTTATGAGCTAGCTAAACCAGCAAGGAAGGTGGTTCAGCGAAGGGTTATCTAAGAAAAGGAAATATGTATACGTTTTAATTCACGAGTAATCTCTTAAACCATGCTCGAAACTTACAGGTGAGTTAATCACTGTTTTTATTAATATGGCTGACCCTGGAATTGAATTTGAAATTGGATTTGAGCCACATTAATTTTCAGAAGCAACTTTTACAGCTCTAATATGAAGAGTTTTCTTTTATTTTTTCAAAATTTTAATGTATTTCTTCATACTGTTAGAAATAAATACAATACAATGAAAAAATTGATGCAAACACTCTTGTTTTTTTCATACTGCAAAGGGTTTTTGATACCCTTAAAATGTTAAATGAAACACAGTGCGAGTTTTAGGAAAATAGGGAAGGATAAAGGAGGAAATACCTATGAACATTGGTTTTGAACCTTTGAATATCGAAATGGAAGGGAAAAATAGACCCGGTAAAAGAATTCCTCTTTCAAATAGTGCGGCTAAAAAAGAATCTCTATACTTTAAAGTACGTCCGAGGGTAAGCTGATGTGCATTCCTAGAAATACGATTATTACGGTTGAATTGTTTTAGGGGAGGAATGCAACTGGCTATTTTACTGGAAAACTGTTTTTAAAAATAGCGGTAAAATAGTGAAAGACACTTAATTTGCACGGATTGTAGTCCGAGCTTGCATGAGTTATTGCACCAGTACCCCCTCTTTTCAAGCTGTGGATTTATTAACCCTTAAGTATAGCAACAAAATGAAAAACAACACATTTTGCAAGGTTGATGCCTTTAACGCCCTAACTAATACAACTAATATACAAACATTTTTTTATTTCAAAAACGGATCTAACGATTCTGACAAATAAATTACAAGGTACTATAGTATGGTCAATATTTTGGTAGCAAAAAATGTTATCTACTAATAATTGTTATTAACGGTATACCTGTCATATAGTCGATTTTTTCTATCTTCAGATTTCTCGTTAACGGCTACACCGATTCAACCACACAGGAGGTCCTTTACAATTTTAACAATTCTGCATACACAAATTGTTGACAAATTAATTTTTGGAATTAAAAAAATATATTAAATTTTTTTTTCAAAATTCAATATCTTGAAAATAGGTTAATGAATATTTTTTTAATTTTGTGTAAAAATGTATTACAATAAATACTAAACGCTGGCATACCAAATTGTATTTTAAAAAATGGGCAAATATTTTTATACATAAAAAAAATAATTTTTAAAGAACCGCTCTAACGATTTTTGTTTTTTTTTCGTCAATTCTAATTTATCGATAGCATACTTTTTTGAGTTCTTGCTAGTTAAAATGGTATTTTTAGCAATTTAAATAATTAATGTGCAAAAAATAAGTAATAATTTATACTAGCATCGCCAGTGGCCGAATATTCGGCCAGTGAAACATTCAATTCAATTCATGGATAAGTTATGGATTATCTTTTTACTAATTTGTATAGGTTCCATGACAATTTTGAAAATGTTAGAAATGGAAAAATAATTAAAAAAAAAAAACAAACAAATTCACGGATACGTTAATTTCTGTAGCATTCGTTAAAATTTTGTCTTGAACTTTAAAACAAAAAAAAATAAGGCTCAGTTACTTATTTTTTAAATTGTTTGTTTATTAACTACTCAACAGTAAACCTTAATTCATCTAAAGCACATATTACACTACTTATTCTCTTATGCCTAAATTGTCACATAAGTTCTTATGTTGAACTTAATGCTTAAATTTCGTATCAACAAATGAGAACCAAATTTTGTTTTGATTGAATTATCAAAATTTGAATTCCTAAATTAAATTCCAGATTGTGTACATTCTGGCTTATACGTACTTTTTTTTAATTTCTAAATTAAATAAATGGGCAACTGTACAGCTTTGAAATAAAAAAAAAAATATGAAAATATGTTTCCACATAGTAAGTTCAAAAGGGACGGCTATAATTAACCTGATTTGTTGCCTTTTTAAAAGTATACAACATTTTTGTCAAGCAAACATTACTCTTACTTTAAGTTAAACCAAATATTGTGCTTAATTTGAATTTTGTTCGCGAATACACATACCTACACACAAAATTCAAACAACCATTGGTCTTTTTAATGCTTGAAATGAGTTGCATGAGCGGATACAAAATGAGTGGATACAAAAAGGGAGTTTAAATCCTGTCAAAAAAAAAAAATTGTAAGACATTCAACATTTCAAACTTGTTTTTTGAATTTTTGAATTCAAGAATTTACTTATTTTGGAGTCTAAGTGAATGTAAACATCCTGAATCACTGTCGCATGCATTTCCCATTTGTGCAGGCAAATATAGTCCTTTTGGAATCTGTTTTACTCTTTGTTTGCTCTTTTTTTTTAATTTTACCTGTTTGCTTTTTTTAATTTTACCTGCCGCTGTTTTTCAAAGTTATCATAAAATCTATGGGTTTTTCGGCAAACTTACTTCCAACTTGTATTTTATGTATTGTTACATACATAAAAAAAAATTATTAAAACATCATGTTGATTACGCATTTTTTGGAGAAAATTAACCCCGAAGTCAAAAAATGGGTCAGGGTACACCAAAATAAGACTTTTCTTAAATCCCCGATAAATGATATCAAAATTGGAGATAGGCCCTTACTGTAGCACAATTTTTTTCCTAGAATACACCCAAAAACCTGCCCTAAAATCCTATTGACGAATTAAGGGACACCCCGTATAGATATAATTGAACATAAGCTACGTTTAAGTATTTAGATACAGGTTTTTGCTATCCAGTCGTGCAGTTTATTTTAATAGAAATGGTTCTTTTACTTTTTCCTCCATTCTTCACTCGATTTTGGTGACGCTTCAGTAATTTTTTTTTACTACTTAACCTCTTTATATGAAAGGATTTTTTTTAGTAAAAGATTCTGAAACACCCTGTTTAGTAGGTTCTCCTACATTTTATCAATTTATTGTATGTGAATCTCCGCCAAGCCAATTCAAAAATTTGCTTTACAGCTTGAAATAAAATGTATCATTGAAATAGTTCGATTGCACTCTGATGTGCTAAAAAATATGAAAATAAAATGTGTTTGACTTTAAGAAATCATTTTCTTATAACTTTGACAATTGGTTCGTAAAATATCATGTCCATTCTTTTGGTACGAAAAATAGTCTTATTTTTTCTTAAAACTCACAAATTATATAGGAGCTCCTTCAGGCACAGCAATAATATACAAATAAAGTTATCTTTATTCGTTTAAAAATATATGATTTTTGCAACCATGCACAGGAAAGAAGTGACGAGACCAACTTTTCATGAAGGGAAGTTTTAGATTTGAATAAGATCTCAACATTGGTTTTGTTTGTATATACAAAACCAAATTTACTTGCCCTTAGTGTTAAAGATGCCACTCTATTATTTTGTATTCAGTACATACAATCAGGTATTTAATTAGTTGTATCTATACTACATACCTATAAAGACTGCTCTACAAAATTCTTGAGCAAACTTGAAAGAATAAGTAATAATATAACTGCACTGAAATATTTTGTTTTTATGATTTTAACAAAATTTGAAACCTAGCTATACATAAGCTTATCTTTCTATTCATCTGTAGGTACATACTGTGGCGTATACGTATTTTTTGTATTTTTCTTAAAAAATCACGTTTTACGGAGTAAATTTAAATTTATCATGCAGATGTGTTCCCAAAATCCTAAAAGAAGATAAAATCTTCAAAATAAAATTCCGCACGAGTAAGTTCACACCTGATATGCGCTGTGGGGAAAAAATTAATATAATAGACAATCTGTCCATACAAAAATTTATGTATATTCCTTCTTATTGAAAGGCTCAACCGTTCATAGAACATAATCATTTTTCTCATGTTTCATATACACATATTCAGCCCTCTCGACCAAAATAATCACTCAGCACCCAGAACACTCTGATTTCATGCGTCAAAAATTAAATCATACAACTCTCGAGTCTTATGAAGATGATAAAAACGAGATGTCTCCAACAAGAACAAGAAAATAAATCACAAACAACGAAGAAGAGACGATGTCTGTCGCGAGGTAGTCGTCTTCTTTTTTACCTACATCATATGTACATTGTACATATAAGCCAGAAATCATCTTCGTCTTTGGCGGCACTCTGCAATTCATTTAACCCAACATCCATCAACATCTGTGTATCAAATCAATTCCACCCACTGCGTATTCAGTGTGCTTCTTGTGTATAATATTGCCATATGCAAACAATCTTTTTATCATTCTGTGATGCCAATGCCACCATCATCGATGGCATATCTTCCCATCTCACGGCAATGCCGCCATATACGAGCATAATAGCGTTCCAATGTTCCTTGCTTGCGGTGTCAATAAAATGTAAAAAATATATATAAAGAAACAGCGTTTCACCTTATTCATAATATACAAATGATGGCACAGATGACACATGATGCTTATGTCAAAATATCTTGTCTTTCATCGTCTTCCTTATTTTTTCATTCCACTCCATAAAATTCTAATCCGGTTTTATAGAAAAAAGCAACGACAAACATATATAAAAATCGTGCTGGTGGCTCTTCGAAATCTACAGGGTGATGATGAACAATTTGAAGTTATAGAATGATATAAATTTGAATGCTTAACTAATTTTTACTAACCTTCACAGAAATACTCTCAGGCAAATAATAATATTGAAGGTCAGTCGGTAAAACAAAAACGATCGAAGAGGATATCATTTCAATAGTACTTCTCACTATCGAAATCGCTTTATGGTTTACTTTTCACGGAACTACCAGCCCTTACAATGTGGGCTTAACCGATTTGGAACTTACAGAGTTGTTATTTAAGAAATTAGCAGTCGTTGTTTCTTAACCAAAACCAAACTTTAGTACTTTACTGGGGCACCATCGACTATAGATTTCTTAAATTTCAACTTCTAATTTTGTATATACGACCAGAATTCGTAACAACACCTACAATTGTGCTAAGTGACTTGATTCATGAATTTGTTCAGCTTGACATCAAGCATCAAGCCCCACCAACCAATCTGCCATCAACAGAGCTAACAGAGGGTTCCATTTTTAATAAAGACAGGTTGTAGGTTAAACGACCACAAGGGGGAACATAGAAAAAGGCATTACGCTTCCAACTTCAAACCGAAACCAGCTGGACAGTGAAAAAAACGGATCAGACTGTCTGATCTGATGAGAAGCTGACGAAAGTGACTCTGAAAAATCCATCAGAGACAGCTGAACACCATCAACAGCAACTACGGTGTGAGTTGCAATGCGTCAATGTCATTTTCCGGAACTCCGTTCAACACCATAACGACGTCCAGTTCAAGGAGAGGCCACAAGCGATCAAGAAAAGAACATAGGCATTAAAAAATATCAACAAAATTGTTGGAAAACAACCCCCAATTCTGGAAATCATAAGTCACAATAATATTGAAGAAACATCAACGCATACCAAAAAAAAACAACTATTTCGAGGAAATCTTTACACCAAATATACTTTACGATCCAAGGTTTCTAAACAAAGTCTAGGTTTCTGAACAAAGTCCAGAATGCAGCTGCAGCAGAAGTCACTAAATGTATTTTAATTAATTTTAAACCCTGAACTATAATTTTTCCTTGTACACTTAGTATGACAGCTCAAACGTCACTGTGACGTTTGAGCTGTCACACTTAGTGTGCAAGAAAAAATTATAGTTCAGCGTTTAAAATTAATTATTATTATTATTATTATTATTTTAAGCTTTATTCACCATTAAATTAACTATTCAATTACGATAAAATAAAAAGTTAAATTACAAATATACAAGTCACAAATTAATAGAAAATTATTTCAAAATAATATTAGTTCTCGGCATAAGCTTCCCCCATATATCTCTGCACTTGGCGTCGTTTTACCAGTTTTGATTGAATCGTCTCAGGTCATCAGCCCACCTCGTTATTGGACGTCCGTTTGGTCCTTTTTCGCCTAAGCCTAAGGGTGTCTATTTGGTTATTCGTTTTGTCCATCTTTCGTCTTCTATTCTCGATACATGTCCAGCCCAGCTCCATTTCAATTGTTTTGTTCTTTGTATCACGTCAACTATTTTCATTCTCTTATTCTTCTTCTTCGTTTCTTATTCTGTGTATTTGTCTAATGTTGAATAATTTTCGTTCTATTTTTGTTTGGCAGATCCGCAGTTTTTCATGTGAGCTTGATGTCAGTCCCAATGTTTCGAGGCCGTATGTCATTACTGGTAGAATTGTTGAGTCTATTATGGTTTTCCTCGTGTAGTCACTTATCTTCGAGCCTAGAATTTCTTTAATACTCCAGTATTGTTTCCAAGTGTTGGCTATTCTTCGATTTATTTCTTTTTGGTCCTGCCTTATAAACGATTTCAGTTGAGCCAGATATATATAATCTTCAACATAGTCTAATTTCGTGTTATTAAGAAATATGTCTATTTTTAAGTGGTTTGTCATAATCTTCGTTTTTTTCAGATTTAGGTGTAGTCCATAGTGTTTGCTAGTGGAAGCGAGTTCAGTTACCATTGATTGTATGTCTTTCGGTGAGTCAGATAAAAGAACCACGTCATCAGCAAATCATAAATAATTGAGTTTTTGGCCACAGATATTAAGTCCGTATTTTTTGTTCCAGTTCAGTTGTCCAAAAATGGCGAACTCCTCTTTTGATTTGAAACTCCTTTCCTATTTTATCCGTTTTAACTTTAGCTGCATTGTTGTTGTAGATGTTTTTTATCATATTTATAAAAGTCTTATGAATGTTTTGGTTACTAAGTGCTGTCCAGATGTAATTGTGTTCCACAGTGTCAAAGGCTTTAGTAAAATCAATAAAAAGGAGGTAAAGTGGTTTTTTATATTCATTATGTTTTTTAATAAGCTCATTGATCGTCTGTAAATGAAATGGTCGGAAGTTGAGAAGCCTTCTCTGAATCCAGCTTGCTCCCGAGGGTGGTTGTCATTTAGTGATTTCTCGGTTATTCTGTATAATGCCTTTGAGAAAAGTTTATATATTGTCGATATCAAGCTTGTCTATAATTGTTGATATCTTCTTTATCTCCTTTTTGTATGTATCAATATAATAGGGGCATTCCATTGTCACGTACCCGACATTCGTACGTAGTTTTTACTATTTAAAATAAATTTAAAACAACGTAGTACTAGAATCTAGATTATTTTCATACATTTTTATATCGTTTAAAATCCTTGCTTTGATGTGGCAAAGGATTTGTAATTAAAAATTTAAAAACCTGGTAATTATACTAAGAGTAGTTTGCGTCACGTGCCCGTTTCATTGGTTTATTTTAGCTAAACTTTGAATATTTATAGCAACATAGCATTTTCTACAAAATAATTAACAATTAAGGATTTTTTTAACAAAAAAAAATTAGTTGAAAACAATGTACTTAATCCGAATTTTAGCATTATAATTGCCGTAACGTGCCCGACAATTATGTAACGTGCCTAACGTGTACGAAATTAAAACTGACAATGCATAGATATTTGTTCAAAACGTGGTCTTCTTGATCCAAATCGTGGTCTTGTTGGTCCCAATCGTGTTTCTTAGTGTGTATAAAAAATATTGATTTCCTAAATAACCCTTGAGTGGAGATATTGATAAATCAATATTTTTAACACATATTACTTAATAACTTTTGAATGTGTGTATCGATTGATATAGTTATTTTACATCTCAATGAAACAACGATTAATTTGATTCCTCATTTGTTAATCTACGTGCTGTACTAGTGTCACAATCGAATTAATATCCGTTCACCTTTCCCCTTCCCCATTTTAAAAGCGATTATACGAAAAACTAATACATGGATAAAAATGAACTTCGGATATGCTATAGAATATGAAATTCTACTTCGACGCTCATTTTAAAATTTTATGAATATTCATTTAATAACCATTATTTTCTGTCAAATAAAAACCCTTATCCGCCGAGGGTATTTTGCTCCCCCCGCGTACAAGGTTGGGGGAAGTGTCAAAAAATTAACATATTCCTATGGCTTTAAGTATTCTTAATCCAACGAGACATTTCACGATATCAACCGATGTCTGGTTCCCGATTTATAGGCTTATTTATGTGAAATTTCGTCTTAAAACATGGTCAGAAGCCAACCCTTATATCTCCGGTCTGCCAGTGTTGCCACCGTGGAAAGATTTCTTAAAAGTTAACCTGGTATATGGACTATTAGTGTACCAAAGTTCATCCCGTCAGAATAAAGTGCAAGGTTTGACCTAAAATATGGCCTTAATGCCATAACTATTTTAAAAATACATAACTTCATTTAAACTGGTCATATCTTTAAAATGAATATCTCTAAAAAAAGCCTACAAATGAGGCTAAATTCCTGTATTCAAATAATTGAGGAGGGGCGAAAAGTTTCATACTCAAAGGGTGTGTAAATGTCCCGTCAACTTTATATTGGCTCTTTTAAATTCAAAACTTGATGAAAAATTTTAAAATTTCAAAAAGCAAAGTATACATGATTATAGTACGTCTATTGCTCCTTTACAGATATTATTTAACCAGATAAAATAAACACTTTTTCTTGGTTTTCAAAGACTTTTAATAAAACGCGTCACGTGCCAGACAATATGTTAATCACATTTTTTACATGTTTTTAGCACGATAAAATTAAACAAAATTGTGTATTATATTGTGTATTATATATGTGTATATTATTTGTGTATTAACTTCCTGCGCTGTTTAAGTCGTAAATTATAAAGAGCTGCTAGCCTCAGTTTGGTAATACATACAATTAAACTGTTGAATTGTCACGTGCCCCACATTTTGCCAATATGATTCAAAAAACGGTAAATTAATGCCTCTATTATTGTATTGACATTTCAAAAAGGAAGATAGAAGAAGAAAATAGTACAAAAAAGTATTAGTTATAAGATGAAATAAAACCAAATTATTTTCAAATTAAGATCATGCTAATTTGTAAGGACGCTGGACTGTTTGCAAGTTAAACTTTTGTTTAATTTGACATGTTACTATTAAAGTGTTTTTTGAGATGTGACTACTCATGTACTCATAGAAGTATGGTTAGGAATAGTACTTTTTTAAAAAAATATTTTCATTTGTTTCCCAAATAAAATATATAAACAAACAAAGTTACCAGTTTTCATGGAATATTGGTATTAGAGTGTCTTTTCCATATTTTAGCATTTCGGCTTCTACACTATCGTTGCCTGCGCTTTTTTCATTCTTCAGACTGTCGATTGATGCTGCGATGTCCGTTTCCGTAAAGTTATATAAAATCGTTGATGTTGTTTCGTTATGGTTATTTAAAGTTGTGCTCGAGCTGAGATTGTTGTCTCTTTCTTGATTTGAATCGAACAAAGTTTCAAAGAAACAAGTTGCAACTTCATTAATGTCTTTTCTTCTAGTTGTTGTTTTTTTGTTTTGTTTCATTGAAATTATCCATTCTTTTTTGTTATTTAAAAATGTGTATGTCTTTTTTATTGATTTTGTGCTCTCGATTATATTTTTTATTGTTGTTTCATTGTAATTTAGGATGTCATTTCTCATTTTCATCTTGATTGTTTTCCTTACAGCTGAAAGTTCTAGTCTATCTTCTTTTGTTAGAAGTGTTTTGTTCCTTAGGGTATCCCTTAAGTTGACAAGATGTTCTGTTTCAGTTGAAATTTTGTCAATTTTGCAGGATTTAGGTTTCATTATTGTGTCTTTGGCTGCAGTCTTTATGGTCTTTTCGAGAGCGTCATAGATTGTTTGAATGTTATTATTCAAGTCAAATAGGTTATTATGTTCTCTTATCCGATTTGAAAGCATTTCGTTGTAGGCTTGCATGTCCTCGTAACAAACATTTCTTGGCATTATTTTTTGTTGCTTGTTTCTTTTCAGAGTTTTGTGGTCAATGTTTATTTTTGTTCTTACCATTCTGTGATCACTGTCTAATTTAAGGTTGTTTATAACTGAAACGACCATTATTGTATCAATTTTATTGGTCAGTATTAAGTTAATTTCGTTTTTTATTCTTCCATCAGGTGATCTCCATGTCCATTTGTTTTTGTCTTTTTTGTTAAAAACCGAGTTACCGAATTTTAGCTCTTGTAGCCACGCTACAAGTCGTTTTCCTCTTTTGTTTCGTATTTCATAGCCAAATTTCCCTAAAACATTTTCTTCTCCATCTTCTATTGTTCCCATTTTTGCATTGAAATCAGCTCGGTTTTTGTCTCTTGTATGCATAGTCTCAGTTTTTATAAAAAGTTTCTATCTCTTCGTCAGTAGCAAATTTTGTTGGTGCGTAGATTTGAAGAATAGTTATTTTTGTGTTCTGAATTTTTAAAGTCACCGAACAGATTCTTTAATTGAAAAGGCGAATATTCAGTATGTCTTTTTTTAAGTCTTTTTTAATTAGAAAACCAACGCCTTATAGGTCCTTGGTTTCCCCTATATAGCAGAATATTTCGTTGTCCGATTCTAGATTTTTTTCTCCGAATAACCTCGTTTCTGAGAGTCCGAAGATGTCCCAGTTTAGGTCAGATATGGCAAAATCTAGTTCTTGCTGTCGTTCTTCAGTCGCTAGAGTTCTGGCGTTTATTGTAAATATGTTTATAGTATTAGTTTTATCTTTCGTTGGTTTATTTGAAGTCTTTGATTTCAACAAGATTTTTGGGGGGATTGAGCTTACATCCATCACGGTGGCTAACCGGCTTGAGGAAAATGTCATTTGATTTAAATGGTTCGTTTTCTCTATTGTATGTAAGGTCCTATTGTTTTTATGTTGTTGCTATTGTTCTTTTTGTTAAAATAAAGAAAAAGAAATTTATATAATAAAAGATTTAAATAACTTTGGTTTTTAAGTGTAGTGAATGAATATAATTCAAATAAAACGTACAAGTGACCTCAACTCCATAAATTATTGTGTTTCGCCCAAGGTATAACAGTGGGCTCTTCAGTCAGTGTTCTTTTTGGTTAATGTCTGCTTTGTATTCTTCAGAGTTCGATTTATGAAAATTATAAACATTACTCTTTTGATTTTCTTCGTAAGTTATCTGTTCTTTACTTTGCTTGTATGTTTTAGTCCCAGAGAAAGTTGGTTTGTCATTGTAAGTTTGAACTTCGCTTTCATGGGCTCTTTTATTTGGGTTCGCCTTGAATCCTTCTTCTGAATGTTTACTGAGAGTTTGCTTGATAGTGGCGTTTATATCTTCTTTCCTCATATCGTCTTTTATGTAAATTATTGCGTATTTAAATTTTTTTAACTTAAAAATCATTCCTCATGATAACTTCTTTTTTAATTTGGGTGGTAAACCAACCAAAAGTGGTCGCGTCCTTTCTCCTTTTTTCCCAATTCGTCTTACAAAATCAATTTCGTAAATTTCGGTTCTGATATCAAGAATGTTGTTCAAAAACTCCAAAATGCATTTTTGTAAGGATTCGTTGTCTGTTTCTATTTCATTGATGTTATAAACCACTACATTTTTTCGTTTTAATGTATTTAATTTTGGCTTCTAAATAATTTTGTTTTTCTTCAATATCATGGTTTTTGGCTGCTATTTTGTCTAATTTGCAGTTTTTATTTTCCGTTACCTGTCTTAATTGATTAGATGAGTCTTTTTGTAAGTTTCCCAAGGCCTTTATGATACTATCAAGTTTTTGGTCGGTACGTTACGTTCTTTTTCCTACAACTTGGAAAGTTCCAGAGTAAGAGAACTACTAATAACGTTGATTGACGGAAGATAACAGAATTAATTAAAATACATTGAAGTTATAAACAGAAGTCACTATTAAGGAACCAAAACTAGCAAGTGACCCAACTGATAGCACAATTATCTGTAATCTTGGTGGGGGGAGCGAAATATCAACGGAAATTCAAAACCGAAAAATTCTGGTGGATAAGACGAAGTCTCTAACTACATCCTGAAAATGATGATATTTTAAACAATGATCATAAAAAATTGCATAAACAACTGTTACTTCCCCCAAAGATGTAAGCCAGCAAATACCGTGGCCATATCGAAGAAAGGCACTTGAAGCTTGGTGCCCAGTTACATGCCCATTTCACTTATGAACAACATATTAAGTAAAATAATGGAGGAAGTATTACTTCGGAGACTAAAGAGGTTCTGCAGCGAAATCACCATCACTCCAGACATGCAGTTTGGCTTTAAGGAAAAGCACTTGACACTGCATCCGCTCCTAAAGTAAAGTACACCATATCGCTCAGAAACCGTCGCGTCGTGTCATCGGCGGATGTTTTCTAGATGTGGAAAAAGCGTTTGACAGCGTATGGTTTAAAGCTCTTACCCATAAGCTTCATCTATTCCATTTACCTTCGCCACTAACAGAAATCTTTTTTCGTTTCTTTCTTCCAGAAAATTGTACGTTCAACTGCACAAATGTAAATTAAAAACATCAAAGCTGGAGCTGCCAAGGTTTGAAGTAAGGCCCCTTCCTGCCTGATGACACCTGACCACCTGACCAGCCTGTGCCAACTAGAT
This sequence comes from Melangyna quadrimaculata, assembly GCA_949320155.1. Taxonomy (NCBI): domain Eukaryota; kingdom Metazoa; phylum Arthropoda; class Insecta; order Diptera; family Syrphidae; genus Melangyna; species Melangyna quadrimaculata. The sequence continues at coordinate 439,455,627 of OX439483.1, forward strand.
GAGAAAATATTATAACACAACTCTTTTGTATTTGCCTTATCGATGTTTCTTCTGGTCAACGCTTTCTACAAGAAATGAGGTTTCAGGATAAACACCTCCAAATCGAAGCTTGTTCGCTTCAGGAGATCCGGTTAAGGTAGTTTCACAAATCTGGGGTGGAATCGGCTAAGGTGATTGTTGATTTATCAATTGTGGTGATCGTCGTTTTGAAGATAGCTGTCTCTATCACATCTAAAGGCAAAAATAGAGACAGCAAAAGTCAAAACGACGATCACCACAATTGATAATCAACTATCACCTTAGCCGATTCCACCCCTTGTTCTGAATAGCAACCAAAACGGGCATGAATTATCTAGGGTGTCCACTTCAACAAGTTGTTAAGGTTCAACCCGCACAACATGGGCCTTCCCTTGATTCTACCCGCTGATGAGACGCAGAAACAAACTAAGTCAGAAGACGAAGATAGTGGAAGCAGCTGCTATTACTTCTCAGTCTGGTTCTCCAACTCGAAGACGGCCGTGGTGGAACTTCAAATGTTCAAGAGAAAGTTACTAAGGATCTGCTTCGGACTACATTTCGATCGGCAGCGAATTAATTAAATACCACAGTAAGAAGTGTCCTTAGACGAAGGTGAACATCTTACCTCTGCACAGGTACTTAGTGAATTCAGCAAATAAAATAGTAGTACACCCCAACGATCAACTGATGAATTTTGGATTTCAATCAAACAGCAACAACCCGAGCCGAGATAACCCAGCACGATGAAAATCCTGGACGACAACATCATCACGGAAAACGAAAAAGCATTGTCGTTCTACACTGACACAGGTTCAGCTTTTCACCGTGGCTAAATGCTAAACAATCCGGGACGGAAAACCACGAGTACTAGGTATAAAGCCATGTACTTTATATTTTACAATTCTTTAAATTTAAGACGTAGTTGGTATAAGAAATAATATAAGGCTCCCTATGTGCCAATCAATGTAAGTATAATACCTTCGCAGGTCAGTAAATTTCTGCAGCGATCAAACAAAAAACAACGCAAATTGTTGGATACCTGGTGCTGGCTGCAGTGAACTTTGTGTTAACTTTTTGGCAAATTGCTGGATCAATTTTGACACAACCTAAGAAAGAACCGCTGTTTCTTCGACCTAAGAAGGCATTTTAGTAGTTCTATCAGAGAACGTATTCCTAGATGAAAACACAGCGGCTGAGATGGCTCGGAGACGTGGTGCTTATGGACAAGAACGCACTACCTGTCCCGGATGGTTTACGCAATAGAGGAAGAATCCATAATAGGTGGCGCACACAAGCGAAGAACGATCTCATCCAACTCGGTGTGTACAACTGGAAGCAGCTAGCTAGGGACAGGACTTGTTGGTTGCGGCACTAGACCATTCTGGGCTGTAAGCGCCATCAAAAGTAAGTCAGAGAGAAAAACTTTTCAACCAACAGCTAATGCTGACTGACGTTTTGAAATCAATCAGTTTGTCAAATAAACCAACACGCAAATACCTTTCAACTTCACTGCTTTAATATAACCTTCGACCATGGATCAAAAGGAACGTCCAATTGCGAATTATATTTAAATTCATGTACCTAAAGGTAAGTTTGTTTTGCCCAATGGTCAGCTATCCGACTCTTTCGAAGTGTGGCATATATGACATATTGACGGCTAGCGTAGGTACAGCAGAGAGACAGGGCGTTCAATGAAGACCGTTTGAAAGGCTTAGTCATTTAGACTATGCAGATGAGATATGTCTCATGGCAAACAACATCAGTGGGCTGAACGGGATGTGTCAAACACTGCAGGTGAAAGGAGAGTCTATTGGTCTAAGAATAAATAGCAAAAAGACAAAAATAATGCTCACAGGCCGATCAACACATCAGCGTATAATTCTGCAGGGGACACCAGTTGAAGATGTCGAACAGTTTAATTACCTTGGAAGTACTGTATCAGCAAACGGTGGTACAGATCTGGACGTGAAAGGAAGAATTAGTAAAGCTCGTGCTGCCTTCGGTGCCCTGTCTCAAATTTGGAAGTCTAGTCAAATCTCCTTACACACTTAGTTGAGGTTCTTCGAATCCAACGTCAAATCCGTGCTCCTTTATGCTTGCTAAACCTGGAAAGTCTCTGCCACCATCTCAAGGAAACTGCAGGCTTTTGCAAATCGCTGTCTACGTCACATCCTGAAGATTCGCTGGCCATAAAATCTTTCGACTGGACAAGCCCAGATCGGCTGGACGTCGACATAAGAAAGCGGAAATGTCAATGGATTGGTCACACACTGAGGAAACCAAACGACGATATTGCGTATCAGTCCTTTGAATGGAATCTTCGGGGTGCACGACGGTTTGGAAGACCAAGAAAAACATTGAAAACAAAAGTTTTAGCAGAAGCAACTACACAGAGAAAGACGTGGCCACATTTAAAATATCTAGCTGCAGACCATGAATGATGGCGACGATTTGTTGGTGCCCTATGCCCCGATCGGGGTTACATGAATTGATGATGATGATGATGCTGAAAGGTAAAGTGAAGGTATTTATGTTCTTAGTTATTTCAGCTGAAACACCCTATCAACAAAAAATACAAGTAGTACATCTTAAAATGCACCAAAGCTAAATTAGTGATGATGTTAATGTTATTTCCAGCCTGTCTAACTTCACTTCCTTCTTTTTCGCGAGAATCTTCTTCTTCGTCGTACCACGCCTCGAACACCGTTTGAAATAAATTAATGTTTCATATACTTATTTGCATGTGCGAAAATCCGTAATGCTATCATAAATATCCCACACCACCACGAGCGAAGACACGGTTCAGGGTAGGTGCAAGTACTTACAAGATTGGCACCGTCACCCTCGTTCGTTTAAAAAAGTGTAACAAATTGGACTTAATAACACGTTTAAAAAAATAAAGAAAAAAAAAAGCCTCAAACAAAAATAATCCCTGTTTTCCTCTTCATAAAATAAATGAAAGTATTAAATAAAAAACAAAATATGCAAATCGATTTACGCATAAGGAATTTGCCTCCACACAGAAAGGCAATGAAGTCGCGTCGGTCTTATAGGAGTTGCGGTTGGCCTCCTACCACTAAACCCCAGCCTACCTACCTACATATATGCTAAACTCATTTCCTTTCCTATATAACACATTCTAAATTCCGCAACTGAAATACATTAGGGATTAAGCTTGTTAGCATGTTGATCGTTGGTTTATATTTTTCCCTCTCGTCATTGTTCCTAACGAAGCGAGTGTGTTTTCAGTTTGGTGCTTAGTCAGAATTTGAGCGCATAAATTGCGTGCCTTGCCTTTGCTTGCGATTTATAACATTATTTAGGTTGTTAAGGGTCAACTGACGTGTGATGATGTGTGTTGTTAGCATTTGACACTTATAACAAGAAATTTAATTTAACTGAGGCATAATCCTTTATAAAGTAAGACATTATCACTGTACTGTAAAATTTTTGAAAGGCAATTATTGTGAAGGTGAAGAAAATTTTAATTAAGTTCTACATTATATTATGTCTTGTCAGAATTTGTATGAAAACCATATCAAGTAGCAGTTAACATCGAGGTGGGAACTACTTAAGGATATACAGAAAAGGTTTGAAAGTTTTGAATATCCTTGGTGCTTGCACTTAAATAAAAGCATTGAAGGGTAAACTATTTATAATTTGGAGAACGAGTAATTTTTGTTCAGTACTTTCGTGTACTTAGAATATTTTTTCAACAAACTGTTTCGAACCATTCTAAAGAAAAGTCGAGGAGAATATAAAGATTCCGGATGCCGACAGAAATATCTCCAACAACGAAATTGAAGAAGCTATCTCGAAGCAATTGTTCTTGACATAAAAAAAAACTCCTTGAACAAGCAAAAGAGACCAACGATTTCCAGGGACAGGTATTACCATTTTCCAAAGTGGATTGTTCGACTGTAAGATCACCGAAAGCGTTTACGAAATCGAATAAAAGGATCCATCAAGGGACTAGAATACGGCCACCAGCTGCTACCAAATGTTGAAGAGCGAACTTCGACGTACAAAAATTATGTTGAAAAAATGACTTCAACATTTAAATAACAACCAGTTACAAAAAAAGGCTACAATTCATTTAACCTGGATCCGATGTAGGTATACGGAATACTAAAAAAGTTAATAACATTTAAAATCAAATATAATTATATAACATATAAAAGATGAAAATAATTACTTTTTAACGGAAAATTTAAATTTGAATTTAAACTTTTTATTTAAATAAACCAACCGAGATAGCACTCATTTAAGTGACTACTGTTGTCTTGTTAATTTTCTTAAACAGCTGGTTGTATATGATGCTGAGCTTTTCGCAATCAGGTCGTCTATACATTGCACTCTCCGTGTTTTTTAGTATTCCGTAAAGTTTATTCAATGTGTTTTTACTGACAATAAGTCTCTTGATTTAAATTGTAAGTGAAATTGACATTCTGTATAATTGTTTATATATGCATGTATTTATTTAATAAAAGGCCTGATGAAGAGTGTATTCATGCTCGAAACGTCGCACACCATTTAAAAAAACGGTGTTTTTTTTTGACCTGGAGCCTACTATAACTATATTTATTTGTTTGTAAATATAGTAATAATACAATGACATACAATACATATAAAGTATGTGTGTGTTACTTTATACAAAAATACAAGAGAATTGGTGTAGGTACAGATTTGTAAATATTAACACTTGCCCTCAAAACTGTATATACTTAAGTAACAAAAAAAAAGATACATTTTAAAATTTAAACAAGGCCTTGATTTTTAACAAAATAAGAATATTTAGTTTTCATAAGATTTTTAGCAACGACGTCGGCAACCATTTTACCAGTTGGTGATGTGTACTTCACAGCGATGCCTTGTTTTTCTGACATGTCTCGAACATGGTGGAACTTGATGTCAATGTGCTTTGTTCGTGAGTGGTGCACAGGGTTTTTGACGATCTGTTGTGCACTCAAATTATCACTTAAGAGATCTATTGGGCCGTCACAAAATTTTGAAATACCCAAGTCTTTCAAAAGGGTCTTCAGGTGGGTAACTTCCTTCGCGGCTGATGAGAAGGCTACATATTCAGCTTCAGTACCTACTGCTGAGTGCGACGGATTTTTGCTTTCGGCTTTCCCAGTTGATAGCTGCACCAGCCAAGAAAAAAAAGAGAAGCAAGTAAATGATTTTCAATGAGCCGATGATTGACTGATACTGCTTTGGATCAACTATTTTACAGTGGGTACAGTCCACACATATTTTGAACTTACTGCCAGGTTCCAAAGGAGTAGCGCACGACCTACATTCTTCCGTGCACATGTCTCGAAGCAATTTTTTAATAAATTGTTTTGAAGAAATTTCAACGGAATTTACTCCAAGGGTGATTTCCATCCCTAAGAAATGCTCGGCTGGACCTTTGTCAACAATATTGAACTGAAGACTTATTTGAAGTTTGATTGCTTCTAAATTTTCCAAACTTGAGCACGCCAGAAGGATGTCGTTGACATAAACCGCAACAATATTTATAGCCTTTCCCTCGTGCTTGGTATATACACAAGAATCTCCAACGCACCTTGAGAATCCAATTTTTTTCAACGCACCATCAATTTCACTGTTCCATTTTTGTCCCGACTGCTTCAACCCGTACAAGGTTTTCTTCAGCTTGCAGACCATATGAGGATTATTTTTGTCGACAAATCCTTCGGGTTGCTGAATATACACCTCTTCTTCAAGCACGCCATTAAGATAAACTGAGGTTAAATCTACCTGGTGAATAAAAAGATTTAACTCAGCAGCCAATGCTTAAATTAACCTGATAGAAGAGTAGCAAACTACAGGAGAAAACGTCTCCTGGTAGTCAACACCAAACCTCTGGCTGCATCTTTTCGCAACCAATCTGGATTTATATCTATGTCTCCGTACTTATTGCGCTTAACGTTGAACACCCATTTCGATTTTATAGCTCTGTGGTTATTAGGAAGCACGGAAAGCTCCCATGTTCCATTGTACATAAGCATGTCATACTCAGTTCTCATTGATTTTAACCACTTTTCAGCTTGTCACCATCTTCTCGAGTTAATGCTTCTTGAACTGTAATTGGATTTACATAGTGATTGTTAGTGTTATTAAAGAAAAACTTGTTTTCGTTTTGTGATCGTAATATTTTATTCCAATACTTAGTAACAGGTTTCGGACAACCATCACCAGCATTACGTTCACCAACAGCAGGAGAAAGGTTGTCTTGGACACCATTTTTATCACCAACGATATCTTGAACATCTTGGACATCAATTTCATTAGCGACAACATCATCATTTAAACCAGCAGCAGCATCTTCAACATCACCATCGTTCACAGCAGCATCAACATCATTATCGTTCACAACAGCATCATCGTTCACAGCAGCAACAACAGCATTATCGTTCAGAGCAGCAACAGCATCATCGTTCACAGCAGCAACAGCATCATCTATGAAGGTCCATCGTCTTCGTTCAGCTCCTCGCTCACACAACTAATTGTTTTGTGTTGTTGGTTCCTCATTTTCGGTTTGGCTTGCTTGATTGGTTTCTAAAAAATCAATATCAATTGTATTTTTATAAGAATGCTTACCAACATCTTCGATGAACTTAACATCTCTGTTTTTAAAAATTTTTCTTGATTTGGGTTCATAAGCCCGATACGCATTGGATTCAGACGAATACCCAACCATAATGCACTGTGTGGATTTTGCTTTTTAACTTCGATCTTCCAGGACGTTTGTCAAGCATGAATGCTTTGGATCCGAACATCCTCGAATGAGAAACAGCTGGTTTGCTCTTACCCCTTCTTCATACGGAGTCACATCATTAAGGATTTTTGTAGAACACCTGTAACGTATGTAAACTGCAGAGTTGAATGCCTCCGCCCAAAGGATTTCAGGAATGATTTCTTGGAGTAGCAAATATCTAGCCATTTCAACAATGGTTCTGTTTGCCCGCTCCGCTACTCCGTTCTGTTGAGGAGTTAACTGACGCGACGGTTAACTGACGTTGAATTCCAGCTTCTTCCAGAAAGCTGCTGAATTCACCATTCAAGTACTCGTGACCGTTCTCCGTTCTCAAGCATTTAATTTTTTTTTAAGTCTTTAATTCAACCGTGGATTTAAAGCCCTTAAAAGCATCGAACACGTCACTCTTTTGTTTTAAGAAAAATATGAACATTTTTCTACTAAAATCGTCTACAAAAAAAAAACAAAACATTTAGCACCGCCTAATGAACTAACCTGCATGTGACCACAAATGTCACTATGGACGAGCTCAGCTCTAATACACCACGGCTGCGATATGACGAATTCTTCCGTCAGATTGTATAACGTTATCACCAGCCAATTCCATGTACTCGTGATATTGTTGTAGATTTCATATCTTCTAAAATAAGTATCACTGAATAGGAATTTACACATACTCATGGCAATGCACAAAAACTTTATGTTATACCACACTATTTTCTATAAATTTCGGAAATTTCAAATAATTCAATAAATATGTATTACTTCTGTAATTTAAAATTCTCTTTTTTTTTCGGTGCGCCTTGAGTGAGTGGGGGAGAAACATTCTTTAGTTACACCATGCATGAATGAAAGAAATATATTTATTACTTTTGTTATGTATAATCCTCTTTTTTCGCTTGCACATTGAGTGAGTGGTGGAGAAACATATTTGTTACCTACTTCTGATGTTTGTAGGTAATCGTTTTTCTCATAATAAAAAGCCGAGAAAGCCCAAGGAATAACACCTCTGGACAGATACATAAAAGCTGAAACCAACCTTAGCAATCTTTCGAACCCGATATAGTGAGAACCATTACCAGTGATCAGAGATAGCCCGAGCCATACGTCACCTGAATCTCACAGCACTACTAGATGAAAAGTATTTCTATCAATGATGATGAGGTCCAGATTTTTTCGGGACAGTCCCGATATTTGAACCCTATCCCGATATCTGTCCAGTTTTACAAAATGTCCCGATTTTGTCCCGACTTTCCATTTTAACTTGCTATTGCTATATAGGGCAATTTAATTGGTTTCGTGTCAAAAACAATGTAACATAACAATTACGTCCATCGGTTTGTTTGTGGGTGAGTTTGATGAATATCATGCTAGAGCCTAAGCGAATCAGTGGATTTGCGAAATTCAATTTTTTATTTAAACTTAACGGGTAGCTGCCATACACAGATATCCGTTTTATCATGTTTTCTCGAAAACGGCTGTAGAGATTTAAAAAATGGGCACGATTGGATCTCACTAATTTGCTCTCGTAGCTAACAACTTGAACGTAGCTTAAAATTGACAATGTGCATATGTAGTGGTTCTATAACATTATGATATCATTCAAAAAGTTTTAAAAACAATTTAAAATATATAAATTGTTACTAAAAATTACTATAAATTTATTTTTTAATAGCTAAAACAGATAGAGCTCAAAAAAAGTATGCATCTGATTTGTTTGATAAATATGAATTTATGAAAGAAAAATCGCGGTTTTTTTTTAAAAAATTTGTATACATATATAAAAATTCTTGAAAATTTAAAAAAATTAAATTAGGTAGGTATGCCAACTTTTATTATTTAAAAAATACAATTTTTCACAAAATTAAAAAAAAAAAAAATTTAAAGGACCTTTTTCATAAAAATTTGGTCGAAATCCATGCTTACGAGAAATTTATGACAGGTAGATACCGTTAATAACCGTTATCATTTTTTTTTCTACCATTGTATAAAGTGTAGTAATTATAGTAGCTCGTAATTTTGTTTCCAAAATCGTTTGAGCCGTTTTTGAAATAGGTCAATTCTTGTATATTGGTTGTAAGGCAGCTACCGTTATTTTTTGAGCTAACAAAATTCAATTTCCCCTCTAGGGAATCACCTATGAACCTAAGTCCAAAGTTTGAACCAAATCGCTTTAGCGGCTTAGGCTGCAGGGCGAGGTGCAGACAGACAGACAGACGGACAGACAGACGGACAGACAGACGGACGGACAGACAGACGGACAGACAGACAGATAGACAGACAGAATTGCGAGACCCACAAAAAATAGCAAAACTGAAAGAAAGTGTTTGGGGTTTTTTGTGCAAATTACCGGTTTCTTACTTGTTTTGGGATATTCCCAAATATTTCGTTGTAAACTTTGATGATTTTGTCAACATTTTGCAATTTGGTAATTTGGTACTTCTAAGTTAATCAACAAATATTGCATAGAAACAGACTTTTGTTGAATGTCCCGATTTGTCCCGATCCTTGTGGCCTGGCGATGGCGGGCGTCCCGATATTAACCAAATTTTATATGGCAGCCTTAAGGAGGATGAAGCGTTTTTCGATTTTCTACTTAAAACTATAGTGGAAACACGGACACACGACGCACAGTATGACAAACAATTTTTTTGTGTAATGTTTTTATGTAAGTTTGAATAAAACTTCGAACTTTTGTTTTAAGGATACCGGAAATGATCCACAGCGCATATGGAGAAATGATTGTTCATGACACCGTTATAAAGTTGATGTTGAATAACATTTCTCTGGATGCGAAATGCACATTCATCGTTTTAACCATGATATTACTCCTGCTTTATTGCCATAGTACAACGCCTACGACACACTACCGTTATGACCGAAGCGATACCATTATTAAAGTCTGTAGGTACATAAAAGCAAATATGCTTACAGATAAAAGGTTTGCTAAGGTATTTTTGCAGGACACATGGCGTAGTAGCTAGCAAATCGTATACAACCTTAAATAATGCTTACTATATCGTTGCTATTTCCATTATTCAGTTAAACACGAATCCAGTATAAACGTTGAAGTTGTTTTCGAAAACGGAAGTGCAGCTACACAGTGCGTTGTACACTTTTTATATTCTGAGTTCTGATACATAATTATTATGTGTTAGCTGTATAGGATATCGTGGAAGTGTCGGGTAAGGTAGCTGATGTATTGTTTCAATGATGTGCAGGTGGACCGTGGACATTATACCTCCAGCTTAAATAAATATAATAAATTGTTGAAACTTTTATTGGAGTTAGAACAATTTATTATTATTTTTGTTTTGTAGGGTCACTTGAATAAGAGGTATAAGTGGTGTTGTTTCTTAACTTTTCAGACTATTGTGGAACAGGATTTTTGCATTGATGTGTATCTTAAACGGAGAAAAAATTGTTCATTGTGTAAAACTTGCGTACAAAATTTAGCGTATTCTCGCTCCCAGCGCTTCCCCTCGTATTCCTATTGGTCTGACAAAAAAGGTGTGTGAACAAGAAAAAATCGGAATATTTTTGCTGTCTTAGATGTGACTGTCAAGTATCGGCTTTGTGTCAGTAAAAATGTCGTGGTTTTAATCAACACTTAAATAATAATGGTAAGTCTAAAAAAGTAATTTTCGACAAGACATCCGTTGGTCTGTTTGTCTGTGCGACCTGATGTACATCGAGCTATAGAGCTTAAACAGTTGGACGGATTTGCTTAAAAATTAGTCTGAAGCATTATTATGTGATTCCCTAGAGCAGAAATTCAATTTTTTGTCTAAGCTCATCTTGAACGAATATAAATAGCTGTCATATACAATGATTTTGGTTCTATCAAGTTTTACCAAAAACTGCTCAAAAGATTTTGTTTAAACTTTATACATTATGTTATTGTTATTTCTAGGCTAGTTTTAATAATACTGCCTATTGCCTACCAGGTTTTTACCAACAAATGCAAATAACGGAAACACATATTTTAGTTTTAAATATTTGTTAAGTAACGATTATAAAATATTAAAGAACCATTAACATACACCGCTACATTTTAGTTGTAAGCTACAAGAACAAGTTCGAATGATCCAGTAGAGCATTTTATTTAATTTCTGATGGAGAATTAATACAGTAGAGTAATTTGAATTTTGATTTGTTACGGCCAAAGTTAAAATTCTCCCAACAGATTTTAGAGTTTAGAGGGTTAAATATTAAAAACCTTCATGTGCATCTAAGCTATAATTTTAGAAATATCAATCATAATTTCCTATTCTTCCAATATTATACTACGAACATTGCCCTGTCAGTTTGTGTTGCATGTTTACTTCCATCTACTTATTTAAATTTATTTTATGCCTTTCAAATATATTGTTAAATAGATTTCAATGTTTCTCTTTATTTAACATCATTATGAAGGCTTGTCTTGTTGAAAATATTTGTTATCCTTTCTATCTACCACAATAGCAGTCAAGAGTATCCTTTATAGCTTATAAATATATATAAAATTTAAACCAATTCAGTTCTTTTATGTTTTAACAACAACAACAACAACACCACATAACTAAACAATTACGTTATAGAAAATAGGACATTGAAACAAAAGAACTTTGATCCTGTTTTAAATGAGTTCAAAATTAGAAAATGGAAAGAAAATCCTTTTCCATAAGAATGCGTATCTATAGGATTTACAGTTCAAAATTCATGTAATTTAGTTGCTATAAATCTATTTAATATCTAGGAACATGGTTCCTTAAAAGCAAATACATATGTATATGTATACATATAATAATATTAAGAAGCTCTGGGAAAATACTTGTAGGTAGGTATCTATATTTATTGTTGCTTTTTAAATCCTTTCAAAAATAAACAATTATGTGTTTTAGGGCCAGTTTCATAGTGCGGAATTACTGGAATACGATGCACTTAAGTATTTCACTTTGGTACCTTATGGTATTTTATGCAGTCTGAGTTAGTGACACTTAAGTGCCCAATAAAGGGGATTAAGTGCAGCTAATTGTGCACAGAGAAAATGGGCCATAAATGAGTAATAAACAAACATTTGGATTTAACTTCTAGATGATCACCTAAAAATGCTTCACGCCAAATTTGAAGCAAATTCGCCCAACCGTTGAGGCTCTGGCTCGGTGTACATCAAGATAATGTTATTTATGATGAAAATCCTTTTTTTTTTGACACAAAACCAAGACTTGCCCTATACTCGTATATATGCATATGTTTCGGTAAGAAACTATATTGTGTTCACGGGTTGTGCTCTTATTATTCAAAATTTTTGTCAGGCACTTAGGTTTGCTTAAAACTTAACACGCCCAAACACGCCTTTGTGAGAGAATGGTTATACGGGTAATTTTGCAGTGTTGTTTACTCAAAAATTTGGAAATAAGATTTTCTAGAGACGAGATAAGTCCAAGACGATACGAGAGACGAGACGAGACGAGACGCGACGAGACGAGACGAGACGAGACGAGACGAGACGATACGAGACGAGACGAGACGAGACGAGACGAGACGAGACGAGACGAGACGAGACGAGACGAGACGAGACGAGACGAGACGAGACGAGACGAGACGAGACGTGACGAGACGAGACGAGACGAGACGAGACGAGACGAGACGAGACGAGACGAGACGAGACGAGACGAGACGAGACGAGACGAGACGAGACGAGACGAGACGAGACGAGACGAGACGAGACGAGACGAGACGAGACGAGACGAGACGAGACGAGACGAGACGAGACGAGACGAGACGAGACGAGACGAGACGAGACGAGACGAGACGAGACGAGACGAGACGAGACGAGACGAGACGAGACGAGACGAGACGAGACGAGACGAGACGAGACGAGACGAGACGAGACGAGACGAGACGAGACGAGACGAGACGAGACGAGACGAGACGAGACGAGACGAGACGAGACGAGACGAGACGAGACGAGACGAGACGAGACGAGACGAGACGAGACGAGACGAGACGAGACGAGACGAGACGAGACGAGACGAGACGAGACGAGACGAGACGAGACGAGACGAGACGAGACGAGACGAGACGAAACGAGACGAAGCAAGAAGAAACGAGACGAGACGAGACGAGACGAAACGAAACGAGACAAAACGAGACGAAACGAGACGAGATGAGGCGAGACGAGACGAGACGAGACGAGACGAGACGAGACGAGACGAGACGAGACGAGACGAGACGAGACGAGACGAGACGAGACGAGACGAGACGAGACGAGATGAGACGAGACGAGACGGCCTTTTAAGCATTCGAGACGAGACCGGGACAAGACTGTATATTTGGATCGAAATTTACAAAGAGTCAAATAAATAGAAAAATCCAACTTCAGGGTACAAATTACATTTTGACGTATTGAAAATATTTCGTTCCAATAATCCATAGGTTGTCCGGAAATCATATTTTTCAGAGGCCGGGGAGAGACTGCAAATTCAAAATTTTTACGCGAAAAAGGTGGGACCGAGGCGAGACTTAATTATACGAGAGACCGACAAGAGACGAGACTTACAAAAGGCTCGCCGAGTCTCGTCTTGTGGCCAGCCCTAAATTATATGGATGGTCTAAACAAAATAAGAAAAATTCAGGCAGACAAAAATAATAAAAAATCTACCTAAAAATGGTCAAAAAATCATTGATTCCAATTTTTTTTTTCGTGCAAATATAGACGCAAGTCCTATGTAAATAAAACAAAGAAGAGCTCGTTTCAGCCTTTAAAATACGCGCAGGGACATAACGCCCAATTTTTATTTCTGGGCATTAGGGCTCACTTAAGTGGGACATAATGCCCAAATTTTATTTAGGGTAGGTGTGGCTATCTTTTGGCACATTCGCTCGAATTTTCAAATTTTACATTTCTAGTTTTCTATTGTTATACTTTTGACCACTGAGTATTTACTTGGTTGGTGAAATTTTAAAATTCGCGTTAGTTTTTAAATTTCAACAATCAAATAAATACTCAATGATCAAAAGTATAACAATAGAAAATAAGAAAAAAATTTAAAATTTGAAAATTAAGTTTGTTAATTTTTTACACTTGTTGATGTTTGTAGTAGCCCGTATCGTAATGGTTAGTGCGTTCGACTGCCACGCTCACGCTGGAGGTCTCGAGCTGTTGCGCCACCCAATCTATTTATTTTTTATTTTTTGATATTTGTGAGAAAAAGGAATTAACCTCCGCTGTTGTTAGTTCCAATTTAAAAAGGAATAAGCACCCATGGGGTTTAATTCCCTTTTTTTTGGGGAAATAACTCTCGTGGGGGATAATTCCGTGGGCGGTAATGCCCATGGAACTAACCTCCGCGGATATATTTGCCCAAAAAAATAGGAAATAACCCCCGCGGGAGTTAATAAATGCTTCTACTCAAATCACTGTTTAATACAAACACTTTAAAAGCAGACCACCTGGGTGCAGTGTATTGGGGCCCCCTGACTTAAGCCACGCGTGTGTTAATTCCCAAAAAAAAAATGAAATAACACCCTCGGGGGTTAAATCCTTTTTAATGTGCTAATAAGGCTCACCACAAAAAAGAACTAAGACCCGCGGGTGTTTTTGCTATTGGGAATTGGCATTAAGACCCGCACTTCATACATATATGATTCTTAAATACTTTTACCCTAAACACTGTTTACTACAAACGCCTGCCAGGTGACTGAGCATACCCTTAGCGAACGACGGAGTCTTTTAAGTGGGACAGAGGACCCAAAAAGGGATTTCAAATCCTTAAACCTGCGAAGGGGGCCACCCAAAGTACTATTTAGTAAAAAAAAACTTTGAAAGCAGACCGACTAATACCATAGCCATAGATGCCTGCCAGATAGGGTTAATTTCCATTTTAAACCCACCCGAAAAAGGAATAAAACGCCTAAACGCCACGGTTGTTAGTTCCCAATTTAAAAAAGTATTAACACCCGCGGGTATTAATTCCTTTTTTTTTGTTCTGTGGCCGTTAATGAACTGCACCGACCGACTGACAACATAGGCGCCTGCCTGTCGACTGACCATACCCTAAGCGGAGCGACGGAGTCACGTGAGCGGGACAGAGGACCCAAAAATGGAGTTAAAATCCTTGAACCCGCGAAGCGGTCCACTCAAAGTACTGTTTAGTATACAAACTTTGAAAGCAGATCGACATTTGACTTATAACAACATCCGAGGGGGTTAATTCCTTTTTTTTTTTTGGGAAATAATACCCGCGGGGGATAGTTCCGTGGTATTTCATGCACTGCATCCCAAATAATAAGTTAGGAACAGTTAAATATTTTTGTTGACTTTGAAATGTTCCAAATTTTATCATTTGATGATTCTTATGTTGGAACATAACCCCCAATATTTTTATTTGAGCCGTGGGTCTCACTTGGATGGGACTTTAGTGAGACCTAAGGCCCAAAAATAAAAATTGGGCGCTATCTCCCTTGGCCTTATGTCTAAGATATTTTGGTACAAATTGGAAATCCTAAAATAAATATATTTTTTTTTGTTTTTGCTCGTAAGCCTAAATTTTTTAAGAATGGGTTGATGTTAATGTATAAAAAAAGTCTTATATGACGTATTAAAAACTTTTAAAATAGTGTCCTGAAAATGGGTACGTTCAGGAGACACAAGAGACTATATAATCAGTCAACTACATCATGTCGGCAGAAGTCACGACTGTCGGCGAGGGCTTGGCTTCGCAAGAAGCTAAGTCGCTAGGGATAAACACAAGCAATCCAGAATTAAAGAGACAGGAAAACACTCACAACCTTGCAGCAGCTCTTCATCCTGCACTAGATAGCTTGGCTATCGACGGTAGGAAGACCTCGAACGTACCTCCCTCTATAGGAAGTCAAACCTAGGACGAGCTATTGTAAGACTCGAGTCAAGAAGAGACTACGCTGAAGTCTACTGCACCCCTCAAAGCTTCGAGGCAACGCAGTAACTACAGATCCTCTAAGCGATTCGTGGGTGCTACTGAGAAAAAGGACCCAACTATCCTCAGTTCGAGAGACAAGGCCCTTCTGAAAAAACATACTGAATCCATTGACTCTGCCAAACAGTTGAACGTTACAAAGCCAGACAGCAAAAGAGTGGATGCAGCTGCATCTAGGTCTATCTCTAAAAAGATAAACCGTGAACAGGCCAGCAAAAACTCTAATGCTCGTCCCGACTCAAAGGCAATTTTGGCGACCTCCAGCAAGAAACAGCAAACCAACGCAACATCGAACCTGAAATGGAACGAGAAAGCATAGGTAGGCAACTCTTATGGGACGAAGCCAAGTTCGACCAAGAGAGCAAGATCGGAGGAGGCGGTTAATACAGAAGGTTCTAAAAAGCTTAAAACCATTAGTTCTGACACCACACCGATCGATCTGCAGGTGGCTATAATAAGACGGGACGACCTGGATAGGAAAATCACGGCAAAAAATTGGCGACATCTGAGAACGATAGTTCTGAAGAATATATCTTCGATGGAGCAGGATGGCGGAAAGGAGTTAAAGTGGTTTGCTGTGGGGACCGGAAATCCTTGGAGTTCTTCACTCGCACAATCACCAATAATGGTGAACTGTGGGAGGGTGCTCCTCTCGGGGTTCTACCCGTCACATCTCTTCCACTTCGCCAGCAAGTAAGAATATGGATTCCCCCTCCTGCCACGCATGAGGACTCATCTATAATCAAACTGATGGCAAAACAGAATAAGGAGTTCTCTGTACTAGAATGGAAGCTTCTGCAATCTAAGAAGAGTTTCAGCGGGGAAGAAATCTGACCTTCTTCTGAATGAGAAAGCAGTCGTGTTGAGATATGGTCTCGGAACCGTAAAGGTAAAGAGGCATAAAAGCAAAGGGGAGTCAAAAGCTGGTGTTGGTGCAAATTAATTTGAGTCACACTAAGGCAGCAACGTACGACCTAATGCTCTACATGTCTCAGTAGACCGTGGATGTGGCCTTAATTCAAGAACAATGGATTCGTAAGAACCAGGTACAAGGATTAAGGTCAAAAGACCACAACTTTTTCCACTCCACGTCAGAAGGTGATATAAGATGTTGTATTTTAGTTAAAAAGTCAATTAATGCTTTCTTTTTATCTAGGTACAGCAACGGGGATAACGTGGCAATCAGCGTTGAATCCAAGGAAGGCAACTTCATCTTGGTGTCATCGTACATGCCGGGCGATGAGGAAGACCCTCCATCAAAAACGGTCCGTGATCTTGTGGATTATACCACGGCACGAGGGACACCTTTGGTGTTGGGATGTGGTGCCAATGCCTTCCACACACAATGGGGTGGCAAAGATATCAACAAAATGGGTAAGTCAATTTTTGAATTTATTCTTTCTTCTAATCTTATATTATGTAATAGAGGGAATCACCCTACATTTATGACTACAAACAGGGAAGAACTTCTAGACCTCACTCTTATGAGTAACAATAATGAAATTTCTGTAGGCAATTGGAGTGTCTCTCCTGAGAAATCCTTCTCGGACCACTTAAGGATACTTTTCACCTTAGATATAAAACAAAAAGACATAAAGCATTTAAGGAACCCAACTAGAACAAATTGGACAGAGTACACAAAATGGTTGAACGAACGTATCAATCCACCAGGGGTAGAAACGCTTTCGACACCCTCATCCATTGACAATTATGTCCAAAATCTTACTAGTAAAATGAAAACTTAAGAAACGAAGAACAGGGGTCAGAAAACTTTTCAATAAAGCCAATCTGAGCAAAACAGAGGAAGACTGGAACTCATATTGAGCCGCACTTAGCTCATACACCAAAGAATTAAGAAGGTCCAAAAAAGATAAATGGGCTAGACATTGTGAATCTTTTAAAAGCAGAAGTGAGGCGGCGAGGCTTCGAAAGATCCTTGTATTCAATCCGATGATGCCGGGGTATATTAAACATCCCGATGGATCATGGTCGAACTCGAGCCAAGAAACACTTGAACTTTTTATGGAAACACATTTCCCTGGCTGCAGGAGCCTTGAAGACTCAGGTTATACACAATCAGACACTTTAGACTTTATTCAAACAACTCCAGAATTGGAACAGGTTATCACAGAGCAGAAGCTTATGTAGGCAATAAACTCATTCAAACCCTATAAATCAGCTGGACCAGATGAGATTATACCAGCATTTCTTTAACATGCTCTACAGATAATCACCCCATGGCTTAGGGTAATCTTCAAAAAATGTATTACACTTAGATACGTCCCTACCAACTGGAGAAAGGTTAAAGTGGTCCTTATTCCAAAAGCTGTAAAACTGACACACTCGACTGCGAAAGATTACAGACCGATCAGCCTCTCTTCGTTCGTCCTCAAGACGCTGGAGAGAATCATTGATCTGCATGTTAGAGACCTTCTCAACCCAAACAATCTGTACAACTTCCAACACGCTTACCTAAGGAAAGTCACTGGAGACTGCGTTGCATGAGGTCGTCTCTAAAACTAAGAAAAGTCTCAAGTATAAAGAACACACCTTGGCAGCATTCTTGGACATCGAAGGAGCGTTCAACAACGTAAAAACAGAGTCCATTAAATTTGCCCTGGAAGAAGTTGGAGTTGAAACTGCCATTGTGGACTGGATTTATACCATGCTCAATGGCAGAATCATTAACTCGCAACTTGGAGATATTATTGTCGAGAAAACAGTTACAAGAGGTGACGTGAAATAAGGCCCAACGAAATAAGACCAAATCCCAAATTTGGCCTTATTTCGCTTTAAAATTGGAAATAAGACCAACTTGGCATTATTTCTATTTCCAAAACGAAAAAATTTCATTTGGAAATAAGACCAAGAATTTGTTTTTATGAAAACATTCAGTGATAACAGAAGCTTTGAAAGCAGACCGACTGACAGCATAGGCGCTTGCCAGGCGACTGAGCATACCCTAAGCGAACCGAAGGAGTCACGGCTCACGTGAGCGAAATAAGGCCAAATTTTTGATATTTGGCTTTATTTCGTTATTGGACCTTATTTCACGTCACCGTTACAAGAGGCACACCACAGGGTGGGGTAATCTCACCTCTCCTCTGGGTCCTCGTTGAAAACAAAATTCTAACAAGACTTAGGAATCAGGGCATTGAAATTGTAACCTATGCAGACGACATAGTAATTTCGATATCGGGTAAGTACCTTACCACCATCAAAGATTTTATGGAATATGCACTTTAAGAACTATATTCTTGGGCAGCACAAAACGGTCTGGGAGTTAACCCTACAAAAACTGAACTAATTCTGTTAACCAAGAAAAGGAAATTAGAGGATTTTACCCCTTCCAAGCTTAATTGAATTCCACTGAAACTTTTCATAGAAGCTAAATATCTTGGAGTAATCCTTGATTCCAAGCTAACATGGAAACGTAACACAGAGTAAATAATGGAAAGAGCACTCTGTGCTTTCTACACATGCAAAAAAACATTTGGTACGCGTTGGGGTATGCAACCACAAGTCATACAACAGTGGATGTACACGGCAATTGTTCGTCCCATACTTATCTATGGTTAGGTCGTGTGGTGAAAGGCTGAAGAAAAAGTTAGCTATCTCAAAAACCTGGGGCCGAATTACGTCTTCAGTGAACGAGTGAGGAACTTTTACACGTTATCGAACTATCGAGTTATCACATTGGTATGATGTTATACGAAGTATCACGTATCGAATTGAGTTCGTATTGTACTAGGATAGTTCTAGTACATTTTCCTAAACGTCAATATTCCAAACTTTTTATTGGTCGATTGCCACAGCTGCTTGTGTTGGGCTCATGTTTTGTTTACATTTGCCTTTGGAATTTAATTTGGCCAAAAATATTTGTTGGCTAAATCGAATTATTGTACCTTAAAAGCAAGCAAGAATAATTTTCTGGGTGATGTTTAATTTATTTTAATTTACCCTGAAACACCATTAACTGATATTGTAGAGAAATATTTGCAGAATAGAGAATAATTTTATTTTTCTGCCATTTTACTGCTCACTCGTCTACCTAGCATCTATCGTATGCAAAAACACTCGTTCACTGACGAGGAAATGCCAAAAATCAAATTCGATACTCGATACTTTACTCGATATCTTAAGGTAGAACTATAATAATCGGTGGCTGTCGGTAGCTAATGTCAAAACAGAACGAAAAGTAGCGTTCCGAAACGTCAAATTGACATGTAACCTATAATTCGCTTAAGTAGTTTGAAGTTGTACCAATGATTTCCCCTCCAGTAGCTGATGATCTTCTTGCCATTGCAGCACTCACTTTATTGAGAAATTTAATAAAATTTTAAAGAAAAACTTTGCACACAGCTCGTATAAAATCGAGAATTAACTGGAATAACAAATGTAATTATTTTCAAATTAATTATTGTTCTAATTCGATTGAACAAAAACTTTGCAGCAGAACAAAGATATTTTTGTTTTAGATGCAGTTTAAACTTTGCTTCACAAAAAATTCACAACACAAAACCCGTGCAATTTTTTTTTTTTTATTTTGATTTCTGTTATCTGTCAGTTTACTTTCGCAAGAGCGCTCGATGAGCGCTGTCGCTACCGATAGCGAAAGTTAACGAAAACTTAACGAAAATACCAAATCGCAATTATGGGCGGATCATATCAATTCTTTGTATTCGCTCAGTTTCGTACGACCGCGTAAGCTGACTTCTTTCTATTATAGTTATACCTTTACCCGGGGTTTAGACAAGTGAGTAGAACTAGTAGCATTTGTATCATAGTGTTAGTTTTATGGATGTATGTGTGACTAGTAGCTCTCTGCGCGTTTTGTCAACTAGTATGATTTTTTTAAAATATTTCATACAGAAAAATATACAAATTATGGAAACTATGGAAACAAAACAAATAAATGAAAAAAATACACTACACTAGTAGGATAACTGGCAGGCTACTCGCAGGCAAAAATATTATACTATGGCTCTCTCCTATTCTGATACACTAACACACATAAACGCTACTAGTTCTACTCGCTTGTCTAAACCCCGGGTTAAGAAGGAATCCCAATTGCAAATAATTCAGTAACGTATTGCTCACTCACTGATGCCGTAATTCGGCCCCTGAACAAGGTACATAAACTAGCTTGTATAGGAATAACGGGGGTACAGAGTTCTACGCCACAAGCAGGGCTGGAAATTATTCTAAATCTTCCAGAACTCTGGACGAGTAGCACAGCAGCCAAAAGTGCACTTCGACTTAAAGAAATGAGCTCTTGGAAGCATCTTGCAAATAAAGCATCTTGCAAAGGTATGACACAGTGGCCGAACTTGATATGATGTACGACTACGTACTACCCATAATAGATTTTAAATTAAACTTCTCCATTTTAATTCCCGAAAGACATGGATGGGAACCTAACTCACTAATTAGTGAACAAGGTATCCCGTTCAACACCGATGGGTCAAAAATCGAAGAAGGATCAGGGACAGGGGTGTTCTGTGAACCTCTCAATATTAGAAAATCATACAAACTCCCAGATGAGTGTAGTGTCTTTCAAGCTGAGATTTACGCTATTAAAAAAGTGGCATAAATTGTACAGAAGAAAAAACTGAGCTCGTCAGAGATCACATTTTTCGTGGACAGCCAAGCTGCTATCAAAGACAGTGGCAAAATGCCGAGGCGTACTGGAGAAAATTTGTTACTCCAACCAAGTCATATTCGCTGGTAATATAGATGGGAATGATAGCAGATGAACTGGCAAGGAAAGGGTCATTATCAAATAGAAACAATAGTAGCCAATTATTTACGGGGCCTGAGATCCCGATCGGTGTCATTAAAAGGAAAATTGACCTAGTAACGGCAATGCAAATCAGTAACTCCTGGATTTCCAGGAACGACTGCGTTATCTCTAGAAGTTTATGGCCTAGAATTAAAGAAAAGGAAACTCAGTATATTTTATCGATCAGTAAAAAAAAAAAATAAGAATCTTTATAGGGGTACTAACGGGTCATTGCGCCATTGGCACAATGGCCACCAGAATAGGCGCTTTCGCACCCGATTTCTGTAGGAGCTCAGGAGTAAACTTTTTGAAAGCTGGCCAATCACAGAATAGAAACTTGCCTTACTTGCAAGTCCCCTTAGGCCAGTGGCGGATCCAGGGGGGTGGCTTTAAGGTCTAAAGCCCCCCCACAGGCAGTTCTTAAAATTGATTGAAATATAGAAATCAGAATCAGGAGTCAGAAAAAATAACCAGGCTGGGGCTACGCAATTTATATGCTACGTATTTTTTTTCTAAGCCTCAAATTAATTAGTTTTGGGCTAGGGATAATTGACAGAAAATTGGGACGAAAAAAAAACCAGCTCGCCAGTAGGGCTTGACAAGAATTGGACAAGAAAATGTGGTCGGGGCTAAGCAAATAATTCCTTTAAAACTTACCTTACTCCAGAAAATTTTTGCGCTTGACTCAAGGGACTGTCAAGTCCAAGTTGGGGCTAAAGCTTAAAGAGATAATCGAAAAAAAACGGGGTCGGGGCTTAACAATTAACATGCCAAACGAAAAAATAATTCACCCTATGAACTTCGCTAATTTTGCAAAACAAACGAAATTGGGGCTAAAACCCGTGAAGAATTTGGGAAAATCTGAGTTTTTTCTGGCCACTCAGAAAATCATGCGTGTGAATATTTGCAGTCCCTCTAGACTGACATTCAAATTTACTGACAGATTTTTTTTCTGGTGGTTCAAAGCTTGACGTAGCTGAAAATTGAAGGTATATACATTTTTTTTCTATCTCCACTTAAAAATATTTTAAATGTTAAATACTACAGATGTTATTGTATGTAATATTGAAATCATTTTAAACCGGGGATAGAAGCCGATATAAATGCACAAGAAACAAGGCTATTCTAAAAGGAAAAGTGGGAATGCCAAAATTCAATTATTTATATAACTGTAGATTTTCACAAAAAAAAAACCTTTAACCTAAACTGAAACTTTTTTATATTAGTTATGTATAAATTATAAAAATATATAAATTATAAAATAAAATCAACATCGTCACAATAGTTAAAATAATTTGTTCTCAAGGGAAGTGTTTTTCCCTTTTCACTCTCACAACGAATGTTACATTTCCTCGTCACTCGAAAACATTAAAAATAAAAATAATTTCAAATAGAAAGAAATATAATAATTTATTATTATTTTAAAATGGCAGTTATCAATAAGATTTTAGAATGATTATTACGATCAAGTGTTCTGAACGCTGCACTGATAGACCAAGAATCTACAGCAAATTTTGGGAGTAGATTGCTAACTCAAATATGAGTATGATGGTTTATAGGTGCATATATCGCGGTATCAAAAGAACCGTCTGGCAGGTTTCTTTTTCAGCCTTTGGCGGGGGTGGGAGTTTGAAAATAGCGATTTTCCAGTTTATTTTTTCATAGGTATAACCACTTCAATAAATTTATAAATTATAATAATGTGATGCTCTGTCATTTTCTTTAAGTCAAAATCTTGGCAATCCGACCAATAGAACTCAAGATATAAGGTTTTTAAGCGAACCTTAATCGATTTTGTTGGAGATTTTGTTTTGTTGATTTTTTGTGTTTTATAATTCTCCAAGAAAAAGACGATAAGGTCCTCTTAAAAAGATTATATTTTGAGTTCTATTGCTCGAATTGCCAAGATTTAAATTTAATAAAGTGGTAATACCTCTGACAAAATAACTGGAAAATCGCTATTTTCAAACATCCACCCCCGCAAAAGGCTGAACATGAACCCTGAGAGACGGTTGTTTTTGATACCGCGATATATGCACCTACAAACCATCATACTCATATTTTGGTTATCAATCCACTCCCAAAATTTGCTGCGGGCTCTTAGGCTATGAAGTTTAAATGGCAGAATACATTCGTTTAACTAGAACAACAGAATTATCTAAGTTCAAGGTTTACTTTGAAACCGAATCAAGTGCTGAACTTAAGATTAAACATAAATTGTTTAATTTGTGAAACTGGCCATTAATGTCTCAAACTGGATCTACCAAGCCCCCCCCCCCCAGAGCCTTATCCTAGATCCGCTACTGCCTTAGGCTGGTTTTTTCAGTCAAAGTTGAACATAACTTGTGGATTTTTATTTTCAACTTGTGAATTTGATTTCATTCACTCAAAGTTGACGTTTTTAACTTTCGATTTTTAACTCTAGAGCTGATCAACTTTAGATTTTCTCAACTCCCGGAAAGAGTAAAAGTTGACCGAGCAAACTTAGCAGTTTAAATATAATTGTTGTTTTTTTTTCTATTTTTCTTTTGAAAGCTTTTGCGCTTCAGCTAACCCAAAAAGATATCAAATAATATTCTAGTTAAAATTTACCGAATTTTTTGGAAAATTGGCCATCAACTTAGAAAAGATAGAAATGACGAGGTTTTGTACGTTAAGAGAAGACAGTACAAGAAGTTGCTATTGGAATTCAAAAGAGGGACGACCGTGACCTTATTTTGCGTGTTCGTCTCTCAAAACCAACAAAAATGATATTGCTCAAATGCACCATTGTCAATACTTTTAGAGGAAACGGCAATAATCAAAAGTAACTTTCATTTCCGATAATTAAGAACATATTTTTCAGCCTATGGTAGATTAGTTAGAAACTATTTCTTCATTGGAAGATGAGTGAAGATTAAAAAGTTCTTACAAAACAAAAAAACATTTAATGAATAAAAACTTATTCACTAAAATGTATCTTTGACTTAAATATTCTTTCCATACATGTTTAAAAAATATCGGGTTTGAGATTTCAGCAAGACAAAGACAGTCTTCTTTTCAATTTCCAATTTCTGTTGAGCGACGCACGGCTACTCAAATATTCGCTTCTTGTCCGCTTTTGTGGATTGGCTCGATTTATTCTGTCTGTCCCAATCCTTATTAGAAAAAATATCTATGATTTTGTCTAGAATAAGAAAGGATCTCACAAAACCACACGAATCGTTCAGCGCTACGACGAAATTTTATCTTATCCAAATAAATTAATGAGTATAAACGAAAGCGATGCGTCTCGCCATATTAAACCGATGACCAACGAAAGATTCTTTGTCGCGGTAAATGGTTTGTGTTGGCTTAAATTCACAATTTAACACAAAAAACACATACAATTTGACAGAACTTCAATTTAATTGACTGAAAAGTTTTATTTTCACAAATATCCCAAGGATATTCTTCAAACGGGAAGTTGATCAACTTTAGATTTTCAACTGCGGAGTTAGGAAAAATGGTAGTGAACAAAAAGAAATTTCAACTTGCGCTAAAACTCTCGAGTTGAGGTCAACTCTCAAGTTGGGCAACTTGAGAGTTTGCCTCAAGTTGAGCAATAGTGAAGAAAAAAGCTCTTAGTCAACGTACCCAATAAAATATTTTTTTAAGCAAACTTATCTATATAGAATTTTCAATT
Organism: Melangyna quadrimaculata; assembly: GCA_949320155.1. Lineage (NCBI taxonomy): Eukaryota > Metazoa > Arthropoda > Insecta > Diptera > Syrphidae > Melangyna > Melangyna quadrimaculata. Next base: position 439,480,796 of record OX439483.1, read on the forward strand.
TAATTTTTTTTTTAAGTTAAAAAAATCATCAACCCATTCTCAAAATATTTAGGCTTACCAGCAAAAATATCAAACAAAAAATAAAAAATTATGGTAATTTTTGGATGGGTCCGCCAACTTTTATCAAAATATGGTTTTTAAGCAATCATTTTGAAGGCTTTGCGCGCCTCTTGTTCTTTTTATTTACACATGACTGCAGCTATCTTTTAACAAAAAAAAGTTATGAGCAGTTTAGTAAAAAAAAATTAATAATCAATGATTTTTTGACTTTTTTTTTAGGGTCGTTTTTTATCATTTTTGTCTGCTTAAATTTTTTTATATTTTTTTTAAACCATCCATTCTAATAGAAAATTTAATTTCCAACAATCATGTAGGTAAGTAAAATGTTCAAATTTTGGCAAAATTTTCGAGTTACACCAGAATCATTGCAAAATAACCAGTGTGACCATTCTCTTAAGTTCCAAGATACACATATTCAATAATAAAACTTGTGAACAGAACTGTTCCTATATTCCTTTCATATTCAGGTATATTAAATAGCCTTAATAGAGCAAGTAAAAATGGGACTCTGGGGCGTATACGTACTGCTTTTGTAATTCTATAGAAATACAGACAATACAAGAAAAATCGATTTGAATTTAATTTTTATCCCATATTTAAAATCAAAACCGTTTTGATAATTTGTATTCGCTAACATACAAATCATCACATACCTAATGCGTATACTTGTTCATTTTATTGCATTTTGATAAAATAACTTTGGTCTTGATGTGGGAATAAAACAATGAACTCGGGTTTTCGAAAAGTCAGCCGTTGAGCGCTCACTATACCATTGGATACACAATACACATTAATTGCCATCAGGAATTTTGTATTTCAATAATGAGGCTTGCTTAAAGGCTCAAGTATCACATACCATATAACAAAGTGCTTACCAGACCCTGATTGCGAGCACCCTAGAGGTGATAACCTAGTTCTCCTAAATGCCTTTGGACCATTCCTGTGTGTTAACCATAAAATTATAGACAAAGAGGTGAAAGGAAGTCTTATGCAGACAACACACAAAATGTTTCAAAACTTTAAGCGAAAATTCATCCACAAAAAATGAAAATAAAAATTAAAAAATAAATTATATATAAAAATTTAACCACTTGGTATGCATTCGTTTGTTGAATGCGGTTTCTAGTTTCTCCATATTTTGGTTAGAAATGGCCTTTGCAAATGGCCCGGTTTGCACTTTGGTGTATTGCAATGTTTTTATTAAAGTATAGGTTCACCCTGGGAGTTTTCGAAATTACGGGGGCATACTTTGGGTTGAAAACAAAAAGGCCAACAGTGCTAGATTCATTATCCTTTTTTTTGTATGCTGTCCGAAGGTAGGTGAACACAAGGTAAGGGTAGCTTCTAGGTGTTTGTTGGAAAGCTTACTCTCGTCCTACTTTTGTAAATGAATGTCTGACCAAGCGTCAGAAGCAAAACGAGAATAATATTCAAAACGCAAGTAAGAAAAATAATAATATGAAATTATATTCAGGTGCAATCTCTCAGCCAACACCTCAGGGTGTGCTGTGTCTGAAATGTAATTGCATCGTTTCGAAACAGCAGCGAGGAAACAGCACTTATGTACATATGTATAATGTATATACTAATGCTATGAACGAATAGACCAAATGGTGTACCATTCATTTTTACCCATTCTTATTTTTGTTTGCAGTTGAAAAAGCTGTGGAGAGTTAATACTAGGGGCTTCAAAAACTCATTGTGTTATGGTTAGTTTAATGAGTAAAAAAGTGGCAACAAAGGTTTTGTTGTTAAAATAAATCTTAATGTGAGTGTTTGGTTTTGTTTAAATACTGAAATGGAAACTGAAAATATTTAATTTTGGTTTATTTCAAAATCGATATACGAGTGCAATACAAAAAGCGTTCTTAAATTAAAACTTTGTCATGGTAGGTTAATTTTGTGAGCATAACTATCTACTATTTACTTAAAAAAATAATTTTGTTGAAGGACTCGAAGGAATAGCTAAGACGGTCACATTAGTCACTTTATAATTAAACGAATGATTGTTATATCTCAAAAACAGTCACAAAGGAGAATGGGCAAAGTGGTCACTCAACAGTAATGTGTTGTATGTCGTTGAAAAGGTAATTTTACTGACTTCATTTCATTGTATGACCATGAAGCTCTAAACTATGGGGTTCGTGAGATATTCGGAATCAAAGCACCGAAAAAGACAATAATGCATTTCTTCATTGGTAGTGTGTCCTCATACCTACATTAATCTGTGATACATCGTTGAAAAGATAATTTTGTGTACTTTATTTTTGTATATAGCCGTGAAGACGTAGAACATAGGGTGGAAGAGATATGTGGGCATACAAATCGGCAAATATAACAACAATGCAATTCTTCATTTGGTACTGGTCTACCGACTCAACAGTAATGAGTCATACGTCGTTGTAAAGGTTATGGCATTTGCTTCATTTCATTATATGGCAGTTAAGCTCTGAACCATGGGGTTTGTAAGATATTCGGCTCTTAAGCACAAAAAACAGCAATAATGCAATTCTGTGCATTGGTAACTTATCAACCAAGTCAACAACTATGAGTCATGTGTCGTTGAAAAGGCTGTTGCGTGTACTTCTTTTTATTATATTACCGTTAAAGTGTAAATAATGGGATTCGAGAGATATGTGCCAAAAACGCTGAAAAGTGCAGTAATGCAATTCCGCACTGGTAGCTGGTCTTTCAACTCAACAGAAATCTCTCTTATATCTTTGAAAACGCTATTGCATGTACTTCATTTTGCAATATGCCGTTTAGCTGTAGACCGTTTGTCTAGCGTTTATTGCGTGGATTTTCATAGCAATGCTTACTCTGAAGTAAGTGCGGTTTAAGATGGAGTCAGTGCTTAGACCCTAGGGCCTCTCATTTTGCGAATTTCCTACGGAACTTCATTTTTGTAAAGTATTTTTTGAACCCTGCTACCTAATCAATAAAAGCCACATAACAAAATTAAGTACACCTAATTTTCATTTACCATGGACTTATTATTGTTGAGTTTGTTGAACAGTTACCAATGCAGAATTTTATTTTTGCGTTTTTTTGTGCTTAAAAGCCGAATATCTTACGAACCCCATGGTTAAGAGCTTAACTGCCACATAATGAAATGAAGCAGATGCCATAAGCTTTTCAACCACGTATGACTCATCACTGTTGAGTTGGTAGACCAGTACCCAATGAAGATGTGCATTTTTGTTATATTTGCCTATTTTGATGGACAAATACCTCTTGAACCCCACGGTCTACAGCTAAACGGCATATTGCAAAATGAAGTACATTCAATAGCGTTTTCAAAGATATAAGAGAGATTTCTGTTGGTTTGAAAGACCAGCTACCAGTGCGGAATTGCATTACTGCATTTTTCAGCGTTTTTGGCACATATCTCTCGAATCCCATTATTTACTTTTTAACGGTCATATACTAAAAAGAAGTACACGCAACAGCCTTTTCAACGACACATGACTCATAGTTGTTGACTTGGTTGATAAGTTACCAATGCAGAATTGCATTATTGCTGTTTTTTGTGCTTAAGAGCCGAATATCTTACGAACCCCATGGTTTAGAGCTTAACTGCCATATAATGAAATGAAGAAAATGCCATAATTACAACGACGTATGACTCATTACTGTTGAGTCGGTAGACCAGTACCAAATGAAGAACTGCATTGTTGTTATATTTGCCGATTTGTATGCCCACATATCTCTTGCACCCTATGATCTACGTCTTCACGGCTATATACAAAAATAAAGTACACAAAATTATCTTTTCAACGATGTATCACAGATAAATGTAGGTATGAGGACACACTACCAATCAAGAAATGCATTATTGTCTTTTTCGGTGCTTTGATTCCGAATATCTCACGAACCCCATAGTTAAGAGCTTTATGGTCATACAATTAAATGAAGTTAGTAAAATTACCTTTTCAACGACATACAACACATTGCTGTTGAGCGGGTAGACCAGCTCCCATACATTTTTGCCCATTCTCCTTTGACATTTTAATTTAAAACTTTTCCCTCAAAAAGGATGGTTTAAACATTTTAAAAACAATTTTAACCATGAAAAAGAATCCAAAATTTACATTTTTATTTATTTGTTTAACAAAATGGCTTCTAACTTTTGTCGGAGTAAACATTTTCGTATGAAATCAGAACTGGTCAGAGTTTTGAGTTTCAAAATTTTAAAATTTTATGAAAGCATATGTATTGCAAAGGTTCGCAAATCAAATTTATTTGCTTTATTCAAACTGAACAACAATTACCTTACAAAATTAAAACACCTTTATTTCACGTCGAATACTTTACTTCTAATACTTTTATTATAAGCAAGCACAAGTATGCAACCGACGACCGACGTTTACCTCGCTTTTAAAATCAAACCGTCGCTTTCGGACAAGTGGTCGGGTATTTATATCCGAGAAAAAGCTACCTGAACCTTCTAGGGTTCTGGAATTTGCTAGAATGTGCCTTTCCTCCACAAGTCCACAAGTATCTCAAAAGCACTCGACCAATTATGATTATAGCAGTTCCAGTGGTTAAGGCATTGAATAGCATTAGTTAAATTTTACTTTTGTTTAGAGATGGCGCGCACAGATGTACTAATTTAATCGGTTATAGAAGAATAAAAGATGTAGTTGTTTGCATAAATGGACGTATTTACCACAGCATGTATGTTCTGTACAAAATTCTATATTTCAGATTATCAAGAATTACATTAAAACTTTGAAGTTAATAATTGATTTGGCATCCTTAGCTGTAATAATTTTTGGAACTCTGTTTGACATCGATCTTATAAGGTTTTCCCAACCTTAGCATCATGAAACCACATCTAACAAAACTTTTCAACAATCATAAGTGTTTTTGCCTTAATAGCCCAGTCGGAATGAGCATTTGCCAAGGAACAAATAGTACTGCACACTTTTCTTTCAGAACTCGTTAGAGGGGGTCATTAGGCATCCTTGAGTGTTTTGTCGGGAAAGTTGCTCTCCTGCTAAAACCGCCATCTTGGATTTACTAAAGTACTAGTTTTTATTATTAGAAACAAAAAAAACTTTGAATATAAAAAAAAATATTGAAAAACAATGGCAAAACTTACAATCTCATCCAATATCTCTTTTTAAAGCCAGATATCCATTCTTTTATTTGATGTTTAAAAAATTTGGTTTTCTTTATAATTTTTTGAAAAATAAATTTTTCAAACTTTTTTTTGTAAATTTTACGTAATTTAGTAATATTTTTGATTTTAAAATTCAACACTCTTTATAATTTCTAGCCGGTTATTGAAAACGGGGTGGACTTAAGAACTTTATTGAAATTTATAAAATCAAAAGGCACGGTAGTGCCCAGCCAAGTACTGGCACTACACCCTTTTTACAGGATCAAACTCAGGCGATTTTCGGCCCCTCTCTAACTTCAGTACCAATAAAGTCAGAAACTGCTAAGTCAGCATTTGCTAAGCTCACCAGGTTAAGGACACTCACAAAATTTCAATTCTTTAGCATTAGGGGTTCCCGAGATATAAGACTGCAAAAATCACAAAAACCGTAACTGACTGACTGACTCACTCACTGACAGATCATCAAAATTATGGAGCACTTCCCGACATCGTAGAATGTTATAATTTCGCACAACGGTAGGCCTTGTGGAGTATACAAAGGAAAAAATTTAAGATTTTCCATTCAGGGGGCGTGGTAAGTCAGTAATCATTAAATAACAGATTTCTCTGATAATTTTGAGGTTCTTCCATATTACTCTACTTAAAATATTTGATATTAACATTAATTAAATAAGAACTTGGCGTGCTTTAAGATCTCACTACATTTTACAGCTGACTTGTTACGCAACGGTTTTTGCATATAGAAGAACATGGCTCCTTTTTTAATATTTATGTTTTTGTTGTGATTGAAAATTACAAAATCTACTTATATATGTAGGTATTTTAAAAAAAATAGTTTTTGTGTATTTAAGTGTTTAAACTTGGGATCTTTGAAAATACGAGAATTTTCATATGCTTTTCTATCGGAGACTATCGTTGGGTATACCCTAAACTCTTTCCCGCACCACCGTAGAGGTAGATTACTATACTCTGTTCAACAAAAATTCTCAGTACAGGGAAGATAGTACGTTTGTATCTCTGGTCGCATTGGCTTGCATATCCCTATTTCAAGTAAAAGCTCTCAGAGGGTTTCCGTACTTAGCATTAAGTAAGTAAGTAAAGTAAAGTAAATTCATTTATTTCCATTTTGAATAGTCAATTGTATAACAATATTATGAATTTTTTTAGCTGTGTGTCCTGATTTTGATACGTGCAAAAGAAAATAAATATTTAACTGAAATTGATTTTTTTTTAATTTACACTCCAATTCTCTCGTTTAAGTGTAATATGGGGATTAAGATCCAGGAAGAATTTTGAATCCTTCTAAAAAATTGTTAGTCTTAAGGCTCTTTGAATAATTTTAGTCAAAAAATCAACCTTATTTTTTGGTTCATTCGTTTAAAAAAACCTTGAAAAACAACCAAGTACCTCATAAAATCGTTAAAAATGGTATGCACAAAATCAAATAATAAACAGTTAAAGACATTTTCTCATGAATTTAACAATTTTTCCAAAAGAAAGTGTTCTAACCGAAGGGAAAAATGTTCAAATTCGAGACTATCAGGACGAAGGCCATAGCAGTCGCTGTGAAGGTCACAACATTGGACTAAGTATGCAGCTACTTTCGATAGAAGGAACTCATTGAAAAAACAACAAACCGCTAGCAAACATGGCTGCAATACCTCAAGAAAGACAACGCATACTCCGAAAAGCCTCAAATTCAACATTATCAGTCAGCAAAATCAATGTTAAAACCGTAGTTAAAGCCACCAAAAATGCTTTTTGTCAGATTGTCCGGGAAGGCACACATTTTAATCATCTAAAAACATAAAAAGATCCACCAAAATCAGGCTGGTACAGATCTTATTCGTAGGCCTTTAAAGTTTAAAAAAAATGATCAAAAGCCAGTCTCGTCTGGTCTCTTCTCGGTCTCGTTATGCGAGACCGAGATCGAGACCGAGACTTTTCTCGTCTCGTGGCCAGCCCTAGTTTTTACTAAGATGCTGGTTTCTTTAATTTTAATATCTTGAAAAGTAAAAGTCCTAGAACCACGCGGTTTTCAGTGTTTGACTAAAAATTAAAAAGGCCATTGAGTTTTGAAAATAAAAATAGTACTTTATCAAGAAAAATTTTGAAAAAAATTAGTTTTTTTTTTTTTTGTTTTTTTTTTTTCAAAATTTTGACTTTAAAAATTAATTTTTCAAAAACTGTTGACTCGAACAACTTTATTTAAAAATAATATTAAAGAAAAGACTTTTAGCTTTTCAAAATGCTATAGCATGGCTCTGTATGTATTACCGTTATATTTTAATGTTTTGTTTCTGTTTTGTTTCTTATTTAAGTGAGTTTTCTTTGAAAATTGGCCCTCCCGTCGAAACGGGGGGAAAAAGACCCGCCCCTCCCATACGATTTTATTCTTGGCTTAGTCCAACCTACACGCCCTAGCCTTTTGTGACACATTATGCAAATCACGCTGTATAAAAAAATTAATTTAAAAACTAAAAACAAATTTTGTGTGATTTAATTTTCAAACTAATTGTTTGACTCTATAGAAAAGTTTATTTCAAGTGTCAAGATGAATTTATGAGTGAGTGAGTTTTTGATCGAATTTCGGCCAGTGGGCGATATACTGTACGTACACAAGCATAATAGACAGATTAATCAGTTAGAACCTACTGACGAGGAAGGCATGAATGAAGAAAGGATAGCTTTTTTTTCTTATATTTTTCGTTCTTGTCCTTTGGATACTGTAAGAATGAAGCAATATGATGGTAGAAGTTTGGTGTCAGTGCAGTTTTTGTCTATTTTTTCGTTGTCGCGCCGAATTTTTCACGTTGGTATGTGAGAGCCTTTAGGCTTTATTTGTGTAGATGCAGGTAGATATTGTTCATCGTGATCTTCCCATAATAAAATACGCAAAAGCCGTAGCATAATATTGTTTAAATACCTTTACCAAGATGTTGAGTAACCCCCTCGCACTGAATATGAAACGTAGAATGAATATAAGATCAGGACCTGAGTAGAAGAGAGGGTACAAAATAGACTCCGATAGAAAAGCACATGAAAATTCTCGTTATTTCAAAGATCCGAAGTTTAAACACTTAATACAAAAAAAACTAATTTTTAGGAAATACCTAAGTAGTTTTCGTAATTTTCAATTTTCTAAGGAGTTAAAGCATTTAAGTCCACCTAGTTTTCAGCAATCGGCTACAAATTATTAAGAGGGTTGAATTTTAAAATCAAAAATACAACTTAATTACGTAAAATTTACAACAAAAAAAAGTATAAAAAAAAAAAAAAATTTTTTTTCAAAACTTTGAGTTTGAAAATTTATTTTTCAAAAACTTTCACTCAACTAAAAATTTTTAAAAACCAAATAAAAGAATGGAAAGCTGGCTTTAAAAAAAGAAATAGCAAGAGTTTGTCAGTTCTGCCATTGTTTTTCAATACATTTTGTATATTTAAAATTTTTTTTGCTAATATAAGAAACTAGTGTGAGTAAATCCTAGATGGCGGCTTTCGCAGGAGACCAATTTTCCCGACAAAAAAAAAAAAAACACAGAGATGCCTTATGACCCCCTCTAACAAGTTCTGAAAGAAAAGTGTGCAGTACTATTTTTTCCATATCAGGTAATTTTTTTGTAGATAGCAACTGGGCCAAAAATACTGGGTCGCAAATGGGGCATATTCATAGTCGAAGATAGACCCAGGTTTAACTATACTACAGTTTAAGACAATTTTGGCTCAATGAATACAGACCTATTGTAATTACAAATTGTTGGTTTTATATTTTTATAAGATAATTAACTTGGTATACTACACAAATAGCTTCAAATATTTTGAAATTATAAACTTAAAAAAATAGAATCAACGTCCGAAAATTCAACCAAAGCTATGTTTAACTTAGACCCAGGCTTAAAATGACTATGAATATGCCCCAATATGTATATAATTTAGTTGACAACCTCACCCTTCACTTACAAAAAAATGTTACTTCTAGAGATGTGGCAACCCTTAAGATTTTACCCAATTTAGGCCTATTTAAATGTCCGTGAAGTAAGCATAACAAAAGTCAGCATCTCATTTTTTTTTTTGGAGTTCTTATCGCATGCACCTGAGTTCTATAGTTCCTGATAGTTTTCCAAAATAGTTCTGTTTGATTTCATCGACAAAATTGATTTTAAAAAGTGAGATGCTAAATTCACGCCAGCATATCATTTTTTGAAATATCATATAAAAATACTTTTTTCCGCTGTAGGACCCCTAGACTCAGAGTTCCTCATACCCAACAAAATTAGTTCTATGACAGTCAGCCAGAAAAAAATTAAAACTAAAAAAAAAATTGAATTAAAAATAAAGTACTTTCAATACAAAAAATGCTAAATAACGCAAATTTTGATGGTAAAATCCAATTTTTCAAATTAAATACGTGGACTGAAAACGTTTACAATATAATCCTTAAGTTATTTTTTTTTTAACGCTTTCCTAACAAAAATAAAGTATTTTTTTTTTTTAATTTTAAAAGGGAATTTTCATGAGTTTTGATCAACTTCCTTGAGATGCCAGCATTTTTTTGGGAGTTCCAGCCCATTTATCGAACTCTACATATATATATAATGCGTTTATAGTATAATCCGCGGAGTTCCCGTTTTTAGCACGTTTCTAACAAAAAATATGATTTTTTTTTCTATGTAGAGCGCTTTTTCGCGGATTTTGGTAAACGACCTTGAGATGTTAGCATTTCTTCGGGAGTTCCAGCCCATTTATCCAACTCAACATATAGACATAATGGCGCAAAATTTTAAGCAATTAAAACCAGCTCTAAATCACTTTTAAAATGGGAGTCGGCTCTAAAAGCTCTTTTTAAAGCGAGAGTCGACTCTTTCGTAATTTTAAATGACATGAAGTATAGTTTAACGTTAAACCACTCCTCTAACTTTAAAAGCAGCAAATCGCTTGTTTAACTGAACTTGTTTGTTTATTTTAACTTGTTTGTTTATTTTAACATTTTTTTGTTTTGTTGTGTTTCTTGTCTTCATCTGTCAAATTTGTGCCTGTTCAACCTTAGTTTGCTTACGTTACTTTGCGGAGTCCACTTTAGTTAGATGAGTTGTTTAACGTGTTTAAAATTACAAAATAGTTAGACAAGGTTTCACAACTAAACAACTACGTTAACTAGAGCCGGTTTTATTCCTTAAACGAGCAATGTTTAAAATTTTGAGCCAATGCGTTTACAGTATAATCCGCGGAGGTCCCGGTTCTAACGCTTTTCTAACAAAAAATATGATTTTTTTTTCTAATTGGAGTGCTTTTTCGCGCATTTTGGTAAACGACCTTGAGATACTAGCATTTTTTTGGGAGTTCCAGCCCATTTATCGAACTCAACATATAGACATAATGCGTTTACAGTATAATCCGTGGAGTTCCCGGTTCTAACGCTTTTCTAACAAAAAATATGATCTTTTTTCTATTTGGAGCGCTTTTTCACGGATTTTGGTAAAGGACTATAATCGCATTATATCTATATGTTGAGTTTGATAAATGGGCTAGCATCTCAAGGAAGTTGATCAAAATTCGTGAAAATTCCCTTTTAAAATTAAAAAAAAAAAAATTTTTTTCTTCTTAGGAAAGCGTTAGAAACAAAATAACTTAACGATTATATTGTAAATGTTTTCAGTCTACGTATTTGTTTCGAAAAATTGAATTTTACCAGAACAATTTGCGTTATTTAGCATTTTTTGTATTGAAAGTACTTTATTTTTTTTTGTTTAGTTTTAATTTTTTTTCTGGCTGACCATCATAGAACTAATTTTTTTAAGTATGAGGAACTCTTACCCGGGGCTTAGACAAGCGAGTAGAAATAGTAGCGTTTATGTTTGCAAGTGTAACTGAACAGGAGAGAGTCAACTAGTAGGACAAATAGTATAATATTTTTGCCTGCGAGTAGCCCGCCAGTTATCCCTGCTAGTGTAGTGTATTGTTTTCATTTATTTATTTTGTGTCCATAGTTTCGATAATTTGTATATTTTTCTGTATGAAATATTTTTAAAAAATCAAGTTGACAAAACGCGCAGAGAGCTACTAGTCAGACATACAACCATAAAACTAACACTATAATACAAATGCTACTAGTTCTACTCGCTTGTCTAAGCCCCGGGTTAGGCAAGGTCTCTTACACCCGAAAAAAAATATTTTTATATGATATTTCAAAAAATGATATGCTGGCGTGAAGTTAGCATCTCACTTTTTTCGGTGAAATCCAACAGAACTATTTTGGAAAACTATCAGGAACTATTATAGAACTCAGGTGCATGCGATAAGAACTCAAAAAAAAAAGAAATGAGATACTGACACTTGTTATGCTAACTTCACGGACATCCTATTTAAGACATATCTTAAATATTAAGTTGATTTTTTTTAAGTTAATTTTTACATGCGACATATGTACGTAGTATAGGTCAAGTTTAGGATTCGTGCAAAAAAAATCGAGATAATAATTTTCCGTAACATTAAGAAGTAAAGCAACGTCTTTCGTGTTGGCAACACTGTTTTGCAAGTGAAAAGAAGTGATATAAACGAGCTCTTAATTATTTTTTGAATAAAATCAGTTAAATCTTTTAAATAAATATTTGAATAGTTTTCAAATCACTTATTACACATTTAAGTAAAAAATAATTGCTAAATTTTCCGGCTATCCAGGTAATCTTAGCTATAAAAAGGCCAAAAATTATTTCTTTGTCAAGTCTCAAGTCACATGACTGAAAATTAGAGGAATATCCACCAAACTTCGCCTGAAGACCCTCACAGCCTAGAACTTGATTCCAGGAGAAATACAAAGATCTTTAAAATGAATTCAAATCTGTCGATTTCGTCTGATGATTTTGAAAAGATCAAATCAATTATTGACGATTCACTTCCTCAACTTTCATTGGCAACCGCTATGTTGGCAACAAAGGAAGACGTCAATAAATTGAACAACGAAATCAACTTTCTTCGAAATCAAAATCAGGAACTTTCACGGCAGGTGCAACAATTTGAAGCTCGATGCAATACACTGGAAGAGGAACTTGAGTCACAAAGCCGAGAACTCAGAGGAAAAAACATAATTTTAACAATTCCAAAAGGCGCTGATAATCTGCAAGAAAAAGTCCGTTGTATGACCAGACTCTTGCTTGGAGATGTTGAATCACAAGGTTTACCGCAAGCCATTAAAATTAGCGAAAACAAAACTTTCACCAAACTAAAACAAAACATGGGTTCTAATGAAATAGCTTATAAAATGTTAAAAAACGCGTCAAAGCTCAAAGGGACAGGTGTTTACATCCAACAAGATATGACCAAACTCATGCAAACAAAACGCAGAGTCCAACAACAATCTTTTAGTTCGTAATAATACATTTTATTTAAACAATTATTATAATCTTAAATTTAATCAAAACGTCGGAGAAGAAGAGATGCAACAAATGTTCGACAAGAAAATTAAATTTGATGCTGTCAGGGACCTACTGCTGTCAATGTCAACATCGGCAACGAGACGTCAAAGCAATTGTACTAGAACATCCAATGCTGCTTCAACAGGGATGTAACAAAAACGGACCAAGTTGTAGTACTTTAGTATGGAATTGAAATGTACTAGCCGTCAGTTCAAAATTAAATTTAAGTTATAGTATTTTAGCATATAATTCATCAGGTCTTAATAATAAGCTATTATTTCCTGATTTTTTTAATTATATTAAAACTTTCGATATATTTTTCTTATTTGAAACACACATAACAAGTGAAAATACGAGTACATTTACATATTTTTTTAATGGATTTAAACTTTATTGGGAAGGTGCTGTAAAAACTTCATCTAAAGCGCGAAGCAAGTGGTGGGAGCGTCTACGGGATAAAGACAACATTCCTCAAAAGCTATGAGTTCGAACGAATTCAAGAATATACTGTTGTAAGACTTTCAAAAAGAAATAACATGTTTATTGTTCCTGTTTACATTAACTGTAATAAGTGGAATGAGGACTGTGAAAAATTGAACCAAGTTTTGTGTCATCTTTCAAGTAAAAGCGTTTTAGTTATTGGAGATCTTAACGCCAGAACCTGCAATATGCATATAACTACGATTAACAAAATAAACAACCCGATTATTTCTCCGGAAAACAGGATGTCCAAGGACGATATATGCAACTCAAATGGAACAAATCTTCTAGAAATGCTACAATTATACGATTGCATTATTTTAAATGGCTGCACTAATGGAGATTTTGAAGGACATTTTACGTTTGTTGGAGGCCAAGGCAAATCGGTGATTGACTACTGTGCAGCAAACAGCGACTGGTTAGATTTGATCATATCGTTTGAAGTTCAGTGCAAAACTTATTCCGACCATATGCCCTTAGTGGTAAAATGGATCAGTGAAACTACAACACAACAAAAAAAACTTAATTTTCTCCCAAAGCTAAAATGGAATAATGAGGATGTGTGTTCCTATCCAAGCAAATTAGGTCAATACTTATCAGAAAGGACTATACACCTAAATTCAGTCGAAGAACTCTTAAACCAAATAACATCTTGCATAAGGAAATCTTCGCGCATCCAAACGCCAAATATAGGAAGAAAATTTAAACAGAATTGGTTCGATTATGAATGCAATAAAGCGCGAAATAAATCATTCTCTCTCTTACACTCACTTCGTAATTGCTACAGAGAAGAATTGAAACAATGGTATTTAGAATCAAACTCCAACTATAAAAAACTATGTAACCTTAAAAAGGTTGAATTTCATAATAACCAAGCGCACGTTTTAGGCCTCACTAAAAACTCAAAAGAATTTTGGAAAACTGCTTTGGAAATAAACGGATCCAATTTTGTAATAGGCACAACTATATCGGCGGATGATCTGTCTGAACACTTCAAACAGCTACTGCTCAATAAAACTAGTTTATCTTTTGCATATGCTGAACCGTTTATCGCAGACGAAATATTGGACTCTGAAATAAGCATTAATGAAATCCAAGCTGTAGTTGACAAAGCAGATGACTTAGTTCTACTCTCAGAGTCCCCTGAAATATTACAGTTAATGATAAACCGCCTTTCGAATTACTGCGAAACTTGGGGTCTTACTATAAACATCGATGAATCGAAAATTATTATCTTTCAACAGAACTCAAGAAGTGTAACAAAATATAATTGGTTCTTAAATGGCAACAAAATTGAAGTTGCTAATGAATACAAGTATTTGGGAGTGAAAATAAATTCTACTCTGGATTTCAGGGAGCACCTTCAAGAAAAAGCAAATTCATCACAAAGCTTGGTCAACATAACATGGCGAAAAATTTTTACGAAAGAAAATGTAACACTTTCCGCTAAATACAAAATTTTTGATAGTTTTGTGAAATCAATACTCTGTTATGCTGCCCAAGTTTGGGGAACAGAGGAGTTCGAAGAGGTTGAAAAATTTCATAAAAATTTCCTGAAAAAGCTTTTTAATCTGCCGAATTATTCAGTGTATTTGGAAACTGGATTTTTACTTACACTCTGAAACTTCAAGCAGATTATATTTTAAAAATAGCTTCCCACACAGATACTCGTCTCACGAAAATAATGCTTATGTATGAAGAAAGAAGCAAGGACTGGTGGATAATAAAATGGCAGAATATGGCTTCTTCTTGTGGGATCGATTTGCAGTGGAATTTTAATAATATAATGCTATTAAAAGAACAGCTTTACACCATTATACCAATTAATGACGATAATACTCGTAGTGCCTTAATTGCGGGAGCACGTCAATCCGAAAGCAGAATTATTTATTCGCAGCTAAACTATAACCTTTTTAATAACAAATACTTTCAAGATGACTTCAGCTATAAGGAAATATCGCTTTTATTTAAATCAAGGTGTGAGCTACTCTTCTTAAATGGAAGACCACACAGCGGCAACTTTAATCAATTTTGCCCGCTGTGTAACATGAATTCCAAAGAAGACCACTTCCATTTTATCAGCATTTGTCCAATTTTTAAATACCAGAGGCTTGCATATCAAGGAAAAAGAGAAGTTTACAATGCTAGAAACGATTGAAATCTTAAACGGATCAAACTGGAAATCTCTATGTTGCTTCCTAAAATCTATTCATAAATATAGAAATCTGTTAAAAACTGAGTTTATTTAAATTTTTCGTTTATATAAACAAACTTTATTGCCAACTGAGCTGACGGCTAAACCAAAGCGGTAAAATTCATAACTTATGTAAACTATGTATGTTGAAATTATTTAAATAAAAATGAATTTATTACTTTACTTACTTACTTTACATTAAGATGCTAGAGAACGCAAAAAAAGTGGGTCTCGCAATTCTGTCTGTCTGTACAACGGACTGCATCCTTAACGGCTGAAGCGATTTTCATCAAACTTTGGACTTAAGGTTCTGATGGGAGTCTCTAGAGGGAAAATTGGAATTTTTTTTTAGCTCAAAAAATAACCGTATCTGCCAGTAAACCAATATACAAACATTAATTTATTTCAAAAACGGCTCTAACGATTTTGAAAAAAAAAATTACGAGCTACTTTAATTACAATAATTAATATTTTGGTGGAAAAAATAATTTTTATAACGGTTATTAACGGTACCTGTCATAGAATCAATTTTTGGTTTTCAAATTTTTCGTTAACGGCTAAACCTATTGCAACCAAATTATTTTATGTAAGAGGTCCCTTACAATTTTAACAATTTTGCATATAAAATTTTTCAAAATAATAATTTTTGGATTTTTAAAAAAACACGGATTTTTTTTTTTTGAAAATTCAATATCTTGAAAACAAGTTAATGATTTTTTTTTTAATTTTCTGAAAAATTTTATTTTATTTAATAATTTATTTATTTTTTTTTAATTTTAAGAATTTTTAATATAAAAAATTATTAAAAAAAACGCTCTTCATAAATTTATATTTATCAAACAAATCAGATGGAATACTTTTTTTTTTTGAGCCCTATATGTTTTAGCTATTAACAAAAAAAGTACATTAATTTTATTATTTTTTAAACATTTTTTTTTTTTAATCATATCATAATGTTATAGAACCACTATATATGCACATCGTCAATTTCATTGTTCATTCAGTGAGTCATTGATTCAGTAAGCCAGGGATGAGCGTAAATATTTAAAAAAATTATTATACATGAATTTCTAAACTTTTGTTGAGAGGTCATAATCCCTTGGCTGTCAGAAAGAGGTACACTGTGGCGTATACGTAATTTTCTTGTATTATCGAACTCTGTAAAAAAGGACCATCAATTCCAAACTGTGTTCTTATAGATCAGTGTTTTTCAAACTGTCGCGACAGTCGGACATGTCGGTCTCAATCCTCTAGGGTGGGGATCGGCAATTGGCGGACCGCAAAGGGTAGAAATCTGGACCACGGATTTTTCGTTTCTCAATTCGAAAAAATACCTACACAAATCGTTCTTAATATGCCTAAGCGGAGTATCCGTGCGTCAGATTGGAACATTCTCCTCAGCGTATACTCCTTCGGATGTTCAAACTAGATTAGAGGTATCCGATTCATACAAAATGTGACCACGTGTAGTTTCGTGATACATCGCGTTTTTTTGCCCTAGGTTCACAAGAAGATCGAATTTTTTGGGACTTTTTGTTCCTTTACTTTTATCCTGGAAACGTAAAATCAAGCACTAATTACCCTCTTTACCTGATTGATTTTTACTGGCGATATATGTACCAGTTTTGGATTCGTAAAAAAAAATTGAACTCGAGAATAGAAGAAAAAATAGCGATTTTCCAATTTGTTCTCAGAGGTATTAATACTTAGATAAATTTGAAAAATATATGTTACGATGCTCTGTCAATTTATAAAACTGAAGATCAATGCATTTTTTTTTCTTTTAAAGTAGCAGACCTTGAAAAGTATCAATGATATTGGAAAATTTGAAATACCAAAATGTTGTGCAAATAATTTCCCAGGGGCGATGCCCGTTACTTTTTCAAATTTGCATCCCCTTATATTTTTTTTAATTAGCTTTTTAACGTTTTAAAACTAACTTTTTTTTTTAAACGGGCAGATAGACCAAACTAACGCTTCAAAAAGAAAACAAACATGGCACTGTGTAGAACAGACCTTTTTCTAGAGGCGATGTTCCTTAGTTTTTTTTTTTATTATTTTACTAAGCGTTTTTAACAATGAAACATAAAAAAAGTACAAAAAACTTTAAGCCCTTATAACTTTGGATCAACGAATGCTACATAAAAAAAGTACACAGAAAAAAATTGTTTTCCAAGCTCTAGAGGCGCTATTTTTTATTTTTTTTATTCATGTTCTTAAGCCATTTATTTTTGCTTAGCAACTAATTAGGTATAACAAAACGAAAAAATAACAAAAAGGCCAGTTGGCAGGTTTTTTTTTGCAAAAAAAAAATACCACTCGAATTTTATGATTGAAATTGGTAAATGGGTTGTCTCTGAGTATAGAAAAAAAAAAAAATCGGCGCGGCTTTAATTGTTGTGCGTCGGCCACAATATTTAAAAAACACGATTTAGCTTATATCTCGAGAATGACTTATCGTAAATTTTTTTTATATAATAAAAAACTAAATAATCTTAATTATTTCCATAAAAAAGTTTTTTTTTGTGACGTATACATTGAAGGTTAAAGCGTCAAAAAGTATGTTTTTCAGTTTACAAGCAAAGTTTGTATGAAGAAAAGTAAGATAATTTCGTTTTCTATATTAACATATTTATATTAAATAATAATTTTGCGATGAATTTTTCTTCATGGCATTTTTCAAAATGGCGGCTTAAGCTAAAACTAAGACCTACGCCGATTTGTTTGTATACTTTAAATAATCCATCTACCAATTTCAATCATAAAATTCGAGCGGTTTTTTTTTGCAAAAAAAATACCTGCCAACTGGCCTTTTTGATATTTTTTCGTTTTGTTATACCTAATTAGTTGCTAAACAAAAATTAATGAAAAAATAAAAAATATCGCCTCTAGAGCTTGGAAAAAAAAAATTTTTCTGTGTACATTTTTTTACGTAGCATTCGTTGATCAGAAGATATAAGGGCTTAAAGTTTTTTTTGTACTTTTTTTATGTATCATTGTTAAAAACGCTTAGTAAAATAATAAAAAAAACTAAGGAACATCTCCTCTAGAAAAAAGTCTGTTCTACATAGTGCCATTTTTGTTTTCTTTTTTTAACCGTTAGTTTAAAAAAAAAGTTAATTTTAAAATGTTAAAAAACTAATTAAAAAAATGGGCACGACGCACAAACTTGCTCTCGTAGCTAACAACTTGAACGTAGTTTAAAATTGACAATGTGCATAAAAAAAGTGGTTCTATAACATTATATCATTAAAAAAAAGTTTTAAAATCAATTTAAAATATAAATTATTACTATAATTTAATATAATTTTTTTTTTAATAGCTTAAACAGATAGAGCTCAAAAAAAAAGTATGCTATCTGACTTGATTGATAAATACGAATTTATGAAAAAAAAATTTCAAAAATCGTTAGAGCGGTTTTCTTAAAAATAAATTTTGTATACATTAAAATTCTTGAACATTTTTAAAAATAAAATTTGGTATGCCAACTTTAAGAATTAAATAAAATACAATTTTACACAAAATAAATAAAAATAATCATTGACCCGTTTTCTAGATATTGAATTTTCAAAAAAAAAATTTTTTTTTAAATCCAAAAATTATTTTTTCGAAAAATTTTATGTGTTAAATTATTAAAATTGAATAGAACCTCTTACATAAAAAAATTGTAATTATAGTAGCTCGAAATTTTTTTTTTTAAATCGTTAGAGCCGTTTTTGGAATAAATCAATTTTTGTATATTGATTGTATGGGAGGTACCGTTATTTTTTGAGCTAAAAAAAAATTTCAACTTCCCCTCTAGGGAATCACCAAAGGACCTTAAGTCCAAAGTTTGAAGAAAATCGCTTCAGCCGTTTAGGCTGCAGGTCGAAGTACCGACAGACAGACGGACCGACAGACAGACAGAATTGCGAGACCCACTTTTTTTGCGTTCCCAAACTATTGAAATCCATGAAATAACTCGCCTTCAAATATTATTATTGTTTTTTCTTTCAATTTACCTAATTAAAAGGTTTTGACTAGCTGAAAAGGAAATTTTTAAGGAAACACGTTTTTAACATACCAAACCATTCAAATAAGCGGTAGAAGTGCTTATACATATTCTTTTCCTTATGAAATGTGAAATTGCACTCACACTCAGTTCACGTTTTCATAATTTTTTTTTTTTTTTTTTTTTATATTAAGCGCGTGCAAAAGGGGTTGTGACTACCCTTAAGATGATATACACAGCACGAGCGATTAGGTAGATTGGAGGGGATTTAAAAGGAGATACCGATGCACATTGGTTTTGAACGTCTGTAGATCACAATGGGAGGGGAAAATTGAGCTGGGTAGAGCATTCCACATTCGAGTAGTGCGACTAAAGAAAGAATCTCTGTACTTAACAGTACGTCCGAAATTGGGCTCAAGGGTAAACTGATGGGCATTCCTAGAAGCGCGAGTATTACGGTTGAATTGTTTAAGGGGAGGAATGCAACTGGCTATTTCACTAGAGCATTGTTTATGGAAATAACGGTAAAATAACGAAAGACATGAAACATTTCGACGGTGCTCAAGGGATGAGAATGTTTCCGTTATAGTTCTTTCACCTTTCATTTTAAGAGCTCTCTTTTCAATTCTATCCAATAAACTCAAGTAGGTTATTGGAGCACCTGCCCAAATGTGAGAGTTATACTCAAGTTTTGGACGAATAAAGGCTTTGTAGATCACAGCCAGATCAGAAGGGGAGAAAAATTTCTTGCATCGACGGAGAAAACCTAAACACTTAGCAGCATTTTTGGCGATGTCGAATATGTGGTCGTTCCATAAAAGGTGGTCTGTGACACACATACCGAGGACTGAAAGCTTTTCGGTTTCCTCAATGCAAGTGCCACTCATGGATAGTGGCATGGGGGGTGGGTTTCGTTTTAACGACAGTAGACAGCATTGAGTTTTTGAAGCATTAAATTCTACACGGGTTTTGATTCCCCATTGGACAATGCTGTCGAGATCAGAATTTAGTGAGCTTATCATACGCTGCCGTTCAAGTTCCACATCCGAAGGACATGGATGAGAATCTGTAAACGAATATGAGAAGCTGAGGGTACTGTCATCAGCGAAACAATTTAATGGATTAGAAGTTTCAGATAAAAGATCGTTTATGAATATAAGGAAGAGAGTCGGAGACAGAACGGAGCCCTGGGGCACACCAGCATTTATTTTGTGAATTTCAGACTTGAAACCATCCAATACAACTTGTATCGAACGGTCCGAAAGGTAATTTCTAATCCAACGAAGAAGAGATTCATCGATACCAAATGCACGCATTTTCGATAAGAGAGCTTGATGCCAAACTCTATCAAATGCTTTGGAAATATCAAGCGCAATAATCTTACTTTCTCCAAAACGATGTAAAGATTTGTGCCACTGTTCGGTGAGATATACCATCAGATCACCAGTGGACCTATTGCTACGAAAGCCGTACTGCCGGTCATTAAGAAGCTTTCGTTCTTCGAGATATTTCTTGAGCTGAAAATTAATCAGCGTTTCCATGACCTTGGAAAGAAGGGACGTAAGCGCAATTGGCCGATAGTTGGAGGGGGAAGAAGACACGCCTTTTTTAGGGACAGGCTGGACAAATGCTGTTTTCCATCCACTCGGAAAGAGACCAGTAGAGTAGGACAGATGGAAAAGCTTACGCAGTGGTTTTGCCAGCGTTGAAGAACACCTCTTCAGAACAATGGGAGGAATACTATCCGGGCCAGCGGATTTGTGTATATCGAGATCTTTCAGAACTCTGGCAACTGCACGAGTGCGGAAGAAGATTTGTCCCATAGAATCATTTGCGCTCTCAAGTACAGGAAATTTCTCATTCCACAAAGAATTAAGTTTGTAATCATATCTGCACTGGAATCTACGTCACTATCGAGGAAGCATAGTGACCAGTTAAAGTTCCTGAAGAAAACATTGAGACCGTCCCAGTTGGCTTTCTCATACTGCCAAACGGTTCTCTTGGGAGTTTTTTCTTTAACTGTGTTTTGGTGGTACGAGAAATTCGCAGATATGACACAATGGTCTGATGTGCCTAGAGGCGATAATACACTTATAGTGTATTTATCAGGGTCAGAGGTAAGAAACAAATCTAGAGTGTTGGCGGATTGACCTGCAACGTCAGGAATCCGAGTAGGCTCGTCGACCAGCTGAGTTAGGTTGTTTATCTCAGCAAAAATCTCGACATACCTTCCTTCGGGTGTTGTCTGACCCGAATAGCGTAGCCACGAAGAATTATGTACATTGAAATCGCCCGTAACAACGATTTCACTGCGCGGAAAATGGGAAATAATTCTCTGGATGGAGTCGGATAGTGCATCGAATTCGTTGGAAGTCGAATTACTATCCAAACTAGGACTACGATAAATAAAACAAGTATGGATGATGCGCTTATGGATGGTGAATTTAAACCACATGAAATTATTGTGGTTGAAGCTGATAAGCTACATCACTGCGAACATACACGGCGAGACCATGATGTGGAAAAAATAGAGGCACTAAGCTATACCCATGTAGGCTGAATTCCGAGTGATCGGTATTTTCCCCTACCTGGGTTTCACTTAGTGCCAAAACAGCTGGCCTGTTTTTCACAGTATGGACATATGCAGCACAAAAATTCTGCCTCAGTCCCCGAATGTTGCTGTAGTCAACCCTAAATTCACCCACCATTACAATAAACAGACATAAAAAACCAAATCAGACAGTTATCTATGCTGATATCAAGTTTGGGCCCCAAATGACTTCACAGTACAATACTACTAGTGTTATGCCTAAAAAAGCAGTGTACTGATCCGCCCCTGGATACACAAAATTAATAACAGCAATTTATCTGATATGCTTCGGCTTAGTCCATCATAAGAATTGCATGTAATGATACATACATATACTACATATAATAACTAAGCCAAAGCACTGTGAGTGAAGTGGAAAGGAGAGATTGGGAATTACCGCTGTGCTATGCCTGTTTGTGGTTTGATCATCTTAAACGTCGCTACACGGGTGCACTTTTGTTGTAGTTTTTATGCACTGCCACTTGCACTTTTTTTTTTTTTTTTTTTTATTTGTAACTTGTTTAAGTATGTATGTAGTCTATTGATTCTATTTATTTGCGCGGCGCGATTTGTGTTGGTTTTGTATTTCTAATTTTTTTTATTTATTATATTATATTTTAGAGGGAATGGATATTTTATTTTTTTATAATAAGCGGCAATAGGAGGAAAAAAAAAACAGAATATTGCAATTGATAGGGTTATTGACTAGGAAGTTCACAACGTAATTCACACTCCTACACACGTCCACTCACGGTGGGTTGCAGATCGGAACTCGATCTTGTAGTAAAAGTAATTGTAGTAAGCTCGCTACGACATAGCTTCCCTATGTTGCTTATTTGAACGGTTTGGTGTGTTTAAAAGGTGTTTCCTTCAAAATTTCTTTTTCAGCTAGTCAAAACCTTTTAATTAGGTTAATTGAAAGAAAAAACAATAATAATATTTGAAGGCGAGTTATTTCGTGGATTTCAATAGTGTGGCGTAACTCAAAACGTCTGTCAGTTAAATTTTTCGACTCAGGGAGTCAAGCCCTATAAATTGAGATGAATTTCAAGAGATTTGTATTGATAACCTAATTGATAAACTAGTTATAACATCCGCGACTTTTATCGCGCTTTCCAGCAGTATGGCGTAACTCAAAACGTCTGTCAGGTACATTTTGCAATTTAGGGAGTCAAGCCCTTTTAATTGAGATGCATTTCAAGATATTTGTATCTTTAATCTTTTTGATAAACTAGTAATTACATCCGCGACTTTTATCGCGCTTTTCAGCAGTTTGGCGAAACTCAAACGCCTGTAAATTATAAAATCACTTTCTTGAGTCAGAACCTTTTAATTAGTAAACATTTGGAGAAGCTACCACCAATATACAATTAAAAAATAAATAATAACATCCGCGAATTATATCGTAGCTGTCAGTTGTTGGGGCCACTCAAACGTCTGTCACTTACATTTTTATTTTTTTTTGGGTCCAGACCTTTTGATTGGGATACATTTCATGTGGTTTCCCTCAAAATCCTCTTACTAAAAAATAAAAGAAAAAATCCGCGATTTATTTCGCGACTTTCCAGCTGTTGGGTGACACTATAAACTCTTTTTTTTATACATTAATACTCTGGTAGTCAAGACCTTCCGATTGCAACACATTTTGGTAGCATACATCAATTATCTAAAAATTTCAATAAAAAATCCGCGACTTTAATCGCGTCTGTCGGGGGTTTTGGGGCCACTTAGACGTCTGTCATGTACATATTCGCACTCAGGAGGTCAAGATCTTTCATTTGTGATACATTTCAAGTGGTTTCCTTTTTGACAAAAAGCGCCAAAAAGCGTTTTCAGGGACGTCTGTCGGTGGTTTCGGGGCCACTTAGACGTCTGTCACGTACATATTCACACTCAGGGAGTCCATGGCTAAAAGTTCTGATCAATTTCAAGTGGTTTCCCAAAAGCCTAAAAACCAGAAAAAAAAACGTCTGTCTGGGTTTTCGGGCCACCTACACGTCTGTCGAAACCAGTTTTGTAATCAGGGAGTTCATGGCGTCAAGTTGTGTTACATTTGAAATGATTTCCCACCCGATTTCAATTTTCAGAAAAGTTGTACTTTAAATGCACTTTTACGTGGTTACGTTACATGCTGGCAGACGAACGTATTCGTTATCACCTTCACCAGGACTACGTATACTATTCATATCTTTTGGTTTCCTTTCCCGACCAAAATCTGCTGCTGGCTTAGACTATAAGGAATCGTGAAAAAAACTTGAGTTAATAATTTTTCCTAACATTACGATGATAGAGAACGCGAAAAAAGTGTGTCTCGCAATTCTGTCTGTCTGTCTTTCCGTCTGTCTGTCTGTACCTTGACCTGCAGCCTTTACGGCTGAAGCGATTTTCTTCAAACTTTGGACTTAATGTTCTTATGGGATTCCCTAGAGGAGAAATTGAATTTTTTTTAAGCTCAAAAAATAACGGTACCTCCCATAAAACCAATATACAAAAATTGATTTATTTTAAAAACGGCTCTAAGGATTTTGAAAAAAAAAAAAATTAAAATTATGAGCTGCTATAATTACTAGGTACAATTAACATTTTGGTAGAAAAAATTTTTTATAACGGTTATTCACGGTAACTATCATAGAACCGATATTTTGGTTCACAAATTTCTCATTAACGTATTTATTAAATACTAAAAGTTGGCATACCAAATTCAATTTTTTTAAATTTTCAATAATTTTTATTATATAACAAATTATTTAAAAAAAAAAACCGCTCTAACGATTTTTGAAATTTTTTTTTTCATATATTCATATTTATCAAACAAATCAGATAGCATACTTTTTTTTGAGCTCTATCTGTTTTAGCTATTAAAAAACAAATTTATAGTAATTTTTAGTAACAATTTATTTATTTTAAATTGTTTTTAAAACTTGTTGAATGATATCATAATGTTATAGAACCACTACATATGCACATTGTGAATTTTAAGCTACGTTCAAGTTGTTACTTACGAGAGCAAGTTTGTGCGATCTAGTCGTGCTCCTTTTTTGCTGCACTCAATTGGATTTTCTTTTTTTTACCATGATCCCTTTTGTCTGCGTAGTTAAGGGTTGCACAATTTATGTGTCTCTATTTGGTGATATTTTCTTTAAAAATGCAAATTAATTTAAAACTCCTTCAACACCATCATATTCAATTTAACAATTCCGTTTTGCATTTATTTCTATGAAAAACATTTCACAAATGTCAGCACGTACAAGGTCAAGGATGTTATACGCTCGTACATTTCCAAAGCCTTATTTTTCATTCTGAATAGATATAGTGGTAAGAGGATAGCCAGTGTTATAAGCTAGTATACCATTTGAACTATCTAATTTTTATTCTTTTAAACGAATTGAATCATTTAAGTCCCCTTAAAATTTCTTCACTAATTGAATTTGTTTCAGAGAATTTAACAAAGAAACTAACAAAGATAAACTTTCGAAGGATTTCCAAGAACAAGAAGAATATAAACTTTTCTAATTTCATGTGCACTTTTCGAATTACATGGTTGAATCTAATTAAAGGCAGTCACTATACTTTCTCAATGTTACTTTTAATAATATTCGTTGGTCGCAATCGACCGAGGCGCGTCGGACGGAGGCATCGGCATCACCATTGAAGTTTATAGTCGACACAATTGTACTAACCTTATGTAATGTACTTCTGATGATAGATTTGATGTCCCCTCGCAACTCTCCCGGGGTGGTAATTATGTATATTTCCTATTGTAATTTAAAGATTTTCGTAGCAATTTTAGTTTTTATTTTTCTTTTCTCTCTCTCCTTTCATTTTCATTTCATTTTGTATTTAATTTTGTTTTCTAATGGAAATTAAATGATGAAGCAGTTTACGTAGACAACAGTTTTTTAATCGCTTAAAAAAAAAGAAGCCCAACTTTTTCGATGTAATTAATTTTGAAATAGAAATAATGAAAGGCTTTATAAGAGTGGCGTGGCGCAGCGATGATGGTCCCTTTGAAAAAAGACAGCGCACACAAATTCACTAAAAAACAAGGACGACGAAAAAAAATCATCAAGATAAATTTCATTATTATCCTCGTGATGAAAATGAGAGAAAAAATTGAATAAAAAAAGTTTCGTTTTGATTTTTTTTTTTGTATCTTGTGTGTTTTATGAAAGAGTTGAACGAGCATGATAGTTTGGATCAGAAGAAAATGATGTTAAGTTTCTTCAATAATTTTATATTTAGCTATATCTGTTAGTAGCAATATTCTACATTTAATTATGTTTCTCAACAATAATGTAACCGTCATCATTAAAGATTTTTTAGATATGATCTATATCTGATGATGCCATAATATGCTAACTTTTATATAAGCAGACAAATCTTTAATAGTTTTTCATATTTGTATTAGTTACAGATAAAGGAATATCAAAACCGCTAACACTGAGGAGGAAATGGTATCGTAATCGTAAGCCATGGCTGTAAGAAATGTAAGAAATGCTATCGTAATTTCCCATGCATTCGGACAAAATTATCAATTCATTTTTTTTTCTAACATATTTTAATATTTTGCCAAGGGTTCGCAAATAAAACTTATTTCTTTTATTCAAACTGAACAACAATTACTTTACAAAATAAAACACATTTATTTCACTTCAAATACTTTAATTCCACAAGTAGCTCAAAAGCTTTCGTTCAATTAATTATAGTAGTTTCAGTGGTAAAGCTTTCGTCCAATTAATTATAACAGTTTCAGTGGTTTAGGTAATGGATAACATGATAGTGGTTTAGGAATTGGATAACATTAGTTAATCTTTTGTCCAAAGATGACGCTAATAATTTATTCTGTTATAGAAGAATAAAAGATGTCGCTTCTTGCATAAATGGGCATGTTCACCACAATATACATGCTGTGATATTTTGCCAAGGGTTCGCAAATTAAACTTATTTCTTTTATTCAAACTGAACAACAATTACTTTACAAAAATAAAATACCTTATTTATTTCATTTCAAATACTTTTATTATAAACAAGTACAACTCTTAATTCACTATTTTACACCGACGTTTATTCCTTCACTTTTAAAATCAAACTGAGGATTGCAGACTGGTAGCCGTGAATTTATATCAGAGAAAAAGCTACCAGAGGCTAGAAAAGCTACTCTAGGGTTCTTGAATGTGCTGGAATGTGCATCTCCTCCACAAGTCTCCACAAGTAGCTCAAAAGCTCTCAAAATCTTTCAACCAATTAATTATAGCGAATCCAGTGGTTTAGGCATTGGATAACGATGAGAGTGGTTTAGGTACTGGATAAAATTAGTTAATCTTTTGTTCAAAGATGGCGCTCAACTCAGCATTAATTTATTCTGTTATAGAAGAATAAAAGATGTCGTTGTTTGCATAAATGGGCATATTCACCAAAATACATTATACAATCTCCACAAACGACCCGAAACATAAACTTGCAAAATCAGTTATTAATGCAACAAATTTTGTTAAGATTTGTTGAGTGTCCTTATAATAGCATTATCTCTGCGAAAAATCTTGGTATTGGGATCAAATAAAAAACCAAGCCAAATATATAGTGGTTTGATACACTCCCACTTTCCCCTTCCCCCATTTTGAAAGCCATTACACAAAAAAACCAATACATGGATAAAAATATACTTCGGATATGCTGTAGAGTATGAAATTCTACGTCGATGCTCATCCTAAAATTTTATGAATATTCATTTTATAACCATTATTTTCTGACAAATAAAAACCCTTATTCGCCTAGGGTGTTTTGCTCCCCCTGCTTACAAGAGTGGGGGAGGCGTCAAATAATGAACATTTTCCTATGGATTCAAGTATTTTAAATCCAACGATACATTCGACGACATCAACCGATGTCTGGTTCCCGATTTATAGGTTAATTTATGTAAAATTTCGTGTTAAAACATGGTCAGAAGGCAACCCTTATATCTTCGGTCTGCCCCCGTGGCAACACTTCTTAAAAGTAAAATAAGAATGTGGACTGTTAGTGTACCAAAGCTCATCCCGTCAGAATTAGGTGCAAGGTTTGACCTAAAATATGGCCTTAACGCCCTAACTATTTATATACTCCTAGAATGAATAAGAGGAACGAATATTTTTTTTTTAATTTTTGAAAATGTTTTTCAAAGAGCAGTAGCTATCTCTTTTAATAGACCGAGAGCTGGCAGCAGATTTTGGGCGTGAAAGGAAACCAAAAGATAAGTAGTTCTGGTGAAGTTGATAACGAATACGTTCGTCTGCTAGCATGAAGTGGTCCCGTTACCACGCAAAAGTGCATCAAAAGTACAACTTTTCTGAAAATAGAAATCGAGTGGATAGGATTAGGATTAGGATCCTATTAGGATAGTAATAGGATTTTGAGGAAATTCACTTGAAATTTATCCCAATCAAAAGATCTTGACCCAAAAAAAAAATGTTAATGTAAGTGACAGACGGTTGATTGGCCCCATGCACCAAACAACTGACAGCCGCGATATAGTTCGCGGATGTTATTATTTTTTTTTTTTAAATTGTATGTTAGTGGTAGCTTCTTCAAAGAAAGTAAAATTATAAGTGAGAGGCGTTTGAGTTGCGCCAAACTGCTGCATAGCGCGTTAAAAGTCACGGATGTAATTACTAGATTATCAACAAGTTTAAAGATACAAATATCTTGAAATGTATGTCAATTTATAGGGGTTGACTCCCTGAGTTGAAAAATGTTACTGACAGACGTTTTGAGTAACCCCAAACTACTGAAAAATTCGAGGATGAAAATTCGAGGATGTAATTACTTTTCATTTTTATAGATTTTGGGGTGCTGTTTTCGAATTTCACTTTGCCACCTCGCACCTTTGCCGCTAACGCCACCATTGAAGGTTCAATGTCCAAAATATCAGTTTTTCATTTATAACTCCGAAACTGTAAATGCTATCGAAAAGTATTTCGTACAAAACTTGTAGATTTTGTGATTCCGGAGAAAAAAAAAGTTCAACAATTTTTCCTACGACTCACCGTTAAGAATGTATGGAAATTTGAATAAACGTAAAATGTCGAAAATACCCGCTTTTTCACGTATATAACTACTAAACGGTTCATATTTTTAAAAACATCTGAATGCAAGGTTTGTACATTATGTAAATTTTAAATAAAATTTAAAAATTTTTACTCTTATGTGACGAAGTTGTGAAAAAAAAAACTTAAAGTTAATTTGTAGACCATAATATTCTCTAGAAAATAGTATTGACACTTTTTTTTAGAAAACTCATAAGTCGTGAGATATTGGTACTTAAATAGCGTCAAATATCGAAAAAATAGGTTTTTTGCATATATCTTTTAAACGCCACGTTTTATCGAAAAATTATACATGCTAAATTTAAACATAATGAACTCCTATATAAGCTGCGGAATTAACAATTTTTTTGTTACTGGTTTTTAGTCTTTTACTCTTAAATGACGAATTTGACGGAAAATATTTTGAAACTGTTTTGTAGATACTAATATTCTCTAGAAGAAATATTACAACACTTTCTTACGTATAACACATCAGTTGCAATATATTGCGACTTCAAAAATGGTCAAATTTCGAAAAGAGTATTTTGAATAAAACAAAATATTGTCTAGATTATGAAGTTTATTTCTCGAAATATCGGAAATTTTGACCTACTTAAATGTTGTAACGAACTTTTTTGTACTTATTAACGTTATGTTTTTCATATTTATATGTATTCATATTCATATAATACTGATTATTAATATGTATTCATGAATATGAATACATATAAATATGAAAAACATAACGTTAATAAGTACAAAAAAGTTCGTTACAACATTTAAGTAGGTCAAAATTCCCGATATTTCGAGATGACGAAAGTTTGTCGTTTGGGTGCATTTATTTGCACACCACATTTGAGGTAGAATGCGCGTTTGAAACAGAATGTGCTTCATTTATTTTCGCCTTCTTCTTCTTTTCTTCCTTTACGTTGCTTTCTTACTTCATCTCTGTCTAAAACAGTGCCCACATTATACAGACAGATCAACAATGTTTACATAAACGACGTTCTCTATTTTTCATCGCAATGTTAGATAAAATTATTATTTCGACATCGATTTTTTTTAGGAACCCAAATTTTAATTTGGAGTTTTCTATAATTTTTGTGTGTTTTAAAATCATATTCAAACTAAGTTTTATATTTAGTTAAAACTAAAATAATTCATTTAAAGTTTTGGGTTACACCTAGCCGAACAAAAAACAGATCTTGCGTACGCCACTAATGAAAGCATCATCATCAAATATAAATCAATGCGTTATTTCAATATTTTATCTACGATAAAGCATTGGGAAGAGATTTGTTGTTTGCTCTTTTCGTTTGTAGTAGCCCGTAGCGTAATGGTTAGTGCGTTAGACTGTCACCCTGGAGGGCTGGGATCGCTTCCCAGCCTCGTCCACCTAAAAACTAAAAAGTTTTTTTTTTCAGGGCTACTGCCTCTTGCGAGGAATTGACAAATCCTCCAAGTGTATTACTTGTCACGAATAAGTGCTACTCGTCTAGCCGTTCGGATTCGGCATTAAATTTTAGGTCCCTTCCATTCCTGTCTAAGGGCGCACACAGGAATGCTTGCGAGTTGTTAGTCACTAGGCCCTGGTTCTTCATGAGCCGTTGTGCCACCCGATTTATTTTTTTTATTTTATATTCTTTTCGTTTGTGTGTCATTCAAAAGTCGATCAAACCATAAGTACATATTTGGTAGATAGATATAAAATCTGGATAAATTTAATACCAAAATGAAAAAGAGGTTAAATAACCACCAAATACAAAGCAAATAATGGAATTAAATAAAAAGAGCAGCATAAGAAGTGTACGTTTCGGTTTATCATCTTCGAATAAAGTAAGTATACGTCTAAATAATGAATGTATATTAATATAAATTTGTTCAAACATAAATCAGCAACAGGAACGTAGCCACGATTTCTGATGAAATATAGTACACACAAATTCTATATATAGTCTGGCCATATAATTCCCATTTCACCTTTATACCTACCCACACCTAAGTCACATAATAAAACGTTTTCATAGCATAACTGTTAACCACAACCAACGATTAATAAACGTTCCACCGAGAGTATCTACATACATTATACCTATATACCTACCTACAATATACACTTGGCTTTGATTGAAAAGCTTTGCTAATCGTTTGCTGCCTTTATACTCACACCAACGAAACAAAATTATATGTAGGTACAGATATGTATATGTATAAAGATATTCATATTCATAGAAATTTCGTGCCTCCTTTATTCCATTATATAACTGTCATAGATTACCTACTGTTAAAATGGATTCTATCGGCATTTGGATATAATCCCATCATCTGTTCGGGTGGCAGGAGCCAGAGTCAAGCGAAAAATAGAAAACAATAATCATGCCAGGAATGTAGAATGATGTCATAACATAACATTTCATTTGGCGAATTCATTCAAACAAATCGCTAAAATTCGTTCGGCTATATCCTTTTTTAAAGGATACAAAATATTGGAGAGGGAGAGAGAGAATGAAGTTAGGAATAACGCGCAACAAACCAACCAAACGCCCAACAACCACCGAAGTCGATATAGAAATAACCACATTAAGGACGTTTACTCTAGTCCCATCCGTTCAAAAGGCACAGCACAACCATTCTATATGAAGGTCGAAATGGATTAAGCCAGCCGCAATGGCTTCGACAACCAATTTTCCAGCCTCCTCTTTCTCTGCCACCCCACCGCTGCCCCTTCGGTCGTCCTTGCGTCACCGTCGCGTCACCACCACCGAGCGACTTAGAACCAGGTGAATCGATGAATCCTGGTTGAGGCCAATTTGAAAAACGTGACTGGAAATGATGGGCCATTTGGATAATGTGGGTGACAAAGCACGTACCATGATGCGTACATCCGTTCGACTTGGCCTTTTTCGTATATAAACCTACCACTACCATTTACCCTCCTCCTGGAAAAAGGCAGTCACTCTCTTCTTTTCAACCAATTGATGGCTGCTCCAGGGACTTCTTAGACCTCTTAATTGACAATGATAGTAGTGTTCGAAATCAATTCTTGTTCGAGACAAAAGCAGACGGGATGCTGTTCCGGCCTGGGTTTAGATCCTTGGTTTTGGTTGCGAAGTGATGGAATTAGATGGTTGGATGATGTTCGTTTAACATTGAACCTTTTTTCAAAGAAGTAGGTAGGTAGGATTAGGATACGTGTTTTTTGGGTTGGTAGTTAAAGGTTTTTCTCTTTTTTAAAGGTTTTTCCATCACCATCAGAGGAAGAGAAAAAGGTAAAAACAGGTGAGAAAACTTGGCAATTTAAGTGATTTATAAAATTAAAGTTGAGAAGACAGTTTTAAGGTTTGATTGTATAAACTTATCACACTCTGTTTTGTTTTATTTAATGACACACGCCACCAAAACGAATTCAAATATGAACGGAGGATAGAAGTTAATAGTGTTTAAGGAAACTTATTGTTCAAAGGGTTAGCAATTGTTGGATGTTGATTTTGATTGATGGGGATAGTTTTGTTTAAGTTTTGTTCGTTGGGTTTGGCCAATACATTGATGTTAAATTTATATTAACAACTGCTGTTATAAAAGCTTTATTATATTATAAGGGCAATAAAAACACGATAAAGGTCTACAATATCCTATTACTTATTGTTATAACTAAGAGTTTAAAGGCGTTGGGACCAAGGGCGGATCCAGACTTTCACACAGGGGGGGTCACATCAGGACACCTATATACATAAAAATCCAATAAAGTATAACACTGAAAAAACTACTTTTTATTTTAGTTAAACCTACTTAAAAAAAATTAGTTTTACAAATCCATCAATAACTTCCTCTGCGTCTACTAATAAAGCTTTGTGGAAATATGCAGGAATGGTTGAAAACCACCTGACAGAGGGCTAACTAACTACCATTGAAGACTGCAAACAAATTATCAATGGAAGCAGGCGCGAGCGCAGGTGGGTGTTTTTGAGGTTTCGATCCCCCCCGAAATGTATCAAATTAACTTCCTCGTATAAGAATTTCAGTCTTAATTTCAGAGTTTCCAGTTTTTCCACGAGATTAACGTAGAATAAAGAGTAGAGATGAACTTTAATATGTAACTTTACTTTCATGTAACTTTACTTGTAGATCCATGTTGTTATATGTACCCTACTACATAATCTCTTTTTCCCTGAAAATATTTCACCCACAAAACCACATTGACGAAGCCATAGACACAATGCCTGTCCACATTGAATTTTGAATGCTGTGGTAGCAGGCGTGAAGGCAGGGGGTGGTTTTGGGGTTGATATAGATTTTTAATAAACTTTGTGTCTGACATGAATAAGTAATTTTAATTAAACTGCATTGAAATTGACTTAAACAGAACGGAAACAGGGCTTTGACGTCTTTTTTGTTGAGTTTTTATGCTAATTTTATACTTTCTTATGTCTGAAATGCGATCCAGTCTTGCATTTATTTTCCAAAGAACTTTTTGTAACGGTATTCCATAGAACTGTTTTTTTTTAGTCTTCGAATTTCCCAGAAACGGCTTAGCTAATTTTGATTAAATTTGTATGCAGTCCTCTCTGGAAAGTGTAAGCATTCCGTACCAATATTTTAAAAACGAATATTATTTGAAAACAAAAATTGTTTTAAATAACTACGTACATTTTGATAATAACTAGGAGCGAAGTTTGTGTTCGTAAACAAAAATTGAAATCTGACTTAAGCAGGCCTGCAAAACAAATTACGTTCGTTAACATAAAAAGTGTGTAGAAATCAAGTCGGCGTCAGTCAGTTTGTGTCGAAAAAAAAAAACATTTTGCTGAAAACAGTAAATTCTGCTGAAAAAAAAATATGAATATTAAGAGAGGAAAACATGTATGTATGTAGATATGATATAAGTAAATGAAATGTCTTCGAGATACATATTTTACCAGGATATTGATCCATCACAGAATATTTTGTTCCATATATCATAGTGTATGAAAGATAGGATCTGACCGGGAAAAAATGAAATTTTTTTGCTAGTATCGACGCAGAATTTTATCCTCAACAACATATCCAAAGTCCCCTAAATTTCCGCATTGGCTTTTTGTTTAGACGCATTTAAAGAGGTGGAGAGGGATGGGAGGTGGTAGTTTATCAAGCTGAAAATTTTGTTATAACACAATATAATCAAATGACACATGTTCTTACGGTGCTTTAAAACGCTGATTCTAAAGAGACCAAAACTGAAAAGATAAATACATGTATCCTGTAGAAAGTTAAGGTCCTTTTTATGGAATAAATACTTTTTTTTAAGTACAACAAGTAAAATTTTGTCCAAAACCATTTTAATATAGTGGGATATTAATTAAATTTGGTATAAATGTTCCATTTGTCATATTTACCAAGAATCAAAAAAGTCCCCAAAAATATCTGTGAGGAAAGGGTGTTTTTTTTTTTGAGGGCAAGATGTTAGTGCGTCATTATTACCATAACAGCTATGAATAAGTTTTGACACTGATGCAATTTGCTAAAAATATTAAATATGTCATGGTTTCCAAGTATTAAAATAACTTGATCCAAAGAGTTTTTGTATAGAGTTTATGTTTGACCTGCCCTATACGGAGCAAAATGTTAGTGCTTACAAAAAATTGTATTTTCACGTAATCGAGATAGTACATATGACATAATAATATATAATAATATTATGATATATGATTTAAAGCTATTTTTGAACGCCGAATCTAATAATAGAAAACACAATATGATAGAAGCACCCTAAAAAAAGTTAGATTAATATTTGACCGTTTAGCAGGTCAAATATAACACCCCCAAAAACACCCTCGGACCTTAGATATTTGTATGGACTCTTTTGATCCTTGGGTCCCAATATAAATTTAATATTTTTAGCAAATGTCATAAGTTTCAAAATTTGTTAATGGATGTTATGGTAATAATCACTGACTTGCATCTCTCCGTCAAATAAACACCCTTTAACCACAGATATTTTTGGGGACTCTTCTGATTCTTGGTAAACATACCAAATGAAACATTTGTACCAAATTTCATTAATATCTCATTATCTTAAAATGGTTTTGGGTAATATTTTACTTGTTGTACTTAAAAAAAAGTCATCATTCCATAAAAAAGCGTTTAACTTTCTACGGGATACATGTATCTTTTCAGTTTTGGTCTCTTTAGAATCAGCATTGAAAAGAACCCTAAAAACATCTGTCATATGATTAAACTGTATTATAAAAAAAAATTTCAGCTTGATAAGATCCCGGCTCTTCCCCCTCTCCACCTCTTTGAATGCGTCTATACAAAAAACCAATGCAGGGATTTTGGGGGACTTTGGATATGTTGTTGAGGATAAAATTATGCGTCGATAACAGCAATAAAATTTCATGAATTAATTTGTTCCCACTTGCCCACATTAAGTTTTCTATCTTTCCTATATAGCGCGAAAATTTAATCTCAAAATTTCGTATTTTTTTAATAATAATTCTAAAAAAACTCTAATTTTTTGGAGTTTTCTTAAACCTTCATCATCGTAGCCATCCTTCAATGAAAGTTGACAGTTTATACCTTGGCAGATAGGTAAAAAACTAAATGTTGGCTTTCACAGAATATTTAGTTTCAAATGTCACTCAGAAGAATGTATGCGGCAGATCTTTCTGGCGATTACGAATTCGCCCTTAGTTCTTAAGAATTGGAATCTAGAAGTCTTTGAATCCAGTCAATACTAATAGAAATTGCTCATAAAAGGACAACAATACATACAAATTTTGTTACCCGTGGTCTGGCATTGTTTACATATGAATGGTTTTTTTATAATACAAATTCTACATATATATAGGTACTACTGAAATACATTGTCATATAGAGTTTGTATTATAAAAAAACCATTCATATGTAAACAATGCCAGGCCACGGGTAACAAAATTTCTAACAATTCTTGATTAAAAATTCTAATTGGGTTGGATATAGTTCACAATTGATTTTCGCTGTAAAATTGATGTAAGCTGAACTGAACTTAATAAAAATTGCGTCTTGACAAGGCCCCCACTGTCAACTGAAGAGTCCAAGTTAAAAACGCCGGGACGAAACTCCAACTTTTAAGGACTAAAGGCCGTTAAAAGCTATTTTGAATCGAAACATAATTTATTCAACAAATTTGACAAAGTGACGGAAAAATATAAAAATGCATGCTGGGCGCACAGGCCAAACCTCGGCAATTAAATTGTAATTATTTTCTCTTTTGCTCTGGCGCAGTTATCTTATTACTCCTTTTTTGCTCAAAAACAATCAAAACATTGCTATGATACCATGTCTTTTCAAGCCTCTTAATGCTCTAAAAATCTTTTAAAAAAAATATAAATATACCTTGATGACGTATGGCCGTATTTTGCATCCAATTTTGGCAAATTATGTCCTAAATGGAAATAATTTATCAAGGGTTTATGAGTTTAAGGATCTGGGAATAGTGTTTGATGCAAATCTTACATTCGATCTTCACATAAATTATGTTGTGTCAAAAGCAAATTCTCTTTTAGGATTTGTTTAAAAAAACTCTGTGGATTTCTAAGATCCATACACGTTAAAGTCCCTTTTTTGTTCATTGGTTAGACCTATTCTTGAGTATTGTTCCATTGTGTGGTACCCTAGTACTGTAAAAAATATTAATAGGATTGAAAGAGTCCAACAAAATTTTTATGAGGTTTTCTTTGCGAAATTTTACATTATCTGAAAATGCGATATTAAGCTATAATAGCAAAGTTTTCATTAGTGTATCAATGACTTGCGATGGTTTATCATATCGCTTCTTTAATTTTCCTAAAGCTTCCTCATAATTAGTTTCAGTCAGCTAGGTGCTTTATCATCGTTTCTGGTTCTCCCTTGAGTAAACCATTTAAGTATTGAACTTTGTGAACGTTCCTGAGACGAGTATTTTTATTGAAAGTGGTGTCAAAAATATCCCAAAATGGCTTAAATTTGTCGTATTGACCATCAAAGGTAGTTAATTGGAGATGAGGTAGTCGAACCTCCTGTGGATGAGTAGGCGGGACCTGACTAAGCGTTTTTTTTTTCAAGCATGTGCTCTATGAATCACATTAGTATCACTCGAACCTACTGATGTGCTACTCAAGTGTTCTAAGAATGCTGTTTGCTGATCAATTAACTTCTGGAAAGCATCTGCACTAACTACCGTAGAATTATGCAGCGGTTCATCTGATTCCCTATCTGGCAGTACCTCTCCGAGAGCTATCATGTCGTCATCTAATTTGACGAATTCTAGAAGCATGATTACAATTTTGTTCAACCTTGTTTTAATTTCTAGTGTTAGCCCAGTCAACGAAGACTCAAAATTATAAAATAAATGCAAAAAAGAGTGCTCTCTGGATTATTTTTTTTATATGGTAGGGGTTACCCCCAGGTATAACATACCCAAAGTCCCCAGCCCAGGGCCGCGAGCTAAACTCAGGTGGGGGGTTAAAGGTACCCCTTATAAGATTTTCGTGAATATTTCCACAACTTAGCATGTTAGCGGAAAAGTCTATACCTACTACTTAATTAGAGACAATTAAGTTATCTATAAAAATATATATTCACATTTGTTCTAGGGTCAAAAATAAAGGAGATGTGGGCGGTAGAAAAGTCAACAAATCTGAAAAACCTGTTGTTGTATAAGATATTGAACGTTTTCTGACACATTCATTCACTGTTGTTTCATCCTGTCGTGAAGCTAAGAAAGGAGTTATAATTTGCTTTTTTTTCTATATATCCGAAACTATACGAAAAAGTTGATGCACACTAAATTAGGCAAAATTTAATTAGCAAGAGTTGTTTTCATATGGCGCCAAAAAATAATAACGATTTTTTTTAAAGGAACACAATAAAAAAATTTATTTGCCATAGAGGGGGGTGCTTTCCTCCCCCCTTTATAGGGGAAAGGCATTTTTTTAAAAATAATATTACAAAACAACGGCAACACTTACAACAAAAAACTTTACCTTTTTTGAAAGCCAGAATTCCGTTCTTTTATTTTATTTTCAAATCAAGTTATTGATGTCAATAGTTTTTTTAAAAATTACTTTCAAACTCAAAAAAAAAAAAGTTGCAAATTTCGTTTTTGATTTTTTCATTTAAATTGTAAAATAAAATGCAGAATTGGCTTTTATTGTTCACAACCCCTATTAATTCTGAATTGAAAACTAAATCGTTCTATGTCTCCTAGTTTTTGAGAAAATGGAAAGCTACGACGAAATTTTTTTTTGATTTTTTTTATAATGTTTGTTATTATAATTCCTTGTAGTATGGTGATAGTAATGTTTCTTTGAACATGCGGTTAATGAATGAATAATTTCTTTGAACCTGCGAAGCAAACCACCAAAGGTACTGTGATAGTGGTAGAGGGGACCCTAAGGTATAACATAATCAAAGTCCCCAGCCCAGGGCCGCAAGCCTTAGACAGTAGAGGGGGGGGTAAAGGTCCCCTTTTGTAGTTTTTCTTCCATATTTCGGAAACTGAGCATAATAGAGGCAAAGTCAATACGACAAAGTGTGAAAGAAAATTAAACTCCCTAAAAGTTGTAGTAGCCCGTAGCGTAATGGTTAGTGCGTTCGACTGTCACGCTGGAGGTCTGGGATCGCTTCCCAGCCTCGTCCACCTAAAAACTAAAAAGTTTTTTTTCATGGCTACTGCCTCTTGCGAGGAATTGACAAATCCTCCAAGAGTATCACTTGTCACGAATAAGTGCTTCTCGTCTAGCCGTTCGGATTCGGCATAAAAGTGTAGGTCCCTTCCATTCCTGTCGAAAGGCGCACACAGGAATGGTTGCAAATGGCCCTGGTTCTTCATGAGCCGTTGTGCCACCCAATTAATTTATTTTATTTTTCCAATAAAAGTTATGTTCATAGTTTTTCTGGAAGCAATAGAGATGCGGGAGTAGAAATGCCGAACAAAAAACTTAAAAAAATTTATTTCCTTAGAAATTTAACGTTTGTAAATTAGTTTACTTTTATAATACTATGAACATAATTTTTATTGGAAGGGAATTTAATTTTCTTTCACTTTGTCGTATTGACTTTGCCTCTTTTATGCTCAGTTTCCGAAATATGGGAGAAAAACTACTATAGGGGATCTTTACCCCCCCCTCTCCTGTCTAAAGCTTGTGGCCTGGGCTGGGGACTTTGATTATGTTATACCTTAGGGTCTCCTCTACCACTATTACAGTACCTTTGGTGGCTTGCTTCGCAGGTTCAAAGAAATTATTCATTTATTAACCTCAAGTTCAAAGAAACATTACTATCACATACTACAAGGAATTATAATAACAAACATTATAAAAAAATTTTTAATTTTGAGTTTGAAAATAATTTTTACAAAAACTATGGACATCAATAACTTGATTTAAAAATATAATAAAATAACGGAGTTCTGGCTTTCAAAAAGGGTAAATTTTTTTGTTGTAGGTGCTGCCGTTGTTTTTTAATATTATTTAAAAAAAATGCCCCTCCTCTCTAAAGGGGGGGAGAAAGCACCCCCCTCTATGGCAAATAAATTTTGTATTGGCGCAGGGACAAAAGCCCCAGGGACATAACGCCCAATTTTAATTTTTGGGGATTATGCCCCACTTTAGTGGGACATAACGACCAATTTTAATTTTTGGGGATTATGCCCCACTTTAGTGGGACATGAGGCCCAAATGAAATTTGGGGAATAAGTCCCACACAAGTGCGACCCAAGGCCCAAATTAAAATTATGGGGATTATGTCCCAATAAATTGGAATCATCAAATGATAAAACTTGGAACATTTCAAAGCCAACAAAAATATTTAACTGTTCCTTTCTTATTATTTAGGATGCAGTGCATTTAAGACCACGGAACTATCCCCCGCGGGTGTTAGTCAAAAAAAAAAGGAACTAACCCGCGCGGGTGTTGTAATAAGTCCTGTGTTTACAGTCGGTCTGGTTTCAAAGTTCGTGTACTAAAAAGTATTTTGGGTGGCACGCTTCGCGGGTTCAAGGATTTAACTCCCTTTTTGGGTCCTCTGTCCGGCTCACGCGACTCCGTCGACCCGCTTAGGTATGGTCAGTCGCCAGGCAGGCGCCTATGTTGTCAGTTGGTCTGCTTTCAAAGTGTTTGTTTTAAGCAGTGATTTGGGTAGAAGCATTTATGAATCAATCAAAAGGAATTAACTCCCGCGGGGGTTATTTTCTTTTTAAATTGGAACTAACGCCTGCGAGGTTAATTCCTTTTTCTAAAGGGCTTTAATTCCAATTTTAAATGCAAATAAAACCCATTGAATAACAAATATCAACAAGTGTAAAAAATGAACAAACTCAATTTTAAAATTTTACATTTCTAATTTACTAGTGTTTTAAAATTTCACCAACCAAATAAATACTCAATGGTCAAAAGTATAACAATAGAAAAATAGAAATGTAAAATTTGAAAATTCGCGCGAATTCTCAAATCAAAGTCAAAAGTACATTGAGTATTTATTTTAAAATTCGCGCATATTTTAAAATAAATACTCAATGGTCAAAAGTATAACAATAGAAAATTAGAAATGTAAAATTTCGCGCGAATTTTCAAATTTTACATTTCTAATTTTCTGTTGTTATACTTTTGACCATTAAGAATAACACTAGTGAGTCTAAGTGCCGATTTCAAAAGGCAGTAACACCCACGTGTGTTACTTCTTTTTTGTAGTGGAACTTATTACCACTTTAATAAAGAATTATCCCACATAGGTGGTATTTCCTTTCATTCTTGGGAATTAACACTCGCGAGGGATAATTCCGTGGACGTTATTGCACTGCACTTCCGTGGGCGCCTAGATAAAATATCAAACAAATTTTTTTTACTGTACTGAAATGCGGACACTTTTTACGGTTATTACCTTTTAAAGTGGGGCATAATCCCCAAAAATTTAAATTGGGCGTTATGTCCCTGGGGCTTATTCCTGCGCCTTTTGTATTGTGTTCCTGTTCCCGTTATCATTTTTTGGCACCATATGAAAACAACTCTTGATATTTAAGTTTTTCCTAATTTAGTATACATCAACTTTTTCGTATAGTTTCCTTTATTTTTGACCCAAGAAAAAATGTGAATATATATTTTTATAGATAATTTAATTTTCTCTAATTAAGTAGTATAGACTTTTCCGCTAGCATGCTAGGTTGTGGAAATATTCACGAAAATCTAAAAAGGGGTAGCTTTGACCCCCCCCCTTCCTGAGTTTAGCTCGCGGCCCTGGGCTGGGGACTTTGGGTATGTTATACCTGGGTGTAACCCCTACCATATAAAAAATAATCCAGAGAGGACTATTTTTTGCAAGCAAAATTCCTTCGTTGACTGTACTATGTGGGAGTGTCGTTCGTTATTGTACTGAGAAAGTTTTCTAATCTCGTTGTGGTTCCCTTGCAACGGGTTCGTTTAAGCTTAAGTGCCTCCATTTGATTTGTTTGCACAGTTAATCTAAAATAATAAATTTAAAAGTTTACCTGATAACTTGGTATACTTCTCTTAATTTACGGTAACAGCGACGGTTCCTTTAATTCACAGTTCACAGCAACGAAATTCTCTTTTCATAAACAGCAACGGTTCTCCAAGTTCAGCGACAGCAACGATCAACAGCAACAGGTCACATGATTCGCACAAATAGTTTTTTTTTTTTCTGCAGCTAGGCTTTTTATATTCAATTTTTTTTTTTGCATCTATAGTAGCGTTGTCATGTCTGTCTAAGCTAACTTAGGACAAAAAGTTTTGAAATCCCGGACTTTGGTAGACATCATCTACCTTAACAAAGAGGACAAAAAGAAAACAAAAACTAGGTCTACGAACATAAATTAAAATACAAAAAATTAATAACTTATATTAAAAAAGAAAATTTTATGAAGTACTTTTTATTTTATGTTCAGATTGAATTTTTTTTTAGTTTATTAATGAGAACATTTTCAGATAAACTAAAGGTAAGATTATTTGAAAAGTGAAATTTGAATTATTAAATTCCGGTTATTTTTAAGAATTACTTTAGCTCTAAAATTCAAATTTAATTTTTCAAAAATTTTAGTTTCTAATGTGTAAATACATAATTCGTGAGGTTCTGGTTGGCAGGAACATTTTGTTAAAGTTGAACACACAATTCGTTTTTTCGGAATAAAAACTTTGCATTTTGGTAATGAGAATCCATTTGGACATCCACTATTTGAATAGAAAAATCTGCTACTACAGTTCTTTTTCTTTTAAGTATGTCTACCTACTTTAAAAGAATTTGTTTTCTTGAAGTTTAAATGTTTTTATTTTTCTCTCTGGTGTTTGACCCCTATGACCCTCCCTCTGGATCCGCCACTGATTTAGAGATAGATATTAGGGGAGCGATTACACTGGTGACTATGGCAGTGGCCTATGTCCTGACGCATGAGATTCCTTAACCCAAATCCGATTCGAAAAACATTTTTTTGTTCAACTCAGTGGT
Organism: Melangyna quadrimaculata; assembly: GCA_949320155.1. Classification (NCBI taxonomy): domain Eukaryota; kingdom Metazoa; phylum Arthropoda; class Insecta; order Diptera; family Syrphidae; genus Melangyna; species Melangyna quadrimaculata. The sequence continues at coordinate 439,523,164 of OX439483.1, forward strand.
CAAAATGAGAGAATTAAACGATTGCTGATGACAAACCAGTGTGCAACGAAATTATTGCCTCGGTAGCCTGGATATGTTCTTGTGTTGACTTGTTTGAAATGAAAGCTTCCAAAACTCTTGATGTACCCGATTCCGATCTTCTGTTATGTAAGTGCATTTGAAATGATATGGGGTCCTTGATCGCGTATTTCACTTTGCTTGCAATGGAAATCTTTGAGTTAAAAACTGTGCAATCTGCTTCATAATCATTTCTTCCTTTTCTAAATGAAGGATCATCATAATAAGCACTTTCTTTTTGGCATGGTTTTAAAATGATCTTTGAAAAAATATAAGAGTAATTAAAATGAACCACCAAATAAAATAAAGTTTGATATTTTGCAACTTAAGGCTGAACTGAAAAAACGTGTTTATTGCACACTTTTGTACTTTTTGCAAAAAGTAGGTCTATGTAAAGGGGTAAAAACAAAACAAATAACAGAAGCCGAACAAATGGGCGCGTTCAACTAAATTTAGAGGGTTGACACACAGGCGTCAAAATAAGATCTGTTTCATTTTATGTTTTCTATCAGATTTGTATTGGCAATGTTTTTCTTTTAAATTCAGAGTTCGATGACTTTTTTAATTTTCGTAATTACTTGTTAGGGGAAAAAAGAGGACAATTTCTTTAAACGTTGGAGGACGTTCCGCGCCGGGGTTAAACAGAGGACATGTCCTCCAAAAAGAGGACGCATAGCAACCCTAAGCTATAGGCACTCGATTCACCGATCTAAATAATTTAATTTGTTTAAAAGTTCTTAGTTTTATCCGGAACCGAAGGAACAAAAATGTTTTTGGGCAAAACAAGGAAAACTTTGATTAAATAGATCGATTTATAATTTAGAAATTAAACACAGACGAGACGGTTTCCTTTTGTGGACTGCATCTGTTAATGTTTATTTTGCGAATGACTTACAAACTATAAGAAGTTAAAATAGAAGAAGTAAGAAGTAGAAGAACAGTTAAAGTTTTCTTTTCTGCTTTGCAAATAGCGAGTGCAAATATCGGTAGAGAACATTTGTGTGGCGTGATGCGCCTTATGCGTGATGCGCCTTATGTAAATAAGTTGGATAATAAAACATAATAATCTTGAACAGATTCTTTAAAAAAAATCACCAACACAAACAATTCTTTTGAACGAATGGCAGATGATATGTCAATATGAATAATGCCAAATACCAATTATTTAAGATTTTTTTTCTTTGCTGTTGTGGCTGCAATGATGCTGCGCAAATTAAGAAATAGACCTAACGTCCAGCGATGTGTATCTGCTCCCATAAGAACCTTTGTAAATTATTTTCGCTGCATGAAAAACGCTGCACATCTGTTAAGCACAAAATGCTTACGAAAACACAGCCGAAAAATATTCATGGAGAGATTCACAAATTGCAAATAAATGAAACAAAATTTAGCAAAAAAATCAAACAATAGCCATGGTGTAATGAAAGTAACAACAAATAAAAACACGAACAAACCCAAATGGCATATTTCCGTACACATTTAACTTTCCGGACAATTAATTCAATGTGAAAAGAGAGTGGAGACTTGTCTAAACAATTTGCTATAATCATCAATTTCGCTGGTTGGGCAGCGTACCACAGAACGAAAAGCACAACGAAACGCACGCGGAACGCACGCGTAACGCATGCGGAACGCACGCGGAACGGACGCGGAACGCATGCGTAACGCAGCCGACGCATGCGAAACGCACGCGGAACGCATGCGTACAAAATTCTTTAACAAAAAATTGCGTTTAATATTAATGGTAAATCCTATTAAAATAATTATCGTACCCAAAAAGCGCAAGATAGCCAAAATTGACTAACTATCAGCGTTTGCTTCACATTAGAGTACAAAATATAAACTGTATCCAACGTGAATGTCATACGAACTTGTATTAAATGTCAGTGTGTGTTTGTTGTGGTATTTTTAAGGAAGGTAGGTATACCTAACTTAAATGGCTTACTAGCTCTTTTATAAAGGATAACAATGAAATTCCAATGTATTGTCAATTGTTGTGTCTTTTAAACTACACTTGAGTTCTTGTGTATACCTAGTCACTTAACAATGTTAACTGCTACCTAAAGATGGGGTCCTTTTAACTTTTCTTAAACAAAAGGAAGACCACTTAGTGTCCGACACTCATACCCAACACAACCAACAAGAATTCCTTCAACGACATTCAATTAACAACAAACGATGAGAAATTGATTAAAAGAGATAGGATAGGACGACGAGCAAGGACACAAGTAAAAAAGATGTCCTCCACAATGACAGGACAAATTACTTTCCAACAATCTTTCACCGAGCAGATAAGTAGTACTACCTCTCTAACAACGGACGGACGGACGAACGAACGAAACAATTTGCGCTATGTTTTTGTTCAAGGGCAGTGGGAAAACAAATGAAATCCCTAAGTACTTTTTGTACACAATTAACAAACCTAACTACCGCACACGGTTCCAAATGGCCAAACCCCTCCTCTAAGCTCTAAACCCTCTATGATCTATACCGTGAAGATCTTAGTTTTTTTTTGTTATATACCTATATATAGGTAGGTTGGTATTGTCGTTTGTTTCGGGAAGGTTGTACGTTCCTCAAAAGGATAAAAAACCATTAATATTATTATCGCCCGAGATTGGCATGACATTTTTCTTTCAGCAGCTGGCAATCAGCAGAAGGAATTTTTAACAACGTCATTAGGAAAAGGAGTGTAGATTAAGTTTAACCAGAAAGTAGTTTAATCAATTCAAGACAATTAAGGTGATCCAGAAGAAGAAAATGAGAGTTTTTTGTTGTGATAAAATTGGGAATATTGTTATGTAAAATGGATTATGTAAGACAAATAAAATAATTAGATACCTTTCTATAACAATTTTAATATACCTGCTCAAATGATATGCTAAAACAACCAACATTTCGAGTTATGTAGGAGACTTTTGGATTTTTGAAAAGGTGTACACTGAGGGAAAAATGTTTGTACTCAGCACATAAATGTGTTGACTCATTCCATGGATCTCTGCACACATAACTTTATGTACTTACTCATTAAATGATGAAATCTTTACTGAGAACATACATTTTTCCCATAATGTATTCAATAAAGAATTCTATGGACCCATCCCAAAAAGATGTGTCGGATATCTGAAATAAAATGTCATTTTTCAAATTTTGTACCTAAAATATGGACTGAATACACGTTGCTTGTACCCAACACAATGGCGCAAAATTTTAAAGAATTAAAACCGTCTCTAAATCACTTTCAAAATGGGAGTCGGCTCTAAAAACTCTTTTTAAAACCAGAGTCAACTCTTTGGTAGTTTTAAACGACATAAAGTATAGTTTTACGTTAAACCACTCTTCTAACTTTAAAAGCAGCAAATCGCTTGTTTAACTTCTTAAAATATTCTTTTACCACTTGAAAAAAAGTTTATAACAACAAAGAGGCGTAGGTTGGTAAAATGATTTTTATTTTCTTTATATTTATAGATTTGTTAAAAATGAAAAGTATTTATTAATGTATTGAAAGAGCTCGGCGGCATTGAATTTTTCACTTTCAACCACACAAGACACATCAACCAACATACACGTATGTACCTACTTATGTACAGAGATGTCTCAATATTGTCCATGCGCTTGAATTGAATGGATACACGTTGCTTAGACTCAGCGCATAGCTCGTGAATGAGTTAATTGATTTATGTTGAAACCTCCCGAGTTTAAGTTATGCGCATATAAAATATAGGCTGGACACACGTTGCACAACTCATAACTTTATGTGATATCATTTGTTATATTGACAACCACTGGTTGTCAACTGAGAATTGTCACCTTGTTCAACAAAATTCTTATACATAATTTATTTTTGGCATTTGGTGATCGTGATTGTGAATATGAAAACTTTAAGTTGTCACCCTTTGCGACTGTAAATACGAATATCGCGATTAACAATATGATGATAGCTTCTTTGCAGTTCTTGATTCGGTTTGTTAGAGTTCCAGGAGTCAGTGCGCGAGTGCGCTTTTAGTCTGAATTTATTTTTGAGCAATTTATTGTGCATCGTATTTGAACTAAAAAATATTTTGAAAATTCATGAATTTATGTTGTGTTTGTAGATACCAAGTTCCGTTTTAGATTTCAGATTTCCGGGGTAAGATAGTGTACTTCTGCTTCATTTTCGTTCTGTTATACTTAAAAATGTTTTCTTTTTTCAGCCATTATTTCTTTTTATTTGCGATATACAGTGTGAAACACCTAAGTGACAAAAAGCTTGAGCGAGTAGGTTTAGTTGAGTGAAGAAAAAAAAAAAAACCCATGGGAGAAGGGTCCTCGTTTAGATGGAAGGGTTGATTTTCTAAAAAAATGACTCAAAACAGATAACAAATTATTAAATAAAAACGGCAACACAATGCAAAGCAAGAGATCTCTTTTCTTATTACCTTTTAAAATAAATTTGCTTACATGAATATTTTTTGAAAAATTAAATTTCCAACTCAAAATTTTGAAAAAAAAAGAGAAAAAAAATGTACAAACTATTTTCTTTTTCAAAATTTTACTTTAATAAGTACTACATATTTTTGTTTTCAAAATTCAATTCTCTTATCACTTTTTGTCAAACACTGAAAAGCGGATGGTTCTAGGACTATTACCTTTCAAGATATTGGCACATTCTGTTTCAAGGCTCAGCGAAATAAGGCCCCAAAAGAAAAAATGAAATAATGCCACAAATTGGGGTATTTCTTCATAATGAAATTGTGCCCCAATGAAATAAGGCCCCACTTAAATGAAAAAACTTACCCAAAAATAAATGAAATAATGCCCCAGCTCGTTTTGACTTTTTTTTTGAAAAATGAAATAAAACCACAATTTTTCTTTTTCATATTTGAAGTTTAATTTAGCAAATGTAATAACACCCCAAACTGTTAATCAAATACTTGAATTGTATCGCGATTTTTTGCAGCTATTCTGTTACTCCTTGATTGTTTTAGCACGATCTTTAGATTGAAAGAAAAGCATTAGTAAGTAACAGAAAAGCTGCAAAAACTTGAGCGATACAATTCAAGTATTTGTTAAACAGTTTGCGGTACTTTACCAGGTCTGGGTCCCCGATTAGCGGAGTTTCACATTTTTATTTGTGAAAGACAATGTCATATCAGATCAGATAATGGCTTAGAATTCAAAAAAAGAGGAAGTCAAAACCTTACTTCAGCGCCATGGAATATGTCATCAGACCTCTGTTCCATTTACACCACAACAAAATGGCAGAGCAGAGCGAGATATGCGATTTATAGTCGAAACTGCAAGAACAATGCTTCACGCCAAGAATTTGCCACTTAAACTTTGGGCTGAAGCGGTCAATATGGCTGTCTTCATAATAAACTGATTCGGACCAAGTCCTGATAAGTCAAAAACTCATTTTGAATTGTGTTACAATAAGAAAATGTCTTTTCAAAATTTGAAAGTTTTTGGAAGTGAAGTTTTTGTACATATTCCAAAAGAAAAAAGAAAGAAATTAGATTTGTTTGTTTTGTAATTTTATTTATTTATCATTCTTTGTAAACTAAGATACTATGAACACAAATGTAAATGAGACCAACTAAGAAAAAAATATAACATTTTCATATAAGTTAATAAAAACAAGAAACAACATTTTTTAATTAGAGTGTTCTTCATAATATAATGTTACTTAGAAAAGAATAAAAGGATACATTCTTTAGACTTTAGCTTACGCCAGGTCTAGTAGCGAATGTTCCTGAAAAAAAAAAAAAAAAAAAATAATTTAAATAATTTAAAAAAGAAATAATAGTTTGTAATATGTACATAAAGAGTATTGTAAAAGTATTGAATTAAAGTTAGTGCGTCGATAAGAAAAATATAAATAAAAGAGAAAAAGCAAAATATTTTATCTTTGAACTTTTAAAATATTTTCGATTTCGGTGTAATCAAGTTGAAAAAGTCATGATTTTATCTCATTTGAGAAAGAAGAAAATCTTCGTAAGCCTCTGATGGAGTCGGGTAGCTTATTAAAAACTGTAGGAGAAACGAAAGTAAAAAAGGTTCTGTAATGAGTTTTTTTATATGATGGTATTTGCATATAATTCCTTGAATTTATTCTTAAGTTGTGATTGGCATTGTCACGAACAGAAAGAAAACCGCTTCTTAAGAAAAAGAGCCTTAAGACTTTATAGAAGTAAAGATATCTTAGAGGAAGAACTTTTAACTGTCGAAACAAAACTAAGCTACCTGAAAATCGATTTTGTTTGCAAATAATACGTATAAGATTTTTCTGTGCAATAAATATCGGATTAATTTTATTGAAGTATGCACCTCCCCAACAAGTGAGACCATACTGAATCTTGGACTGTACAATTCCATAATAGATCATAAGAAGTATTTTTTGAGAACAATACGTTTGTAAATTATAGAGTTGCCTAGTACAATTCAGTAAATACTTTTTAAGTGTTACGGTATGTTCCAGCCAATTCATTCTACTATCCAGCACAACACCCAGATACTTAAAGGATTGAACAATATCAATTTTAAAGCAAATCCCAGAACACAGTTCGTTGGCATCAAATGAGCAAGTAGAAGAGTTAACATCAACAAAAAGTTTGTAGCGCAGGCAGTTAGGAGAATGATAGTAAACATCACAATCAACAATAGTGGAGTTACCTTGTAGACTATAAAACATAAGTTTGGTTTTGATACTCAAAATCATTTTATGTGTAAAAAAACACTTTCTTAAGACATCAAGATCATAAAAGATGTCAGAAACTAGATTGAAGTATGTTTTGTTGCCATAAGAGCAAGCAATATCATCAGCAAAAGCCGTAAGCTTACCTTTAAATTGCTGTTTGAAGATTGAGTTGAAGAAGATTAAAAACAACAAAGGACCAAGGACTGATCCTTGAGGAACCCCCGTGCTTATATCCCTCAGACTGCTAAAACTTTCCAAGATTTTAACTTTTTGCTTACGTTCGAATAAATAAGAAGCTAACCATTTATTAACAAAGCCACGTAATCCGGCCCTATGTAATTTAGAAAGAAGAATCTCATGATCAACAAGGTCAAAAGCTTTTGTTAAATCAATAAAAAGTCCAGCAGTACTATTATTATTGTTGATTCCGTCATAAATTTCTCCACAAAACTTAACAAGAGCATCTTCAGTCCACATTCCAGCTCGGAATCCGAATTGATTCTCATCGAAAAAATTATTTTTGTTAAAAAATTTTAAAATCCTATATTTCATAGCTTTTTCGAAAACTTTAGAACAAGATGGCAGAAGTGATATAGGCCTATAATTATTCATTTCTTTGGGACTAGATTTTTTATGAAGGGGAATAACCTCAGCTACCTTCAGAGCGTTAGGAAAAATACCCGAAAAACACTTTTATTAAATATGTGTTTAAGAACATCAACAATATTATAAGATATTTTTTTTTAATAAATAATTAGAACAAGAATCATCTGTTTTAGAATAAGAATTTTTCAGAGAATGAATGATTTTATAAATTTCTTGCGCAGCAAAAGATAAAAAATAAATACTATTACTAGAGCGTTTCTGTTCAATAATTGAATTACCCATGCAACTTATGAAATTTGAGCCATATGAATCATCCAAAACTTTATCGGCAATAGAAGTAAAGAATTTGTTAAAACAATCAGCAACTTGGGTAGGTTTAGAAACCAATAATCCGTCTTTCTCAATAACTATTTGTTTTTTATCAGCCGTCTGACGATTAAGAATATTATTAATCACTTTCCACTGTTTTTTTCCAACTCAGCTAGGTAATAGTTCTCCTTACAAACTTTAACTTCAATTGAAATTTCTTTACATAATTTCTTACATCGTTCTTTTAAACTAGGGTTATTTGGAAAATTTTTTGCATTTGTGACTGAACTTGTTTTTAACTATTATTTTACGATTGAGCGAATCTGTAATCCAAGGCTTAAGACGCTTAGATTTGGAGTTTTGAATTTTAGTTGTAGAGCAACTTTCAATCGAGGATCTTAAGACAACAATAAAGTTATCATATGCTAGGGAAGGATCAACTTCATTATAAACTGAGTCCCAAAAATTCAAAGCGAAGCTTAGTCTAACTGTTTAACCAATCTAGAGTCTGAATATGTGTCATTTGAAGGGTCATCTCCAAGAAAGTGAAGGCTAGTCATATGATGGTCGGAAATGCTAAAATCAGCAATTGAACTTGATATTCCTAAATTGCCAGAACGACAGCTTCTAAAAAATATATGGTCAATACATGTACCAGAATCAGGGTTGCAAAAGCTTAAGTCACTTTTAACTTAACTCTTGACCTTAATTCACAAGTTAGTCGGTGACTTATGAATTAAAAAAAAAAATCATAAGCTTTTTAGTGAATTATGAATTAAAAAACATTTAATTCATAAGTTAGATAGTGACTTATGAATTAACAAACATTTAATTCATAAGCTAGTAAGTGACTTATGAATTAAAAAATATTTAAATCATAAGCTAGCAAGTGACTTATGAATTAAAAAACATTTAATTCATAAGCTAGTAAGTGACTTATGAATTAAAAAACATTTAATTCATAAGCTTGTTAGTGACTTGTGAATTAAAAAATATTTAAATCATAAGCTAGCAAGTGACTTATGAATTAAAAAACATTTAATTCATAAGCTAGTAAGTGACTTATGAATTAAAAAAATTTTAATTCATAAGTTAGTTGGTGACTTAGGAATTAAAACAAATTAATTCATAAGCGTTTTAGTGACTTATGAATTAAAAAAAATTAAATCACAAGCTACAGTTGCTGATTTATAATTAAAATCATTTTAATTCATAAGTTAGTTGTTGACTTATGAATTTAAAAAAAATAAATCATAAGCTGTTTGGTGACTTATGAATTAAAAACAATTAATTCTTAAGCCATAGTTGGTGACTTATGAATTAAAAATTTTAATTCATAAGCTAATGGGTGAACTATCAGCAAGAAAAAATTTAATTAATAGTGAGCTTATGAATTGGATTCAAAACCAATACTTACTAGGCTGGAATCAAAAGTTTGTAATAAAATAAAAACAAAAAAAAATATTTTAAATAAGATTTTTAATTATTTAAATAAAAGTAAATTAGATACAAAAATCTTACAAACTAATCCAAAAACAAAAACCAATACATTTAAACATTTGATCTCAAAAAAAAAGTTTTCAAAAAAAATAAAAAAAAAAAACAAAATAAACATGAACATAAATTGAATTTATTTGTATTTAGACTGGGAATTTGCCTTACAAATAACCCTCATTTCAAAATTTTTGTCATTAATTTTATTGTTTCTTGGCACATCGATCATCGTTACGTAGGAAAAAAACCTTTCCACGGGGGCAGAAGACGGCAACGCTGTATTATATTTTAGAAATAAGGATCTTACCAGAGGAAAATTCTTTAAATCTTCTTAATTTGAGCATTTGTTCACTAAAAACTTCATGAGTTCCGTTTCCTCAGACTCTTGTGGGATAAGCGAGGTGATAACGCTGTTGTTGCTCACATCACCGAAATCAAAAAATTCGTCGGGTTCTTGGTTTGTTATTTCAGTTTCCGGCCTAGGTCTATTTGTAAGGCTTTGTATAAGCGTCTTCACTTTAAATTGTTTTGCTACGTCAAGCTGATTTATCCACCTTATTTTAAAGCGAGGGTGAGTTATTGCAGCTATTGCTGCAAATTCAACCTTATCGACTTTTTCAAAATAGTCGTGGAATGTTGACAATAGGTTTATTTTTAATTTTTCTACGATGGGAGCGCAAAACTGAAGCTGGTTGCTGTTTAAAAGTGAATCCCATTTTCGCCTTATTAACAGCAAAGTTGGCAAAACATAACCATAGTTGCAACTTTCTTCCCCTTGCAAAATATCTATTGCTTTGGCTAGGGGGTTTGACCAACTTAAATAATCGGCAATATAATCAAATCGCTTTCATAGAAAATGGATATTGTATTTGAAAGCGTTATAAGCTCGCCGTCTAGCAATTTTTGTTTCAACTGGAATACCTGTTCTAAGCAATCAAACAGACTATTCCAGCGCGTAACAACAGGTTTTTTTTAAACAACACCCCAAAAATATCTGTAGTTGCTCTCGTATTTTTGGCGAGCGCAAACACTTCCACAAGGTCTCGCATTTTTTCACTAAACCGAAGTGAATCGACTTTAAAGTTGCGTTTTCATTTATGGCCTTGTACGCATCGCTACTTGCGATTAAATTAAGAGTGTGACTAGCACATCGCAAATGATAAGATAGGTGCAAGTCAAAAGATTCGGTTACAACATGCACATCGTTTTCTTCATTTTCGACGTTGTCATCTTCACTGATGTGCGCATTGTCATGCTCCTCGTCTTCATCAGTTGGAAATGGATATGATATATCATCTGGAAACATATTTTTTGTTTTTAATTTTTATTCTTTACAAAATTTTAATCTTTCTTATTCAACAATAAGAGCCGATTTTTCAATCATCAGCTAAGCTATCAGAGGAAGAAGTACTATAGCAACACTGCTTTATCTGAAGAATAAGTAGGTACTATTTGAGGTTTAACTGACTATTGAAAAAATGGCTCTAAGAATGAAATAAAAGAGTATTCTTTTTAGTCAATAAATCGAATAAGGTTTCAGGAACGACATTTTAAAAATAAATTTAAATGTAAAAGAGTTATCAACGTCACGATTTATGGAAATCAAATAAAGTCTGGACTCTTCTATAATAGTCCAGTCAAATTAGATTTTGGCATGGATGTAACATATAGTATATTAGATTTTTGTGGTACTCGATCAGAAATAATATAAGCAACGAGAATATGAGGTTGCTCCTGCTCAAAAAGGTGTGCTATTTGCAGGAAAAATCAAAACGTGCAGAAAGTGCATTATTCACTCCCTGTTTTTTGTTATTTTCCTATATAACTTTGGAAATATGCATCTTAGGAAAAAAACACTAAGTCAAAATTTGTTTGTTATAAAATTTTCCAGAAGATGGCATTTATATAAATCTTTCTCGTATTATATTTTTGTTGCTATACAGTGTTGAAGTAAGAAAAAATCTGTAGCAAACAAAGCAGTTTTGAAGCGCTTAACTGCAAGATAAAAAAGGTCCAATTCTACTGTAAATGTGGACTAAAGTACTCTATGGAATTACAAAATGAAATATTAAATAATGCACTTTCTTGCACGTTTTGATTTTTCCTGCAAATAGCACACCTTTTTGAGCAGGAGTAACCTCATATTCTCGTTGCTTATATTATTTATGATCGAATCTCACAAAAATCTAAGATGCTATTATGCTACATCCACATACGCTTCAATTGTATCCTAATTTGCTTGGACTATAAGTGGTTTTGAAACTTATTAAATCCTTAGTAAACGAAATAAAAATTCAAATTTATGTATGTGCATTATTCCGCAAAAATATTACCTTCCATAAAAGCATCAAAACTATTTATTCCAAACTCTCGAAAAGCTTTGATAAAATTGGAACCATTATCTGTTATTGTTGCTGTTATTTTTTCATTATTCAATCCAAAAGATTGATGAATTTCATTAATTTTACTAGCAACGTTAATGTAATGATGGGTTTCATAAAAGCGTTTGCAGGCTAGAGCAGCGGACTTTCTACTTAAGTCTTCTTCGCTTAGCTGAAAATTATCATTTTTAATATACCTATGCATATATACACATACAGGGTGTCTCAAAGTCACCATAAACCATAAAAAACCGTTATAAGTCCAAAAGGAAGCGAAACCGAGGAAATAAAGTCTTTAGTTTTTCAACCTTAAAGAGCTTGGAACTTATGGCTTTCGTCTGGCCCAGTGACTGTGGGACCGTGTATACTTTTATTGTATCCTTCTATTATTACCCAATGTGCTGTCATTCCTAAAAACCTTTTTCTTGCACTCGTCCATACATCAACTGTCGTGCAGACATATTTAGCTTCTCCCAAAGCTTTCTTAATATCGGTCACTAAATTTTCATAACACTCGGTTAATTTTCTTCCAGCGGTGTACCGACTCAAGTGTCGAAGTGGTTGGTCGCCATGTTTAATATCAAAATCTTAGAAAAAAAATGAAAGGTGGCCAAAGTTTCTAAGTCTGAATAATTTATAGCTTGGAAACCAGCTAATGATTTTTTAAAGACAACATAAATGTTTAAATTATTAACTTTGTATAAACGTTTCTTAGTAATGAAATCTTTTACATATTTTATAATAAAAGAAAGGTTGGTTCCCAAGTTATAAAACTTCAAAGAGCTTTATTTGGCAGATCTCTTTGAAGATTCTACAGAGTGCCCCGTAAAGAAAGGATAACACTGAAATGTTGATAAAAAAGTTCTATCCCAACCACAAGAAAATATATGTGTATATATTATTTTTGCCTTACTTTACGTTTTTGAATACCACTACTACAAAAGTGAACGAATTCCATTCTTTACAGGGCACCCTGTTTACAAAAATATATAAGAAAAGTATGGTTACCATCAATCATTTTACGAAACGCTGAATCTTCTACAACGCGCATCGGTAGTTGATTTTTCAAAACAAAACCTAAAACGTTATCTTCAAACAAACTTTGTGAAAATTTGCATGTCACTCGTCGAATAATGCGGCTTGATTCGTCTAACCTCGAAATTTTCTGTGCCTTGTGTAATTGATACTCATCATATTTATCATGGTGTTTTTTTCTGTAAAATTCGTAGAGTAAAATTTTATGGTTTCATTTCAATATATTGAGTGTGAAATCATTTAAGAGGCGTAACTAGGTTCATTATGTGAAATAGAAAAATAATAATTTAAATTCTAAGGTGCACGTACTTAAATTTTTGATTTATATCTGCATACATATATAATATTCAGAGATGTAAAAAGTGAATTCAATTGATGATTAAATATTACACAGTCATTAAAATCACTCTTAATTCACTTGAACTATAAATTTGAAGTTGAATCTTTGGTTCATTTATGCTGGTGATCTGGAGTTTAAACCAAAAGTGGAGTTGAAACTTCCACTGTGAAACTGGAACTTTGCCAAAATAAGTGCCACCCTAATGTACAGGCAACTTCAGCAATGAGTCGTTCTCGAGATATTACTTAAAACACGTTTTCACAATGGCGGCTGAAGCACAATATTAACAGCCGCTTTTGCATTATGAAAAATCACTTTCAATCTGCCGACTGGTCTAATAGTTGCAAGTAAAAACATTGGCCCAAAATTTTAGACGATTTAGTACGATGTTAAACCAATTTTAGTATGATACTAGGTTAAAAATTGTGTTTTCCTAATTTTAAACGAGTTTAGCATCGTACTATCCCTTAACAGTTTACTAAAGTCAAAATCACCAACTGGCTATTTTATCTTTTTAGTATCGAACTAAATCCATATGAGAGGGAAGCCCCATCTCTTGGTCGTCAAAAATGCAACGATGCAAAGCATTAAGTACAACTGAAGCAGAAAATGTAGCCGCGTCGGAAGCAGTCAAGGAGTTGATGTGGCTTGACGCGCTCATACACGATCTGCTAGTTTCTCAAATCATTAAACCAACACTTTATATCGACAACCAAAGCGCTCTTAAACTTGTGAAGAACCCTGAATTCCACGCAAGAACCAAACACATTGATGTTCGTGTTCACTTCATTCGAGAGAAGTTCAACGAGAACCGATTCGAGATTTCTTTTGTGCCTCAAGCGATCAATTAGCCGATGCATTTACAAAGCCACTTTCAGCTAATTAATTTGAATTGTTTCGTAAAAATATTAATATTTTAAAATTGTTATTAATTATTTTGTTTGCAATATAATAATAAGTGGGAGTGTGAAAATTTTATTACTATGCAATGAAGTTTTTGCCATACCTGTACTCTACACTTCTAATCATAATATTCTGAGCTCTCTATATACTATGTATACTTATATGATGATCTTGAAAATAAATTACCACTACTTACTGTTCATCTTTACAAGCAAACGGACCTTCTTTTCTTTCTCCTTAGTTTAACACCTTTAAAATATCATTTTGTGTGGTTTCGAGTGAGCTTTACTTTTCCTTCAGGATGACCAGGACATCCCCTTGCATGTTTACATGCTGCTCTCTAACAGCGCGGTTCGTGTTTTTTCTTTTTTTTTTGAAGAGGGGCAACACTCTCGACATTTGTTTGGGAACCATTATTTACATCAAAATCTTCTTCCATTAATGCTTCCTTGATTATTTTGTTTACTTCGTCTAGTGTGTCCTTTTCAAAGGCATCGCTGGCACTTTTCGCTGTTGGGAAGGCCCACCGTAATGCCTTCTCAGTAAATTTCCAGACACCGCTTCATTGAGGTCCAGCAGGGCTAGGCTATGACGGCTTTCTCATTATCGGAGTATGTTTTATGTTTATTGGGGCCTGCCCATGTACCACTTGAATGTAATGCGTTTTCACGCATCTTGCGTTTTAAATTGCATTTATAATCTTTCCATACCTATAAACAAAAAAAAGGAAATAACTAAAATAGAATGAATAAAAAACTGATGAAATTAACCTTCATTTTTCCACCCGTCTATGTTCTTTATAGATGGGCCACTAGAGTTTAACTTTTCTGTCAAGTTATTTCAAAGGATCTTGGCCTTGGGTTGGTAATAGGTAGATAATTTTTAACAACACCCGGGTTGCTTTCCATAAAAGCGATTAGCAAATCCAATCCAATTGTTTTGGCGGCCTATTAAATAAATATTAATAACACAAAATTAAGTTTCACTTACAATTTATTTATATTTTCTTTTTATTTACATTTTTTTCAACTCAACTCAGCAGAAAAAAGCAAACAAACCACCGGCAGACCGTAGACAACTAAAACTAAACGAAAACGAAAGCACTTAAGACTGCCAAATGTCAGTCGTAAGTAATAACGAGTATCGTTTAATTATAACGATTGATTTTATGTAATCGCATTTTAACGATAACGATAGAAATTTAACGATAATCATTTTAAGCAATAGGGCCCCTGAAAACCAAAAACAATAATGGGCGCGTTTATTGCATACCAATGTTCCCAACTGGCTGCCTTCCTTAACAAGTATAATTTGTTGAAGGAAATCAAAATTATCACAACTAATTAAAGACTTATTATAGAGAAAATACAAGGTTATAAACCAATCACTTTAAGGACGTATCACCACTTTCTTAGAGTGTACATCGCTAACTTAATTTATCAAGTTAGCGAAATATCACAAAAAACATAAATCATTGAATAACAAATTCGAAATTTTCACAAATAATTAACGACTTATTACTATCCACTAAACCTTTTATCGATTCGCGATTGTTATTTCGGTAACTTGACACTCATAATGCTATCTAAAAAATCGAGTTTCTGGTATTGTGGAAAATAATTCACCATATTTTTCACAATCTCTTGTTCAAAATTCAATATCGTAAGTTTGAATTTTATTCTACATACTCGTACCTATGTATTTCATGTGCCTTTTTAAACTGTTCCCGCATCTGCTGCCTATTACTCGCATCACTAACAGGTGTTGCAGTCGTTTGGACTTTGAATAACGACTTCTAAATTAGTTAAATCACATAGTCAAATGAAGTTCAGCATATCAAAAATGCAGTCTACTCGTAAAGTTCCTTGAGCTATATTGTACCTATAATACATATGTAGTAGTAGATACTATTATTGCAGGTCTCTGGTCAATTGAAAATGGCCCAGGATAGCTGTCATACAACACTGATATGGCAGGACTTAAGAAATGGCCGGTAGAAATGTCCATTTGTGACGTGTGACGTTCAGTTGGCATGTTCTCATGCAATCCTATGAATATAATTAATTAATTTTTCATTATTGCTGATAATATGAGTGCCCTATGGAATTACAGGGCACAAGTGTATCTCAGGAATAGCAACTGAGAAAATGAATTGCTTGGGGCGTTGTTATTTAATTGATTTAGTTAAACAGGAATACAGCAACACATTGAGGTGGAAGGAAGGGAAACATACTGCCACATAACTAACATGGACGGATAGATGGATGGATATATAGATGGACACTGGTCATTGCTTAGCGATAGCAAGGACTCGTATTCGTATAATCAATTCAATTAATTTTCTCTCTCCGACCGAATTGGGATTTGGAAGTAAGGTTGTCGTATAAATGCGAAGGGTATTGTTCGCGTTAACATATCTATATACGAAATTTCGAGTATGTTTGTTAGGTTTCAAGCAAATCAGATTATTTGCCATAAGATTATTACGTACATAAATTAATATTTGACATGTTGATGATATTTAGGGTTAATTTGGGATTGTTTGACGCAATCTCAGGTAAGGAAATATGTTTTAATTTTCAAATATTAAGGGACTGTCATGATATGTACCTTTAAATAGTTATGGATAATAATATGATGCATTAATTTGAACATTTTGATGTCAATTGAATATATTGATTAACAAATTGTATTGAAATGAATTACAGTAGATGACGGATATAAGAAACTCAAAAAATCCAAAGAATTCCTTTCTTATATCCGTGTTTTCTTATATAAAACATTGTACATAAGAAAGAAAATTTCTTATATAAGTAAAATGTATGTAAGAAAGAAAATTTCTTCTATAAATAAAAACACATAAGAAATAAAATGTATCCACTGTCAATGTATGGGCTTTTTTCTTTCTCGCTGATCTTCAATCTGTCATTTCCTTGGCCATTCAATGATGGCGGGTTCAGAAATGTTGTAAAATTAAACGGCACATCATTTGAAAGTTTGCACGGGAAAATTTCTTATAAAAGTTAAATTTTCTATGTAGTGAATGCAATTTGTACCAGAATAAGTTTCTTATATCAGTGTTTTTCTTATAAACGTTTTTCTTATATGAATCTTATTTAACACGTATCTTTATGGGAATGTGCATGGTGTTTTGGAATGTACGTCTTATAAGCGTGAATTGAATCGTCTGGCAGGATTATTTTGTTACCGGGGCTGGAGCTGGATTTTCGCTGATTTTTTGATATATCATTTATTTGATGGTTATATCTTCCAAAACAAAAGTTTGTTTTCGGCCCTATGGGCCCTTGGAGGGCGTCTGGCTAGGTCTGGCGACGCTTTAATCGTCTGGCATACACATTCACAACCAGGAGATTTTTCCCGATCTTTTGATATATCATTTATATATAGTTATACTTTCAAGCCAAAATCTGTTTTTTTACACGTTTTGGGGACAATTAAATCGTCTGGAACCCCGAAATTCTTCATGAGAGCGTAATTCTCTTGTATCTACACATTTATTTAAGTGGTTACATGTATACATATGTATATACTCAAAACCAAAATCATACATACATGTAAGTATATGCAAACAAAATACGTCAAAGGTTCCAGAAAAAAGCTGAACACGAAAACAAAAATGGCTCTGCCCGGTCTGTAAAAAGCCACAATTAATTTGATTAGGGTGGGTCAAATTAAATGCAGTTGCTTTTATTTTGACGATACCACCACGAAAAATTGGTTGCTTACGGAGCTTAAAAAAAATTCTCTAAGATAATGGGTTAATTTGTATTTTCCATACAAATTGCATGCAAAAAAAAAAATAGGGAAAAACTGGAAGTGGAAGTGCGATTAGGAAATCGTTGATCTTGGAAGAAATTGGTTGACATACTTAAACGGGACTGATTTTCTTTTTGTTCGATGCTCTTATTACTTTTGGTTCGAATAGAAAAAAATAAAAGTAATTTCGCTCAACACACCCTAATAAACAATATGTATAAGTATTTTTTGCGTTAATGTAACATTGCATTTCAAAATTCTGAATTATTTGATGATAATCAGTATAGTGTTTTCCGGAAAGACAGATGCCCAGTGAAGACAAATTTAACCAGAGGTGGAGGAGGGCTTATTGCTGTCTGATCTCATTTTAATTGTGAAATAATTAATTTGCCTTCATCAGCTATTAATTCTGAATATGATATTGATCAACTTGCGGTTCGAGTCTCTAAGGACTCCTTATTTGATTTATATATTATTTTAAGCTATATACCACCAGGTAGTTCTATTGACTTATATAAAATACATGTAAATAATTGTCGCATTCTATTTTCTCAATTAAATCCCAATCAAAACTTGCTTATACATACTAGGTGATTTTAATTTTTGTAATATTAATTGGACTTTTGATCAAGATGAATCATGTTTATTACCTTTTAATATTAATTCAGAGCTTGAAAGTGAAGTTATAGATTCTGTTTGTGAATTTGATTTAATACAATTAAATGGTTTTTATAATGATATGAATAGAATTTTAGATTTAATTTATGTCGACAAAGAACTTTCTGTTAATATTATGAAATTTATTAATCCAATATTTAAAAATTCTCTTCACCATCTTGCACTTAGTGTTCAGTTCAGTTTTTTGGGATATTTGAAACCAATTAATCATAATTCTATTTTTTTTTAACTACGCCAAAGGTAACTATGATGCTATTAATTAATGTTTAAACCTAATTTCTTGGCATCAAGTTCTGTTTCTTATCATACTTTAATTGAGTTATTGAAGGAGGCAATTGATCATTTTGTATCAAAGAAATTAATCTCCGTTAGATCTAAACCTTGTAACAGCCCGTAGCGTAATGGTTAGTGCGTTCAACTGTCACGCTGGAGGTCTGGGTTCCCTTCCCAGCCTCGTCCACCTAAAAACTAAAAAGTTTTTTTCAGGGCTACTGCCTCTTGCGAGGAATTGACAAATCCTCCAAGAGTATCACTTGCCACGAATAAGTGCTTCTCGTCTAGCCGTTCGGATTCGGCATAAAATTGTAGGTCCCTTCCATTCCTGTCGTTAGGCGCACACAGGAATGGTTGCGAGTTGTTAGTCACTAGGCCCTGGTTCTTCATGAGCCGTTGTGCCACCCGATTTATTTATTTTTTTTAGATCTAAACCTCAGTGGCATAATAAAAGATTAATCAATTTAAGTTACAAGAAAAATAAAGCATACAAGCTATTTCGCTGTTTCAATAACGATAACACCTAATTACGAAAATATAGGCGTATTCAAAAAGATTTCGAAGTACTTAATAAATTCTTATATGTATAAAGACTATTTGATTAGAACAAAATCGAATTTAAAAGTAAATAACAAATGTTTCTGGAGTTATATCAACGGCAAAAAGAAATTCTAATGGTATACCTAATAAAATGTTTTACAAAAATGAAAGTTCCACCAATATTCATACAATCTGTAATTATTTTGCTGACTTTTTTAATCGGTGTATTCGACACGTGACCTTCCTGTTTCTCCCGTTCACGATTACACAAATAGTTCACTTAATATTGGATCATTATATTATTACAGCCTTATGCATAAACGAATTATAGCGAGTGCATAGTGCTATGCATTCTTTATAATGCCTCTGAACGCAAAAACCTTATTCATAAACTTATGCAACGTTGAATAGAAGCAACATAAGCTAAACGCGTTTGGAGGTTGTATAGCGCCAACATAAGGGTTGTTTAGTATCGGAATATCACTTTGACTCATACATAGCAATAATGTAGATAGTTGTTAGGGGGGCGCTTATTTTTGCAATATTTGAGGTGTTGATATCTCACTTTCAAAATATTTTATAAAATTTAATACAACACTTAATAATGTTGTTTTTTTTCATTTACTGTAAACTTTTGTTGGGATATTGTTTTAAAAAATAAAGAACATTGTTTTGTACACTTTATTTTATAGAAGCTGCTTAATAAATGTGCAAAATTTTAAGATTTTCCATCAAATCTTACAACTTTTGCAAATGCTCGACGGCATGCGTGATTTAAATAAAATTATACAAAGATTCACCTTAATCACTTTCATGGGAAAATACAAACGAATTCTAAGCATCACAAAATAAGCACCACCCTTTTATTTTTCTCCTCAATAAAAACATCACGATGTCAGTGAATGGAACAATTCATGAAATAAATCAAAAACGACGTATTTTTTCTTTCAAATATTTTTAATTTTATTTGCGAACACAAAAAATAACAAAGTTATTGGATAATTATAATAATATTAAAAGAAATTAATAAGGAACCAAAAAGAATCCAATCGCCAGCAGAATTGCTTCTATTGATTTTTCACACAGCACACACACAGCTGGGTCTCCTTTGTCAGTTGTGAAAGTTAAACGTACTAGATTCCTCCTTTATGGTATTAATTTTGACACAAGCTCATTATAACTATGATGGGTTGAAAAATATTTTATGCATAACAATTTATGCAACGTTGTATAGTGGCTACATAAGTCCTTATGCAGTGCATAACTATTCATCTGTTCAGCGGATTCTAATGAATACGGCTGTTAGTGTTTCTGATGTATTAGAAGCTTTGTATAGCCTGAGTTTGGATAAGAAACCTGGTCCCGACGAATTATCTCCTTTTGTTTTTAAACATTGCGCAAGTTCCCTTTGTGTTCCATTGAAACTTCTGTTTAACGCTTCTCTAAAAACCGGTGAATTTTTGAATGATTGGAAGAATTCTTTCATTGTTCCTATTCATAAGGCAGGATCTTAACAGGATGTTTCAAATTGTCGACGATTTTGTTGCAAAAGTTAGAAAATTTTGGTTTTCATTCTTATTTATTAGAATGGTTTCAATCATATTTATGTGGTCGTATTCAATATGTTCACATAAGTAACATTAACTCCCATCAAATTTATGTTTCATCCGGTGTTCCACAAGGAAGTCACTTGTGTCCGCTTCTGTGTTTAATCCTAATAAATGATATTCCACTTTACATCAAGTTTTCTCTAAAATTGTTGTTTGCTGATGATTGTGTTCTCCTTTAAGATGACCTTCATAGATCGGTGAGTGGTGTAAGATAAATAATCTATTTTTAAATATTTCTAAATGTCAAATTATGTCATTTTTTCGTCACAAGTCTCCTCTCTTGTATACTTATAAAATTGATGGTATACCTCTTTCAAGAGTAGAAAAAAAGAAAGACCTTGGTGTTTTATTCGATCCCAAACTTTACTTTAATCTTCACATTGACTATATAGTAGCTAAAGCTAATTCCATGCTAGGCTTTATTGCCAGAAATTCTAACGAATTCACTGACTCTTAAATCTCTTTACACTGCTTTTGTTCGATATGTTCTGGAATACTGTTCTGTTATATGGAGTCCATTCTATAAATCGAGTTCGCAAAGGATTGAAAATATTCAAAAACTTTTCACACGTCCCGTAGTTTATTGTTTAAATTGGAACTTTCAAATGCCCTCGTATGATTCACGAATTCAACTTTTTGGTTTATTAAAATTATTTGATCGCCGTAAATATTTTTCAATAATTTTTGTTAGAGATTTATTAAATAATCATATCAATTGCCCCTTTTTATTATCTTTGGTTGGGATATATGCTCCCTCGAGAGATTTAAGAACAAGAAGTTTATTTTGTGAACCTTTTCATAAAACCAATTATGGGCTTAATGAGCCTCTTACAAGATGTTTCAGAGAATCTAATTTAGTTTATAACTATGTAGATTCCTTCAATTGTATCAATAGGAATGTATTCAAAAAACAATTGGCGCAAAATTATAGTCACCTCCTATTAACTAGGTTAAGTACATACTAGGTAAAACCATTTTAATTTTAAAAGCAGGTACTAATTCTGTATCTAAATATTTTTTAACCTACCTACAACTAGTGTAACCCTTTAGTCCTACTCCCAGTTAATTTTTGTCGAACAGACCCAAAAATGAACAGTTTGGGAAAGCAAATACAGTTTGAGGAGTAGGTATATTTTTTAAAAACAAACGAAAGAAGACAGCAGAATTGTCAAACAAAAAAATGAATGATATAAATGTATCCAATAAACCACAAACAAATGTAGGTACCTACATACATCAGTTATATTTCTATATGAAGGTAAAGTGAGGTTGGTAGAGGGTGGGGACGAAAGTTAGAAGACCATACAGAGTGATCTTTTGAAATCAGCATCGAGAGTTTAATTCTTCTTTTAGCAATTTTTGGATTTCAGAAATCAATTGAAGACATTTTAAAATGCCATGCGACTCACAGACAGGTACTTTGGCTCAAATGAACCCCATTTTAAAAGATAAAAGGTACTTTCCTCGGTATTAAATTTATCACAAGCCGCTAACGATGAAGTGGGCTTTTAATACGACTATAATTGTCAAAATACTAATTTTGATTTAAGTATCTACTAAAATCATTTTAAAGTGTACTTTATGTGACTATAATTTTGCTTCATTGTTATTAACTCTAGGTAACTTTGGTGGTATTCTATTTTAAATAAATTGTATCTTATCTAGTAGTCTTAAGGATTAACATGTTAATGAATAATCTGTTTGATGAAATAAACTAAACTAAACATTTCTAAGTTTGAAACGAAAGTTTTAAGTATTATAATGGGTGCAAGGGAGAAAACTATCAGTATTATTTTCTTATATTCTTATATTATTCATATACAAAAAAATAGGGATCATTTTGATCAGTACTAACAACACATGAAAAAAGTAAGTGTACCCCCCTTCGAAAATAGAACGAACAATGTTTTCTATCATAAAGCACTTATGTAAATGAGAAGCGTGATGATCGACACTTGAATCATTGCGGTTCGATTGAAACATGTACACATTGTTATACTTATGTTATTTCCAATTTATTATATAGATTTTTTTAATAAAGAATTGAATTGACCGAATTATGTTTATCAGGTAGCATGTGCTAGGCTCAGAATTATTATTTTCACTACATTAACGAAATTGTGCGGAACGAAGTTCGCTGGGTCAGCTAGTTTATTGTAATAATATTAACGGTACAAAATAAAAACCCTGAATATCTATAAGTCCAGACACCAATAATCGACAATCGATCTTTCTTCTCGATCTGTCAAACTGAATACACGTTTTTTTCGAGCTCTCGATTAAAAGTGGTATAACTACATACAGGGTGTCCCTTAATTCGTCAAGAGTATTTAAGGGTATGATTCTGGGGTATATTCTAAGAAAAAAATTGTTCCACAGTTAGGGCCTATCTCCAATTTTGAAATCATTTATCGCGAATTTAAGAAAAGTCTTAGTTTCGGGTACCCTGATCCATGTTACCGGTAATTGGGCCGTAAGTTGTTATGATAGAAACTTCATTCAGGCTTTTATTTTTAGAAAAAATACCAGCCTTTGTAATTGCGTTTAAATAAATTTGATACCTTGTCTCAGTCTTAAGATATCCAGTTTTTAGCCTGTTTCATTTTTCTTGCCCATGCCAATTTTTTGACTTTGGAGTCAATTTTCTCCAAAAAATGTGTAATCAACATGATGTTTTAATCATTTTTTTGAATGTACGTAACAATACTTAATATAACAGTCAATAACAAATTTGCCGAAAAACCCAAAGATTTTATGATAATATGGAAAAACAGCGGCACATTAAATTTAATAAAAAGGTTTTTTTTGCTTAACGCTCGAATGGCTATGAATAAAAAATGATATGTGTGCTTATCGATAATTTGTATTGTATGTGTGAACTAAAACAGTTATAACAGGTGTAAAAATGAGTCCTCTTTCATTTTGTATGCATGCTATAGCCAATATCACTGATATTGATATTAATGATCCTAGCTACTGCATCACTTCGGAGGACGCTTTGAGCATACGCTCTTCTTATTCACTTAAAGTTGCCATTTTGGTTGAATAAAAGATTTATTTCATTCTTCCCCATTCAAAAACATCCAATATTGTAGCATCAGGAGATTTTGCAGGCCATTGAACTGCTCCAACTTTTTCCTATCCAACGATTACCGCTCACTCTTCATCTTTTCAATTTTAAGCCTCTCAAGCAAAGTGGGCGGAAGCACCATCAAGTTATGAATAAGATAAAGCTAGTTGAACCTTTGGAATGTCCTCCAATAGTTCTGATAAATCATTTTGCAACAACTGCAGATAGTTTGTAGAATTCAACTAAAGTGCCTACTAAAATTAGCATTTTTTCAAACCAAGGAATGTCAAAGTGCACCCGTTATAACTGTTTTAGTAAAAAACATACTTAAAAAATTATCTAAAACCACACAAATAATTTTTATTCATAGCTTTTCGAGCTTAAAGCTAAAAAAAATTTTTTTTTTAAATTTCACCTGTCGCTGTTTTTCCAAATTGTCATAAAATCTATGGGTTTTTCGGCAAACTTGTTGTTGAATTTTATTTTTAGTATTATTACATACATCAAAAAAATGATTAAAACATCATGTTGATTACACATTTTTTGGAGAAAATTGACCCCAAAGTTAAAATATTAGCATGGACAAGAAAAATGAAACAGGCTAAAAACTGGATATCTTAAGACTAAGACAAAGTATCAGATTTATTTAAACGCAATTACAAAGGCTGTTTTTTCTTCTAAAAATAAAAGCCTAAACGAAGTTTCTATTATAAGTACTTACGGCGCAATCACCGGTAACATGGATCAGGGTACCCCAAAGTAAGACTTTTCTTAAATTCCCGATAAATGATATCAAAATTGGAGATAGGCCCTTACATTGAATTTTTGAACAACAACAACATCTTAAAGGCACTACCACCAATTTTTTGGCTGGAGATATAGCTATTTCGTGCTTTGCCACTTTTGCACTCATCAGTCTCCTTTTTGTTGTTCAAAAATTCAATGAAATTGACGGAATAAAGAATGGTCAAGCCTAATAAGCTGACATTCTAGTACGAATAGTACAATAATAACAATAATAACTTAATAGTCTGGTTCGTTACCGATCTTCCAACCTCTCCCTCTTTGATACGTACTGCGAATTGTAGTCTATCGAAATAAGGTATGGAGAAAAATGGAGGCGGAACAAGACAGCATACTTAAAGGCGCTTATAAAAATGCTGATGCTCCAAATGCATTTGATAAACAAATAACACATCTCGACCTGTGACGTCAGTGGTCTCAGTGCGTAGTGCACACGACTGCTAAGACTGAGCAAATCTGATATGCGTAGGTTCGAAAAAATTGGATTAAAGGTCAGCACCACAAAAAGGAGACTGATGAGTGCAAAAGTGGCAAAGCACGAAATAGCTATATCTCCAGCCAAACAATTGGTGGTAGCGCCTTTAAGTTGTTGTTGTTGTTCAAAAATTCAATGAAATTGACGGAATAAAGAATGGTCAAGCCTAATAAGCTGACATTCTAGTACTAATAGTACAATAATAACAATGATAGGCCCTTACTGTAGAACAATTTTTTTCTTAGAATATATTCCAGAATCATACCCTGAAATACTCTTGACGAATTAAGAGACACCCTGTATACAAAAAAAAAACTTTTTAGTTATATAAAATAAACCCATTAAGTATACAATAATTTACGTATAAATATTCGTGAAAATAGTTAAATATTCATAATTTATTAAATATTTACAAAATATCACCAACATAAATAAACTGTCTATTGTGCTACATACATATATCACGTGCTTGCAATTATGGTGGCTAAATGAAAATCTTCTAACCAAAATGTGACCCAAAATAATCCAGGAAGAGGGTGCACATAAACATTTCCATGTAAAGTGTGGAAACATAGATAAGGAGTTATTCCAGAAACTCGCATCTGGTGAAATAGCCGTATGGAATTGCGAATCTTGTCGCCATAAACTACCCGCTCATAACCTAAATAACACCAGCATTAATATGGGTGACACTGACTCTGAATCGGATATCGATTTTAACCAATCAATTAAAAAAATGTAAGGGGAGCTTGAAAAAATCAAGGCCACCCAATTGGCATTTACTAACTCAGTCTGCAACGTGAGTAAACAACTCTACGAGATCGAGAGCATGGCAAAAACAATTTCTGATAACAAGAAAAGAATAACTGATCAAGAGCACGGGTGCCACGTTGGTCATTTGTGACCAAATTTGGTAATTTTTTTACACTTGGTCATTTTGTTATCCATCTGGTCACTTTTTTTGAAGAAGAATTATGAAAAAAAACTCGACTTTTAATTTTCATTTTCTCAAAATGAAGTGCAATTTTTTTTTCATCTCCTATGAAAACGTTGCATGTATTAAATTGAACGCACTGCATAACCCATCCACGACCACTTCATTTGACAATTTATTGACAGATGGAAAGTTTGAAATATTATTGGGTTTAAGCGTCTCCGTCTATTTCGCTTGTTGGTTTTGTTGGTTCTTGTTGAAAACAAAACATACAAAATGGATAGGCAAGTTATAAGATATATTAATAAATCTTTCTTTCAAAATTAAAACAACATTGCTAAAGGTTTGTTATTGTCGTAACCACACAGCTCAGCTGCTGCTGAAAGAAGAAACAGGCTTAACTTTGACACCATTAATAATATTCTGTTGTCCAAAGAGCTTCAGGATAAAAAACATATGACATAGCGTTTGGTCGGCAGAAACCTTTTTTTTTAAATAAGTAGATATTATGGGGCATATTCATAGTCGCAGATAGACCCAGGTTTAACTAAACTACAGTTTAAGACAATTTTGGCTCAAGGAATACAGACCGATTTTAATTACAAATTGTTGGTTTTATATTTGTATAAGATAATAAACTTGGTATAATACTACACAAATAGCTTCAAATATTTTGAAATTATGAACTTTAAAAAATAAAATAAACGTCCGAAAATTCAACCAAACCTATGTTTAACTTAGAACCAGCTCTAAAATGACTTTGAATACGCCCCTATGTGTGTACATTTTAGTAGATTCAATTTAACTATACGCAATTTCGTATTGATTGATTTAAACAAATATTGTGAATTTAATATAAAATGCTGTGAAGAAATGAGATTTAGTAAATAAACCTTTATGTTTATTTATTTATGTTTTTTAAGGTTAGACCACACACAACTGCAGCGGAACTACACTTCACGACGCGGCGGGACGCAGCAAAACATTATTTGCATGAAATTGCAAGCGGCAACTGAACTTCATAAAATTTTATACAAATTATTGTGAATCGCAGTTCCGCTGCAGTGCAGTTCCACCTTGTGCGGTCTAAACTTTATTATGAAGAAGGGGTGATCACGTTGCCCTTTAAGTAATTTTGTGAATTATGTTGTACCTTTTTGTTTATTTATTTTTGTTAATTTCTAATTAATTATTTATGATAATAGATAAATGAGACAAATATGGCTAACTTTAATTTTCTGTGTGCTATGAAGTTTTTAGATTTTAACTATTTTGGTCACTTTTTACTCGTTTTGGTCCTTTTTATTTTCAATTTTGGTCACAACATTTATTTCCAAGTGGCAACCGTGATCAAGAGTCCGAGAATACACAGCTTAAAAATCAACTCGTCTCTCAACATTATCGCCTACACCATCTGGAGCATAAAGAAGCAAGCAAACAGATAATAATATATAATATTCCCGATCTTATACCGAGCATTGACCTGGGAGCTGTCATCACTAAAGTACAATCAGCTCTGTCCAACGTACCACTGAAAGATGATGAAGTTTTTGAGATCAAGAGGCTTCCCAGCAAGTCTAGTAAACCAGGCCCGATATTATTAGAAATGAAGAACACGCGCGTTTGCAAACGGCTTCTGAAAGCAGCTAAATTATACCGCATTAAAGTATCACAAGATCAAAACTCTCTTTCTTTATCTTACTCATATAATGATGAACTTATTTATATAAATGAATATATTCTTTTTTCAGGTCATATTTTGTTCAAGAAAGCAAAGGCAAACAAGATGGAGCATAACTTTAAGTATTTATGAGAAAAAATGTCAATATCTTCATGAGGAAGAATGACGAAAGTAAAATTTTTAAACTTTCCGCACTCTGCGAATTTAGTTTGATTGAATAAAAAATCTTTTAATTGGCAAGTACAAATCACAATAACAATAATATATTTATATAAAATGAAAAATTTCAACATTTAATACCAAAACATCAATAGAGCCGTAGCTAAGACACATGATATCAAGCTAGCAGTATCAGGTAATGATTTTGATGTCATCTGCTTTACTGAAACCAATTTGAATGATGGTATTTACTCCAATGAACTTTTTCCTTCGAACTATAATGTATTTCGAAAAGATAGGAATAATGAGACGTTTGATTCAAGTGGGGGAGGTGGTTGTTTGATGGCCATACAAAATCATATACCTGCGATTAGACTAGAAAATCAAGAGTCGAGTTTTGAAGATCTGTGGATCTGCATAACTAATCCAACTAATAGGAGGAAAATTTTAATTTGTTTGTAACTATATTAGACCTCAAACCACTGCCGATACATATGACTTGATTTGTTATAATCTTTGTTCCAATTTTCCATCATTCCCAGTTGATTCCGAAGTAGTCTACCTGTGTGATTTTAACGTCCCAGCTATTACCTGGACTTTTCATTCAAAATCCAATATCCTATTTCCAAGTTATTATGTGTCGCGTAAAGCCGAATTGCTTTTGAATTCTGCATCTTTTTACAACTTTTTCCAATTCAATGAAGTAAGGAACAGTGATGACAAACTACTTGACTTAGTTTTTTTTCAACAATGCGCTCCCCCAATATTTCGGTATCTTTATGTGACAACGTTCTTTCAAAAATTGACTCATACCACCCACCGCTTTAAATTAAATGTCAATTTCACATTCACAGATTTCTGAGATAATGGGGCATATTCATAGTCGCAGATAGACCCAGGTTTAACTTAACTACAGTTTAAGACCAATTTTAATTACAAATTGTTGGTTTTATATTTTTATAAGATAACTAACTTGGTATACTACACAAGAAATTTCAAATATTTTGAAATGATAAACTTAAAAAAATAGAATAGAACGTCGGAAAATTTAAGTAAACCTATGTTAAACTTAGACCCAGGTCTAAAATGACTATGAATACGCCCCAATCTGTTATTCAACATAGACATTTTCATCAAAGTGATTTTCGAAGCTTGAATTCATTTTTAGTTGGCATGAATTGGTCTAATCTCAATGTTTTAGGTACTAACTTAGCGTTCGACAGTTTTATTGATATAATAATTAATGCAATAAACTTATATGTACCACTTAAAAAACTGATTAATACATCATATCCTAAATGGTATTCTATCAATCTTATTAAGTCAATTAAAGAAAAAAACAAAATACTACTTAAGGTTTGGAAATATAATAGGCCCGATGATATTATAACTTTTTGGTACTTGCGAACATTAATCAAAAAGCAGATTAGCCAATGCTATGCTCAGTACCTCAACGATGTTGCAAAAAATCTTAAAACTTATGTTAAATTTTGTTGGTCGTATTCTAAGGAGTTACGGAAATTCAATAAGATTCCAAACACAATGTTTATCGATGATGTAGTTCATTTGACGAATCATAGTATAGCTGAAGCTTTTGCTCTTATTTTCAACTAAATTACAATATTACAGATCCATCATCTATCAACAATATTGATAACCGTTCCAAGTTTAATCAATATCTGGCAGATATACCCGTTCCATTCATGACAGAACACAATGTGACTTATGTTTTAAATAGTCTTGATACTAACAAAAATGGGGGTCCCAATTTATTCTACGAAAACTGTCATCAAGAATCGATTGTAAGACCCTTGTGTATACTTTTTAATGAGTCATTCAATAATAAAATATTTCCATCATGTCTAAAAATTCGTTTGTATCCCCAATTCTAAAGGATGGCAGTCCCTCTGACATCAAGAACTAACGTCCAGTATCAATTTTAAATGCTTTGTCTCTAATTTTTGAAAAATACATGTACAAATCTGTTACACCCAAAATTCTACCAAATCTATGCGACAATCAACATGGGTTTGTGAGAGGTCGTTTGACGGTATCAAACCTAGCCCCTTTTTCACACTTCGTGGCGGATGCATTGCGTAGTAGCCCGTAGCGTAATGGTTAGTGCGTTCGACTGTCACGCTGGAGGTCTGGGATCGCTTCCCAGCCTCGTCCACCTAAAAACTAAAAAAAAGTTTTTTTTTCAGGGCTACTGCCTCTTGCGAGGAATTAAAAAATCCTCCAAGAGTATCACTTGTCACGAATAAGTGCTTCTCGTCTAGCCGTTCGGATTCGGCATAAAATTGTAGGTCCCTTCCATTCCTGTCGAAAGGCGCACACAGGAATGGTTGCGAGTTGTTAGTCACTAGGCCCTGGTTCTTCATGAGCCGTTGTGCCACCCGATTTATTTTTTTTTTTTGGCGGATGCATTAGATAAAAATACACAAGTAGATGTAGTTAACACGGATTTTTCAAAGGCCTTTGACCGGATAAGTCATGCATATCTGTTATCAAAATTACGTAATTTTGGTTTCAACGTAAGCCTTGTTGAGTGGTTCGAGTCGTACCTGGCTGGAAAAATGCGTAGTTTCTGTCTAATTTCGACATGGCACTAGTCAGTTTTCTTTAGGGAAAATCTAGACGAGGAAAACTTGCAAGTTTTCAGTTAGTAAATTTAGACGAAGAAAATGTTTCATACTCTCGTGAGGTTCTCGCTAGTAAGATCTTGTTGGCCGTTTTCGGCTTCCTATCAGACTAAGCACTATCGTTATTGACACATATGCAAAATTTTGACTAAACAAATTGAATCGATGAATCGAAAAATTCAAATTTTAACTTTTATTATAATTGATCAGTTTTGGTTTCAAATTTCACGCTCTTGCAAATTCTGCTAAGATAATCATATAGGTATTTACTTTCGAAAATCTCTTTTTTCAACCACCCACCCCGTCAAAGGCTTTTTGAACTTTTCAGTAAATTAAACAAAAATTATAATTTACTGTCTTAGGTAGGCAGAGATGGCGGTCACAAGCATCCTCGCTCGATGACCCAATTAACGCTGTAATGCGCCGCGCTGTTTTGATACCATAACTCGTTTGACCTGTGGATTAAAAGAACACTTTTTTAAGAAAATAAGGGTATTTTTGTTAATAGACCTCTCAAAGGATCATTTAATGTCTTAAACTATATTTATTTAATACCAGATGGTTCATCTCAAGATATCCGGTTGTTTTTGTGGTGGGATGTAGTTTAGATTAAGCGCATTTTTGTACTTTTCTTCAAAATTAAGACTCACTACAGAAATTATCCTGTGAAGTAAGGTCTTAATTTAAAAAAAAATTAGGCGCATCTTTGTTCACGATACTAATTTAAATAATATGATAATAAGAGTATTTTACAAAAATGCCCAGTGTCATACTAAAATTGCTTTAATATCGTATTAAATTCATAAAAATTTGCGCTATTATTTTTATTATTCAGGTTTTTTATTTTTGATCTGAGTTATCTTATTACTATCGGATCACAACCGATACTAAAATACCCTTTTTTAATGTTTCTAGCAAAAATATGAACAGATATATGTTTTGCTGGTCCGGGGCCTAGAATGGTTTTTCTGACGAGGCAAAAGGGTTCATAAACGACGAGGCCATAGTTTTGGCCATTACTCCCCCATGCTAGGGCCTTGCCAGAATCTATTTTAAACTCTCTAGTGCCATGTCGAAAACTAGAATGATTTTCTGCGCGGGTATCTGTCAGATAGGCAAAATAATGTCGTTCGTAACAAAGTTTTTTCTAGACCTTTTATTCCTTCCTCAGGCGTCCCACAGGGTTCAATTTTGGGACCGTTGTTATTCAATATATATACCAATGATATAACAGCAGATATGATTTCTATGTCCTAAGCGTATGCAGATGATTTAAAAATCTTCAAGGTTATCAATAATATGAGGGATTGTGTTACTCTTCAAAGAGACCTCAATATCTTATTCGAGTGGTGTCATGATAATAAATTGGATCTCAATATAAATAAATGTTCAATAATGTCTTATTCAAGAAAACTTAACCCCATCGACTTTGAATATAGAATAAACTCCAATAACCTAAAGAGAGTAATGGAACATAGAGACCTTGGAATTATATTTGATTCTAAATTTGTATTCAAACCTTATTATGACAATATTACTAAGAAATCTTCAAAAATTATGGGTTTCATTTTCAGAGTGGGAAAGTTTTTCAAAAATTCGGACTGTTTTCTCCAACTATTTAATATGTTGTGTAGAAGTATTCTTGAGTATGAAGCTGTTGTGTGGTCTCCTATTTATAAAACCCACAATGATTTAATAGAAAGAGATCAGCGTAAATTCACCAGATTCCTTCAATATAAATTATATTTTAATCATAGTGCATACGTTGATAGATTAAAACTATTTAAAATGATTTCACTCTCTCAGCGTAGGTTAATATTTAATGAAATGTATTTAAGAAAAATTACAATAGGTAGTGTACGATCTTTCTTATTACTGGCAGAAGTTTACATAAGATGGTCATCTCGACCAAACCGACAATTGTTGCAAACATTTCAACCACCTCGCGCACGTACCAACGTCTACTTGAAATCACCTATCATACGGATGCAGATGAATCATAACCAGCGCAGCCAAAACTTTAACTTTGGTGCCAAATTGGCACTTTCAAATGAGTTTGGGACTTTGGCACTCAAAAGTGCACCCATTGGCACTCAAAGTTTTAAATTTGGCACTCTTTTTTTTAATGAAAATATCAAAAAAAAAAATTATTAAAAAACATTAAAAATTAAATTTTCTTATACAATTTACAAACATTCCCACACTTGTTGCTCTTTTTTGTAAGCCCCACAAAAATTTACTACAGTGAACATTGTGTTGGATGCCTAGGATACCTAGGGAAAGATTTTTGTATGCTACTGTGACTGTTGGATGCCTAAAAAATTAATGAAATACTTGTTTATGCCATGTCACTACTTCTATTAAATTCCATCCATCAACTTTGAATGTTGCATGATGCATCAAGTAGAACAGAAACTTAAAATTAAAACAATATTGAATTGAATTTCAAAAGAAATTATTAAAAACCGAATACATAATTTTGAGGTGCTTCGATATTACATTACTTAAAATATTTAATATTTAACATTAACAAACTTAGAACTTGGCGCACTTAAGATCTTCCTACTTTTTACGGCTGACTTGATACGCAAAGGTTTTTGTATACCTTCCTATAGAAGAACTTGGCTTCTTTTTGAACATTTACGTTTTTGGTGTAATTTTACTTCTTTTTGCAACGATTTTTATTATCAGGAAAAGTGAGTGGAATAAAAAGCCTCATAAGAAAAATTAAGTATTTAATGTGAAGATGCTCTGCATGAAAAATTTCATAACTTCAATTTTTTTTCTTTGTATACCTACACCTGAAAAGCAACCGCTCTATAAATATAATTCATAATTCTGCACCAAACGGAAGTGCTCTCTATTAAATATATATTAGTTCTTCGAAAATAGGTGGTTGCCACGCCTACTGAATGTGAAATCTCAAATTTTAAATTTTCCCCTTTCTTGCATGTCAAGTCGTATCGCTCTACCAATTTTCATCATTTTACGACGGTCAAAAGTTCTCCACATAATTGATATCAATTCTGAGAATATGGGCGGGTGCCACTCCCCTCAATGGCTAATTTCAAATTTTCTCTTATCTCCTTTGTATTGATCACATGATCTACCAAATTTCATCAGTGTACGACAATCAGAGGTGCTTCTTATTAATGATATCAATTCTGTGAAAATGGGTGGGTACCACACCCCCTGAATGAAAAATCTTAAATTTTCGATTTGTTCCTTTGTATGCACCACAAGGCCTACCGTGGTTTGAATTTAAATGATTCTACGGTTTTGGGAAGTGTTCCATAATTTTGATGGGGTGAGTCCAGTCAGTCGGTTACGGTTTTTGCGATTTTTGGAGTCTTATATCTCAGGAACCACTAATGCTAAAAAATTTTAACGTAGTCAGTTACCTGAACCTGATAAGCTTATCAAATACTGCGAATTTTAAGCTTCTGATTTTATTGGTACATAAGTTAAAGGGGCTCAGAAATCGCCTGATTTTGATCCTGTAAAAAGATTGTAGTGCAGAACTTGCCTGGTCACTACCGTGCCCTTTGATACCTATCATATGAAATCGTACATCTTATATAAAATATGCAAATGAATTTTGCTATTGTTTTTTTCTTTTTATTTTATAATTTTATTTTGTTAATAGTGAAATATGTAAACAAAGAATATTTATTCTTTTTGTTTGAATATGAGATTTTTTGACTTTGGCACTCTGTGGCACTTTTTGGCACTCAAAAAAATAATTGGTGGCACTCAATTCCTCGCAAGAGGCAGTAGCCCTGAAAAAAAACTTTTTAGGTTTTAGGTGGACGAGGCTGGGAAGCGATCCCAGACCTCCAGCGTGACAATCGAACGCACTAACCATTACGCTACGGGCTTCGGGCTTTAAGCGAAAGTAATGCTAAATTACAGTTATTGAGAATTCAATTAAAAAGTACAAGTGACCTCAACTCCAGAAATTATTGTGTTTCGCCCAAGGTACAACAGTGGGCTCTTCAGTAGGGTATAACCGACTGACTGAAGAGCCCACTGTTGTACCTTGGGCGAAACACAATAATTTCTGGAGTTGAGGTCACTTGCACTTTTTAATTGAATTTTATTCATTCACTCCACTTAAAACAGAAGTAATTTCAATATTTTAATATTTAAATTTCTTCATATTCTTATTATAAAAAACCTGACCACGGGTATTTATTTTCTAGGTGCACGAATTTAATCAAATTCCCCTAGAATAATAAAATTCACAGTATCTTTTTGCTGTGATTTTTATAAGAGTCGGTAAACATCGACCAAAATTTGTGTCTTAGTAGGGTATAACAGACTGACTGAAGAGCCCACTGTTGTACCTTGGGCGAAACACAATAATTTCTGGTGTTGAGGTCACTTGTACTTTTTAATTGAATTTTATTCATTCACTCCACTTAAAACCGAAGTAATTTCAATATTTTAATATTTTAATTTCTTCATATTCTTATTCTTGTTATTGAGAATTGTACCTTGTTAATCTTCCTCATTGCTATTTTCCAATTTTAATTTTGAATTTTTAATTTCAAGTTTGCCTTTGCTTCTTCTTTTTTTATACTTTTGTCTTTCTTATTAGTTTCAATAATTTGTTTCCATTTTATTGTTATATTTCAACTTTGTATTTTTTTTTTATATAGGTACATAAACACTAATCAGATGGAGTTATAATATTTGTTAAAAATTTAATTATTTCTATTTTAGCTTGTATTTGGTTTTTCAAACTGTTAGCTGCATATTTAAAAATAAAAATAAAAAAAAAAATTAACAAAAAGGTTTTTGATCAACTTGAGTGCATTATTAATCCATAAAAGACAAGCATAACTTTATATTTCCTGTGATATATTGTAACTGTTCCAAATATTTGTTTAATGTTTGATACTTCAGACTAATTTAAACTTCTTAGTCTTATATAAGTTATAAACGCTCCAAAATGCACTCCAGCAACAGAAACAAATCTTCAGCATGATAAGAATGACATCATGTTCAACAAACCAACATAAGATAACGCAGCTGCAACAAATTAACAAGATAGCCAATCCTCATAAATATTGTAATAAAAGATAACATAGCATATGCAACAAAGTAACAAGATAGCCAATCCTCATAAATATTGTAAAAAAAGATAATATAGCACATGCAACAAGATAACTAATCCTCATAGATACTTAAATAAAAGATAACAAAGCACATGCAGCTGTAACAATAAAGATAGCAAAACTGTAGATATAAATAACACCTAAATAAAATATTGTTTTTTAGAATTAAGAAAGTCTTCAGTCTTCGAGGTACTCTCGTCCTTGGTTACAAGACTAAATAAATACATTTTTAAAAGAAAAAACTCTTAGTTTTATTAAACAAAACTTATAATTATCAGATAAATGATTATTTCGATTCCATAAAATAATTTTTTGATGAGTAGTTAAAATATTATAAATTAACAAGTCCCATGTCATTTAATTTGGATAAGTCCTCAATAATATTACCATCCCAGATAACGGTACACTGCATTAAAACCATATCAATACTCTCAGGATTTTATTATAAAAAATTGTTAACGTCAGCATTCCAATAACGTGGCCCAAAGCCCCCGCAGAGTTGTAAATGTGTATCATTATATGCCATCTCAAAAGGTAAATCCAAACTCGTTTCATAATCGAAATTATAGGTAATGCATGTAATGTAGGTGTATGTACCTGTACACCATAAATAGAGTAACTTACATGACTATGAGGAAAAAAAATAATTTCTCATTTTATTCAGAAGGATGTACCCAGAGAGGTTATATCGAGAGGATAAAACTACATCAGCGTAATGAGAACAATGCAATACGTATTTGTCGTGGTGGAACGAACTGTAATGTGCTCTCCTATTAGTTATTAAATTAATCACTCACGTTTCAGTAAATTACACGCGATGTTCAACTATGCTCCATGGCATAACCCCTATGTATAGTATGATTGAAAAAAGGATGCTGAATGGTTGAAATTCTGAACAATTCCTCTCCATATGCATCTCTCCATCTCCGCATCCATACATACATATGCATCATGAACCTTATAACCTACGGTGCTTTTAAACTTTCACACATTGCAATTGCAACCAATGCAATGTCCTGAGTACAGGACCAACGAAGAGGTGTGGAATTCTAGTTTAAAGTAACAAATTCATTTCTCTTGACAGTCGGAGATAAATTGCAAAAGGGTGCAACTTGTGATAATATCGCAAATAAGAGAAGTATCATCCTATTTTATTTTTTTGTCAGACGGGGATGCAGGTGCAGTATCAAGGTGCCCTTTGGACCAGCCAGCAGGTATAAAAACCCAAAAGTCATTAATTCAAACGGGTAGATGCGAAGATGCACAATCGCCCAAGGGACCCAAATAATCTCGCAGGCAATTCGAAAAGATCGACGTCGTTTATTTTGAAACAACTACATATAGAATTTCCTTTACACGCATCCGCATACAAATAAGAATAAACTTCTTCGAAAATTTCTTAAAAGATAAAGATTTATTTTTTTAAAGTTTTTTATTCAGGATTAGGGCTGGCCACGACGAGACTCGTCGAGAATTTTGTAAGTCTCGTCTCAGTTTCGTTAAAATAGAAAATTTTTAGTCTTCTCTCAGTCTTGTCTCGTCTGTCGTCTCGTCTCCGAAAAATACGATTTCCGGACAACCTGTTGATTATTGGAACGAAATATTTTCGATTATAGTTTAAATACTTATGTACGAAAGAAAATAAATATTTAACTGAAATTGGATTTTTAAATTAAAAGGCTTATTGCAAGCGTCTATTCAAAAGTCTTTTAAAGTCTACTATCGATATTTCAAAAATCTATTCGTTAATATTTTTCGTCACATTACTATGAAAGTATATGAATCTTTCTAGATAGAAAATTAAATTCGATCAAAAATTTCTGATCGACTTAAGTCAACTAGATTTTTTCGGAGTATACTCTTGTTTGACTGCTAACCTAAACGTGTGGGTTCGAGCCCCAGTCTAAGTAGCATTTTTCTCTATATTCCCTGTCTCAACTGGATGCCACCCGTGGAATTTCATGAGATAATAAACATCTAATTCTCAATCCACTGTGCTAACAAAAATCTTTCCACTCCTTCTATTCCTTCTAACTAGTGCCGTGCTAGCATTTGAGGTTTATAGTTAACATTATTATTAAGGCTCTTATTAGACTCTGTGTTAATTTCGTCCAAATAATCAGTCTCGTCTCGGTCTCGTCTCGGATGCTTGAAAGGCAGTCTCGTCTCGTCGACTTCAGATTAATTTTGTTTTACACATAATGACGTAATAAACAGTTTGTTTGTTTAAATTAGAAAACCCGCCTGCTAAATGTTAAAAAATGTGTTTCAGTTTGAATATTTTGAGAAAAAAAAAATAATATTGATTTGGGACCAGTTTTATTTTACGCATAATGCAATTGTTGATAATTAAAAGGATTTTGAAAAAAAAAAAAAAATCAATTGTGTTTTCTTTTTAAAGCAAGAAAACTTAAAAAAATTCTTTAAAAACTGTCTCGAATAACAGAACAAATGCAAACGACTGCGGATTAATTTTATTCTATACATAATGACGTTATGAAAATCAAAGACATCACCAGTTCTCTCAACAAACAAGACCTTCCAGCCAGTTCTTTCCCTAGATATCAGCTTCCAGCTACGCACACCAAGTGGGTTGATGTGCTTCTCCACTTGCACGCCACCTGTAACAAGTTCCTTTTCTACTGCCTACACTATCGTGGTTGGATTCAAGGACTTTGACGGGGAGGTGCATTGGTGTCAATACATACATCCCAGCGGGAAAAATTCAAAAATTCATTGAGGAAAAATCAGCTTTTTCCTTGAGGAATGGCAGCTGCACCGTCCACTTTTCAGCTGATTCCGTTGATGAAATTAACATGGGCATGTCCTAGGCGGGAAGCACATGCTGAAAATCCGATGCAAATTCGCCAACGAAATCACTACTTCGTTGGAAGTTGTTTATTCACCCACCCAGATGATGAAAAACATGGTGGTTGCATAATCTATGAATTAACTGCATAAATGTATGTGGTTTATTCATCAGTTCAATATTTTCGATGAAAATGGCAATTAAAATCCAATTATCAAATCACAAGATATAGAAGTAGGTAGTTGTTTATTCAGCAATTAGTTAATTCAATATGAAAAATGTGAAGAAAATTAAATAAATAGTAAATTCATTAACTCTGTAGTGTTGTGAATTATTTGTGATTGGTTAATAAAAATATAGAATTAAAACTTTAAATTAAAGTTAAATCACTAGGTCAGTGGTTGTTGGTTAATCACCACTTCATATGCGAAGTGGTGATTAACCAAAAAACTGAAATACTTTGAGAAAATCTGAGATTGCCTCTTTTTAATGGAAATTCATAAGTCCTGTTATAATATTTACTAGTAGACAATGTCAACACAGAGAACACAAAAAAAATCAACTTCTATCAAAACACACAATGGCGATGCACACTTTCCCAGCGGGAAATATCGTCCCCAATGAATTTTATAGCTGAATTCTTCAATCAATTCACTAGCCAAATAATAAAAGGAAACGTCATGCAATGATTTAGTCAGTGAAGAGTCATGCGAGGTTTCCTCAGTTCATAGATTTGAACCCACTTTTCTTTCTTTCGAAAACAACAAGACAACAGAAATCAATTCACTAGCCAGATAATAAAAGGAAACGATATGTAATGATTTAGTTAGTGAAGAGTCATGCAATGTTTCCTCAGTTCATATATTTGAACCCACTTTCTGCTTTGTGTGAAAACAACCCTTTCTTTCGTTGAATTAAAAATTGCTTTTGATATGGAAAATTATAAGATGAAAAAACTGTTGAAAAGTCATGTAGAAGTTCATCAGTTCATCGTCTATGTCCACTCATATGCTTTGTACACTTTACATTTGTGTGTTTTGATAGAAGTTGATTTTGTTTTGAGTTCTCTGTGTTGACATTGTCTACTGACAGTAAATATTATAAGAGGACTTGTGAATTCCTATTAAAATGAGGAAATCTCAGATTGTCTCAAAGTATTTCAGGTTGTTGGTTAATCACCACTTCGCATATGAAATGAAGTGGTGATTAACCAACAACCACTAACCTAGTGATTTCACTTTAATTAAATTTAAAGTTTTAATTCTATATTTTATTTTTATTAAGTGAGTAATGAATTCACTATTTATTTAATTTTCTTCACATTTTTCATATTGAATTAACTATAATTGATGAATAAACAACTACCACTAGTCTTGTGATTTGATAATTGAATTTTCATTACCATTTTCATCAAAAACATTGAACTGATGAATAAACCACATACATTTATGTAGTGAATTCACAGATCATGCAACCATCAAGTTTTTCATCATCTGGGTCGGTGAATAAACAACTTCCAACGAAGTAGTGATTTCGTTGGCGAATTTTCATCGGATTTTCAGCATGTGCTTCCCGCCTAGGACATGCCCATGATAATTTCATCAAAGGAATCAGCTGAAAAGTGGACGGTGCAGCTGCCATTCCTCAAGGAAAAAGCTGATCTTTCCTCAATGAATTTTTCAATTTTTCCCACTGGGTTACAAAGCATATGAGTGGACAAAGACGATGAACTGATGAACTTCTACATGACTTTTCAACAGTTTTTTCATCTTATAATTTTCCATATCAAAAGCAACGACCGAAAGGGTTGTTTTCTAAACATAAAGCAGAAAGTGGGTTCAAATCTATGAACTGAGGAAACCTTGCATGACTCTTCACTTATTAAATCATTAAATGTAGTTTCCTTGTATTATCTGGCTGGTGAATTGATTGCTGTTGTCTTGTTGTTTTCTACACACAAAGCAAAAAGGGTGTTCAAATCTATGAACTGAGGAAAGCTCGCATGACTCTTCACTCACTAAATCATTGCATGACGTTTCCTTTTATTATTTGGCTAGTGAATTGATTGAAGAATTCAGCTATAAAATTCATTGGGGACGATATTTCCCGCTGGGATACGCTGACCCAGACATCTCAGCCGATGTGGTTACAGTTTTTTGATCAGGTCAACGTCGCTGTATATAACGTTTAGATCACTTAAGGCTCGTCACACGAACATCACAT
Source organism: Melangyna quadrimaculata (assembly GCA_949320155.1). Classification (NCBI taxonomy): domain Eukaryota; kingdom Metazoa; phylum Arthropoda; class Insecta; order Diptera; family Syrphidae; genus Melangyna; species Melangyna quadrimaculata. Next base: position 439,563,760 of record OX439483.1, read on the forward strand.
GAAAGCACCAAAGCAAATGTTTACATGATTTGTTCAATGCTCAAGCTTCTGCTCAACAAAGGTATTTTATTAAGGGCCAGTTTGTACACAGTGGGTTAAATTAAGTATGTGATTTTCATAGGATTTAATTAACTAACGCTATAATCAACCAAAATTGGCTGATTAGTGAAATCCATGATTAGCAACTCATACTTTGAATTTTTTAACAAAATTTGATCAACAAAAACATTTGAGGATTTCCCAGCTCTACTAATCATGGATTAAAGATAATCAGCTGTGAACAAACTAGTCAAACTGGCCATAAGTTTCTTTGGGTCTCGGAGTTGCTATACATACATAAATGCCATCGTTTTCCGAAGAAAAAGTGGCTGGCAAAAGTTGTTATTCTTCGTTTAAACTCCCCACTGACGACATTTTGCGTTCGACGTTGTGTTATCCAATTTTCAATTAATTGCGAATGTGATCGTTTTTCTTTTGAATTTGTAAATAGCTATTGCATAAAAGTGTACTCTCAAAATGATTTAATTTCATTTGTCACATTATTTAAGATTAAAAGACGGAACTTATTTCATTTGAAGGCATTTAAGTAGTTAGGCCCTCTCTCAGAGAACCAAGGAGACTTTATACAAGATCCCAATCATCCCGGTCCTGCTCTATGACTCAGAAGCATGGACACTGAGAAAATCGGATAAAAATCAGCTAGGGTGCTTTGAGAGGAAGATTCTTCGTGTAATTTTCGGTCCGGTGTGTATCGAAGGAGTGTGGAGGACGAACTATACGGGCTATACAGCGACGTTGACCTGTTCAAAAAGCTGAAAATACAGCGGCTGAGATGGCTGGGGCACGTGGAGCGTTTGGACAGCAACGCACCTGCCAACGAGTCTTCGAATCCAACCCCGTTTGGGTACGCAGCAGAGGAAGAACCCGTAACAGGTGGCGCAATCAAGTGGATAACGACATCAAAGCATTCGGTGTGTGGAAGTGGATGCGGCTAGCTAAGTTGAAGCCCATCCTGGGCTGTGAGCGCCATATAAAGTAAGTAAGTATAGTTTTTCTTCATTCTAAACTGTTCTTTCTTTCAATTCACTTTATTTATTATTGTTCAATAAATTTGATTGTAAAATTTAAAGCTACATTTATATTTTATTTATCTCGAATCTCAACAATTTTAAATTTCCTTTGTTACTCTTTCTACTGTTGGAAAAAATGTTGGTTCTTATGCTGGGTCTCCCACGCAAAGATTTTCCAAATTATAAAAATAATTTAAAAGCCACTTTGGCAATACAAATTTGCATTTTATTTTGTGCTTCCTTCTTTTGGTACTACCTTTCTACAATCGTAAGTTTTGAAAGGAGATGGCCCATTTTTGTATGGAGCTGGGCCCAGTGCGTTCACTAGTAAAATTGGTATCAAATGAAAGGTGTGATTGAGCACGTAATGTGGGTCACATATTTCCAAAATCGTCAGTGGGGTTTTCAATATATTTGAGTTTGAAGTTGGTTGTTTCAGAACCTTTTCTCAAAGAAATACATACTCTTAAACCAACTTAATCTAAGAAGCACCTTAACATGCTACGAAGTGCTATGAACTTTCTTGTTTAGTGTTTTTTTAATAATTCCTTTAGCCAAATATGCATTTTTTGCATTAATCAATAAGAAGGTTATGCCGCAACTGAATCCGATACAAGCATTATGATGAAAAATCTCTTTAGAGATAAATATGGGAACATGAGGCATTTTGAGAAAACGACGTGATGTTTTCGTATTAGACAGACGTTTCAGGGATCCTGTTTCAAGCCTTGAATCCTACTAGTACAAAACCTTAAGCGAGATGTGTGACCATGGTAAGATGGGTTGTGGATTTTGTTAATGGACATTTTAAGAGAGAATTTAAGCTATTCCGACAGAATTTTTTTAATTTAGCTACTCATTTAATGTATGACTTTAGAATTACAGCTGCGATGCTTAATAAGTTTCATACTTTGCTAGATGACAGTGCAGATGCCAGTGTTTTACTAGAATTGACATTGAACAGGTTAAACACACCTAACTATTTGAGTTTGTCAAATCGATGGGCATATGCCTAGCCTGTATAACTTTCTTTTGCTTGATTTGACAGAGCTTCCTAAGATTTCATTGGGAATTTATCAAATCAAACAAGCTCGTTCTTACTGTGGAGAACATCTGAAAAATAAAAGAAGTTTGTGAAAATCTTATTCGAATCAATGGTGCACATCCAAGCCTGGTTGGAAACAATTACTTACTATGGGTCGCATTAAATCTCGACACATTAGTAAAAAAATATATTATACGTACATCCTTGCAAGAAATGAGTTAAACCCAACTAACAAAATTGCTTCCGATTTCAGACATTAAAGTGTCATTCGTTGCTTTAGTGACCCAGTTATCCTTCTGACGGGAAGCAAAATCGGTAAAGGTTATACAACTGATCCATTAGACTTTCAACTAGCAATTACATCAGCGTCACAAAGCAATGAAACGATGTTTCTTTATTTATATCCAATGTAGTGATCCCAAGAAATATTAATGCAACCCTTAAATTAAGTATCTTGCTCTGGCACCTATAATGTTTATATTAGCAAATATGGTAAGTATAATGTTTATAAAACTGTGTTAGAAAACTGTGCCACCATTTGCAATTGAAGTAAAACGTGCTGTGTAATTGAAATAATTAATTTATCATAATGCGAATAAGCACACGCTTTTTGAAAGTTTCCAAAAATGTGGTCATCTTTATTATTTGCATTAATAATTATTATGTGCAGTGAAAATGTTTAGCTCTTCTATTAATTCACGTGCGGCAGTCGAAAACGCTTTTAATAGATATTTTTAATAAATTATAATTATTAAAATAGCTTGAAGTAAAAAGTCTATCGGTTTTAACGCTAAGTATTTTATATATGAGATTGGCTGAGCGATTAGCGAGCTGGACAAGTAGTGCGAGGCATCCCGAGTTAGATCCCTAGGCTTATCTACATGACTTTTTTTTTAACATATTTATGTAGAGGTTAAAACACGTTCCAACGTTATAAATTAGTTTAATTATTCAGTTTAAATAGGTATAAGTAATTATTTAAGTTTAATATAAAGAAATACTCTAAGTTTTAATTTAATTGTAAGACGATGTGCGAATCGAGCTCAGCAGTGTTCATTCTGTGTCGTCTATCTGGGTTGAAGGTTGGTTGCAAAAGAGATCGAGCAATATTCTGCGAGATCTTAGCTTTTTATTAAAATTCCTTTTCTTCTTTGATCATTATTCTTCGTTGAATTGGAATATCGGAAATGGCCTAGGGATTGCCAGATACTTTATCCTACAACCCGGCCATCCTTTGGTTCAACGCCTCGGTGAACCCAGTTTATCAACATTTTCGTCTTCAAAAGTGTTTCATATCTGTAATGATAACAAAACACAGTATTTTATAAAAATCAACATAACGGCTTCATTAGTAGATTAAATAAGGTTGAAAGTTTCTGGATCCTGGAACTGATAAGTAAGTATTTGATATTATCTAAGGTTAATTCATCTCAAAATAATACTGTCGTCTCAATTTAGTATTTTGGTATCATCTCAGGTAAGTCATCTCAATGTCATCTCGGGGAGGTGCAGATATTTGTAGGTATCAACTAAATCATCTCAAATCGTTGTATTATAAGTCGCATCAGGTTATATTCGTCTCAGTGTTAGTAGTTGTGGTTATAGGCAACTTATGGTCATTTCAGGTAATTTTTTTAAGATTTTAATCTTCATCCTCGACGCTTAAGTCGTCACCTGCTTCTTCGTCTGAACTCTCATCATATGGGACCCAAGGCTTCATGTTGTCAGCGCTGCTGCTGGTCTTCTTGGCGCCTTCTGACTCTCCAACTTTTTCAACATCGTAACGATCGTTAGGCCTAACATTAGTCACCCTATAAGGACCAAAAAATTTATTATGGATTTTAATAACGTTACCAAACTGCGTCCGGCGTATAGCAACAAGATCTCCCATGTTGTAGGTACGAGCTGGTTTCCTTTTCTTGTTAAAAGTCTTAGCATTTTCTTTTTGAATTTTGTCGATGTCTTCTCAGTCTTTTTCACGTAACGCGTCACGTTCTTCGTTGAAAATTTCCAAAAATTCATCAGCTACAACTTCAGCAATTCTTACGTCTTCTTTGTTTCGAATTTTCATTCCAAACATTATTTCAAAAGGACATCTTTGCGTACTTCTACTGATGCTGGAATTTAAGAATTGTTGAACTTTGTTAGTAAATTTGTACCATTCTTTAGGATTCTCCAAAGACAATTTAGTTAATATTGGTATGATAGCTCTATTAATTCTTTCAACCTGTCCGTTGCCCCTTAGAACTCCTGTTGTAATCTTCACATGTTTTATACCCTCTTCCTGACAATAGTCGTCAAAACAATTAGAGGTAAACGCAGTTCCCTTGTCTGTTATTAATCTATAAGGGTTACCAAAAACAGAACTTTGTTGACGCAGCTTACCTAAAACCTCAGCCGAACACAAGGTTTTCGTAGGGTATATCCAAACAAATTTGCTAAAACCATCTACAATAACAAAGATGTACTTATATTGTTTTCCTGTCGCTGAAAGGGGCCCTAAATGATCTAAGTGGAAAGTGTGTAGAGGACGGTCTTCCTTTGGTATAGGATAAAGGTACCCCTCCTGTTTTCCTTGCTTTTTTCGGCCAAAATGCATCGAATGCAGCTTTGTCGACATCTCTCAATTTTTTCCCGAAGGTTTGGAATGGAATATTCTCTTCTTACTATCTCTTCGACTTTTTTTTACTGAAAAATGACCTTGTTCATGCGCCCTTTTTATCAACTCCTTCTCCATGCACTTTGGAACACACATCAATCTGTCTCCTTGATTATTCACCTCATATAAAATTCCATTTTCTGACACAAAGTTTTTGTAAGGCACTCGTTCCAGAATTTTCAAAATTAGGCTTATCATCTCATCTTTGCTCTGTGCTCCCTTTATTCTATCAACGACCTCACTATGTACACTCATAACAAATGGATTGCGGCTTAGTGCATCTACATGCTTCATCTTAGTTCCAGCTCGATGTTCTAGTTTGTAGTTGTAATCCTGCAATAGAAGGGCCCATCCCGCAATTCTAGGAGCCAAATCTGTTTTTTCCATTGTCATTTTAAATGCTGAACAGTCGGTAACTATTTTAAAACATAGTCCTAAGAGATACACTCGAAACTTCTTAAGAGCAGCAACAATTGCTAAAACTTCCAGCTCATAGCTGCTGAATTTCTCTTGTTGTGGAGTAGTTTTGCGGCTAAAGTAAAATACGGGATGGAACATACTATCTTCACTACATTTTTGCAAGAGAATTGCTTCAAAGCCAATTTTTGATGCATCAGTATGCAGTTCGGTCTCGGCTTCAGGATTGTAGATAATAAGGGTTGGTTGCTGTGATAAAGCATCTTTAATTCGAACAAAAGCTTCCCTCTGCTCATTTCCAAACCGAAATTTTACATCTTTCCTCAATAGATCGCTTAAAGGTTTTGCTAGGACGCCATAATCATGAACGAATTTTCTAAAATATCCTGACAATCCTAGGAAGCTTTGAATATTTTTAATGCTCTTGGGCTCAGGAAAAAACTTTACTGCCTTTACTTTCACGGAAGATGGACTTATGCGTCCATTTGATATTTCGTATCCCAAGTACTCTATCTTTGTGCATAAAAAGTGACATTTGCTCCATTTAAATCGAAGACCGTGCTGCTTAGCAATCTCAAAAACCCTTCTCAAATTATTTATAGCATCTGTGTAATTTTTCGCAATTATTATGAAGTCATCCATGTAAATTATAATTATTTTCTCTTTGATGAGTGGTTGGAAAATTGAAATAATATACTTTTGAAAAATAGTTGGTGAGGTACACAGACCGAAAGGCATTCGTAAAAACTCATACTGCCCGTTTGGTGTTACAAATGAAGTATATTTTCTGCTGTTTTCTTCCACCAATACATGAAAAAACCCATTTTCAAGGTCTAGGGTACTTAATATTTTTGCACCACTCAATTGATCGACCTGATCTTCTATAAGGGGAAGAGGAAAACGATCTCTTATAACTTGCTTATTTAATTTTCGATAGTCTACGCAAAGACGCTTAGAACCATCTTTTTTCGACACCAACACTATAGGGCTGGCAAATTCTGATAAACTAGGCCTTATTATCTCTTTATGAAGCCATTCTTCTATTTGAGCATTAACTACATCCTTTTCTAATGGCGAAAGTCGACGAGGGTGTTGAAAAATTGGATTCTCATCTTTTAAGATAATTTTCATCTCAAAATTATTCTTGCCGTCTTCTAAAGGTTTGTATCCATCTAGAATTTCCCTAACGTCTTTCTCGAACTTTACATTTTCTACATTAAGCTCAATTTTTGTGTCTTGGCCTACTGCAAAACATTCCAACATATCATTGAGTTTCTTAACTTGGACATCTCCAGGAGTAACCAAAATTTGGGTGTTTTTGAAAATATTTTGGCCTAAAATCATTGGCAGCGAAATAAATCTATCTGAGATGACATGAATTAGTTCCTCGAAAATGTTTCCATCAAATGCAATCTTGGCTACAAAACTTCCAATCGTCTCTACGCCACACTCTGCTAAGCCCCGTAAAGGTATTTTTTGTCCTGTCAACACTTAAAACATTTGGGACCGTCTGATAGTCTGTGGCATTCTGAAGAACGATGTCCTTTGAGTCCACAATTAAAACAAGTCATATTCGAGTTTTCCTTTTTTCCTGCGCGAGTAGCATTGCCCTGCTTTTTTTCAATCTCTAAGCTTGATCTGGATGTTGACGGTTGGTTCCTTTCTGAGAACGCCCTATAGACCTATATTCTTTTCTTGAACTCCATAAAACTATTTGCTCCATAGAGTAAAGATTTGTTATGATGTGTATCTTTAACACCATCTATCACATACTGAACAATAGAAGCCTCATCAATTTTTGCACGTGAACCTAACTCTTTCATTTTGTGAAAATATTGTAAGACTGTCTCTCCTTCTTTTTGCTTAAGCTTCATCAATTTTCTATGAATTTCAGCGCTGGAATATTTTTCACCAAATTCAGCTATGAGAAAAGTTTTCAAATCTGACCACGTGTTTAAATCTTTCTCTGAACGAACAGCCATTTTAGCAGAACCTGACAAAAGTCTCTTAGCAAACAACAAATTCTCTAAAGGGGTCCAATTCATAAGTCTCGACCCGCTCTCTACCTCCGCAACCCAACACAGAACACTAAACTCATCATCGCCACTAAACTCTCGAACTGAACTTGCAACATCTTGAAATGAAACAGCACCTCTACTTCTATTTCGTAAAAACAACAATTCATCTTGCATCATAGACATCTCGACATCCCTTCTCATGTTAATTTCTTTCTCCTCAAGGTTTTTCTCACGTAAATCTAACTGCTTACTTTTCTCTTCCAACTCTGCCACTGCATCTGAATTATCTAAGTTTTCGGTCCTCCCCGCAGTGCTATTTCTATTCCGTCTACCCATTTTGAATGATAAAAATCAATCGAATCTACGCCTCCGATTATATAAGAGACAAAGAAAAATAGCGAACAAATTGTAACCACAGGCACAGATTACAATGGAAAACTATTTATCTGCTATTATTTTTTTTTTTGTTTTAACTTCTTATTAATATCTCTCGATTACTGATTGTTTATGATTTTACCAGCTGCCGGTTAGTTTTTACTTCACGGCGGTTTTGTCCCTCGATGTGTGATGCTGGTCCTTGAATAAATCTCTCGAATCTCAGCGCACGTGCTCGCGGCAAATCAAAACAGGCAAATTTCATTAATTTATAAAGAAATTTACTTTTAAATTGTTAGGTTGAGCCCCCATGTAGAGTTAAAACACGTTCCAACGTTATAAATTAGTTTAATTATTCAGTTTAAATAGGTATAAGTAATTATTTAAGTTTAATATAAAGAAATACTCTAAGTTTTAATTTAATTGTAAGACGATGTGCGAATCGAGCTCAGCAGTGTTCTTTCTGTGTCGTCTATCTGGGTTGAAGGTTGGCGGCAAAAGAGATCGAGCAATATTCTGCGAGATCTTAGCTTTTTATTAAAATTCCTTTTCTTCTTTGATCATTATTCTTCGTTGAATTGGAATATCGGAAATGGCCTAGAGATTGCCAGATACTTTATCCTACATTTATGTGTCTTTGATAAACTTCTTCCGTAAACAAAAGGAAAATGGTAAGTTTTTTAAACGAACTATTTATAGAAGTAGCAATCTGTTTATTTTTGTTGAATAGCATCACCTACTTATTGATTAATTTAAAAAAAATGCATATTTGGCTACAGAAATTATTAAAAAAACGCTAAACGAGAGAGTTCATAGCACCTGGTAGCATGTTCAGGTGCTCCTTAGATGATGTTAGTTAAAAAGTAAGTATTTCTTTGAGAAAGGGGTCTTAATTGTATATTAAATTAAAAATGAGATATTAGTCTTTAAAATAATAAAAAAATAATATATGTCATCGCTGATTTTTTTAAGATATCGGTGTTCGAAAGTTAAGTAAAAAAAATGTTTTCCAAGAACTTAATACTTAATATTTTAAAACATATTATTGGTAGGTAAATAATTTGGTATTAATTTAAAAGGCAGAGAAAATACATTTCATTTGATACCAAAATCACACGATATAAGCAGTTTTTTTAAAAGAAAAAGTTAAATTGAACTTCTGAATTAACCAACTTCAAACTCAAATATCTTGAAAACCCCACTGACTATTTTGGAAATATTTGACCCACATAACGTGCTTAAGCACACTTCCCTTTTGATACCAATTTCATTAGTGAACGCACTGGATCCAAAAGTGGGCCATTTCCTTTACTATTCCGTTTTAATAAAAATTCCTGGTGTATGTTTTGGTGTGTCAGATTGTCACTGTCACTTTATCGTAGTCACGACGTACGCCGCCGGTCTTGTGCATTTTCTTCTTTTATAATATCGTTTCTGAGAATTTGTATGGATTCGGAAATCCATTTGTGTTTTGCGGATAGTAATTCCGCCATCGTAAACTATAATATATCATCCTAACTTTACGTTTAATAACTTCACAACAACTTATTTACTTACATTCAATTCATAATTTTGCTTTTTCTGGCTCAATTTAGTAAAATTTGACAGCGACTTTTTCTAAGGACCCTTTCCGAATTTTTCGTTAGCCAAACTGGTAGAATTTCAAGTAGTAACTAACGTAGAAACATTGTCACGTTTGACTCAAGTTTTAGAATTATTGAGGAACAAAATATTTTAATAAAGGCCGTAAGATACCATTGAATCTATTTTGAATGAAATTGAACCATACAAAATAAAATATTCCTATATAACAAAAAGTGTCCGATCCTATAGTAGTAATTAAGAAGACAAAACCTAAACAATAGAAATAGTACTAATCTTAGTTGCTACCAAGGGTACATGTTACACATCACTGGCAATTACTACAATTATTTCTCGCGTTTTGTATACCCATGTAGGTACCTAACAAAGACAAACGTATTATTAATTTCTAAAAATTGAACAACTCCAGGTTTAGTTTTCTTATTTAAATTATTTCTCATGTTTAATATTTATTGTCTAAGCACAAAGTTGTGTAGTAATTTACAAGTTCCTTGTCGGTTCGGACCTTCCTATCGCAAATAATTCTCGAAAAGAATTTATTGTCGATTAATAATGAAATACTTCAACTCAGATAGGTAAGTAAGGTAGGTACATAAACTGAGAAAGATCTTTCATTCTCAAATGTATTTTTAAAGTTTCTCTGCCTCCATTAAATTGAGATTTGCTGTTCGAATGAATTTCAAATTGTTTTGGTAACATTTCAAAATAGTCTGAAATTTTATTTATAGGAAACGGCACTTTTCGATTTATTTATTTACCTCATCATAAATATCCAATCTCTATTCCACGCCACCGAACCACCACCATCACCAATGCGAATCCCACTTAGTTTGTATTCAACTCCAACGAAAGCTCATTAATATCCAATGACAAGCGATTACATCGGAACGAACAATTACATTCTCAGTTGTGGGAGATGGAAACTAAATGCCGTAAATAAGTTCCTAATACAAAACCAAAAATGAACATCCGTAGTCTTTGTCTTCTGGTTAAGCCTCCTCTTGAATTCTGCCGCTGTGTACGATTTACCTGTACCGGCTTGAGAATTAGGGGCCCCAGATGCATCGAAGAGATACCTTCGAAGATAAAACAAAAACTTCTCATCAGAAATGCGAAATTGTTTCTACGAACGTTAATTAACATCTTACCCAGTTACCATTGACAAAGGCCTTTCCTTTTGCCTATGTATTAACATCAGGTGTTCATGACTTTGGGGAAAACTTTGCATTTTATTTATTATTATTTTTTTGTTGTTCCTGTTAGTTCTTCCAATGTCTTCATTTTCTCTTGAGAATGCTTAGGGTTTTTTTTCGTTTCGTTCTTACGAAGAGAAATTTGTTTTCAGCTACTTTTTTTGGGGGGGGAAAAAAAGTTATACAACCAAAAAACACGACCGTAATGAGTCGTTGAAGTCGTCGTCGACTTACCTATCTGTTTTTGCTTTGGATGGCAATTAAGATGTTTTCGGATTGCAACACTTAGTTGTTTTTTTTTTTCTTTTAAGTTTGTTGTAGATTAACGAGAAGTTGATGCAAGAAAACCTGTCGACATAATTAGACAGGTGAGAGGTGACTTAGGATACAAAATATTAGGTGAAAGGAAATGCGTCACTCAAAGGGTAAATGCACATTACCGTTGGTGTCATGGTAACCTTTCATTATCTTAAGGTATAATTACGATATTCGAGTAAGGTAGTAAGAATAGGACTTGCGAATTTTGTTCAAAATTATATTTTATTGCATACTAAAAAATATTGGCAATATATATTTCATTCGCATTCAGTGACAGTCAGCGAACACACACGGACGTGCTAGCGGAAGAAAATAAGTCAGTTAATTTTAAACCACCCCTAATTAAAAACATAAAAGGAACAAACACAGGTATACCTGCCGGCTACCTGTGTTTATTACCCAAAGGATTTACAAAAGGGTAAATCCCACACTAAAAATCCGGATTAATGTGCAGTGCAAGTTTTATTTTTAAACAAGTGTTTGTGCTATACCTAGTTAATCCGTAATAAAGTGACAAAGAGAAAAGTAGCTAATCCAGCAATGGGTGAGCCAATAAATCCCGAATCAGCTTTAGAGGCGTTGCTGAAAAGGATTGTCAATGACCTGGGCCCCGAATACGGCCCAAGATTATCTATGACAATTAAAAATATTATCCAGCCCAACAATATCGATGACAAAGAAGACGATCAAGTCATCAGCAACAACGAAAACGAGGTCATGGAAACTGAGTCCTTAGACAGCGAAGGAGTTATCACCTCTTGTAACAGAGAAGAGATATTGAGTGAGTAAGAGACGAGCGAAACATGTAGTTGATCCGAAGATGGCAGCGAATCACCCAAACTTGGACAGAAACGGGCCCGCAAGTCGGGAAAGGCAGCCACCATGCCGAAAAAGCAGCAGACTGAATCATCGAGCCGTGAAGCCAACACAGTGAAGACACCACCCCAGCTACCTACACAACAGCTTATAACAGGTTATCTGACAACGAAGCAGCCAGCTCCCACAGCCGCAGTCAACAAGCCAACCCAACCGGCAATACGACCATTGGAACCACCAACCCAGCGATCCACTCCTAATAACAACACTACCAACCCAGCCAAGGCCTCAGGAATGCCACCAATTTTCTGCTTTTCTGGAAACATTGCTGAAATCAGCAGGTTCTGCAAAGGCAGAAAACTGAGTGTAACATTTTAGAATCGGAACACCAAAACAACGATAGTCAGCGCAGTAAACCGGGATTCTTTCGAGGAAGTGAAAAAATTCCTTAAAGAGCGAAAGATCCAATATAACTCCTACACGCCACGAGAGGACAGGAAAAATCTACTGCTCCTAAAAGGGATTCACTGCTCGCATGAAGCCATTGAAGTGGTAGACGAGCTCCGGATTGAAGGACTGCCAGTAGTGAAGGTCACACCATTTAAGGCCAAGAAGGGACCAGGCAAGGTATACAACAACTTTGTTGTAGAGCTGGGAAAATCCTGTGACGTCAGCGAGGTCTTCACGAAGACCTTGATCATGAACCAGAGAGTGCACTGGGAGCGATTGAAATCCAATGCCTTTGTACAATGAAACTGCCAGCGTTTTGGACGCGTTGGAACAAACCGTGGACGCACATACGTATGCGTAAAGTGCAAGGAGGAACACGATCCTGGAATGTGCAAGCGCAAGGAAAAAGCGGGATCGGACGTATGGTGTGCGAACTGCCAAAAGGAAGGTCATCCAGCAAGCTTTAAGGGTTGCCTAACTCTAAAAGCAAAACTGATCGAAAGAAACAAGGTCCTTGCCGAGAAAAAATCTCGAAACGAGTTTGTTGCCAAGTCCACCTGTACCGTAACCCGCCCAGCAGTCAGTTTCGCTAAAGTGGTCAAAGGAGGCATACCACCCAAACCAGCAGCTTTCAAGAACCAGAAGCAGAAACAGCCACAAGCAACAAGGACCCCAGCCAAAACCATTCCAGCAAGTCCAGCACCAGCAAAGATATGCAAACCAACATCAGCTTCGTCAGTGATGAACCTCAGCTCAGAAGTTCAACGTGTTTTCGGATCCAACCTCATGTCCGTGATGGAAAAAGCCAGGAGTGCTGTACCACATAACTATGGTTAGCTAAGCGAAGGGAAAAAGTCCGTGGCACTGGCCACCTTCATATTCCAGTTATGCAACTAACTGGCCGAACACAATGGTGTAGCTGTAGCTGTTGCATGTAGCACTGTCAAAGTTGAAAGATACGAAAATAGTTTACATCGCCACAATAGGAAGCTGTAGCTGTAGTAAGAAAATTGTCTGCGGCGAAACTTGACTCAACTTTAACTTTTGGCCGCGCTACAAGCTGCATTTGAGATGACATATGGGTTCCCATAAGTAATTTTTTGACTTTTCACTTTTTTTTTGGGAACGTTCAATGCATTTGAGAAGTTTTTTCTAGTTTCGTAACTTTTTTATAGTCAGCTATCATACAAATTCAGTTCAAATATAAATTTCATATGCGTTGAACACATCTCGAATAAATTTACAAGCCAAAACAGCTGTGATAATGCGCTACATCATTGTAGACGTCCTTTACTACATAAATGAGCGTTTTTATTAACAGCTTATACTACAGCGATTATTTTAGCTACAGCTGCATCCCATTGTGTCAAGGGGTAAAGAAACTCCGAACACTGACGTATAAGGCTAACTCGTTATACAGCCTGGAAAGAAGGACGTCATTCAACTTGTTTATGAAGAACAACGTAACCAAATGCAACAACATTGACATCATCGGTTACAAAACCTTCCGGAAGGACAAGAAGGAGGACCGGAAAGGCACAGCTATTTACGTGCGGAAGAACCTGTCGCCCAACACCAACGAAGTCACCATTTCTGGTCTCAAGACTAGTGAAGCCACCGCCGTCACCATACAAATAGGAAGAGAGGAGACCCTCACCATAATCGGCGTGTATTTCAAATGCCATTCCAGCATTCATTGGTGGTTGTTTCTCAACCGAAACCAACTTTTCCCCGAACACTATCTACATTGGTTTTTTTATTTCAACTTCTTATTTTGTTTATTTACTTCCAGAAATCTGCAACTTCACCTGTAAACTTGTGATTTGTGACTCGGATCATGATGGTGTTCAGCTTAGCATCAAGCTCCACCAACCCATCTGCCTAGCAACAGAGCCAACAGAGAATTTCATTAATTACGGACGACTGGATGCTGAACGACTTCAACTGGACATTGAAGAAAATATTACGCTTCCCCCTTCAAACCGGAACCTACTGGACAGGGAAATAGACGCTGCTACAGATGGTCTGGAGCAAGGTGTCAGTGATGCATTGGAGGTCCAAAAGCGGCCTAGGGAGTCAAGAGATAGGTACCAACATCTTCCCGTGTACATACAGAACCTGTAAGCACACAGACAACGGCTGAGAAACGACTCCAAAGGATTCATCAGAGAGAGGTGAACACCATCAACAGCAACTACCGGACAGTTTGGAGCGAGTTGCAATGTGTCAACGTCATGTTCCGAAACTCTGTGCAGCATCATAACAACATCCAGTTCCAGAAGAGGCTACAAGCGATCAAGCCAGGACCAAAAGCATTCAAGAACCTTAATAAGATAGTTGGAAAACAGGTCCCAATTCCGGAAATCCTAATTCACAACAATATTGAAGTATCATCAACACAGGACAAAGTGGAAATGTTCGCCAAATATTTCGAGGGAAACTTCACACCAAACCCACCTATTGATCCAGCGTTTCTGAACGAATTCGAAGCATCCATTCAGCAAACCCTGCGGCCAAATCCGGAAAGCGTCGTTTTTAGTGACTCCAACCCAGCAAGTGACCCAACGGATAGCACACATCTCTGCAATATGGAGGAGGTAGCAGACATCATCGGGAATTCAAAGCCAAAAAAGTCAGCCGGACCAGACGGAGTCTCAAACTACATCCTGAAGAGGCTGCCACATGCAGTGCAAATCCTTTTAACTATCATCATGAACAACTGCATCAATAACTGCTACTTCCCCCAAACGTGGAAAACAGCTAAGATCGTGGCTATCCTGAAGAAAGGCATTAACAATCGTGTGTCCAATTACAGGCCAATCTTGCTTTTGAACAACATATGTTAAATACTGGAAGAAGTATTACTTCGGAGACTTAACAGGTTTTGCAGCAAAAACGCCACCATCTCGGACATGCAGTTTGGCTTTAGGGAAAAACACTCCATTTTGCATCCGCTCCTGAAGTTCCAGCATGACATCACCATAGCGCTCAACAACCATCGTGTCACCGTTGGATGCCTTCTACAAGAACTGGGGCATCCGGATAAACACCTCCAAATCGGAGCTTGTGTATTTCAGGAGACCAAGTAGAATTAGTTGCAGCGCCGCCAAGTGCAGAAGTCTGGATCTGAAACTTCCGGACGGATCTAAGTTATAGCACCCAAAAAGAACGCAAAGTACCTAGGCATCCACTTCAACGAGTTGTTAAGGTTCAACCCGCACTCACGAAACGTCCAACTGGGCCTTTCACCGACTCCACCCATTAATGAGACGCAGAAACGGACTAAGCCAGAAGACGAAGATACTTATGTACAAACAGCTCTTGCGGCCTGTAATCAGCTATTCCTTCCCTGTCTGGTTCTCCATCTCGAAGACGGCCATGAAGGAACTTCAAATGTTCGAAAGAAAGGATTTGTACCGGACTACATTTTGATCGGCATCTTTACACAGAAGCTAACATCATCCCCCTGGACAGGTACCTACTGCTTCAAGCAAAGAAGCTTGTAGAACTCACTATCAGGCACCCAAATCAACTGATGAAAAGAATGGCCACTCAGCAGCGACAACCCGAGCCGAGTTACCTAAGTCCGATGAAAATCCTGGTTGACAACATCATTACGGACAACGAGCCAACAGTTTCGTTCTACGCTGACACAGGGTCAGCATATCACCGCGGCTAAATGCCAACACATCCCCCCACCAAAACCACAACTTGACAATCGGGACGGAACACCTCGAGGACAATAAAGTCAGCCGACTTTTAGATTTAATTTTATTGACATGTATTTTATATTTTATAATCCTTTAAACTTAAGACAAAGTATATGATTAGGCCCCCTATGTGCCAATAAATGTATAATATCATCGTATCTAACTAGTTATTATAAGTCAAATTGTTAATATTATTTTGTTCAATATATATATATACATATATATATCTATATGAATAATATATACAGGGTGTCCCGTAAGTAATGGATAACCCTGAAATGCCGCATAGTAGACTTTATGACCGTCCTGAAAACTGATAAAAAAAAGTTCTATCCCAACCACAAGAAAAGTTATATGCATTTTTTTGTTCAGTGCATTATTTTTTTTCTAACTTTACATTTTTGAATACCACGACTACAAGTGAATGAGTTCCATCATTTTTTTTTGCAGGAATATTTTACATTACTTGTGCCAACACATAAGTAGAAGAAAATTATTATAACTGTTGGACTTCTTAGAGAAAAAAAATATTTAACATTGAATTTCAATGCAAAATGTGAAAACAAATAATTTTTGAAAAATTTAAATCATAGCTGGTATAAAAAAAATGCATGAATACCTGAGTGGCCAACTATTTTAAAAATATGCGCGTTAAATGCAAATTTCAAAATGGTATTACTTATTATTATATCTAGAGTCAATAGCAAGTTATTGGTAAAAATCTGCAATACTAGAGTAAATTTAGCAAAAACAAAAGTTTTCAAAATTAGCACAGTAAACGTGAAAATAATACCAAGCGTTGAACATAGCAGATTTTTGATTTATTGGCTGTTTCTACGATGTTGTCCTTATGATAAATCCAAGCTTTCAACTTCTAGGGCCGAATGCATTATTGATAAAAATGTCAAAAAAGTGCAAAAAAAGGTTACATTTTCGAGCTTGTTTTGAATTTTACCTGTTCTATTGGGCTTCAACAAACCCATCAAATATTTTGTTGGTTGCTATTTTTTATTTGTTATTTTATCCAAACAAAAAGTCTTCTGATTCAATTTTAATTGTGTTTTTTGAATTTGTAAGATCCTGAGAAAGTGAGAACGCATAAAATCGTAAGTTTTTTAAATTTTGAATTAAAGTTTTTGTAATTTGATCTTAATTCATAAGATTAAGACCACGACCAACACTTATTTATATCGTTTTTATTGTTCATTCTTCAGAAAAATTAACGGTCTAAATAGCTGTTTTCCTGAACCTGCTTTTTGATAATTAAGACGTTTGATTGAACTTTTTCGATGCCACGTATTCTGTATTCTGCACAAGAATATGCAAACATGCATTTCATTTATGGAGAGTGCAGAGGCAACGCAAACGAAGCTGCGACTCTGTATAGGGAAAGGTACCCTAACGCACGTCACCCGGATTATCGAGTGTTTATTAGAGTCCATAGCTCTTTCTCGGAAGGAAGGCTGCCTGGTAGTGGTGTTGGTGGTGCTGGCGTGGGACGACCCCCTCGAGGAGATACCGAAGACTTAGTGCTTGCGGAACTTGACCGAGATCCTACAGTATCAATCCGAGCAATAGCACGACGCACTGGGATCGGAAAGACGACTGCGCATAATGTGCTAAGTAAATATAAATATCATCCCTTTCACCTAACACGGGTGCAAACTCTCCAGCCGCAAGATTTTGAAACGAGAATGAGTTTTTGTCGACAAATGATAATGAAAATTGAAGAAGATCCGCAGTTTTTTGACAACATTCTTTGGAGCGATGAGTCGACATTTAAAAGAGATGGCTACACTAATCTCCATAATCTCCACTTCTGGGAAGACAGGTCCCAGTACCAATTCAAAATAAACTATTGGACTGGGATTCTCAATGGGAAAATAATTGGACCCTTTGAGTTGCCGGGGATTTAAACTGGCCAAGGTTATTTGGAGTTCCTCCAAAATGATCTCCCAACCTTGCTGGCTTCAAAATGATGGTTGTCCAGCACACTATGCTGTGCCTGTGCGGGCATATTTAAATGCCAGATATCCAGGCAGATGGATAGGACATCTGGGACCAATTTTATGGCCACCCCGTTCACCAGACCTAAATCCACATGATTTTTTTTATTGGCGATGCATTAAGGAAATCGTATACAGCAAGCCGATCAGGTCTTTAGAGGAGCTTAGAAATCGTGTGGAGGCAGCTGCATTACAAATTTCTGAGCAAAACCTTGCGCGTTCACTAAGACGTTCATTTATTCGGAGGTGCAGAACCTGTATAAGAGTGGGTGGAAAACAGTTTGAGCATTTGCTTTACTTAAAAAAAAAATTAAAAAATTATCTATTTTTGTTTTTGTTTTCTAACTAAGTGATCATGTGATTAAAAGCTGGCTCAAAAACTTTTTGTTTATAGAAAATAACAAATAAACTAATAGCAACCAACAAAATATTTGATGGGTTTGTTAAAGCCCAATAGAACAGGTAAAATTCAAAACAAGCTCGAAAATGTAACCGTTTTTTGCACTTTTTTGACATTTTTATCAATAATGCATTCGGCCCTAGAATTTGAAAGCTTGGATTTATCATTAGGACAACATCGTAGAAACAGCCAATAAATCAAAAATTTGCTATGTTCAACGCTTGGTATTATTTTCACGTTTACTGTGCTAATTTTGAAAACTTTTGTTTTTGCTAAATTTACTCTAGTGTTGCAGATTTTTACCAATAACTTGCTATTGACTCTAGATATAATAATGAGTAATACCATTTTAAAATCTGCATTTAACGCGCATATTTTTAAAATAGTTTGCCACTCAGGTATTCATGCATTTTTTTTTATACCAGCTATGATTTAACTTTTTCAAAAATTATTTGTTTTCACATTTTGCATTGAAATTCAATGTTAAATAATTTTTTTCTCTAAGAAGTCCAACAGTTATAATAATTTTCTTCTACTTATGTGTTGGCACAAGTAATGTAAAATATTCCTGCAAAAAAAAATGATGGAACTCATTCACTTGTAGTCGTGGTATTCAAAAATGTAAAGTTAGAAAAAAAATAATGCACTGAACAAAAAAATGCATATAACTTTTCTTGTGGTTGGGATAGAACTTTTTTTTATCAGTTTTCAGGACGGTCATAAAGTCTACTATGCGGCATTTCAGGGTTATCCATTACTTACGGGACACCCTGTATATATCTATATATATGAACAAAAAAAAATAAATAAATTTCATTCTTAAAACATCCCAAACGATTTTTGACTTTTTTTTTCTTAGAAGGCATATTTAATTTTGGGCCCTAGTTCAAAATAGCTATTACTTATTTTAACAAATTTATATACAGTAGTTTATAGTAGATAATAAGGCATACAACGATTTTGATTTTATCAAGTTTTATCGAAACAGCTGTAACGATTTTGATTAAACTTCGACATGTTATTCCAAGACCATTTTTAATAATACTGCGTACCAGGTTTTTGTCAACAAATTCGAAGAACGGACTTTTGGTTTTGGAGATTTTTGAACAAATTTCCGTCTTTGTAGATACTTTTTTTGGAGTATACTACCCGAATATCTCGTCATTGGCTTGATTGATTATGTGATAATCTTGTAATTTGGTACTTCTATGTACTGTACACAGGGCCAAACTTGCGCCCTGTGCAAGATTTGTAGAAACCCAGCGGGAAATATCGTCCTCAATGAATGTTATAGCTTAATTCTTCAATCAATTCACTAGCCAAATAATAAAAGGAAACGACATGTAATGATTTAATAAGTGAAGAGTTATGCAATGTTTCCTCAGTTCATAGATTTGAACCCACTTTCTGCTTTGTGTGAAAACAACCCTTTCTTTCGTTGAATTAAAAATTGCTTTTGATATGGAAAATTATAAGATGAAAAAACTGTTGAAAAGTCATGTAGAAGTTCATCAGTTCATCGTCTATGTCCATTCATATGCTTTGTAAAGTGTGCACCGCCATTGTGTGTTTTGATAGAAGTTGATTTTTTTTGTGTTCTCTGTGTTGACATTGCCTACTGAAAGTAAATATTAAAAGACGACTTGTGAATTTCTATTAAAATGAGGAAATCTCAGATTGTCTCAAAGTATTTCAGGTTGTTGGTTAATCACCACTTCGCATATGAAGTGGTGATTAATCAACAACCACTGACCTAGTGATTTCACTTTAATTAAATTTAAAGTTTTAATTCTATATTTTATTTTAATTAACCAATCACAAATTCACAACACATACACAACAGAGTAAAGAATTCACTATTTATTTAATTTTCTTCACATTTTTCATATTCAATTAACTATAATTGCTGAATAAACAACTACCACTTATCTTGTGATTTGATAATTGAATTTTCATTACCATTTTCATCGAAAACATTGAACTGATGAATAAACCATATACATTTATGTAGTGAACCATCATGTTTTTCATCATCTGGGTCGGTGTATAAACAACTTCCAACGAAGAAGTGATTTCGTTGGCGAATTTTCATCGGATTTTCAGCATGTGCTTCCCGCCTAGGACATGTCCATGTTAATTTCATCAAAGGAATCAGCTGAAAAGTGGACGGTGCAGCTGCCATTCCTCAAGGAAAAAGCTGATGTTTCCTCAATGAATTTCTCAATTTTTCCCGCTGGGAAGCGCCCCTTTTTTATATTTTCACACATACACTGATATACATGCATTAGCCTTTTCCGCATTACCCAGGAGGTAGACTCTCAATGCGTTTTTTCTATTGAGCTATCGACGGTAGGCCTAATCCTCAGTAACAAACAAATATGTTTACATATATGATTGTATGTATCAAATGTAATAAAAGTACATATTTACAAAAAAAAATAGTAAACAAATTAAAAACAAAATAAAATAAAAACGCATACACATACATTTATATATACATACATATACAAAATAAAAAATGTATAAACTTCATTTAAAAAAATAAATTAATCAATTAATTAATTTAAAAACAAAATAATATAAAAATATATACATACATTAAGTATATTGGGGTGGTTCTTATTTGATCACTTATGCGAAAATTGAGTGCGACGCCCCTAAATCATGTCTAAAAAATGAATAAAAAATCCCCTATTTTTTCAGATTTTTATCTCTAACCCTTCCTGGCCCTATTTTGATAAGAATTTTTTATTTTTTTTTATTTTTGGTTTTACACTATATAAATACTGTACTTTGTGTCATTTTTGAACTAATCAATGAAAACACTTCAAATGAAGCGTCTCTGAAAACTCTACAGCCGCGTGCGTGTTTGAAAAAAATTCGATCAACTTTTTTACATAAATTATTTTTTTTGATGATCTCTCCATCGTTTTCATTAACCTGAATTAAATGAGATTTTTCCTTATATATCCGACACTATCAACGTTTCGATTTGAATACTTACATTTTCCCCATCTGCTTGTTGCTCGCTGCATTTTAAAAATTTTGCGAAATGTTTGCTCTGTTCTTTATTTTCGGCCTCAACAAGCCTTTTTCTAAATTTGGCCCCGAAGGCTTTTTTATCCATATTGGAAAAACGAATAGTAAGCACTTTCACAAAATACCTACGTCACTTCTATTAAATACTGATAGCTATTTATTTAATCTTAACCAACAAAGCGAAAAAACAATTAAAACAATCTGCGACAGTGTGCAATAAGAAAACCTGCACGCTCTGACCCATATATATATAAATAAGTTTTTTTTTTTTTATTATTTTCCCATGTTAGTTTCGATACTCAGTGTGCAAAAAAACTTGCTCATCCATTGAGACCTTTTTTGTGTTTTTTTTTCGTAGATAAGAAGTCACATACAGAGGTACGGTGCACAATACAAAACCTGCACGTTCTAGCCCACATTATTCAGTATGAATAATTATTTTGCGTTGACATATTCTCTATGTTAATTTTGGGACTTAGTGTGCATGAAATAAATCTTGCACATATGAGGTGGCATGTAGCTTTTTTGTGTTGAGATTTTTTCTTTTTTTTTCTTTTATACGAACAGGGTGAAATATTTGGAAAGTAGGTAGGTATGATTGAACTTGCATGGGTCTAGTGGGATTTTTATAATTCTACGATATCTTGACTCTTGAGTTAATTTTCCTTGAATGCAACAATGAAAGTGATGTTAGTTAGTGTGCAAGAAATAACTTAGCACGGTTGTAATGGATGTTATTTTGGGATTATTTGAAGAATGTTTGTTGTTAAAATGCAAATGGCAGCACCTATTTGTTTGCGCAAGATCAGATTACATTTCTTGCTCCTGGTAATGCGCCCCAGAATGTTGCGCCCTGTGCATTTGCACATCATGCACATATGGTTGGTCCGGCCCTGACTGTACATTGTAAACTTTGGTAACACTTTATATCATTATTGAAAGGAAACCTCTTTAGATCTAACCCTGAGGCTACACGAGCCAGTACTGGCAAGCTACATAGATTGACTGTCAAGTTCGTATACGTGAATATGCTGTGACGTCGGCGGCACGCAACTTGTAAGCTAGTTGCTTTGAAGTTTATGTGGTCACGTCTAGGATTCTAAATAAACATTTTTATTGAATTTGCTTTGGCATCGGACTTCGATTTTTTCCTACTTAACAAAAAATGTCGTCTAATTCTGCATCAAGTCTTGCGATGGTCAACGCATAATACTGCCAATGCGTTGACGGAAGCATTGACAGACTTTTCTGTCGCGTCAAAGTAACATGAGTTGATTTTCATCTATTTCAAAAATTTCGATTTAAAAAAAAAAAATAATTTTTTAAAAAAATTGAGTTTTTTGAGGTTTTTTAATCCATCATCATCGTAGCCATCATTTAATGGTATTTGATAGTTCATACGTTGGTAGATAGATAGAATCAGAAACTAAGTTACGTCGAACAAGGAATATTTTGTTCCAAAATCTCACCCAAAGGCGATAAAATCGCCTTGTCTCGCGGAAAAAATTTAATCTCATAAAATTCAGATATCTTTAAGTTTTTCGATGCATCATCTCCGTAGCAATCTTTCAATTTAATTTGGCAGTCTATGGCTTGAAAAATAGGTAACAGAATGTTCCAAATGTCACCCGAAGTCCCCAAAACCCTCATTTTTCTCAAGCAAAAAATATACTCTCAAAAAATTAGGATTTTTAAGAGATTTTGTATTATTCATCATAATCATAGCCACCCTTCAATCATCTCGCATGACGAGACCGAGACGAGACGAGACTGGCTTTTGAGCAACCGAGACGAGACCGAGACGAGACTGCATATTTGGACCGAAATTTACAGAGAGTCTGACAATTTTCGATTTTAACGAGACCGAGACGAGACTTACAAAAGTCTCGCAGAGTCTCGTCTCGTGGCCCGCCCTAGTCTGAACGAGGGCACTGTCTTCTCTCCTGGCTTCCCCAATGCCTTCGAAAATGGCGAGCTAGTTGACGAGCAAGTTGCGCAGGTTTGTATGTGTTAGTAAGAAAATTTAAATGTATTGTAACTTGTAAGCCAGTACTGGCTCGTGTGGCCTCAGCGTATGTCGCTGACAGTATGTCGGAGCAGTATGACTGCGCCGACAGTATGTCAGAGCAGTATTTATATAAACACTACAATTTAAAAACAACACAGTATATTTTTGTAGATTTTTCTCCAGTTGTTGAGAGCATTTTTTTTTTAATATGTTCACCCAAGTTTTTTAGAAGTGTCCAGTTGGAGTTCTGGGATTCCAAAAGAACTAAATTTAAAGATGCATGTGAATTTCGTTTCGTAAAACCGAGTTTTTTTTTCAAATTTTTCTTTATTAATTAAAATGCAAAAATATGCAAAAAAAGGCATGAATATGCATTAAGATTGAATGCCATTTTCAAAGAAATTTTATGATTCGTAATTTTGGCTGTTATCTAAAATTATTTTTTTAGTTTTTTTATAATACAAATTTAAAAATAGAAATTAACGTTATTTTCGTTATGGAAATTCTTCTTTAAAATACTAAATTTGGCCATAAACAGAATATAGAAAAACAGCATTTTAGACATACAGAACTTTAGAACTACAGAATTTTGGTCAAAAAGTATTTAAAAAAAAAAATTTTCAAACAGAATGTTGGTCATGCAGAATTTTGAAATCCAGAATTTTGGCCCAAAATATAGTTAAGAAAATAAAATCCTTTGTTCTCAATTCACAAATTTATTATAAAAATTTTTAAGATTAAATAAAATATATGTAAAAGAGGCTGAACCACACTAGTAAATTCCCATTGGTGCGCTTGACAATCATTTTAGCTACTTATAATAGTACAGTTTTGATTTTTTTTTATGGAATAGCTTATAAAATTCTATAATAAGCGCTTCTCGGCTAGCCATTCGGATTCGGCATTAAATTTTAGATCCCTTCCATTCCCGTCGACACGAATGGTTGCAAGTTATTAGTCACTAGGCCCTGGTTCTTCCGTTGCGTCACCCAATTTATTTATTTTATTTATAAAATTCTAAGAATCTTACTTATCTTTTTTTCCTAACTCTTCTCGGTATTCAAAACAGACTATTGGCAAAACAAAAATACCAGAAATCGGGGGAATGTACTTAAAAAACTACATGGGTGCAAAGAATATAAAAAGACAAATAAAGTGTAAGATGCCAAATTTTGATTTTGAAATGATTTTAAGTGTAAGAATTATTCGAATTAAAACATTTTTGATCATTTGTTTTTGCAACATTTTGATTTTTATCTTTTTAAAGGGTGGCTTTAAAAATCTCAAAATTACACAACGCATAGATAGTATTAGTATATATTTTTGGTAAGAAATTTAAATCGTTGTTATTGTTTTTTCTCAAAATACTCGAGTTGAAATTTTTTAAGAGTTTTTTTTTTCAGTTGTTTGCTCTAAAAATACTTTCTATTGATTTAAGAAAGAAAAAAAAATTTCAGTATTTTTGACTACGTTATTATATGTATATAGAAAAAAATATACAGGGTTTTTTGGAAATTTTGTTTTCAACTGTTTTTCATAGATTAAAAAAAAATGTCCGTTTAATTGTTGCCTAAGAAAAGTGGTAAAGACATATGGCTGCCATGCTTTAAAGGTAAAATTTGGCGTTTATAAAATTAGCTGATTTAGCTCATGTGGTAATTATCGTACAGATATAAACTTAATTTACTATGAACTTACTTACTTTACTTTTGATGGCGCTCACAGCCCAGGATGGGCTTCGGCCTCAACTAACAAGCCCCTCCAGCCAGCTCTGTCCCTAGCTAGCCGCTTCCAGTTGCACACATCGAGTGCTTTGATGTCGTCATTCACTTGATTGTGCCACCTGTTACGGGTTCTTCCTCTGCTGCGTACCCCATTGGGGTTGGATTCGAAGACTCGTCGGGCAGGTGCGTTGCTGTCCATACGCTCCACGTGCCCCAGCCATCTCAGCCGCTGTATTTTCAGCTTTTTGACCAGGTCAACGTCGCTGTATAGCCCGTATAGCTCGTCGTTGAATCTTCTCCTCCATACTCCTTCGATACACACCGGACCGAAAATCACACGAAGAATCTTCCTCTCAAAGCACTCTAGCAGATTTTTATCCGAATCTTTCAGTGTCCATGCTTCTGACCCATAAAGCAGGACTGGGATGATTAGTGTCTTGTATAAAGTGTCCTTGGTTCTCTGAGAGCCTTCTTAGACCGAAGAAACAGCGGTTGGCAAGAGTAATTCTTTGCTCGATCTCTGCACTGATGTCATTCTGCGATGTAATAGTGGAGCCCAGGTAGACAAAGTCCTTGACAACTTCGAAGTTATATCTGTCCATCGTGATATTTTGCCCGAGTCGACGATGTTGAGATTCCTCTCTCGATGACAGCATATACTTCGTCTTGTCCTCATTAACCGCCAATCCCATTCTAGCCACCTCCGATTCAATGCTCGCAAATGCCCCTGCAACAGCTCGCTTCGTTCTGCCGACAATGTCTATGTCATCCGCATATGCAAGCAATTAAACTGACTTTTGATAGATTGTACCGCTGGTGTTGACATGTGCGTTGCGTACAATGGCTTCAAGAACGATGTTGAATAGGTTGCATGATAACGCGTCGCCTTGCCTCAATCCTTTCTCAACATCAAAGGAATCGGTGGTGTTCTTACCAATTTTGACGGATTAGCGAGATTTCTCCATCGTCATCCTGCACAGGCGGACGAGTTTGGCAGGGATGCCGAGACTCGACATGGCTCTGTATAATTCGTCCCTTTTCACGCTATCATACGCGACTTTAAAATCGATAAAAAGGTGGTGTGTATCGATCTGGAATTCCCGGGATTTTTCTAAAATCTGTCGGAGTGTGAACATTTGATCGACGGTTGACTTGCATGGCCTAAAACCGCACTGATAGGGGCCGATCAGATCGTTGACAAAAGGTTTTAAGCGGTCACACAGGATGGCCGACAAGATTTTATAAGCGACGTTTAGGAGACTAATTCCTCTGTAGTTGGTACATTTCAGAACATCTCCCTTTTTATGGATGGGGCACACTATACCGAGGTTCCATTCATCGGGCATACTTTCCTCCGACCAAATTTTGCAGATGAGCTGGTGTATGCTCCTAGCCAATTCATCTCCCGCTGATTTAAATAGTTCGGCTTGTAAGCCATCCGCACCAGCAGCCTTGTACGACTTAAGTTTGGATATCGCCAGCCGCACTTCGGTTAGGTCGGGTGGACGGAACTCTTGGCCATCATCGTCCAAGTTGAATGGAGCGTTCTGCCTATTAGCGGCATCTTGGCTGTCTTCGCCATTAAGCAGTCTAGAGAAGTGTTCTTTCCAGATCCTCAGCACTGACTGTGTGTCTACTACCATATTCCCACTCTCATCTCGGCAGGCTTCCGTTCTAGCCTTGAATCCTTGGGTGGATCGCTTCACCCTCTGATAAATTTTTCGAACATCTCCCCTACCGCTACAACCCTCAATTTACTATGAAAGGCAATTTAATTTAAAAATTTCCTTAAACGTGACTTTTTGAAATATTAAGTTTCAGAACGTATTTAAAGGTTTCGAACTTATTTTCTAAACGGAAAGTGATACCTAGATAAGATAAATGCGTTTTTTTTTTAAATTGATAGAATTCTTCTATGTATATCAAACAATTTAACAGAAGAAATTATCATTTTGAGATGTTTTTTTTTTTCTCAGTTTTGTTAACACGTTTACAACGAGCGACGAGCTTTACGTGACAATGTGTCGTACCTTGAGGCCACACGAGCCAGTACTGGCAAGTGGCATGCAAGTTAGCTACATACTTTAAATGTCAAGTTCCTTTTCGTGAATATGCTGTGACTTAAGCAGCACGCAACTTGTAAGCAAGTTATTTTCAAGTATCTTACTGGCCACATTCAGCTTTTAGTAGGATATCCTATCTAGGATTCTAAGTACACATTTTTATACAATTTGCTTTGGCATCGGACTTCGATTTTGGTCTTACTTCAATATGTTAACAAAATATGACGTCGAATTCTGCATCAAGTCTTGTGATTCCGGATGCGTTGACAGACTTTTGACGTATGCGTTGACAGACTTTTTTATCGCGTCAAAGTAACATGGATTCAAATATTGGTCCAATTCCAAAATTTCGATTTTTTTAAACATAATTTTAAAAAATGGATTTTTTGGAGATTTTTTAATCCATCATCATCGTAGCCATCCTTTAATGCAACTTGACAGTTCACACGTTGACAGATAGGTAAGAAACTAAATTATGTCGTACGAGGAATATTTTGTTCCAAATGTCACCCAAAAGCTCTAAAATCACCTTTTTCTTAATGCATCGTCTTCCGTAGCAATCTTTCTATTTAATTTGACAGTCTATGGCTTGTCCACCTAAAAACTAAAAATTTTTTTCAGGGCTATTGTCTCTTGCGAGGAATTGACAAATCCTCCCAGAGTTTCACTTGTCATGAATAAGTGCTTTTCGTAGTGTAACCTGTAAGCCAGTACTGGCTCGTATGGACTTAGGGTTACGGGCTAAACAGCAACGATGACTTCATAAAAAAGCTGAAAATACAGCTACTGAGATGTCTGGGACACTTGGAGCGTATGGGCATATGATAGATAAGACTATCATTTCGAAAATGTCGTTATTTAAGAGTATTTTCGACATTTCCCTTTATAAAAGTAGCAATACAGTACAAGTACAGTAAATTATGGTCTACATGGTGTATGGTTTATTTTTTGACAAATTTATGTTACTAAGAGTTAAAAGCAAAACCCCAGTTATTTTGAAATTTTGTAAAACTTTAAAAATAATGGCATGCATATATTTTTAAAATAATTCTTTCTAAGAAAAACAATCCCCACCGAAAAACAATCCGCTGTAAACAATTCCAGGAATTTCAGTAACGTAACTTGTAAAGCGGAAAGCCCATTCGCATTCCATATAACTTTTAAAATTTGTTGCGGATCGAGTTAACTCCCCGGGAGTAAAGTTTTGCGGATTCTGTAAACTGTAATCGACATGAATATTAATGTTTTCTTGTTAGGGATCAAAAAATGTTCAAGCTTAAGATGTTTTCGAAAATATGAATCATTTAGGAGTTATACTTGCACAAAACGAGCATTTTCGTCAATATTTTGGTTTTCTTTTTTGTCAAATGACGATATATTTTTAATGATGAGTCTTAGTACAAAAATTGTTGTTTGGGTTTTTTTTTAGTTGATTACTTACTTATGTACTTACTTTAGATGGTGCTCACAGCCAACAAAGCCCCTCCAGCCAGCTCCGTCCCTAGCTAGCCGCTTCTAGTTGCGCACACCAAGTTGGTTATGGTCGTTCTCCACTTGTGCGTGGCACCTTTTATGGGTTCTTCCTCTGCTGCGTACATCATCGGGGTTGGATTAGAAGACTCTTTGGGAAGATGCGTTGTTGTACAAACAACGCCTTGCCTCAGACCATTCTCAACATCAAAGGATTCGGTGGTGTTTGGTGTACCTACTTACCGATGGTGACGGATCAGCGAGATTTCTCCATCGTCATCCTGCACAGGCAGACGAGTTTTGCCGGGGTGCCAGGATATGACATGGCTCTATATAAGTCGTACCTTTTCCCACTATCATACGGGACTTTAAAATCGATTAAGAATTGATGTGTATCGATCTGAAATTCTGTTTTTTTTTTGGGTTGATTACATGACCTACAAATTTTTGCGTGTACTAATTTTCGAAAGCATTTATTGTTTTTTAGCCCAGTCAATAATTACAAAAAAAAGGGCGAAATTCGCAAGGCGCGATGTAGTTCTGCATTTTTGATATGAACAACATGAATTTTAAACTAATGTGGTCTTGTAGACAATTTTATAGCAAACAAGAATATAGTGGATGGTTTTTTCCTAAGTTGCATATTTCCAAAGTTAAAAGGGAAAATGTCGGATGATTTTGGGGTGATTTTTGCGTTTTTTTCACTGTTGCATTTTTCCTGCAGCGAGCACAGGTTTTTCGAAGTTGCAAACTTAGCTACAGACTACTCTAACATGCCCCAACAACATATCAAAAATGCAGAACAATGTCAGCTATAAATCTTTTCTTAAGAGGATAACTTATTTCGACAAAAAAGAAGTATCGGTCCTAAAATTCTGTCAATAATTTAATTAAGGGTTCGATTATCAAATCACAATCTTTTTCACCCTCTATTAGTATGTAAAAACATGTATCCGGTGATGTTTGCTATATATAGAAAAAGAAGGGTGCTTCATCCACAAAACGGATCACTTGACAAAGAGCAGGAATTTCCATTTCGATAACATCGTTTGAACCTGTTTTAATTCTAGCAACATAGCGGAAATGTTTTCCGAAGTCGCCGTCGAGTCGATTCGAACACGAGGAGTTAGGTAGGTACGTATATATTCAACCTGCATGTTTGGTCCTTGGATCGGATGCATGAATATAGCGCCAACACAGAAGTGCACACTGCACAGGCACACCCATCTGGCTTCCTATAACATGGCTGACTGGGTCTGGCTCTGGGTTATATTTTGGCTGAGGATGATTTGGAAATCATTTTCGCCGGGATAATAACCCGTTTCATATAATGTTTTAAAAATTCCCACATATGCCATAGCGTGACACCACTATGAAAGAAGTTTCAAATGGAACATCTAACACGATACTCGAAAGTGTGTGTGAAATAACTTTTTAATGAGATAATTAGATTCAAAAGTTCTGATAAATTTCATAAGTTTTCAAATTGGATTCGAAATTAATGAGTATGAGTCTCACTCAGACTTGCGAGATAGTTGTATGTATGTTGTTTTTCGTTTGTATAGGTATGTACGAGTACGTACGTACATAGTTGATGCTGATGTGTGCTTTGGGCTGAGGGGTTGCTTGTTCTGCTACAAAGTGACACCCAGTTGGCTGGATCTTTTAAATAGTTTTATTTGAATGCAGTTCAGCCTATTCATATTCACTCTTAACTATACAATTTATATAAAATAGTGTGCTTCTACGAAGACTCTGGCACACCGTATTGAAGATGGAGTAAGAGAAGTATCATAGCTCTGCTTCTAAGTGGGTGGATGGACATGATAGTTTATAGTCATAGTCATCTCATAACCAAAAACAAACACAAGCAAGCGAATGTGTGAGGATATAAATGAGTTTAGTTTGGAAATAGTTGCTGCAACTCACGAAGAAATTAACTGTTTGCCAACGAAAAGGATTTTGCGGATTTTCGTTTGTCATTTCGATGGCAAATAGCAAAGCTTGGTGTGCGGTGTGGGAATGGAATTCAGATTAAATTTCCATTGTGGGCAATTAAGCTGGCAAATTCATGTGGGACTTTGTGGTGGTTTTCTATGTATTGAAATGGGTGATGATATTAATAGTCTAAGACCTTGTGAAGTCGATAAGAACCCACAATTATATTAGTCAAGGTACCTAAGGGTTTTCAGAAAATTATAAATTAAGGAATTACCTTTATGTATGTGGTCGACAACAAAGGCAAGTTTTTTATTTTTAACGCGCTTTTTGTATTTGCGTGAATAAAGATTGATAGTGCCGCTCTCATTTCCTTTGTAGGTAATCAACATTATTGCTGAATTAAATAAAATAAATAATAAATAAATTGGGTGGCGCAACGGCTCGTGAAGAACCAGGGCCTAGTGACTAACAACTCGCAACCGCAGTTTTGTATGCGTGTGTCGACAGGAATGGAAGGGATTTACAATTTTATGCTGAATCTGAAGATGAGAAGCACTTATTCATGACAAGTTATACTCTTGGAGGATTGGTCAATTCCTCGCAAGAGGCAGTAGCCCTGAAAAAAGCTTTTTAGTTGGATGAGTCTGGGAAGTGAACCCAGACCTCCAGCGTGACAGTCCATCGCACTAACCATTACGCTACGGGCTACTTCTTATTGCTGAATAACAAACTACATTTTTCTCCTTAGCACAGAAATATTCTCCGACAGTTTCGAGATAAAGCATATCATTGCTATGCAGAGACATCTGTAAAGTTGGCACCTAGAGCAACGGGACGAACGCAATAATTTGCAGTTTTTTTGAATTTCTGTTCCCGATTATGCAGTTCATCAAAAAAGTGGGTGTAATCGAATCACCTGCTATCTTTCTGGCACTCTAGTTTCAAATTTTGAAGTCTTCAACTAAAAAAAAAAAAAAATCATACTGCTCTGTTAATTTCACTGTTAATTTAGGAAAGCAGCACCGTGTGGTTGTAGTTTTGTACCAATTCTTTCCAACGCATCGCCGAAATATTGAATATAGCAACTGTCCAAAATCAAAAAAAAAACTCGTCTTCAGCCCTCAATAGATGGCTTAGGAGGATGAGACTAAGTACTTTCGTTTGTCCACCGACTGTTAATGATTATTCAACAAAAATAATGTTTTTTCCACACTTAGTTCAAAAGCTATTTAATAGCCGTGTTCTTTGAAAAAGTGATTAGCAACTCAGTAAAAGTTTTACATGGAAAACACAAACAAACTCTATATAATCATTTGTTTTGTTATTGTTTTGCGTGTAAGCATTTTGCTGAGTTGCAAGTCACTCTCCCAAAAAACACGGCTAATATTTTTTTTTGTATAGCACCACCATAAAATTTTTAATTTTTTTTTAGCTATCTTACTATCGATTTTCTGCTCCGTCGCCGATGTGTCGGATGCGCAAAACACTTTATTCGTATTAATTAATTTTGTTAATTGTAACAATATGTAATTGTTTCATTCGCCAAAGTTATCATTTGGGCCGTTGGACAAGCTTTTTGAATTTAGGGGGTTTGCTATAAAAACGAAATGTTGAATAACTTTTGAACGAAGGTCAATTTTTTTTTTTGCTGGACTTACCTGGGCAAACGGTATAGACAAACGATTGGGACTGAAAGCATATTGCTTAAAAAAAAAATTCAGATTTGTATGGTGGTGCTATAAGAAAAGATGTTGAGTAACTTTTGAACTGAGGGTGAAAAACCGATTTTTTTGTGAATAACCATAAACAGCCGGTGGAAAACGAACTCACTTAGTCTCATCCTCCTAAGTCATCTATTGTGGGCTGTAGACGATTTAGGAGAGTTGCTATAAAAAAGAAAAGCTTAATAACTTTTTTCCTGAGGGTGGACAAACGATTTTTTTGGTTGGACAATCGTGGACAAACGATGGAAAAACGATGGACAAACGATTCTGATAAACCCCACCCAAAAATTTTAAATTCACAGCTAACTGCAACACAAAAACTTGATTTTTTTTAGGATCTTTTTATTGATATGCCTGACATACAATATAATATATAATAAACACTAGCTTCATGTACAATAAACACCAGCTTGATGGACATTTACCAATATTGCCTTGAGAGTAATAACTTAACTTTAGGCACCTAAATGCTCATGGCCATCAAATACAACAACGGTGGAAAACGAACTCACTTAGTCTCATCCTCCTAAGTCATCTATTGTGGGCTGTAGACGATTTAGGAGAGTTGCTATAAAAAAGAAAAGCTTAATAACTTTTTTCCTGAGGGTGGACAAACGATTTTTTTGGTTGGACAATCGTGGACAAACGATGGAAAAACGATGGACAAACGATTCTGATAAACCCCACCCAAAAATTTTAAATTCACAGCTAACTGCAACACAAAAACTTGATTTTTTTTAGGATCTTTTTATTGATATGCCTGACATACAATATAATATATAATAAACACTAGCTTCATGTACAATAAACACCAGCTTGATGGACATTTACCAATATTGCCTTGAGAGTAATAACTTAACTTTAGGCACCTAAATGCTCATGGCCATCAAATACAACGAAATCTTAAAATTCATTCTTGCACCAGAAACTTCAACAGCCAAAAACTACCCACGTTCTGAAAAAAAAAAAAAAAATAATAATTATGAGAAAAACCTGAGGGTTTTCTGTCAGCAAGACCATATACGCCATACCAAAAGGCGTCAACATAATCTTTGCCATAAGAAATTCTTTGGCGGTAGGTTCTACATTTCAGTAGATTTTCAAAGAAACAGCAACGAAGGAAAACGAAGCTCCAAAACACCAATTGTTGTATGACACATAATTAATTTTAAACAATTTTAGCTACAACTAATAACAAAGAAACTTTATTCCATCAGCAGCTCTTTGATTATTATTTCTTGGAAAATCTCGCTTGATGCCAGGATGCGTCTCCTATGTTTTGATGCTCCTCTAACAATATGCTGCTCTCTAGTGCTCTCTAAGTCAGTTTTCCTGATAAAGATGGGTAAGAATTACTTTGGTTGAGCGATTTTATGCTTGCAAATAAAACATACATACATAGTTAGAGTAGATACATATATCCCGTGCGGAAAAGTGGAGAAACTCAAGACTCTACTTTTCGGGTAGTTTGACAAAGCGGCAAAACCAATTAAGTTTAAAGATGAGTCATAATGGGATGACGACGACGAGACAAAGAAAAGAGTAGTTGTGGAGGGGGGGGGGGAAGGATGAGGCATAATATGTCGTATTTGGTATTGTTTTTCTGACATTTACTGGCTGATTTTATGGCGAAGAGGTTTCACCTTGCAGCCAACCACTACTCGGGGTTTAACAACCACAGAATGTTGTGGCAACATATTTCAGGTAATAATTTAGGTAATGCATATTTGCGTGTTGGTGCGAGCGCGTTCGGGATTTATCTTGGATATAGAGCATTAAATTTCTTGTTTGCTGTTCCTCGCTCCTACTATTCTGTGGCAAGGTTTTGGATAATATGTAGCTTCAGGAGCTCCTCATGTAGGTTAGTTATTTGTATGGTATAAAGAAAGATGGAGGTACCTGCGTATACCTATAGCGAGTACGTCTTGGCTGGCTAAAAAGACTTATGAAAGCTGGCAAGAAAATACATTTAAGTTTCTCTAATTACTCACACGATGCCAAGACTAAAGTAGAAAAGTTTTATCTCACAATATGCCTTCTAATGAAAATAAACTTATGTGAACAAAAATACTTGACCGACTTTAGTCTCTTTAAGACTATGTTTTATTATAATTAAACAAAAATCACAACAGATAATTGGTGCTATTAAATATTTTATTTAAGAAAATAATATATTAAAACCTACTTTAGTGCAAATATGTTTTTTTTCCAGGCGGATTTATGCATCTTATGTTTAACATTATTTAAGGCCCAAACATGGAAGTCATAGGTAAATTAAATTCCTAATCGAAGCTTGAGTGGCATTTCTTATAAAAATGTTTAATATTGAAGCTTCGATAGTTGCAGTATCTCATAATATATGTATAAACAATTATTTTTGTTTGAATTTTATCATTAGATTTCGAAGCTTTAACAACATCGCTGCTGGAATCGTTTATCTCAGCTTCAAATTCTTTATGCCTAACATAATATGTGACCTGGTGATGACTTTTAACTGTAGTTTTTATGTGTCGTCTATAAAACCAAATAATGTTCAAATTGAGAATAAATAAATATTTAAAAGGTTTGTTGTAGAATTTTTAAGTATTCCTGATCTATTTGTATAATGGTACACTGTGGTGTATACGTAATATTTTTTTCTTATTATTTTTGTGTATGTTATATTTTCTCTTCGGTTTTTTTTATCAGTACGGGCAATTGCTGGCAAGCAAGTTGGCTACATACATTAACTGCAAATTCCCATAAGGGAATATCCCGTGACATAGGTGGCAAGCAACTTGGTTAGCAGGTTCCTATCTAGGATTCTGAATCTTAGTTTTTAATTATTACAAACTAGCTGACCCAACGAACTCCGTTTCGCCCAATTGGTTAATATAATAAAAATAATAATTCCGATCCTGGCACGAACTGCTTGATGTACTTAATTCGGTAAATTTAAATTCTGTATTCGAAAATTCTAACAAATGCAATTGAAATAACTGTAGTACAACAATGTCGTCTTGTTTTAATCAAACCGCAGTGATTGATGTGTCAACCCGCTTTTCTACAGAAGTGCTTTATGTTAAACAAAGTTTTTGCATTCTGTTCTTGGCGGGGGATATTTACAAAGCGGGATGTTTTGCGGACACGTGAGAACGCCGCATACAATTAACCATGTGAGAAACATGGGAATTCAAGATTAATGCCACAAAAATCCCGCAAGTGTCCTTGCGACTTATTAATTCTCATAGCTAAATCGAGACGCACGGGAAACTGAAGACGCTTAAATACAAATGGCAGATCGCTCGAATGGCAAATTTCGTGATACAGTCTGTGGCTTCGTTTTCATCCATAAAGGATTCCATGGATTTGTATGAATA
Source organism: Melangyna quadrimaculata (assembly GCA_949320155.1). Classification (NCBI taxonomy): domain Eukaryota; kingdom Metazoa; phylum Arthropoda; class Insecta; order Diptera; family Syrphidae; genus Melangyna; species Melangyna quadrimaculata. The sequence continues at coordinate 439,599,167 of OX439483.1, forward strand.
TAAATCTTCGGCGATTGGATTTTGACCGACGAAATTCAAATTATGGACATCCTAGTTTTTCGTAGCCATAATCGCTTGTGCCCTCAGATAATTGTGGCAAAAATTTGGTAGAAATTCAATCAGGCCGGTCACTAAGTCGACTGGAATCACGCCATTGCCCATTGTCAACAATTGCCTGGAGAACTCTGCCATTTCGTAAAGCATCTCGCGTGTTTGTTTTCAATTGCAATTTCTTCACATATCCCTATAAGGCCGACGTGATGCCTTCGGACAAGTGTTCAATTCATCGGTCGGATTTTGTGTTGAAATGACAGGCAGCCTATAAAGAAAATAACCTGACCGCATAATCATTGCGCCGCCGAAACGTCTTTCATCAATTCGTATATCTTTCAACATGCTTTCCATGCACGTTTGTTAGCTATTGGGCTTTTGTTGCAGGTGGTAGTGTTACATTGTTGCAATACTTTCGCGATTGCAGACTTATTTGAAATGTTCCATGTAGATTCTTCATCCACTTGCAGATTCAATGGCAATTTCAATGCAGAATGGTTCGACCCCCTTCTTACAACGTAAAATCAATCCCCTAAGAGGCCAATACCAAAGGAATCTCAGATCTCGTACGAATCGTAGTGAAAATCAGTGAAAACAGAAAAAAAAATTCCAAATGCATCAAAAAAAGAAAATGCCACAATTTCCGTTATCGAATGCTTGCATAAATTCATTGCACATCTTCACTCAATACGACTCGATCAAATCCATTTCTCGGTCGAGTTCTCGACGTCACTTCACTTTGATTTCTGCCACTTTGACATATGTCACTTTCACATTTGTCAATATGACATCTGCCATTTTGACATCTGTTCCATTGACATCTGTCACTTTAACATCTATCGCTGACACCTGTCACTTTGACACCTGTCACTTTGACATCTGTCACTAACTTGACACTCATCAAATATGTCGCTTGCCCTAAGCCGAACTTGTAAAATAATTATATATGTATATGAATTTATTGAATGCTGTTATATTCTTTGAATAAAAGGCCAATAGTGAATCGTGCAGACATGCTCCAAATGTTGCACAATAGATATTAAGCAACGTCTTTTTATTGAACTGGAATCTCCTTAAAAAAACTTCTATTTATATTTAAAGATGGTTAGGTAAAATACATACTGGTAATATGTTCTTCCTTAACAAAACTGAGAAATGAACTGCGTCGCGCCGTCTTTGTGATTAAATATTATACAAACTTACTATATACCAAATACCATAAGCTCCCTTACTCCTTGTAGCAATTTCCGTTCTCATTTATAATTTTTCTTACTGCCATAAGCAATGTTATGGCTGCTCAAATATTTACTTTCAATTATCCAAGGAATTGATGACAAAAGAAAAATCGAAGAGACGGTGTATAATGTGTCTTATAAGGACAATCATATTTCAGTATACACTGGCTGTAACATTTTTATGAGAAGGTTGCTTTAACATGAATACAAAAATAAAAATGCACGAATGCATCGCACGTTATCAAATAAAATTTAACGGTTGGTGTTGGTGCAAGGAATTAGTATAGGGACTGCTGATACAAAACGAAAACTCCCATGCAAAAATGATATGACGAAATAATAAGCGAAAATTATCTTTGTGCTTTTCATTCTACGATACGCTGTTCGGCCAGCGAAACTGATTATGTATTAATCCAGAACGTTTTGACAAGTCTCCACTTTCTTTTCACACAAAATTAATTGCCCAAAAACTAATTGTATGAGGAAAAATGACGTTTGAGTTTTACGTGTTTTTATTTGTTGTTTTTTTCATAACAGTTTTATTTCTTTTCAATTTAAGAAACTCTCCAAGAATATTTTTGTGCGTTTTTTTCGTAAGTTTTTTTTGATTACTCTTTTTTTTTTCTTTGATTCTTTTTAAAAAATTATATATTCTTCTTCTCTTATGACTAAGAAACGATAAAATAAAAAAAATAATGTTTTCTTTTTATCTCTTGACGATATTAAGATAAATAAACAATTCGTCTCCTTTCTTATAAAACAAACATCAAAAGGATTTGAATGTTCTCTCAAAGAAATTAACTCCAGATCCAGAAAAAGAATTCTGGACAAAACAACCAAGTCCATTCTCTAAAAAGAAAAAAAAAAGAGATGAACACCACCCTTTCTACAACTATTGAAGCTTTTTCTTGGGGTAATTAGTATGAATCGTTAAATAAAAACACCTTTTTTGTGAAAAAAGGTGAAAGGCGAATATTTAATATGTATAGCAAAAAAAAAAGGAAAGGTAAAGTAGGTAGTCTGCGATTAATAAAGGTGGCTTTTTTTTCAATAACAAAAATACAAAAAATAAAACTTTATTAAAACAATCAAAGGAGAGCTCTTACTATGGAGACCCAAGATAAGAAGTTTGTGTCGGGAAAGTGTAGACGAATAAAGAAATTTTAATAAAGATAAAAGGTGGATGATACCTTATTCTGAACTGAATAACTGAAAAGCTAACAATGGCAGAAGTGTTCCAAAAAGAAAGCAGCGAACGATTTAAGTTTTGTTTATGTACTTTTGGAAAGAAAGTCATTCAAAGAAGGAAGTTTTATTGATTGACATTATTGACAGAATTATAATAGACGTCAGGACTAATGTAAAAATCTTTGGGGGGTGAAGATGAGTCTGGGGACAAGAGCATTCGTGGTAGGCAAATAAGTATTCTGGAACCATCATGTCCATATGTGGGAGCTATAATTCTCCTTTTGTGGGATTAGAGATTAGTGAATTTAACATTGTACATAATGTCAAGTTCTAGATGTTCAAAGGGTAGTTGTGTGCATTCAAGAGTACACAAGAGTCCAGAGGTTTTGCGCAAAACACGCCTCTGTCTACCAACTCCTACTCTCACCTCCTAGTGGTGAACATCGGGTGTCTGGTAACGATGGAGGTGGGGTTTTAATCCCTGTGGAAAGCTGTTGGGCTGCAACATTGCCAACGAGAGAGAGGGGGAGGGAGTGTTCCAACTAAGGGACTTCTCCTTTCATCGAAGCGGCAGCGGACGAATTCCCCAAATGGAATCAACGGTGGCGTCAACAGTTCCAGTCAGGCTGAACTACTTATTGAACACCTTATACGGGCTACTTCGACATATTCAGAGCCTAGGCCTAGAAGGAGCGGTTAATCCGGCTCCCCGTCCTTGGATTTATGCTAAGGATCTGGTCCTCCAGGTTGGGGATTGTGCCATCGCGGTGATTTCCCAGCCCGTGATGCCAGATCATGGGCGAATGCCTTTTTTGTGGGCATTTTTCATGGAAAAATAAGCTAAAAGGGCGAAAGGGCATCTTGATGACTCTCAGTATAAAAAAAGGGCATTTCCATGTTTCAATACTTTTTATAAAATATTTTTTTTTAAATAATTTTTGCATTTTAATGCATCCATTCTTTCGTAATTATTCAAAATTTTAAACTTTGAAATAACCGCTTTCAATTCGTTTACTGAATGCACTCATTTTCAATTTTCCAAACGTCAAAAAAAGCCACGCGAACTGGTTTCGTTGATTTGTTGTCAGGCGTAGATTATTTCTCATTGCAGAGATGCGTGGATGGCTCTTGTATTTTTCCATTTAGGAGTTTTGCTGGCTGGTAAATTGATAATATGTACAATGAACATGTACAGTACATACAATATTGTTAATTATTATTTTGTTCTAATGTTTTTGATATTCCTCAATATTAAATTGTCAGAAAAAAAGGGAAGCAAGAAACGTTTCCAGATGTCCTGGCAAGAGGATCCCAAATGCATTAGCTTTAAACTTAGTTATAAGTATAAAACATTATGTTAATGAACACATATAGGTATATAAGAATACAAAAAAAGCTTTAAAAATGGTTAATTTAATGTTGTTGGAACTTAATAAAATGAAAAGGTTAACTAAATTTTTACTATAATTTGTGTTTTTTTTGTATAAATAATTTTGTGTGCAACATCGTGGGCATTCGTCGACAGCTGCGTGAACGAAAAGGGCATTTCCGTTCATTTGTGTGGGCATGCCAACTGGAAAAGTCTGGCATCACTGTTCCCAGCTACATAAAATCATTTAGTTGCGTAGCACCAACAAGCCTCGGATACGGACGGATTTACTGATGACGAACCAAGCAAACGAAATAAGGACAACGATTTTCGGATATATAGGTACGTGGAATGTATTGTCCCTATATAGGCCACGTGCAGCCGAACAACTAGTGGACGCCCTAGGCTGCTGCAAAGCAGGTATAACCGCCATCCAACAAGTGCGATGGGATGTACCGGGCATACGGAAGATGAAAAACTGCGACATTTACTACGGTGACTGCTACCACGAACAAAAGCAGAGTTTATTTGGGTGTGGATTAGTCGTTGGAAGAAGACTTAGGCAAAAAGTCTTGAGTTTCAATTATTTGAACGAGCACCTCGTGACAATTCGCATCAAGTCAAGGCTTATTTCGCCAACATATGCGTGCATGCCCCGCATGAGAAGAAAGATGAAAACACCAAAGCCGAGTTCTACGAGCTCTTGGAGAAGACGTACGAGCAGTACGTAGTAGTTATGACATTAAAATTGTCCTATGCGATTTTAACGCGCAGCTAGGAAGAGAGGACGTTTTTAGTGAAGGAAAGCACAGCCTAAACGACACCACTTCCGACAACGGAATCAGGCTGATCGACTGCTCTGTAGGACGAAACATAGTGGTAGTTAGTACGCCGCGGTTTCCTCACCTTGATATCCACAAGGGGACCTGGAAATATTTCGATCAATCAATCGTCAACCAGATTTATCATATTGCGATCGACAAAACGCACTCCTCCAGTATCAGAGATGTCCGAACTTTCCGAGGAGCCAACGTTGACTCGGACCATTACCTTGTTGCAGCCAAGGTACAGCTTTGGATATCCGAACTAAACAAACCGAAGGAATGCTGTGAGGAAGTTTGACGTCGGGCGGCTACAATCGCCAGAGATTGCTAGGTCCTTCTCCGATCGGTTCTCAAACAACCTCTTAAGAGGTCCTATGCCGCCAGCATCAAGTATTGAAAACCAGTGGCAACATTGCCAGGAAGCCATCAGAGATGCCTCATCCTTAGATGCATACGCTAGCCAGCACTCTTCATCGAACCAGGGGTTTCGTTGTATTCGCCTAGTGAAACCCAGCACATCAGAGGCGGGCTTGTTGACAGTGTTTCCGCTGGTGCTCTGCACTTGATGCTGGTGGCGGACCTCCTGAGAGATTAAGAGTTACGTGGTCTGCAAAAGTTCTGGCGGTATCTTGCGATTTAAGCTTCTCGACATCGAATTTTTTCACAGCATCTGCTCTGCGTTGTTGCGTCATGGATATCCGCATACGTAGTCTAGCTATCAACAGGTAGTGATCCGAGTCAATGTTGGCCCCTTGGAATGTTCCGACGTCCAAGATACTGGAAGCATGTCTCGCGTCTATCGCAACGTGGTCGATTTGGTTGCCGGTTAGTTGATCACGCGACCGCCAAGTCCTCTTGTGAATATTGAGGTGTGGGAAGTAGGTGCTTGAGATGATGACATTTCGCGCCGCCGCAAAGTCTGCCAGCCTGTATCCGTTGCCGACTATCGAACCAAAGATGCCCTCCTTTCCGAATCTTGCGTTGAAGTCACCAAGAATGATCTTAACGTCGTACTTCGGGCACATATCATACGTTGTCTCCAGGAGATCGTAGAATGCTTCTTTGGTTGAGTCCTCTCTCCTTTCATGGGGGGCGTGAACACAGATCAGCGTAATGTTCTTAAGTTTGCCTTTGATGCGGATTGTGACCAGGCGCTCGCTTACACTTCCGAAGCCCAAGACTTCTTGCCTTAGTCTTCCCCTTTATCACAAAACCACAACCAAAGAGCCACTGACCCTGTTCCTTCAAGCACTCGCCGTAGTAGATGTCACACGATTTCAGTCTCCGTATGCCCTCTCCATCCCATTGCATTTCCTGGATGGCTGTTACGTCAGCCTTTAGCCTGTCCAGGTTCTCCCCTAATTGTTCGGCTGCACGTGTTCTGTATAAGGACGTTCCACGTGCAGATCCGAAATTCATTGTCGTTGTTTCGTTTGCTGGGGTCGTCAACTTTAAAATCATCCATAACCGAGGCTTGTTGTTGTTTCGGAACAACCTTTTTTTTACGTGGTAGGGAAGTTACCCCGACGCACAACCCCCAACCCGGAGGACCAGACCCTTCGTATAACTCCAAAGGTAGGGAGCCGGATAAACCGCTCCTTATAGGCCTGAACTACAAATATGTCGTAGTAGCCCATATAAGGTGTTCACTAAGTAGTTAAACCTAACTGGAACTGTAGACGCCACCATTGATTCCATCTGGAGAATTCGTCCGCTGCCGCCTCGATGAAAGGAGAAGTGCCTTAGTAGGAACACTCCTCCGCCCCCCCTCTCTCTTTGGCTTGACATTAAGTACATGAATTTAACTCTGCATAATGATTTCATAAGGTAGTAGCGTAATGGTTAGTGCGTTTGACTATCACTGGAGGTCTGGGTACTGGGTTCGATTCTCACTCTCGTCAATCTTAAATCTAAAAAAAAAATGGCAGGAGTATCACTTGTCATGAATAAGTGCTTATCGTCTAGCCGTTCGCATTCAGCATAAAATCGTAGGTCCCCTTCATTCCTGTCGACAAGCGCACATAGGAATGGTTCGGAATTTAAAGTCACTAGGCCTGTTACTAGGCCTGTTACGCCACCGAATTTGTTTTTGCTTAATTTTTTTTATGATTTCATTATTTACCATCAAAATACAAAAACCAAAATTTAATATGCACTCATACAAAAATCCCAGATATAAATTGAATAGGAAAATGTATTAATTGTTTTTGTAACTAAAAAATAACTAAAAGGGAGGATAAACATATTAACATACTCTCTTTATGTTCCTTACATTTAAGATAACACGAGTACCTAAGTGAAAACAAAACTTTAAAGGAGTTCTAGTTCTATACCGTATCCTACAACTGATTTCTATATTTATCTTTCTAATTCTAAAGTTGCAACCAAAATAAACCTTCATTCAGTACCTACTCTTATTTTTGTTTCTTTGCATTTAGGTATATCATCTGTCCGAGTCCTTGCTGTAGTGTATATTCTGTGTAATTGAAATGCTGGCAGCATTTTAACACACACTCATTCACTGTAATTTCAAGAACTCTCAAAAACAAAATAATAGTTTTTGATACAAGCCCTGTACTCATTTGTACCAATGTATTCGAGTTTCAAAAACAGGCATACCGCACACCTACCCCACGACCACTGGAGAGCACCACACACAGCACACAGGCAGGCCAGAAAAACGACATGGAAGAGTTACGTTTCCACATTTCTTTATAACCAAAGTCAGCATCGCATCATTTATCACTCATTCATGTGAGGCATGATTGTGATTGTGTAGGAGTTTAAGGGCCACACCAAACAAGCTCCCACTCCTCCACCATAACAACCACCTGGGAACAGCAACAACTCACATCCTTTCTTATTCGTCTCTTTTGACGAACAACAAAAAAACTAACAAAAATCGCACATGAGAAGATCATTGAAAGTGAAGAGGACTGAGGACAAGATAAATGATAGGTAACAAAAAAGGGAAGCATCACACGAAGGAATCACAAACAAGGACGACGATTACGACGACGATGACGCCGACGACTCGTACTCAACTTGGTATGGTTTGGTTTAGTTGGTCATTGTGGTGGGGACGTGCGGGAAGGTGATGGTGATGGTTTGTCATGCCGGCATTTGGCAGGGAGCAGCAGCAGCAAGGAACAAAAGTTGGGGCAAAACACAAACGATGAGCGTTTTTGGTATCTGGAACAAATCGTATCTACTTTTTGAAACGTGAAAGTGGGTTGGACAATTTAACATCATTTGTCAGAGAGATACGAAGACTTAAGATGGAATGGAAGTAAAATGGGAACACGGGAAATGAAGGACGAATTATTGAGATATCAGTTGTAACAGAATTGGTTTTGCAAGTGTAATGATAAATGCCCAAAAGGGACATGGCAGTGGCAGAGGTGCCTGCCAGCATAGAATAAAACAAGCAAGAAGCAGTTTTTGAATAAATAGCTTTACCTAACTAAACGAAGAATAGACTAGAGACTGATGTCGATTAATATCTGTTACGGACACTTATCTTATAGCAGTTATTTAAGTAATCTGGGGGTCGAATAATTGTGTTTGGTGTTTTGTTTTATAGTAATGTAATATAATCATTATTGAATTTCAAACTTATATACAATTAGATATAGCTAAATGTCATTTCAGATAGATTTGAGAAATTATCTGTTTAGTATGAAATTTGTTATTTATGGTTATGTTGAGCTTTGTTGATAAAGAATTGGGCTTGTGCAAAAGGAAATCAGATAAATAAATCACAATTAACCTAGATGATGTAAATAATTTCTGGATAAAATAATATTCAAATTAGACATTTTTATAGTGGAATAATTTTAAAATTTAAGTTTTGTATCAATTTCGATTTAAGTATCTTGTTGTGTATATAGATAAACAATATGTAAACAAAAAATCAAAAACAAAAATATAAACAATGCACTCGTATGAATATCGACCTACAAATGGTCATGTTGAGAATGGTCAGTCGTCACCTATCGATATCGTCGTGCGTTGACCTGATCGTATTTCATATTGCCACATAGTCGGTCGCAATGTACGAAATGTACTCGTATAAAAAATTTAATTATTTTTATTCATATCAATTTTGTTAATGACTGCATTTATATGCGTTGCAATGAGTAAGATATTGGAATGCCTTTGAGGAGATATAACCGAAGGTTTATTTTGTCAAACAGACACTTAATTCTTACGTCAGTAGGCCATAAACAAAATTGCATATATATATTTTAACTTGACTCCGTTTTACAGATTGCAATTATGTGTGTCTGTAAATGGAAGATTTGAAAGTTTTTATCAACCAGAAAGAGAACTTTTGTAGAGATGGAGTCAGAAAAGTCACAAGATATCAAAAAAGGGGCCAAAATAGAGACATTGTCAAAAGGTCGTATCATGGTCGCACAGGGCAAAAAAAAAAATGGTCAAAATCTGCCTAAAGTCGCATAGCGGCAACACTGTTTGGAACCTAATGTTTTTTTGGCGGCTCTAGTAGAGCCATTTTTTGGAATTTATCCATCCCCATTCTAAATATTCCACGGGAAAATAACTCCCCGGGAGATTTGTTCCCCAAACAATAAAATTATCGTCACATAATATTTACATTTTCTATTTTGTGGGAATTTAGAATGCCAGCTTTTTTCTCGTAGTATTATTTCTCATATTCGAATTTATAGTTTAGAATAAGAGAGTAGGGAAAAGGGAAGCATTTCTCCAGATATTTTTATTTATAATTGGGCTGATTATCTCGAAAGCAGTCTAGTATCTTTTTTATTTTAATTTTTTAGTGGTGATGCATTTAGAAATTTTAAATATTATTTTATGGGCTGAGTACGATATCCCGCTTTTTATAATCCCGTTTTTTTAAATCCCGTGTTTTTTTTAATCCCGCTTTTTATAATCCAGTTTCTATAATCCCGTTTCTTATTATCCCGCTTTCGCAATCAAAAACTCGCGCGTTTTTTTTTTTAAATAAAACAACTAGTTTTTAGACTGCAAAAGCGGGATAATAATAAACTTTAAAATAAGTGAAATAAAGAAAGATTTTGTAGTTAGCTATAAATCTAACTTTATTTTAACAAAAAAAAAAAATATACCAAAAAACGAAATTCTAAACACTTAAGTGTTACAATATAACAAAATAAAATATCTACATAATTCTTAAATAAACAAAAAATGACATTCGAAAAAATTGAGGACACATTTTATTTTTCATTAGCATCATTATGTTAGTTCAATTGAATATTGTGGGGGATACGACGCAAAAATCCTGTTTTACTCATTTTGTTCCTGTTTCTTATAATTTTTTTTATAGCTGGTGATTTCAGCACATTAGTTTTTTTTTTAAATGTTTTAGCTTGGCCGTTTTTAATTTTTTCTATTTCTGTTTGCTAGATCGAAAATCATCTTGTACAACCCAGCAATTTTTCGTCGAACTAAAACCTTAAGTCTGTCCATAACCCATGCCTTGCCATTATTTTGAGTTTGTGGAAACTGTTTTTCGGCACTATTTTGAGTCCGTGGAAACTGTTTTTCGGCACAATCGTACACAGACCAAAAGTTAGGAGGTTATTGCACTTGTCTTCTTTCCAATACGAATGTAGTTTATTTTGAACAACTGTGCAAAACTTAGTGCTTCTTCGTCATCATTCAAACTATTTTTCAACGAGTCATAATAGGAAGAGACTTCTTCAGGTGGTACAAAAGCCAAACTTTTCACCATTCGAATCTTCAAAGAGAACTCGTTGCAGTTTCCATATTTGCTAGCCAAACCTTTTTGTTGCACTCGTCGCCCTATAATCTGGATAAGGTGGATTAAACATCCTCTAAAGTCCGAAAGCGGAAAAACCGATTTCGCGGCCGTAAATATAATTGCTTTTTCAAAATCAGTTATAATTCTATCCGGGCCAATGTTTAATTTATTAGCAACTCTAATCAACTCCGAAAAAAAACGTTCATAGCACGTTATTGTCTTTTTAGACATAAAACAAAAAATAAGGGGAACAACACTGTTTTCTATTTGACCATGAATGGTAAACAATTGGCGTGGCGCATTATGGTAGGGACGACATTAAAAAATGTGCTTGCCTTTCAAGGTGATAATCGTTACCATTAACTATTCATTTTCGGCCACCTTTATTTGATTTTACTTCACTTATACAATAAATAACTCATAACGGTCAGTTGTTCTGCTGCTCAGTCAATTTAAGTACTATACAATATGTTTCGCCCAAACCACTTGTTACTGCAATATGGTATATGACAGCGGTAAAACCGTTTGCCGTTACCCACTACAATAATTTTGATTTTGTGAGCAAAAAATAAAGCGTTCAGCGATTATCAAAATCAGCAGCCATGTTATTTTCTTTTAGTCGAGTTGTTCTAAGATAACATTTGATAAGTATAAAACGTGGAAAATAACCAACATGAAATCAATAAGTTTTAATCATGTATTCTAAAAACAACGGTCTAAGTGGGATAAGGCGGGATTTTAAAAAGTGCGTTTATAATAGAACGAGATTTTGAATAAACGGGATTTAAAAAAAAAAACAGGTGTTAATGCCATCGCAATTTATAATTTCAATAAATGAATTATGTATTTTATATTAAAAGTACTTGAAATTGAATTGTAAATAGTACTAAACATTTGTATAGATTTAACTAAAAAGTAAACACTTAAATTTATGCTGAATTTACTCTCACTAAAACTTAACGAATAAAAGGTACATACTTGAATTGAGCAAGAGAATTATTAAAATTTAATATCGTTGAACACATAGAGCAATACAGAAGTAGTTAGCAGCAAGTCAAAATAAAAATTATATATACTGTTTAAAAAAGTTGAATTCTTTATTTATTTAAATTGAATTTAAAGTGTGAAAACTATCACATTAAACATTGGTGCCGAAACCCGGGACTATCTTGTATTCGCATAATAAAAATAAAAAGTTACCAACCTAAACTATAGTTAGTATAAAACTAGAGCTTATACTAAAAAATCATCAAATCAATTCTGAGGAAGACCACAGAACGAGAATTTGCCCTACAGAGCTAACATCGAAACAAAACTGGTAATCTCTTACTTAATTTAATTTTTAACTCAATTGCAGAGCATTAAAAAAAAAAAAAAAAAAAAAAAAAAAAAAAAAAAAAAAAAAAAAAGTTATTGTCAGCGTATACATATAAAGGTTTTTTTCATCATCGGTTTCTTGGATGACATGACTTCCAAGCATGAAAATAAAAGCTTTATACACATATATGAATCATAACTCAAAAACTCAGTTGGATTCAATTCATGAAATAGAAGCTTTGATCGAGTTTTTGCCAGTGTGTGGAATGTATCGACGATCGTTTTCAACATAATTGAGTGGATACACGTAAGCTTGATTATTATTATATAATTCTTATGTTGCTGATACATACAAATTTGTTGTTAATTTTATCCGGTGTTGCTGATTAAATTTTGTTGCCAACTTTATCCGTTGTTGCGGAAACAAAATTGTGGCTTTACATTTTATAAGAACTTGCTGCTAGATATAAACTACATTGTTGCTAGATGTTTAGTTTGATTGACGGGAAGGTAAACAAATAGATAAATAATTGTTGCTGCTGGTTAATTGCCTTCCTGAATCGTTGTTGTTGTTGCTCTGAGGCTTATAAAAAGCATACAATATTTGTTGAGAGGTGGTTGTATCATATTGCAATAGACTATCTTTGCATCGATTTGATAAATTGGCTGTGTCTGGAGTTGCTGTTGCTGATGAGGTTGAGTTGCTGTTGCTGCTAAGGTTGAGGAGAAAATTTGTTGCAGACAAATCTAAAAATAAACATTGTTGTTGAGGTGATCAGAATATTTCGTTGTTTTTCCTGATTTCCTGTAAGGTAGTGCAGATTTGTTGATAGTTGGATTTTCTTCAATCGAAAAAAGCTAAGTTTATAAAAAATAGTAACGATGACAGATACTAATAATATGAAGGGCAAAGAGGAATCATCGCAAAGTGAGAATAGTTTAGGAAAAAATTTATCAGATTTGAAAGCGTTGCGGTCATCGTCGAAAGGAAACCTGAGTCGAACAAAAAATATTATTGTGCAGAAGGGACGTACGTTGTCAGAACCTGAGTTAGAATGTCGATTAGGAATATTGGAATCGTATTTTAAGCAGATTTTAAATGTTCAAACATCCATTGAACGATTTAATAATCCTGATGACGAAGCGGCTAATGAAGCCTTTCGAGAAGAAGTAGAAGACATCTATGTTAGCGCAAAAGCAAGCATAATGTTTTATCTGAACTCAGAGGAAATACCACTGCTGCTGAGCATTTAAATGCAACGTATTTTCCTGAACCGCCTCGCCCCCGTTCAAAACTAGAACCTATCAAACTGCCTACATTTTCTGGAAAATTTTCTGACTATCCCAATTTCATAGGTTTATTTATGAATATTGTTCATAAAGATGAAAGCCTCGATAGTTTACAAAAGTTTAACTACTTACTTAGAAGTCTCTCAGGATCGGCTTTGGATGCTGTTAGAGATTTTAACGTCGTTGGAACAAATTATCAAAAAGCCCTTGATAGATTGAAAACTCGGTTTGATAATAAAACTCTTATTTTTCAAGAGCATATCAACAGTTTATTAGAGTTTCCAAAAATGTCCAAAGTATCTGCTTCAACTTTGCGCCATTTAGAAGATAGTTTTAATACGCATTTAACTGCAATGCTTTCTATTGGAAGTCACAAAGATATAGCAACTTCTATATTGATTTCGTTAGCTTTGGATCGAGTTGATGAAGAAACTCAAACTAAATGGCAGGATGCAATAGATTATGAAAAGCTCCCAACGTGGGAAGAATTTAGTAAGGTTTTGGACCGCCGTTGCAAAAGCTTAGAAGCCAAGGAATCCAGGGTACAAAAACCAACTAGTGCTGCTAAAATCAATACAAAATCTGACCAGTCTAGTCCACAAAAAGGTGGAAAGAAACAATTTAGAAAGTTTCAAGGTACAACTTTAGCAGCGGAGCGTATTAAATGTGAATATTGTCAGTCTTTGGAACATTTTGTGGACTCATGTCCAGATTTTCTTAGCTTACCAGTGGGAAGAAGGTTCCTGGAAGTTAAAAAACGAATCCTATGCGTCAACTGTTTGGGGAAAGAGCATTCTGTAAGACATTGCACTAAACCAAAATGCACTATATGTTCGTTGCCACATCACAAACTGCATCATAGGTTTACAGTCAACAATGGTGTTGAAAATGCAGGCTAAGGAGCATCTCATTCATCTTCATTAGTGGGGAGATCCTCCAATCAAACTATATTAGCCACGGCTGTGGTTTTAATAAAAGATAGTTTTGGTGTTTATCAACCTGTTCGCACTTTGTTAGATTCGGCTTCTCAACTGAACTTTATAACTGAAAGTATGTCACAACGATTAAGATTGCCAAAATCAAAGTCAGAGATACTGATAAGCGGAATAGGAAATGAGGTGACAAACGTTCGATATACTACAAACGCGACTTGTAAATCGAGGATTTCGGAGTTTGAGACTCAGTTAGACTTGCTGGTAATCAGAAATATTACTCATCTTCAGCCTAGTCAATCATTTACGGTAGATTGTTGGAAAATACCTAAAAATATTGTGCTAGCGGATCCTAACTTCAATGAGGCAGCTAAGATAGATTTGCTTATAGGTGCAGATCATTTCTTTGAGTTGCTAGCTATTGGGCAGATCAAATTGGAAGAGAAGATTACACTTTAAAAAACTCTTTTTGGTTGGGTCGTTTCGGGCTCACACGATTTGTCAAACGCCAAAACTTCCACAGTTTGCTTGCTAGGAAGTGAACGGCAGTCAAAAGATGAAAATCTCAATGAATTTGTTGAAAAGTTTTGGGAAATCGAAAACTACCCCACTGTTTCAAAATTGTTAAAGCCTGAAGAGATAAAATGTGAAGAACACTTTTTAAAAACAACTAAAAGGAATAGTGAAGGCAGATTTGTCGTAAGCTTTCCCTTTAAGGAAGATCCTGAATCCTTAGGACAATCCTTCGAAATTGCTAAAAGTAGGTTTTTGTCGTTAGAGAGGAGGCTGGATAAAAATAATAGTATAAGTATTCAATACGAGGAATTCTTAAAGGAGTATGAGAGTCTTGGACATATGTCAGAAATAAGTTCTGATGAGGCAAAAAATATGAAGTACTTTTGCCCTCATCAGTACGTACTTAGGCCGGATTCTTCTACCACGAAATTAAGAGTTGTTTTCGATTGTAGTGCTAAGACTTCATCCGGTAAATCCCTAAATGATATCTTGATGAAAGGACCTATAATGCAGGACGACCTTTATTCTATAATCTTGCGTTTTCGCTGTTATAAATTTGCTTTAACAGCTGATATTTCAAAAATGTATCGCCAGATAATTATGGATCAAAAAGATCGCATACACCAATGCATTCTCTGGAGAACTAAGGGTACAGAATCGATAAAGATATACCAATTAAATACGGTTACTTATGGAACCACTTCCGCTCCATATTTGGCTACACGCTGTCTCAAAACTTTGTCAGAAGAAGGGGCCTTGAAGTTTCCATTGGGGTCCAAAGTTTTAAATGAAGATTTTTACATGGATGATTTGATCAGTGGTGGAGATTCGCCAGAGGAGATATTTAGCATCTATGAAGAAGTTAGGACTCTTTTGCATGGTGCAGGTTTCGAACTTCGAAAATGGTGGACAAATGAAAGAACGTTGTTGGAAGTTGTCCCAGAGATGGACAGAGAAAAACCGCTCAGAATAAATGATGCTGATATAATTAAAACCTTAGGAATCAAGTGGAATCCATCATCAGATGAGTTGCAGTATGTAGTTCCAGAATTTAGTTCAAAATCAAAAATCACCAAAAGGATAATTCTATCTGAGCTATCTACCCTATTTGACCCATTAGGACTTATTAACCCTGTCGTTGTTAAGGGTAAAATTTTGTTGCAAGGTCTTTGGGTTAAAAAGACGGATTGGGATGAATCTGTTCAATCTAGAATATTCACTGAATGGGAAGATTTTCGAAATCGTTTGAAGGAGTTAGAATCAATCAAAATTCCGAGATATGTGCTAGCCTTACATCCACAAAACGTTCAACTTCATGGATTTTCGGATGCATCGTTGCGGGCTTATGGCTGTTGTGTGTATTTACGCACAGTTGATGAAAAGGGTATGATATCGTGCAGTTTAATTACAGCAAAATCAAGAGTCGCTCCAATCAAAACCCAAAGCTTACCAAGGCTAGAATTATGTGCAGCGGAAATGCTGTCTTCGGTGGTTTCCAAGATACTTCCAAACTTTTCACACCTAGTTGAAGATATTCACCTCTGGACTGATTCAGAAATCGTTTTATGCTGGCTTTCAGCGCATCCGTCTTGTTGGGAAGTGTTCATAGCCAATAGGATTTCTAAGATACAAACTAGTTTGCCACAGGGTAAATGGAAATATGTGAGTACAAAACAAAATCCTGCAGATATTATATCTAGAGGAGCTTATGGAAGTGAGTTGATGGAAAGTATATGGTTTTCTGGTCCGAAGTATCTTAAACTACCACAGGATATGTGGCCTGTACAAAAAGATTTTTCCATGCTAGCAAAAGATACTCCTGGAATGCGGAAATGTCATGTGACATTGCTTTCAAAAATTATTGACAAGGATTTTGAAGAAAACTACGTACGTTTTAAAAGCATCGACAAAACTTGTAGAATATTTGCTCTTATATTGCGTTGGATCATTATAATCCGCAAGAAAATTCAAAGGAAGAAATCAGAAACTGAGTTTGAGGACGACGAACTGAGATTTAATAAGCCTTTGGACGCGGACGAAATAAATCATGCTTTGGAAAGAATTTTATGGAACGTTCAACAAAAACATTTCCAAGAGGAAATTCAGAAACTAGAGAAAGGAATTATGATTAGCCCTACGAGTGCCATTAAAAACCTCAATCCCTTCCTTGATGGTGACTCATTCAAACTCCTCAGAGTAGGTGGGCGTCTGCTGAATGCGGACATTCCTTATACTGTTAAATGTCCTATCCTTCTCCCTAAATCCAACCCATTCATAAAAAACCTTTTTAAATCATTACATAACAAAAATTATCATGCAGGTCCACAAGCTTTAGTTGGTATCGTGCGGCAGAGGTTCTGGGTATTAGACGCCCGCAGACTTGCAAAGAAGGTCGTGGACAGTTGCTGGCAGTGCTTTAAATACAAACCTAAGATGTTGGGACAAATCATGGGTAATCTACCTATTGACAGAGTACAACCTGCAAGACCGTTTTTGAAGACTGGGGTCGATTTTTGTGGTCCATTTCAAACCACTTATATGCTGCGGGGTCATAGAACCACCAAATCATATGTCGCAGTCTTCGTTTGCTTTGTGGTAAAGGCTGTGCACTTGGAGGTTGTCTCCAACTTATCTAGCGAAGGTTTCGTTGAAGCGCTGAAGAGGTTCGTTGCAAGACGAGGTTTGTGCCAAGATTTGTACTGCGACAACGGGACGAATTTTGTTGGGGCTCGTAATCAGCTAGAGGAATTCAGGCAAAGTTTCCTGGATCAGCAGTTGGAAAAGAAGATAAGTGATTGGTGTGCTACAGAGCATATCAAGTTTCATCACATCCCACCTCGAACACCACACTTTGGCGGTCTATGGGAGGCGGCCGTGAAGTCTGCCAAAAATCATCTTCTTCGTACAGTCGGCGATGCCTTTCTGACTTTTGAAGATATAGAAGCTATACTAAACTCCAGGCCCATGTATGCTATGTCCAGTGACCCGAGCGACGAGCAAGTGCTTACACCTGGGCATTTCTTGATTGGTGGACCAATGAACGCAGTATTTGAACCAGTGGTCACTGATTACAAAATGTCTGCGTTGAAGAGGTGGCGGCGACTATCGTTGATAAAGCAGCATTTTTGGAAACGGTGGTCGAAAGAGTACCTAGCCGATTTACAAAAACGAGTCAAATGGCAAACTTCGTCAGAAAACATCAAAGTCAACACACTCGTTCTAGTTGGGGATGATAATTCGTATCCTCAAAACTGGCTCATTGGAAAAGTAGCTAATTTGGTTGAATCTTCAGATGGGAAAGTTCGAGTCGTTGATGTGCAAACAAAAAAGGGAACCATTCGCAGAGCCATCCCAATTGATGATTGAAGATATCCTTCAGATACTTCAAAGTGGGCAGAATGTTAATGCCATCGCAATTTATAATTTCAATAAATGAATTATGTATTTTATATTAAAAGTACTTGAAATTGAATTGTAAATAGTACTAAACATTTGTATAGATTTAACTAAAAAGTAAACACTTAAATTTATGCTGAATTTACTCTCACTAAAACTTAACGAATAAAAGGTACATACTTGAATTGAGCAAGAGAATTATTAAAATTTAATATCGTTGAACACATAGAGCAATACAGAAGTAGTTAGCAGCAAGTCAAAATAAAAATTATATATACTGTTTAAAAAAGTTGAATTCTTTATTTATTTAAATTGAATTTAAAGTGTGAAAACTATCACATTAAACAACAGGATTTTAGAAAGCGGTATTTTTAAACTTTTTTGACGGTATTTTTGAATAACGGGATTTTAAAAAGCGGGATTCTGATACATTGCCTTATTTTATATTTACCCAGGTTTCTATACAGAACGTTAAAACTTCAGAGTAATTTTCAAAATATTGAATTAAAAAAAAATTTTTTTTTCTTTTTTTTTTTCAATAAATAAAATTAATTTGAATACTTGGAATTATAGATAGATTCTATTTATCCACATTAAATTGTATACAAATAAAAATGGTTCTTTGAGGAAAGATTAGTACCTACATTTTTTAGACAAAATAATTTGGTATCTAAATTTTGTTAAATTACAGAAATTTTAAACTGCAGTTAGTTACCGTTATATCTACCGTTCAAATATAATCTCACATTATATTCTTTTTTCTATCATATTGGTTGGTTGTGTGGACACGTTCACATCTCACGTGCAACAGCACAATAATAAAGAACAAATATTTTTTCAAATCCTTCCCGTTGCTCGAAGATAACATTAACCTTAACAACTCTTATAACTACTTCCTTAACATCCTCGTATCGCTATAACAAAAATAATATAATTTCTAAAGCAAATTATCTGAAAGTTTTATAGGAGGAAGTACATTCTGTATGAAAAATAGTACACGATCTTAAGGAAAACTTTTCACCATTTTGAAATAACGAAAAACTAAATACAAAATATAAAAAAAAAAACCATCAGAAGAAGAACTATTGTGTTTTAGATAAAAGTATCCTTTGTGAGAATTCGCTCTATCCAAAAGCTTCTATTCGAATACCCAGCATTCCTTTCATTATATTTTTCTTTTTTCGCCAAGGAAACAGAATGATAGGAATAAAAAAAAGAAATACACTATTAAAAACATTCACCACCGCCATAACCCTCAGGAGAAGCAAATGTCTGCAATGAAAAATATTTCATATTTCTTTTTGTCGAATTCAATTGTATCTATGCGAATTCGCAAGTGCACTCAAGCTCAAAAGCTAGAATTAAATAAAGGTTCAATTTGAGATTTATTTTAAATTCTAAACTTGGGTGCCTTAAGCAGCAAAATATATATCTTAACAATGTGCGAGAAACTTCAAACTTCTACGAGTAGGTATATGTAGGTATAGATATTATTTTATTTTTTGATATTGTATTATCTTAGGGCCTAATGAAGGGGTACCTACAAAATTGAATTAACCTTATATTTACTTCAAACTATATACCCTCTCCTTCTGTACTATCGTTTCGTTTCCCCATCTGGCATCGTTGCAGATTTCTTGGCTAATTACAAAACTTTCAAAACCGCAACAATTTTTAAGTAACGCCTTTACGACTTCGGTATTTTAAGAAAGAGCCCCAGCTGAGCCGGGTGGCATGTGGCATGGGCGAGAAAATTATCCCCAAAAGACATTCAGAAGTTATTTTGCAATTGAAATTCCGTTCACACAGTACAATTGTACTTTCAGCTTTATATATAGAAATGCTATGGAATTTCTATCCAAATGTCCTTTGAAAAATTCCATTAGATCTTTCAAGGAGAGGCGGGAGTGTGAGTGAATTCTCTGCCTGATGGTAGTGCGATGATGGTAGAAATGAAATCGTGAAATGAGATAACAATGGGTGAGAATTAAGATTGTCGGAGTCGAAAGCTACTCAAAAGCCACTACTTATTCTGGAGGAAGGGACTTTTACCAGTGGCTCTTACTGCGTTCTGAATTTTTTGTTTGCTAAATTTATGTATGTGACTCACAGAAATCCTTATAACTGTTTTAACTTAAAATAAAGGAACTTACTTATTATGAGGGTTACTTATGGATTAAAAAAAAAATTGATCATTATATGATTATGTTTATTTCTTGAACAACTGTGTAATTCACCATTATCTGTCAGTGAGAAAGTCCGTTATTTTATTACAAATATGGAATTCAAACCGAAATAGTCAATTTCATATTTTCTATCTGTCTGTTTTTTCGTCTTTAGCCAATAGTCTGGGAACCTGCCATAAGACGACCTACCCTCATCTCTTTATCAGATGATAGTATTCAGGTTTTACGATAGTAGTGTCCTAAAAAACAATTCGCGCATGGGTTGCCTGGCAATAAGTGGGCATAACATAGGGTTGCCACGCTTTAAAGCTCAAATGTTGCCTTTATTCAATCATCTGTTTGAGCTTATGTGGTAAGCTATAATGATATAAAAAAAAAATACAATATGGAAGAATTTCAATTTAAAAACCAGAAAATTTCGCACATTTAATAAGGCTTTAAATTTTCAAATAGAGGTTGAACAAAATAAATAAATTCTTTTTATTATTGGTATGAACATATTAGTTTTACAAAACCTCTTTGTAAACAATATTTGATGTAAGAATGAAATCTCTTAGAATTTTTTGTTTATCATTTTCTTTAATAGATTCATATTTGTTGTACACGTACAGCTGTCCATGAGTAAAAACTGCATTTGGTAGGTGTTATCCAGCTCTTTCAAATGTTTGTCCTTGAGACTTATTGATAGTCATTGCAAAAGCAACTTTCAGTGGGAACTGCCTCCTAATCATGTGGAAAGGCATAGTTGGGTCAGATGAAGTAAGATTTATGCCGGGTATAAAAAAATTTTTCCAAAATCAATCAGCTGAGCCGTGATAGTGTACTCATGTACACTATGTGACAACCATTCTGGCCCCATTAATTAAGCCACATTTAGCATTTAAATTTCTAATTAACATGACGATAGTGTTCTTCAAAATCAATGTAAGTGTTGGCAAGCCTGACGGGTTTTGGGTTCGGTAGGATACAATGTGTTATCAGTTTCCACCTCAGATATAATTGATCACAACTACACTTTACAACATCCTTCTACAATATTTTGGACAATGTGTTCGTTAATTTTTGTGCAGTCTTCATTTTTCGGGCATAAAATAGCTGTGTTGATAAAGCTGTTGACATTAGTATTATATTAGTAGTTGGAAAAACTTTCGTTATTATATCATTTTCATCAGAGAAGAATATCTTTGGAATTTTGACGGTGTCTGGTGAAACATCGTGTTGCACTTCGCGTTCCCCATTTCCTAACCGCAGAAGCCAGTTGCTGGGAGTTTAATTTAAATATTATAGATATGCATTTACGTGATCATAATATTTTTTCTAATAAAATTTGATGCAATAAAAAAATTTCTTTGATTATTTTCGTTCTGTGTTTCGATTTTTTTTTGTCAACCCCTTTCGATTGAAATACCAACAATATTTTTAACATTGATTGTTCCTAAACGAAATGTTACACAGTGTAACACTTTTAACAGGGACATTTTAAATTCTTTTTGACACAACAACAATAGTTAACATTTTATAGAAAAAGAACGCACCATTGTCACATTGCCGAGCTAGAGGAAAGTGTTTAGAGATTTCAAAACGTTAAAATAGTGAAAATAATAAATAAAAAAGTGAAATAAAAGTTAATATAGTGAATATTTATGTAATGCGTTAAATCGTGTACAAACACCTATAATATGGAGTTTACAATTTTTGCATCTCACGGGCTGATTGTGTCTCATATTCCACATGATATGCCCCAGCATTTAGCTATCTCACTGCATTCCGACCCTGTGTGAATTCATTTGTGTTTGTGTAACTCACACTATTTTCACCTTTTCTCTATTTCTTCATCTAAGATTTTAAATTAAAGAATTAATAAATAATGTTTCTTTCATTCATGCATGGTGTGACTAAAGAATTTTTCTCCCCCACTCACTGAAGATGCAGCGAAAAACAAGAGAGTTTTAAATTACAGAAGTAATACATATTTTTCTCCTTCACTCATTCAATGGGTTAAAAGTGAGGTATTCTTTATGTCAAATTTTGTATTTATTAAATTATTTGAAATTCCCGAAATTTTTAAAAAATAGTGTGGTATAACATAAAGTTTTTGTGCAATGTCGTGAGTATGTGTAAATTCCTATTCAGTGATGCCTATTTTAGTGGATTTGACTATTTTATAAATGAGAAAAAAGGAGTTTGACAACAGAAATAATATATATGATGATGATTTTAGAGAAATGATTTTTTTGTAATCGACAGGTTTTATTAAATATATGAAAGTTATACATGGCAATCAAATTGTTAAACATCTTCAAATCGAGATATGAGCGTTTGAAAATCAAAAAAAGGGAAATATATATTTGAGAAAAATTAAGAGTTCAAACATCAAACATCGCTTAAGTGTAGGATGGATGATGTGGCGGGAAAACTCTGCCATCTTCTGTGATAGCAAAATGCCCCCTAAGCTAAAAGGAAAGCTCTACACGGCAATTGATCGTCCCGCGCTAACATACGGTTCACAGTGTTGGACAGTGTTGACTACAGCTGAAATGAACATGCTTCGCATGACAGCAGGCGTGACAAAGCGTGATCGAATAAGAAGCAAGAGAATCCGAGGAAGCCTACACGTCAAAAATACCATCTTGGACAAAAAAAAAACGCATGACCAACTTAGCTGGTACTGTCATGCACAAAGAAGATGCCATGAGAACCCAATTCAAAAGGCAATATCACAAGACTTTCCAACACTATCACGGAAGAAAGGCAGGTGAAAAAACTCCTGGATGAAACAAATGCAACGGCACCTGCATTTAGTTGGCCTCAGACATGGAACAATCCAAAACCGGGAGGCCTGTTGATAGGGCTGGCCACGAGACGAGAAAAGTCTCGGTCTCGATCTCGGTCTCGCATGACGAGACCGAGACGAGACGAGACTGGCTTTTAAGCAACCGAGACGAGACCGAGACGAGACTGTATATTTGGACCGAAATTTACAGAGACTCATTAATTAAAAAATCCAATTTCAGTTAAATATTTATTTTCTTCTGTAGGTATTTAAACTATAATCGAAAATATTTCGTTGCAATAATCAACCGGTTGTCCGGAAATCGTATTGTTCGGAGACGAGACCGAGACGAGACTTAATTATACGAGACCGAGACGAGACTGAAAATTTTCGATTTTAACGAGACCGAGACGAGACTTACAAAAGTCTCGCAGAGTCTCGTCTCGTGGCCAGCCCTACCTGTCGACGTTATCTGAGGTCAACCCGGCGAACCCCACAAGTGGAACCTTAGGTGAAGCAGTTGAGTGGGAGAGTTGTGGTCCCCCTCGAGATCACGACAGTCAACGGTTAAATGAAGAAGAATCTGTGTGCCGTTATATTGAAATACATTGTATGTTGTTATGAAGCTGATTAATACAAAATTAATAGGTACCTGCCAAATTTTTGATTAAAGTTTCGATTTTCGTAGGTGAATTTTTGGAAAATATTTTTTTTTTTATTTATAGGTAGTTTTATTTTTATTTTTGTGCCTACCTATTAGTTTTGTAAAAAATAAAAATAAAACTACCTATAAATAAAAAAAAAAAAATATTTTCCAAAAATTCACCTACGAAAATCAAAACTTTAATAAAAAATTTGGCAGGTACCTATTAATTTTGTATTAATCAGCTGTGCTCTTTTTATTGAAATTAACATCAAAATGCAGATAATTCTCCTATATAAGCGTGATAGTACCAGGATTCCACACAAACCTTGGTTAAATCTCAGGGTTACCGCACTTTAATATTATCTCTTTACGTCAGAAAACACTTATATATGTAACACAAACACACATGTTCATAGTTCATCAATATTCTTTGAGCCGTTTTCGAGAAAAATATGATTTTTCTTAACGGTTTTTCAACATTTGAATGGGATGTACCGTCATCATTGAATTAAAATACATAATTTTTAAGTATTCTAGAAAATAATAAAGAATTAGTTTAAACAATTTTTTATATAAATTGATTAGGTCGTTTTCAAAATATTGAGTTTTCAAATAAAAACTGAACTTTTTTTAAAAAATAAAAATAAAAGTTTTTTAAGAAATTTGGTTGACAATAATGTTTAAACTTTTTAAAAGCTTCCCCATAAAAAAATGAAAAATATAAACAGATAAATTCAAAAACTAAACGAATGGTTCTTTTTAAGGCCACCAAAAATGACCGTTTTTTGATAAGAAAAAAAAATACCTAAAATAGCCTTTCCCTTTTATAATAATTTAATTTTTTTTTAACAAAATCGTTGGAGCTCTATTTAAGAAAAATAGAAAACGCGAAAACCGCATGACACAGTGATCGAAATATAGTTTTCTTTGTGCAACCGGCACGTGATGTTTGTTTTTTTTTTTCTATCAAAAAATAAAATAATAAACTGTGGTTGGTTTTAAAAATAAAAAATCGTTTACTTTTTAGACTGGGCGCATATTGCGTGTGATGTGACCTGACGAGTGAAGCACCACACGATCAAAGAAACGTCTCATGCCGTTCTCCGTACATTGATTCGCATGTCTCGTTCGCACACCAAACTTTCAGTTTTTCTGAATGTAATGACGTCTTAACAATGGCTTGAGAATTATCTACACTCCAAATCCTGCAGTTTTTCTTATTGACGTAGCCATTAGACCAAAAATGAGATTTATCGCTGCAATTTTTTAATATCTTGAAAAGTAAAAGTCCAAGATCGATCCGGTTTTCAGTGTTTGACTAGAAATTGATCAGAGCAATGAATTTTGAAAACTTAATAACGTAAAATTTTGAAAAAAATTTGCTTGAATTTTTTTTTCTTCAAAACTTCGAGTTTGAAAATTAAATTTTTAAAAACAATTCATAAATGCAACTTTATTTGAAATGAAAATTAAAGAAGAGATTTCTGGCTTTCCAAAAAGGTATGGAAGGGCATCGCAAGCTTAACTGTTGTTTTCAAATATTTTTTTTTTTCTGTTTTAAGTCAATTTTTTTAGAAAATTGCCACTACCGCCCAAACGGAGGGAAATAGGCCCCCCTCTTATACGATTTTTTCTTGTCTTGACCGGTTGACCCAACCTACTCGTTACAGCTTTTAATTACTTTATACCAATCACCCTGTATAGGTTCCCATATTTCAAATATTATTGCTTAATGTGATTATGAACTGTGATTATGTTCTACTACCTTAAACATCAACCGCAAGTTTTTATATTGACAAATAAAATTGTAACTTTTCTTACTTCTGATTTGAATTTAATTTAAATGAGGAAATAATATCTGTATCTATTTGATATTACTACCGAAAGTTAGTTAACAAGTTAAACCTTTGAAAAACTGATTTGGATGAAAAATGACTATAAGGATTTTTATAAAACATTTTATTTACTATAAGCTATAGCTATATGATACTAAAAATCTTTTAGTTTTATTCAAAAACTTTTTTTCAATTTTTCAAACAACAACTACGTCGCACATCAACTACGTTGAAAATTATCTTAAAACATGTTTCAGTAAAATACGCCCACTTTTCAGATTTTGAGGCAAAGTTTATGGCCTCCACATTTACTAACTGTTGAAGAATAGAAGGATTTTCGGATCTTGCTTAGCAATAAATTCAATATAAATTAAATAAAGAGGTGAATAAAGTTTATCTTTTAATTTTGAATTATTATTTTACCATTTTCCTCTGGCATAATTCACACAACATGAAGGTAACATCACAAAAAATACTAATCTTGATACTTTTATAAGTTAAGTAAGTTCTTCCAACCCAGTTATTCTCTTTAATTTTAATAATATATTTTTTTTAACAAAAGGTGGCACTTTACAGTTCTTATCTTCGAAGATAGCTAAGTGATTTTTGTTTGTTTTTCGTTAAATTTTCTATGCACTACTTGAATTGCGCATAATGTGAATGAGCTTTCTCTAAATAATATAAATGTGTGTGTGCACTTAGACTGTTGATAGTGAGTGGATGCAAATAAAAAAAAATGTCACCTTTGACCATTATCCTTTATAATAATAAATGACACAATCTAACCAGTTTCTTATTCATGTAGGAATTTTTCTTTCCGTATAAAAGTAGATTTAAAATTCAAAAAAGAATGTATTATATTAAATTCTTCTCTTTTTAAAATGATGGTGTAATTTTTGAAGTCCATACTCCATACCATTACTTAAAGATTTAATTCTTATCTGAATTTCGTGGTTGGTGAGGCCAAATGAGTTGCATGTATGGCGTCTTCTATTTAAGAATGGAAGTCTTTTAAGCTTTCCGTACTTGGCCCTGTAATTTACATACTTAAGGAAAAGAGTTATAAAATTCAATTTAAAAGTACAAGTGACCAGAACTCCAGAAATAATTGAGTTTCGCCCAAGGTATAACAGAGGGCTCTTCAGTCAGTCTGTTATACCCTACTAAGACACAAATTTTGGTCGATGTTTACCGACTCACTCCACTTAAAACAGAAGTAATTTCAATATTTTAATATTTAAATTTCTTCATCTTCTTATTGAAAAGAGTTATATGTGACTGTGTATACGTGTTATTAAATACTGTGTGTATGTTTCGCTAAAATAAACGAGGTAGGTTTCTGGTATATAACCTAGGCTAGGTAGTACCTAGTGTGTTGACCAACGCGCCGTATCAATTATAACACCCATAATCACTTTTTTCCCCGATTATCGAATCTTTTCTAATCAACAAACCATCCTTTCTTCCTTTTAATCCTTTCAATAACAAGAAATGCGATTGTGAATTGAAAATGATTTGTTGGTACGATAGTGTTTGAAAAAAGAAATATTCCCAACTCTCCGAAATAAAATATTTACATATTATTGCAAATTCAATAATCGAATTTATTATAGGCACACATCTACAAAAAGTAATTTTACGAAATAAGTTTACAATAAAATAAAACAAAACCAAACACAGAAAATCAAATTTTAATCTGCAATGTTCAATGTTATTCACTTGTTCTTCTTAACAACAGGTAAAATGCAAGAGTAATTTGTAATTGGCTGACAGCAGGGATTTTCATTCAACCTCCGCATTCAATCCACGCCAAACCCTTTTTTATGTTTAATAAAAAAAAACGCATTAAACGCTAACAGTAAAAATAAAACCATCATCATCGGATTTAATCATTATCGCTGACATTATCCTTTGAGCAACTCTGTCCGTTACAGCAGTGGCAGCAATAACTATATACACTACGACAGGCAACACCACACCACAGGACAGCATATTCTGGCTTTCACGCACAAACCCAAAGATTGATGGATTCCGTGTGGATCATAATGAGTTTCGGGACGAAATTACATTCATTCTCCGAACGGACTGCATTAAAATTTTATAACTGCAAATTTTACCGAATTACAACCACCCCACCACCCAACAACGCTTTGTTTTTGTTTGATCCTTCGTTCATTCATAGGAATCACCTCCTCTGCCGGATGGTAATTTATTGTTTCGGGTCAGCCCTTTGTCGAATCAAAAATTAAACGCAAATATTGCATAACGCATAAATAACTTAAACGAATAACAGAAACAGTAATCTCTTTTATTATGAATACACCAACAACAAACAAAAAAATCCGTCCTTTACATGAAATCGGTCGTTAAACGTTTATTAATAACAAAATCATTGTGCAAGCATTTAATCAGTAATTTGTGCTTCATTCAGTGCTGCTGACACACAATAAGATTCTAGAATCTAGACTATAATAATGCTCGTAAAAATGGTTAATTGGTGATGTTTGTTTTTTATATCGCTTAGTCAGGATTTTATTATTTTATTTTTAATGAATAAGAATTCCTCTTTTATGTTTGGAAACTTCCTATCTTCATGAAAAAATATAATTATTATGGTGCACAGCCTCATTAAATTTAATCTTATTTAAATTAATAAGAGCAGGAGTAGGTATCTATGCATATAATGCTTCAGTTAGCAGGAAGGACTAAAATAAAAATTATATAGCAATATCTAGGTACACAGTCGAACAAAAAATGGTTAGCATATTTGTATTTCATGAGAGTGAAAAGATTATAAGCTTCCATAAAATATATTTGGAAACAGTGCATTATATAGTAGGTATTGTTTTGGTTGGTGAATTTTCGAAACAACTTAAAAAAAAAAAAAATCAAATAATAATTTATTTTAATTTCAAAATTAAATAGAATAAAATAAAAGAAATGCTTAACTAGCGTTTGTAGTTTAAAACCATATTATAACTAGAGATTGACAAATTTTATTTCGTTATCTTAAGATTAAACAATAAATCAAGTTAAAATAACAAATTGTAGACACGTAAAAAAAATTACGTTGTGGAACTACTGCACAAGTTTTTTTAATTTAAGTAATTAAACAAAAGAAGTATTTCTTTTGTATAATTACTTAAATTAAAATAACAATTTTGACATTTTTTGATTTAAAAGAAAATTAAATGTTATTAGTAATTGTTTAAATTTTTTAGCTATTATAGTAGTTTGACGTTATCAAAAAAGATGTTAATTGATTTCTTGAACTATTTTGGATTTATGCATAGAAAATTTTGAAAATCGTAAAAGCGTTCGTTTTAAAAGCATTTAATTATATTTAAAAAAAATAATTATATACACAAAATTTCATCAACCCGATTTTAAATAAATTAAAATTTCAATAAAAAATTAGTTTTTTTTAAAAATAAAAACAAAAAAAAAAAACATTTTAGGAGCATCTGCATACAAAAAAATTTAAATAAACTTTTTTTTTTTTTAAATAATGATGGAGTTGAAAATATGAGAAGTGGTTCTTCTAGGGGAAGTACTCTCTTATTAATAATGTAATTTTTTTTAATTTGAAAGCAAGCAGATTGCACTAATATAATATCCACACATATCTTTTTATCAAAATTCTTGGATCCATTTTCAAGAATGGGTTTTCAAAATTTGTATGGAAGGAACCATTATTTTGAAACCTGATTTTTTTAAAATTTTCAAGAAATTGACTAAGTCGTTTGCAAAATTTTTAATTTTCAAAAAGCCTGAGCCAATCCAGCAAATCTAAACTTCAGATTCGAGTACAGAACACCAAAAACCTTTTGAAAATCATGATTTTCTTTATGCCGCAAGACGTTTGTTCCACTGTGATAGTTATCTGAATTTTATTCAACACAATCGTTGAAGCTGTTTTTGAAAAAGAAAAATTGTTTCGTTCCTGGTTATTTTTGGACCTAAGAAAAATTTAAAAGAAAAGTAGGTAGGTAGGTACCAAATTTGAAGAGAACCCATTCGGGACAGCCTAAATGGCTGTAGGTGCGAGGCAGACAGACAGTCAGAATAAATTACGGGACTCACTTTTTTTGGTGTTCTCTATCATCCTATCCTAATACAGTAAATAACGATTATAAGAATTTCAGAAATTGTTTCTTATACGGCTATAAGAAACTAGTTTCTTGTTCAAAAACAACTTATAAATTTTACACAGTAAAAAAAACTCTTCTTTTAAAAAGAAATCAGTAAGTTAATGCAGTTTATTAAAAAAAAAAAAAAACAAAAAAAAATAACAAAATTCACGGTGCCTTGACGAAGACCAAGTGTCAAAAAGCCAAATTTCAGTATTTGGTCTTATGACACCTTACAAAAGCGACATAAGGCCAATTTTTAAGAGTTGGCCTTATGTCGCTCATGCGCATTCGTAACGGATCATTTCCATTAATGCGAAAGAGGTTTCGGACGGACACGTTTAAAACCAAAAGTATAATGCAAACATTTGGGATATCGCAATATATAAATGAGCTGTTCTATAGGAGTAAGGTTTTAAAAAAAGACTTTAGTTACTTAGTTTTTTATCTCCGAATTTTGCTTCTGAAATTGCGAAACTCCACAGTGAAACCTCCACGTAATTTTCTTTTGGACGGAACTTTGAGTGTTGTGCTATCATGTGGCTTCAAACAGCTCATGATTATACATTTTTCGCAGGACAATCATGTCAGTTCATATTCATAAAATTTATATTTTCGATCCATGTTCCTTTCATTACTAATTTTATTCTTAAACTTTATTCGTATCTACTTATAGTTGCGTGGAGTATAAGTAACTTTAGTTTTATAAAAGAAAGAAAAAATATCTAAATTGCAATAACATTTTTTATATATTAAAAGACATACTATTCCTTGGTTCGATCTTAAGATTCATACATAAGAAATTATTTATTATTATTTATTTATTATTTTTAAATTCTAAAATTCTACGATTACCTAATTCCATACTGATGAGTCGATGGCTGCATATCTTCACGTATTCCATATTGAAGTAAAAATGTTTGTAATGGATTATGAAAAGGCTCTTAAAAACAGCTTGAAACCCATTTATTCCAACAGCAACAACAACAACATGTTGGTTTCAATGTTGTCAAGCTGTAAGAAAAAGAGTCTATCGAAAATTCTTAACTTTGTAAATTCTCTGCACAAAAGTAAAGAAGCTAACGCCTCTTAAGACAGTTTTTGGTATTTCCGCTTTAAAAAGTGGACGACATATAATTGTCATTTCATTTTTTTAATTCAAAAATCAAATGGCAGGGTGCGGTAGTGCCGAGCCAATTTCTGGCACTACCCACTTTTTACAGGATCGCAAACTCAGGCGATTTTCGACCCCCTCTTGAATGAAATTTGGTTGAGAAATAGGACTTGGAGCTAAAGAAAAGGAACAATATTTAGATTTGAGATTTTACATTCAGGGGGCGTGGCATTCACCTATTTTCCCAGATTTGATATCAATTATATGGAGCACTTGTGATTGCTGCAGAGTGATGCAGTTTGGTAGAACGGTTGGTCTTCATAAAATTGATATCAATTATATGCAACACTTCTGACTATCGTATATTGACGAATTTTGGTACAGCGACAGGACTTGCGGCATTCATGGAAAGGGAAAAATAAAAAAATAAGATTTTATATTTAATAGGCGTGGCATGCACCCATTTTTGCAGAATTTAAAATAAATATATAAAGAGCATTTCCGATTATTGCAAAATTATGAAATTTGGTAGAGTGTTTGATTTTGAGATCTAGAAAAAGAAAAAAATTACAGATTTCACTCATAGAGTAAGAATAGGAGCATTGAAAATGACTTGCATTTGCTGGATAATCCAAAAACATAACTAATTGTTTGCACTTAAACAAAATTCCATTAATTAAAATTAAGTTGAAGCAAGATATGTTATATAGAACTCCTTATTTAACATAAATACACAATAAAAATAAATAATTCCATATGTTTTGAATTTTGAAATTCTTGTAAGTAGGTGATGTTGACAACCTATCGTGATACAATAAGGTTCATTATAATTATTTTAATTTGGAAAGCTTTTCATTTGTGCAAGCTACAAAAATAGCTGTAGGTAACTGATGGCTGAACACAAGATTGTTATACAATACATTTCTTGCAACAACTAAAACGTTATATTATAGAGTTCTTCACTGTTTTCGTATCTTTTTATTTTGACAGTGATATGCAAGCTTCATCCACAGCTACCTGGGTGATTCTCCACTAAAAGCTTCTTTTCGGGGCCCCGACCAAAAATGTTTCAACAAATTAAAAAACCTTATTTATTTTGAAGTCAATAACAGCGCAAGCAACGTTTCTAACTGGGCCACTTCTAAATTTTAAATATTTGCAGATATGTAATCAAAAAATAATTGTTTTTATGGTCCAAATGTCATTTTCGTCGCATGTCTCCTCCTTGTTTCAGCACGGAAAAATGGATTTTTTGTTTGTTTTTAAATGCATACATTTTAATTTGACTGAGTTCCAGGATTAAGAATATGTAGTTAAATTCAAATTCCCTAAAAATTTAATTTAGTTATTTGAAACAATTAACTTACAATCTTTCCAACATGTGTCTGCATGTATTTGCATAATTTCCGTAAAAAAATGTTAAATGCTTATAAATTAAAATTAACGGCCGTTAGTTTAAATGAAGAAACTGATTCATGCTTTCTTTGAAATATATTCAATTAAATGGGTGGGACATCAGTGGCGTGTGTTGTTTTAAAGTAAGTGGTTGTATTCGTCAAGTGATTCATCAATTTCGTCATTCCCGTAGGTGCATATAATTTTAGTAAGTGATATTACAAAAAAAAAATATTTTGTAATAGTCTTGTGAGGTTATGTTGCAGTTAGTTATATTAAATTAAAAATAAAATATACTTTCTATTTTCCTTGTCTAAAAAGCTAAAAAACATCGATTTTCGTCATTTCCGTCGCCTTTAGATGTGTTTTTTCTTAAAATAATCATGAATTTATTGCAAATCATTAAAATTTTTGTGCATACATTCAAAAGCACTAAAATGCAATTCCAGACCGTAAATTTGAGATAGGTGGGGAAGGGAAAACGGAAAAAATTATTTATCTTTACTAGTTAAATGTCATCTCCGTACCACACAATCATTTCCGTAAATCGATTTAATTTAGATTTTTATAATTTTAAATAAATTCCTGTATAACCGTAAATCTTTTAAATGCATCCTGAATTACACGGCCCTTGTTACATGATACCGAATTTGATATTTTTATATCATTAATATTTATTTTTAATAGATAAAAGAAATTTTTTTTCGCGAAAATAAAATTTTAATAACGCGACCGGGGAGAGGTAAATGAAAACAAACAGGAGAATAGGAAATGTCAAAAGTCTAGTGAGGAAGAGCTTAGAAAATAGAAAGATGGCAAATGTACTAGATTTCTTGCAGTCTAGTCTCGGAAAGAGCTCTTAAGTTGCTAAACGAGAAAACTCTTGTGCAGATTTTCTCGGTGCAACTTTGAAGAGAAGAAAATTGAATGGGCAAGAATGTTGTGGATTTTCATTCGAGAGTGAAAGTTTGTAGCTAATGAAGTCAATGATCTTGGAAATTAAGAAAAAAATAAAAGCTTACATTTCTGCAAATTTTCCAATGCCGGTTAGTGATAGGATAAAGAATAATTGCAGAACTAAACGATCATTTTCCATCGACTGAGCAGGTTGATAATTCTTTTCTCTGTTTACATAGTGGTTTAAAATTTTGCTTTTTGCTATTGAATTTATACAAAAAAAAAGTTTTAATCCAAACAATCACCCGGAGAATAATTTATTCCAAAGTGGTCCAATTAGGTATGAACTAATAAATTTTATTTATTAAATGTTAAACATTTTTGTTGGTGATTTTCTTTTGGAAAAAAAATGTTTTTTTTTAGAAAAATATAAGGAAGTGGAAAATTCCTCCTGCCGAAATTTCTAGTTTAAAAACTGCCATATCACCAGGCAAGCAGGAAAATTAATCAACCGATATCAATACCTACTAAGGAACTTTTTATGAAAATACATATAGGTGCTTGTGTGTATATCTAAATCTGAATCAAGCGCAGAGGGTTAAGCAGTCGAGTATCATCCAGGGTGCGAAGGTTCGAACCCGGCGGTAAAGATCCAATACATAAACCTTATTTGAATTTTTTTTATTTTAATTTTTAACGCACTTTTTTTTTTTTTTTTTTTTTTAATTCGATTTCTTTTTTTATAAGTGTTAATTTTAATCTGACGGTGCTTTCGAGCGTGCCAAAGAGGATTCATTTTTTTTTTTATTAAATCGTGAAACTAAATAGTTGCACAAGAGCAACATTATAATAAAAAAAAAGGGTATATACATCTTTGAAAGAAAACCGTTGCAGTGGCCAGTACAAGAGGACTTTAAGGGTGAGTTAGTGATTATACCAAATTATATTGATAAAACATTTTTAAACCTTAATATATACATATATATGACATACAAAAATTAAATAATAAGCGGATTGAAGGGGGGGTTGAACGG
Organism: Melangyna quadrimaculata; assembly: GCA_949320155.1. NCBI lineage: Eukaryota > Metazoa > Arthropoda > Insecta > Diptera > Syrphidae > Melangyna > Melangyna quadrimaculata. Next base: position 439,633,062 of record OX439483.1, read on the forward strand.
GGGATTAATGCTAAAATAGAAAAAGAAACAGTCAAAGTGAAAGAAAGAGGAGTGAAAAGAGGATTTTAAATCCCAATTTAATTAATAAATCGAAGACGATTTATTAAAAGGAAAACGAATTTTCTTTTTATCCGCAACAGGGTTGCCGAAGGGTGAATTAACCTTGTTTTAATATTATATAATTTTAAATTTTCACTGAAGTCGAAGAAAAACCTTTTTGATTTACATTTAAAATAAATTTATAAATTGGCATAAAAATATGAAATAAAATAAATTTTTAAACAACTACACTGAACGAAACAAAAAAACTATGATTTATAATACTAAAGATTTATTTTGAACATACACGTATAACAACATGAGTTTTGAGTAAGTTTAATTTTGGGATGAGAAGGATGAGATGAGGGAGAAGAAGCCTAATTAATGAGGGAGAAGAAGCCTAATTAAGGGGTTACTCTGACGAGGGAGTAACCATGGTAGGGAGGGTAAAGTATGATATCTTGCGCATCGATAACACCTGGTTGCAAGTCTGGCAAGAATACATTTTTTTTGTAGTGAGCTCGAGGTCCAAGAACCTTGACCACCACTGAGCTAGGGGTTTCTAAATTGCCAGCATGGACCGTAAAAGCAAAGCAGCTCGTTACATACAAGGAACATTTTAAAAGGAAAATTTTTTTACTGGTACATTATCATTTCCGTATCGAAGGCATCATTTCCGTATCAAGCCCAAATTCTTAAAAACGCTAAAAATCAAGTGCACGCACTTTAAATCATTAATTCTTCCATAATTTATAAAAACACTTGAATATACATAATTTTTCTTAAATTTAGGTAGGGGACATTTTGGGTGCTAAAAAGGAGTTTTTAACAGAGAATCACCCACCAACACCATTAGGCTTAACCATTTCCCAATGTGCTTGGAAGGTTGAAGTTCCAAGCGAATTAGGTACCTCTTCCTATCATTACTAATTTTTTGGCAAATTTCATCTTACCTGAATCTGTTATTCTACTTTTACTGACTAATGACTTTTTCTGACTTAATTGACTGCATTGCCTACCTGTAGCAAAACGTTGAAATTTTCTCAATTTTATACTGCACCGAATTTTGTTAACATTAACATCTGCAAGTAACACTGGAACATTTTCGTGTTTGTTATCGTCATTTATTTTTTTTTTCTGTGCGCCAAACCAACTTTGCAGTCGGCTAAAAGCACATTTTTTTATTTCATCTTCATATGGCTATAAACGGGCTCGACTGTATAATATTTTCTTCCTTTCGACTACGTCAATAATTGTACTAGCTATCTTCAACTACAAGTGAACCTACTTCTATGGATAGAAAAGATAGGAATAGTTTTTGTTGTGTTGTTTGTTTCAGAACGTTTGGAGCTTTCAATAAGTGCACAACCATGTTTGATTAACATAAGCGCTTAATTGCTGACAAGAGAAACAGAAAATTGAAATCCTTCAGTAAAATATAAAGTAAGAAACGATTTTATCATCTATCTGTCCGATTGAGTGTCACAACAGCTTGTCTTTAATAACCATAATACAAAAAGCATTAAAATTGAATTTTGTATTAGATTTCCAACTTTGTAATCTCAAGTTTATGTAAAGAATATGCCAACCAATGAATTTAAATTAATAATTTCTGAATAATTAATTTACTTAATAGGTAGGTGAAAAAAAAACATTAACTAAAATTATTTTAAATGTTTGCGAAGTTTTTAAGAATTTGTATATAGTTTTTTTTTTGTGTAAATCTTAAGGGCAGTCTTTTTAAACCTTAATCTGGAGGATCCGTTTACAATTATGTAAGTTACGAATTTATTTTATATTAATTTTTTTTGCTGTTGTTAAATTAATCAAAACATTTTTTTTAACATTATCTTATCCCTAATCATAGGAGGTTTAAGTCAATAAGTCAATATGTGCGTGGGATTTTGTATCAACTTTTCAATTTTATGCGCAAAAAATCGAAACGACTATTAACTCAATCACATTTGTACAACATTTTCCGATTAGTTTTGCATACAAATTTAAGTCATCCCTGCTTTAATTTGTCAGCTCACTCATAAAGATCTGATATATTTTGTTTGGGACAAACCATCTTTAGAATTAGGTACAAGAACAGCCACATTTATCTCTCATCTCCTAGTGACTACAAGAGGCCTCTACTGTATATTACTTCTATTTTTCCAGTGGTACGAGCTACAAAATAGATTATTACATTGAAATCCAAGAAAAAATAAACTTACGAACGATTGTACCTGTCTTTAGGAACAATTTTAAATTTTCTATTATATCTACAACTATTGAATTCTTTACTATAGTAAAGAATATGCTACGAAGAATCTTAAATTACAACTTTTGTACCACATCACTTTTCCGTATAAAGTTTTGAATAATTAAGTCAATTAGGGAGGTACAAAAACATTAAGTCAAATTGATTTTTTTTTTTTTTTTTTTCAAAGTTTTCATGCAATTGTATATTGTTTTTTTTTTTGCAATAAATCTGTTTTACGTCTGGCTTAATGAAGTATTTTAAAATCTCAATATCGGAGACTAGTTGGTTGCAGGACCCCAAAGGCGCCCGTCGAACATCATTATGTTAGCCAGGGTTGAGCGCAAATATGTATACAATTTAGTTGACAAACTCACCGTTCACTTTCATAAAAAAGTTAATTCCCGAAAAGTGTTTTTTTTTCTGATTTTACCATCATAGCAGCGTTACCCAGTCAATGAGTCAGAAAAGAGCATACTTTATATGTATAATTTATAATAAAAATATATAACATAATTGAATAGTTTCTCATCACTTTTGTTTAAGCAAGTAACCAAAGATATTTGTTTTTACAAGAAATTAAGTTTGAAAAAAGTTATACCTGAGCTATACCGTATACGTAGTTAATTCAATATACAGAACCGGGAAACACGTAGACAGGGAAGGCCATTGGAACATGTACCAGCCAAAGTCTATTACTCGTACAAGAGCATGAAGCGAAGCAATAGATTTCTTACAATAAGTATTATTTCGGTAGTAGAATTTGTGTCAATCGGAAGGAAAAGGAAAATGCCTTAATAGAATTTTATACTCCTGTTATCAGTTGTAACTCTACTGACGATGTTGTATTTCGTCCTGCGTGTGATATCCTACAAAACAACTGATAGCTATCCCAAAAAAAAAAAACAAAAAACACGGCTTATACTTCGAAAAAAATATCATCATCGAACAATTCTGAGTTAGGATCTGAATTTATATACCTATACAACTATACCTAATCTGGTTTCTGTAACAAGAACCTTGTTGACCACAGTGTAATTATAGTCTGGTAGGCGACCGTAGGTTAACCTCTCATCGCAGCTGTTGATAAAAATAATGTCAAGTCATAGCTTTAGTCTTAAAGTTGAGAAAACCACTGGTCGGACAAAGTTTCTTAGGTTACTATAGGTGGAAAACGCACTTTTTCTGTTGCATATGGGCTTAGCATACCCGGACTATCAAAACTGTTATAAATTGGAATGTCTTGTCTCACTTCCCAAATTTAAAATCGACGTCCACTGTAGTGTTAAAGTAAAATAACAAACATTTTCTGTGCCAAACCATGAACATTAACATAATTGTCTTAAAACAACGGAACATCTTCTTGAAATACAAACTAATAAATATTTTATTTTGTATTTATTGGTTCCCTGGATATAATCAATTTAATTCCTCCTTAACCTGACCAAAAACATACACACATCTATAAGTATAAAAATATCTACATTAACCAGAATCGGTCTGGTCACCTATCATTGTTGGCATCATAAAATTGCCAACATCCTGAAACTAAACTTTCTACCTAATCTTTATTCAATAGACCTTTATAGATGATACAAACTTCGTGTTCATGCACAGCTTTATCCCCAAACGAATGCAAGCTATACCAACTCAAGCATAGGAATAGAAAACAACCTTCTATAATGCCACTTGACCCAAAATACCTTTAACATACTCGAAAGTATACATTGGACTCAGGTGAACTAAATATTGGTCCATTCCATAGCATCCACGAAGTTTGTCGTCGGTCGGCGTCGGTCGTCGTGGACGACGAAGAGCTTAAGATAAGACCTATTATACTTGTAAGGTTGATATTAAAATTTGTTGTATCGAGCTGATTCAAAAAACCTTCTAACAACGCATTGTACATTTACCTATTGTTCAAGCCTTACGGAAAACAATTTTCAGAAAAGCATTCAAGAGGCCAAAAGAACGAAGAAACACATATTCCTGCCTTCCTGACATTGTGTTTATGTTTATTCGCCTGTTTTCGCAAAAGCATCATCATAGGCCCAGTAGCTTATGCTAAGGCTTCCTTTTTCAAAATGTATCTAATGCAGACTTCTGAAGTTTACTTCGAAAAAAAAAACAAAAAATAAAAAACTAGAAATTCCATACCTATGTATACATAGTCGTATATAATCATAATGCATTTCATACTTTTTAGTTTTTACACACTATGTTTGTGCTCGATGAGTTATCTTGTCGTAGAAAAACTTTTCTGGTTAATTCCTAGGGGCCAAAAATTATAGAGACTAAAACTACCATGAAACAGCTCCCAGCGGCATAGTTTCAAAAATTATGACAAAGTTGTTCGTGTTTTATTTTTGGTGAGCAATTTTGTTGAATTTTGAGGAAGACGAAAGATGGAAGAGCAAAATATAGTGATGGTGGCGGAGGGGGCATTAAAATATTCAGACGGAGACAACTTTTGGAATATAGCATCAAAAAGTTAGTAAAGTTTACAATGCACTTGATATCAGGCAGAACCTTTGATTTTAAACTATATGTATAGATGGATACGAGGAGGTACATATGTATACTTGCTTAAGTTTTATTTTGCATACTATTTGGAAAAATAATATTTGCCTTGAGGATTATTAATCTTACCTATCTACAATAATAAAACATGGATATTTGAATTGAATTCTAAATAAATTTAAGCTATCTTAGGGTCAGTTTATTCATAGTGTTTTAAATTTTTAAATTTACAATTTGACTTTTACATGTCTACAAATAAAACGGAATCACTCTTATCAACCAAAACCAACTAATTAGCAATTTCAATGATTAAAAGTTGAAGAAGATACATATAATATGTAGTAACAGTTGAATGGTATTCTAGTAATTAATTTACTTGTGATGAAGATAGACCATTTTCTTTTATTTTTTATCTGGTGACAGAAGGTGTGATGATGGTAAAAATCACAAGAAAACTTAAAATGCAAAATTTGTGTTTTTATTTGGAACTTTCAAACTCATGGTATTTCGTATAGGTAAATCTATAAATTTCCCTTAAGCTAAATAGACAGAAATGCAATACACTTCAAACAATTACGATAAGCTTACAATAATCCTAATCACAATTTAATAATTTTTCGTAACTGTGTAACCGATTACTAGGCTAGTAAATTTACCGGAATGTGAGAGGAAGAAAGGAACAATTGTGTTTACGGGATTTTATTTTTGAATATGTTTTTCTAGAACTTAAGCTTGCTCAAAACACAAAATACCCCCAAATTTACCCATGCATTTCTGAGAGAATGGACACACTGGTCATTTTTCAATGTTTTTGGTATAACTCGAAAACTAAGGTGAATTTGAGAATTTGCCCCATAACACTTTTTGTATGAAATTAGATTTTCTACCATTGATGGCTTAAAAAAATTTTATAAAAAAAAATTAAACAGAAAAATGTAACAAGAACCAACCTAAAAAAAACAAATCAGAAAATCATTGATTGGTAAATTTTTTACTAAAATGCTCATAACTTTCTTACTTACTTGCAATGCACTCAAATGGCATTATAAGACAAGTTTTCCATTCTTGAAATAATTTAATGTCCATATTTCGATCAAATATATCATTACGATAAAAGAGAATTCAAAAACAGAGTAGATCCCGCAATTGTATCTGTCCGTCTATTTATTTGTATGCACCCAAAGTTAGGTTAGGTTAGGTTGATGGGCTGCCTGTAGATTTTGTTCCTGTCACACTTAGATCAATGTTGATCTCTTGTGATACCCCAAAGGATTGGACCATCCCTTTAAAATAAACAACGCCTCCATTTCGAGGCGTTGATGAAGTTCATTAAATTTAAGGTGTTCTTATCTGTTGACTAAGAGATTTCTGCTAAATCGTTGAATAAGTAGCTACCCAAAAATTGTTTCCTAATGTTGCAGAGTGCCGGACAGTAACCTAGGTAGTGAAGGGTGTCCTCCTCTACTTCTTCGTCTCCGCAGCCTCTGCATACTGCATAGTTCTGCAGTATTCTATTCAGTCCCATTTTGTTTTGATGATACCCTAAGAGATTATATGTCCTGTTATTGTTCCTATGAGAAGATTTAGGGATCTCTTTTTAAGGTTCATGATTTAATTTTTTTTTTTTCTTATTGTAGCTGGGCCACAGATTCTTTTAAGTGGTACATGTTGCAAGTGAGTTCCACCTGTCATTGGTAAGTTCCACTTTCTTCTTACTTATGGTTTGTTTAATGGTACAGGGTGGAATTTTAACACTGGAGTCTATTAGGTTTGGATGTTGTTATCGCCATTATTGATATTTGTTCGGCAGCCTTAGTCACTTCCAGTACCTCCGCTTGGAAGACACTGCTGTAATCAGGGAGTCTATAAGAGTTGTCTAAATTGAAGGACTCCGAGAAAAATCCCGCACCTACACCTGCATCCATCTTCGATCCGTCGCTTCGGTGTATATTTCTACCATCGGTCTGTCTGATTATTGTAAACCAGCATCGCATTCCTACCTTGTGGAGATGGAGACAGAGAATGTTTTTCAAAATCTGTACAGGGTGTTGTGTAGTCTGTGCATAAATACCCCTTCGTAAATTTGTTGATTAGTTGAACCTACAGAGTTCCTTTTCCAGCTATTGATTCGGCTTAGTCTTAGTGCACTGTAGGCTGCAGTTTCTTGTACAAGTAGATCTAGGCTAGGTTGAGTATCGTTTCCATTCCCGCTGTGGATGTGGAGTGGATCTCATTAAGGGCTGCCAGATAAAACTTGTTTAATGTCGGGACGCCGGGGTCCAAAAATCGGGACAAATCGGGACATTAAAACATTCTATTTTTATACAAATCCTAAATGCAATTGTGCAAAATTTTAGTTTAAAAATTGTATTTTGCTAATTTAAAACGAGTTTAGCACCGTACTATCTCATAACACTTTACTTAAATTAAAATCTATTTTGTCAAAATCAAAAAAGCCAATAATGAAGTATTCGGAAAAATCTCAAAACAAGGAAGAAACTGATAATTTGCACACAATCGTAATATAAAAACTGTTCTAGGGATTACCTATACGCAATTTTATCAAAACCATTACAGCCGTTTTCGAGACAACGTGATAAAACCGAAATTTTCACTCCTTGGGAATAATATAGAATGTTTTACACCAAATTTCAAGAAATCCACCGATTCGCTTAAGATCTAGCTCGATTAAAATCAGAACTCGCAGAAAAACAAATCGACCGACGTCTTTTGTGAAAAATCAGTTTTTGGACTTTTACATTATCATAATGTTAGTTGTGATTAAAACTTCGAATTTTGTTTTTAACACAAAACCAAAAATTGTTCTACGAGTATATATCAAGTATATATCAAGTAAGAATGGAACTTTATTAAGCGTTTTATAATTAGTTTCTTTGTCCATCGCGCTCCACCAAACCAGGCTACCATATGTAAGAATCGGTCTTACAATGGCCGTCTACATCCACATTATGTTCTTAGGGTTTGGACCCCAGGTCTTACGAAAGATCCTGTTACAGGAGGAAAAAGCGATCATGGCCTTCTTGGCTCTTTCTTAAATGTTAAATACCAGTTTAGCTTTATGTCAAGAATTACGCCTAGATATTTGGCATATTTTGAAAGCCTAAGTCGGGTTCCTTCTATTGATGGTAGGATAAAGTCTGGTATTTTCCTTTTGTTAGTAAAAAGTACCAGTTCGGTTTTTTGCGGGTTGACCGCGAGTCCACATTTCCTTGTCCAGCTACAAACTTTCGACAGAGCTTTGTTAATCTGTTCGCTGGTTGTGGAAAGTAATTTACCAGTCGCTAGAAGCACCAAGTCGTCTGCGTATGTGACTACTTTGACACCGCTGTATTCCAGTTCGATCAGGATTTCGTTCATAACCAGTATCCACAATAGTGGTGAGAGAACTCCTTGTGGAGTCCCCCTATATGTGTATACTTTGATCCGTGCATCCCCTAGTTCTGAGTTAATCCGTCTGTATTTTAACATACAGATAATCCAGTTTATAAGGGAATTATCAACTTCAAGGTATACAAGTGCTCTATTTACCGCATCATTTTGTACACTGTTGAAAGCTCCTCCAATGTCCAGAAAAGCAGCTAGAGTGTACTCTTTGTTCTAGAGTGTTGTTTCTACTATGCCTACTAAGTTGTTGAGTGCTGTTTCAACACTTTTTCCTTTCGTGTAAGCGTGTTGCACAGGTGAAAACACATTCGCCTTAAGAATACTTCGTATGTGTATATCTGTTAGTCGTTCGAAGGTTTTTAAAAAAAGATGTTATAACGGGTGATTTTTTAGCTGGTTTGTTTTGGCAACACTGGTTTTGACAGCTGACGTGTGTTTAGTACCTTGTGTTGTGTCACTGTCAAACAGCTTCAGTTTGGTTTGCAATTTAACCATGAATCGTCTTACAAATGAACAACGCTTGCAAATTATTGAATTTTACTATCAAAATTCGTGCTCGGTTCGAAATGTTCATCGCGCGCTGCTTCCATTTTATGGTCGGCATTCTCGACCTTCTGAGCAGTCTATTCGGAAGATTGTGACCAAATTTCGCACCAAATTTACTTTGTTGGACATTAAACCACCAACACGTTTACGTACTGTGCGTAGTGAAGAAAATATTGCGGCCGTATCAGCTAGTGTGACAGAAGACCGCGAAATGTCGATTCGGCGCCGTTCCCAGCAGTTAGGCCTTTGTTACAGCACTACGTGGAAAATTTTGCGGAAGGATTTGGGCGTAAAGCCTTTTAAGATACAGCTGGTGCAAGAACTAAAGCCAGCCGACCTACCACAACGCCGAATTTTTGGTGAATGGGCTCTTGGAAAACTGGCCGAGGATCCGCTTTTTTATCGAAAAATTGTGTTCAGCGATGAGGCTAATTTTTGGTTGAATGGGTACGTAAATAAGCAAAATTGCCGCATTTGGAGTGAAGATCAACCAGAAGCATTGCAACAGCTACCAATGCATCCCGAAAAAGCCACTGTTTGGTGCGGTTTATGGGCCGGCGGCATTATTGGGCCATATTTCTTCAAAGATGATGCGAATCGCAGCGTTACTGTCAATGGTGAACGCTACCGAGCGATGATAACAAACTTTTTTTTGCCCGAAATGGAAGTTCTTGACTTGCATGATATGTGGTTTCAACAAGACGGTGCCACATGCCACACAGCACGCGAAACAATGGCGCAATTGCGAGGCGAGTTTGGTGAACAGTTAATTTCACGTTTCGGGCCGGTCAATTGGCCGCCTAGATCGTGCGATTTGACACCATTAGACTATTTTTTGTGGGGGTATGTCAAAGCTAATGTCTATAGGGACAAGCCCGCTTCGATTGACGCACTGGAAGCCAACATCCATGCATTCATTCGTGAGATACCGGCCGATATGTGTGAAAGAGTATGCCAAAATTGGACTCATCGGATGGGCTACCTGAGACGCAGCCGCGGTCAACATTTGCATGAAATTATCTTTAAACATTAAATTGCAAGGTTCAAACTATCGATTCAAATAAATATTTCATTCATTTTTTCGAATTTTTTGTGTTTTTTTTTTTTTAAAAAGTTCTAAACCTCTTAAAAAATCACCCATTATAAATGGGTCTGTAGTCCTTAGCTTCCGTGTTGCTTGGCTCTCGGTATGAAGACTACGTTTACTTCACGCCATGCCAGGGGAATATAACCCCACTTAAGGCTGCTTATAAAGAAGCTCTTGAGATATAGGGTGACATGTTTAGTGTTCTTCTGTTATATCAAGGGGAAGATGCCGTCTGTTCCTGGAGATTTGTAGGGTGAAAACGAGTTTATCGCTTAGTTAATTTTATCCACCGTTATAATATCTGGTGATACCGTGTGCTCCATTTTCGCAACTTCTATATTATTAACACCAAAGTTACAACCGGGAAAATGAGTTTGGATTAGGAGCTCCAGTGATTCTCCACATAATTCAGAGTCAATTGATCATTAGGGCCTTTAAGAGAGCCTAGGGGAACTGGTTCTTTTGCTACAATTTTTCTAAGTCTCGCTGATTCGTTAGTTTCTTCAATTTTGGTGCAGAAGGTTTGCCACGAGCTGCGTTTCGCTCGTTGTGTTTCAGCTTTGAATTTTCTTTGACTGTTTTTGTGTGCCTCCCAGTCAAATTAATTTCAAGTTCGTTTGGCTGTCTTCTTGTTTCTTTTCTGATGCTGCCAATTTCATGTGTCCACCAAAGTGGTTTCTTATTGCCTTCCCTTACCTGTTTAAGGGGACATGCTTTTTCAAAAGCCTTATTTAGAATTTCTCTGAATTCTGTGGTGGCTCTATCTAAAGATTCTTGTCCATTTAGTGAATTATTTTCTAAGGAATTAATCCTAGTTTCTAAATTTCTATTGAAAGCGTCCCAGTTCATATAACGAAGGTTTCTAAATGTTTTCTTGGAGGCTGTTGTGTCTGGTAAGAGTAATTCAATAATTTTGTGGCCAGAGAAAGACAGCTCTTTTGACACCCTTCATTGCTCTATTGGTATTGTGACTGAGTTGTTTCTTAATGCAATATCAAGCACCTTCTTACAATTTTTTGTAACCTATTTAGCCTATTTGCTATTAATAAATTGTTCTTAATAATAAATTCAAAAACAGACTCACCTCTATTATTAATGCCATTGCTACCCCACTGGGAATGATACGCATTTGCATCGCATCGTACCACTATGTCGTGTTCTGTTTCCGCAGCATGAATTACTAACTGGCTTGTTAGTTCAGCTAGTGGTCCTTCCGTCCCGTCCCCAGGCATACAGGATGATGCTATAATGAGCGGTGGCAGCCCATCTCTCTCCAACTTGACGGCCGTTTGATCTAAATTACTTTTTTTGGATAGAAGAAAAAGGTTAAACTAACCTACTTCTTATTCCTTTAGTACTTATAATTCCTTTTATAAACAAAAATTTAAGAAAAACAAAAGGAATTAATAGGAATCAAAAGGAATTCAAAGTATTAAGAACAAGTACCGAGGAATTGTACTTGTTCTTAAAATTTTTAATTACCAAGGAATTGTACTTGTACTTAAGCTTAAATTATACAGGTCTGTATTTTAAGTATGTTTTATAATATAAGTAATATTTCACTTTTTTTTACCAAAAACAACGATATTGTTATTTTAGTAATTTGTTTTCTGTTTCAAATGATCAAGCTTTTTGTCAAGCCTTAAGTGGATCACCCTGTATATAGGTAGGTAGAGCATGTGATCGAATCTGCAGAGCATTGAAAAAGCTACAAATTTGGGTGCTAATCATACATTCAAATTCTTTTAGAGGAAACTTCAGTAACTTAAAAACTAGCAACAAATAAATTAATAATAATAATAATTTTAACTATATGCCTGTGGTTTTTGAGCTTCCGAAAAAACATAAATAATATTGCATGTTCAAAAAACTTTATTTTTGATTTAAATAAAAAAAATTAATTTATTTTTAAGTCCGATTTTTCCAAAACGTGTTTCGTTAAATTTTTTGAAATAGAATTTGTATTAATAATGACTTTTAAACAGCGTTGCAATTTTCGTTCCTAAAAATGTTTTTAAATGGAGAACCTTTTCCGAACCAACGCGAAATCGGAGAAATGGTCGCAAGCTCACGGCAGTGTTCGGAAGAAAATATTTTAAATTAGAACTTTTATCGCCAACCAATCGCGATGCGATAGTTATACTACGTTTCCACCAGGCACCAAACCGAGATTTTACGTTTCCACCAGGCATCAAACCAAGATTTATGATGATTTACACCAACCTCCGTGAAATTTCGAAGATTCAGACCGCTTTCACACAAGGAAACTGAGTTGCCAGGAATTAGCAAGAAGGGTGAGAGAGGAGTTATTTTTTCTTCCCCTTACGACCTTCTCTCCTATAAACTAAAAATTGCTGGCAACTCAGTTTCCTTGTGTGAAACCGGTATTACCACCATACAAATTGTAATCTCCTCAAATGAAGAGATCAAATAAACCTCATTCAAATCTTTGTGGAAACATTAGTTTGTCAAATCAAACAAACTTTTATTTCGGAGAATAATTTTGGAACCGACCCATTTCAACGCCACTTTCATTTATTGACAGACGGAAATGTAAACAAAAACTACTAATCTTACTTCCACTTCAGTTATATGTAAATCCTCTTTTTGATCTTTTTGTGCAGTGGAAACACAAAATAAATCTCATTACCTAAATTTTAGTAGAGTTTTATTTTCGTCTAAAATATTTATAAGTTGTGAAATTTTATGGACAAAATAACGTGGTTGGGGCTGAACAATTTACATGTTGTAATTTTTTTCTAAGCCCTAAGCTAAAGCCTGAAGCGAGTTCGACAAAAAACAAGTGGGGCCTATGAATAATGGACAGGACATGTTTCACGCAACGACAATTTTCCCTACAAACAAAACTCAGAAAACTGGAAAAAGAACTAGCTTGGGGTTAATATGGTCTGAGAATATTGGACAAGAAACGTAGTCAGGGTTAAACAAATAACTCCCTAAAAACTAACCTCATTCCAGAGAGCTTTTGGAGTTTAAGTCTAAGGACTGTCTGTCCGAAGTTGGAACTAAAATTAAATTAAAAAAAAAAACGTGGTCTGGCACCAAGATACATATATTACAGGTAATATCACTAGCATGTTCATTTTTGTTCAGTTCTGCGCCTGTTGTAAAAATCAATACTAAAAAATTGAATTTCAAACAATCACAATAAATTTGTTTTTGTTTACTGTGTACCTACTTACACAAAGGGCAGCCATCTTGAAATTTGGAAAGCTGCGCCTGATAATACCTTAGATTACACTAAAAACTTAGCTTATTTCACGAAAGAAACGCAATTGAGGCTAAAACAATAAATTGGAGAACAACGGGGTGTAAAGCTTAGTGGAATTGTTTCTTACGGCCTTGGCTGGGGTTAGAGAATTTTGGGGCTTAGTTTTCAAAATTTCAAAGGTCCAGACAATTGTCATACAAAATATTTTTGGACTAAGCAATTAAATACAAATTCTGTAGGAGCCTAATTCAAAAAGCGTGAGAAACTCTGTGAACTCAGAAAAATCTTGCAGGTGGACATGAATATTTACCATCCCTATAGACACTAGAGTGACGTGCAAATTTATCGACACATTTATTGAGCAGGAATAAAAAGTATAGGTATGCAGCGTGCACGAAAATTCATTCACACTTGCAGAATTGGGTCGTGAAGGTTATTATTTAGAGCAGCTGATTCTTATGCCCAACTAAAAGACTTGAAGTTTTAATATTTAATTTTTCGATCCGCAAAGTATTAATTTCTGTGTTTTCCAGTGACAGTTAAAACAAAACAAGTAGGAACTCTACTCGTTATTTGGCTAGTTCAGGAAAATGAGATCTCAGAAGACTTGGCTGACACTGTCAAAGCACATAATGAGATTTTGCCAGTAAGGCCACAAAAATATAATTTTTCTGAACTAGCCAATTACAAACAGTTTTTAAATTTTATCAAAAATGTGAAGTTCAAAGCATACCTTCAGCTAATTTAACAAAAACAAACACTTACATAGTGTGGGTAGGAGATACCTACTACCTTATCTAAAAATGTAAGTTATAAAATTAGTTATACTGCCATGTTTTGCTGAGCCTTTATATTGGTTTCTAGCTCTGCTTAAAAATAATTCCCATGTTTAATACATATCAATTCCAAATTCTTGTTACTGTACCTAATATTGAAAACATTTTAATGCGCGATAGGAGCGGATATAAAGGCACAAAAACACGGCTATTATTAAAGAAGGAAAGTGATAATGTCAAAATTCGTTTTCTGTTATATAACTTGATATGTATTTACTGGATCTCCAAACTCCAAGCCAAGCCCCCCCCCCCCCCCCCACCCACAGCCAAATCCTAGATCCGCTACTGTCTAGTGATATTTTAGTTTGTAACTACAAGAGCCAGCTCGTGCAATTTTGTTTACTTCTTGAAGTTTTTATTCGTAAGTCTTTTTAATGTTTTTTTTTTCTAAAATAAATAGAAGTAGAATAATCAATCAAATATGATACATATCTATTATAATGAATAAATACGAAGTTGTTAAATATTATAAACCAAAGAAAAAACCGTTCTTAACCAATATTACATCCGACTTTTTTGCTAAGACATTAGTCCTTTACAGAATTTAATGAAATTGCCTACATAAAAACTCTTATACGGGTGTCCGCCGGGAAGGTATACTATTTTGTTTTGCCGCCATTTTGGTAAACATTAGTCTTGACAGATGGCAGTTCATATTTGGCAGTCGTTAAGTAGACACGTGGCAAATTTATTATAGACAAATATTCGATAAACCAACGTGTGTTAATCGTTAAAACATTTTATCAAAATCAATCATCGATTACTGTGACGATGAGAAAGTAGGCGCAGGGTCAAAAGTCTACAGGCCAAAAGTACATAATGGACTTTTGTCCCACTCCTGTGGGTCAAAAGTCCATAAATGAATTGTGAACTTTTGACCATACAAAGTCCATATAAAAATCTTTTGGACTTCTGGCCCATTGATTGTGGATTTCTGACCCACTTCAGTGGATCACTTTATAGATAGTTTTCTTTAACAAGACTGCTTTGGGTGGCCCGCTTCGCGGGTTTCTGGATTTTTACTCTCTTTTCGGGTCCTCTGTCCCGCTCACGCGCCTTCGTCGGTCCGCTTAGGATGTGCTCAGTCGTCTGGCAGGCGCCTATGTTGTCAGTCGATCTGTTATTAAATTTGTTTTGTACTAAACAGTTCTTTGGGTGGGCCGCTTCGCGGGTTTAAGGATTTTAACTCCCTTTTCGGGGTCCTTTGACCCGCAGGCAGGCGCCCATGTTGTCAGTTGGTGTGCTTTAAGTTTACGAGTAGTGAAGAGTATACAAATTAATTCTTAACAAAATAAATAAATAATTCTTAATTGTTCTGCTTTTTTCAATATTATAATATGAAATTATTGTGGACTTATGACCCATTTTCTTTCTAAAATTAGAGAATATTGAACCTTTTTTTGTGGAATTTTGACCCACTAGAGTGTGTCAAACCTCCACAATACAATTGTGGACTTCTGACCCACCCGATTGGGACAAAAGTCCATTATGGCCTATGGACTTTTGACCCTGCGCCGAGAAAGTTACGTGAAATTTTTGGGAGCAACAACGTGTCAACAAAACGCACTATTTATCGTGATTTATTATGATTTCGAAGAAAGAGGGTCTGTAGGTGATATGCCCAAGCATGGACCACAACGTACTGCAAGATCGGCTAAAAACATTACTGCTGCTCAAGCAAGTGTTCAAAACAATCCATTAACCTCAATTGGACGCCGTGTTCAGGAGCTTGGTCTTCAAAGAACAACTTTGGCCACAATTTTGCAACAGGATTTGCATTTGTTCCCATTTAAGATTCAGTTGACACAGAAGCTTCTTCCACAAGACCATTAACGCTGCCGTACATATGTCAATAGGATGTTACAGCTAGCCCATGACAACCCCGATTTTCATGAAAAAATCATAATGAGTGACGAGGCACATTTTCGGTTCTGGGTGTGCAATTTGGCCAGGAGGAATCATTGGACCTTACTCTTTGAAAATGAAAACGGCGTTACGGTAACTGTGAATGGGGAGCGATATCGTGATAGGAATGAAAACTTTTGAACGCCACAACTGCATGCTTTGGGCTTGATTAGCATGTGCTATCAACAAGACGTTGTCACATCGCATACAGCTAGGATAACAATGGATTTACTGCGAGTAGGGCTGGTCACGAGACGAGACGAGACGAGACGAGACGAGACGAGACGAGACGAGACGAGACGAGACGAGACGAGACGAGACGAGACGAGACGAGACGAGACGAGACGAGACGAGACGAGACGAGACGAGACGAGACGAGACGAGACGAGACGAGACGAGACGAGACGAGACGAGACGAGACGAGACGAGACGAGACGAGACGAGACGAGACGAGACGAGACGAGATGAGACGAGACGAGACGAGATGAGACAAGACTGAAAATTTTCGATTTTAACGAGACCGAGACGAGACTTACAAAAGTTTCGCAGAATCTTGTCTCGTAGCCAGCCCTAACTGCGAGACAAGTTATTTCAAGAAATGGTGATGTTGATTGGCCTCCACGGTCGCTTGATTTGACTGCTCCGGATTCTTTTTGTGGGTATATCTAAAAAGCAAGGTTTATGCAAACAAACCAGAAATGCTTGAGCAACTCAAACAAAATATTCGTGATGAAATTAATGAAATACCGCGTGAAATGTGTGAGAATCTAATGAAAAAGGTGCTCAAAAGGACTCGCATTTGTGAGACTAACAGAGGCGGACATTCTCTTTGATTTAATCAAAAATAATAAACAAACAAAGTAGTATACCTTCCCGGCGAACACCCGTTACATTGCATCCCTAGCTAAATGCTCAATTTATTCCGATTTAAAAATATTTTTTAGAGTGAGTTAGAAACTTCACTTTCGTCATGCGTTCTTTCTACCATACATAACATTTTTTTTTAATGTACATTTATTATACAAATACAAAATTATGTCCAAGGTAGAATTCGTTGAAATATTGTTTAAAACGCGTTTTCCAAAGTAGCGTACCACTTTTTTTTAATACTCTTCAAGAGTCAATCGTGCGACTGATTCCGATCATTATAAGCACTATTGCTTTGCAGGATAAAATCTTTGTGACTGGCTTACCTTAAGAAAACTTTATTTTATTGTTTTTAGACACTTAAGGCAAGGGGAATGAAATTTGTTTAGTGCAGATACTCATACAAGTAAATCAAATGCAATATATTTAATTAATAAAATGTTCCTGTAGAAGCCGCATTTCTCCCCAAACTATCCGCACTATCCGCAGCGACATTAATATATTGACACAAGTAACCTCATGAAGCTAAAAAATCAATCTCCATATAAATATATGCCATTCAATTATTATCAAAAACGTGTGTGGCAATCACTTAAAGGCAAAAACAGGACTCGCCCAAGCCCAATCATCTGCACATAACTTGAATTCCAAATCACCTCTTTGTAGCTTGAACAAAAGAAAAAACAAGTAAAAAAAACTCATATCATTGCATTGATGGTTAAATTATATTAAATCACATTACCTCGAATATCCTGTTCGATATGGTATACACATCCCTAACCAAATAATCCCTGCTTCGTTCAATCAGTTTGATGGCATATAAAAGCTTTGCTATTTTGTGTGTGGGACGAAGTGAATATGTGGCACGACAAGCATGCCACTGCCACTACCGCGTCGTCGACTTCGATGCTGGAGGACTAGTATAGAAGAGTGATATGCAAGGTCAGGACCATGGTAGGTACTTTCTTTCATTTTTACTTTAGTAAATGTTACGATATTGTGTGCCATCAGTCGAAATCCCCTTTTAACCTACGTAAATACTTTAATAAATATTAATTTTATTTTGACATTGTGTCGGCATACCGATATTCTTCGCCTTGTTTTACATGGCCTATATACAGTAGAATATCCCTTCTATCAGAATCGCCTCCTTCTGAATCACATCAAATCGAAGTAGAAAAGTAATTTTGTTTTTGTTTTCGTTATTTATTTGTATTTCTTTTTTATTTTTACTTTCTTTTTTAATTCGGAATTTGTTGGGAAGAAAGATTTTTTCGATACTCATCGTATTCGTATGTGTGAGTCCTTTTTTGTGGCACTTAACCTCGAACAACAGGGGATTTGGCTTAATGAAATTTTAGGGCAGAATTTGATTTATACGCATGAGGCTTACATCTGACATTGCACGACAGTGTTTCCTTACCAACAGTGTTCTAGAGAAAGCGGTATGTGGCAGCAGGATTATATTATTTAAAAAGGTCTCAAAAACGATTGTTTGCCGTTGGCTGATGAAATGGATATGTTATACCTACTCCTGGCAGCACACATATGTTTTGTTTGGAATAACCTTTAACTGAAGAGGATATTCGTACGATTATATTATTTTATTTTTTTGTTGTTGTTGTCGTTATTTGGTTTGTATAGGTAACGTGTGAGTTATTCAAATTGAGATTTTATTAGATGGGTGAGTATATTGGGGTCTATAATGTACAGGGTGACTCGGAAGAGGTGCAAAAATAAACTTCGACGTGTAGGTACTTAATTTGTTTGGGTAAGGCGTTCGACGGGAGCTAATCAACTCTTTTCTAAAAAAAGAAAAGTAAAAAGATTATACGTTAATTTATCAAGTCCGATACGTTTTTATACGTTTTATATTCAAGGATCAGGGTATACTTGGAATATTGTTGTACATACTATAAAACTGAAACTTGAATTATTGAACACAAACCTAAATTTCTCATATATAAGTTAAAATAAATTGGGTTGCGCAACAGCTCGTGAAGAACCAGGTCCTAGTGACTTACAACTCTCAACCAGTTCTGGTGTGCTGGTGTATACTGGAATGAAAGGGACCTATTTTATGCCGAATTCCAACGGCTAGACCAGAAGCATGAGTAAATAACAACTATGATAACTGATACTTTTGGAAGATTTTTCAATTCCTCGCAAGAGGCAGTAGCACTGTTTTTAGTTTTTAGGTGGACGAGGCTGAGGATTGAACCCAGATCTCGAAAACCCACCAAAATAGATTTTAAGTAAGAAATGAATAAAAAATCAATATTACTGCAATTAGTGTGAACGTGACGTGATGAGATTTTTCCAGGTTCTCGGGTTTTCAGTATTTATTTTATGCATGGATTTTGGAATTTAGTATAGCTCCAAAGCTAAGCTAAGAAATCAATTTAACAGACTTTTTGTTAGCAAAATGGAAGGATTAAGACTTTTATGAAAAAAAAAAAATATGAGCATGAGAAGTTCAACCGAAAAATCAGTGATATATAATTTTTTACATGACTGCTAATAAATTTTGCTTGTGCACATTTAGGCGCAAGGTACTTTTAAATAAATAAAAAACGAAACACAAGCCTTTATTATGACGAATTTTGATAAAACTAGTACACGGAAATATACTCATTAGTGGGGCTGGCCACGAAACGAGAAAAGTCTCGGTCTCGATCTCAGTCTCGCATGACGGGACCGAGACAAGACGAGATAAGACTGGCTTTTAAGCAACCGAGACGAGACCCAGACGAGACTGCATACTTGGACCGAAATTTACATAGAGTCTTATAAATTAAAAAATCCAATTTCAGTTAGATATTTATTTTCTTCTTCACGCATTCAAACTATATTTTAAAATATTTTCTTCCAATAATCAAAAAGTTGGCCGGAAATCGTATTTTTCGGAGACGAGACCGAGAAGAGACTTAATTATACGAGACTGACTCGAGACCGAGACGAGACTGAAAATTTAACGAGACCGAGACGAGACTTACAAAAGTCTCGTAGGGTCTCGCCTCGTGGCCAGCCGTAATCATTAGGGTGGTTTTCATCATTTTTTTGCCAAATCACTGCATGAAATTGATTTTATGCTTAATGGCTTTCTGAACTCATCCTCATAATTTGTTTTGAGTCGCCCTTGGAAAAAACAAAATCGGGAAGCCATCGAAAATTTGTCGTTTTTTTTTTATTGTAGCTAGAATGCTACCTGCCTATTATGAATAAGGGGCGCAAATAGTTGGCGCAAAATAAAAACGGATTCTGGCAGAGAGACTGAATACAAGTATTTTTCACCATGGACGTAGAGGGTCTATCTCCTTCCGTATAGGTGGAAGGGAGACTTTTTAAAAAAGTGCGCGTGTAACTCAGTTCTCGTGAGGGAAGTGAAAATATTCTAAAAATCTCGATTTGTAAAGGTATATTGAGCTTATTTGCGTAAGACTCAGCTTTGTAAATCGTGGGAGTTTTAAAAATACGTGTTATATAAAAATGATCGCAGTTATTTTTTGATGGGATACAAAAAACAAAGAAAGGATTCATAACGCAAAAAAAATAATAGCTGTTTCGCAAGCTTACTTTCCTCAGTCAACGGTACACTAAAAAAAGAATATTGATATTCAAAACTCAGAAATATTAATACGTTTTGTAATTTTCAGTATAGTTTAAGCGAACTCCTTGATTTTATAAAAATAAAAATTTAGCAAAAATGACTTTTTAAAAATATTGTATTTCCAAAAATGTATACACTCAAAATCTCTGCAAAATCAAAAATTTGTATATGTTCATTTATTTTTCAACCTGAGTTAATTTAATTTTTTGAAATAAATAATTTATGTCTCCTTACCAATCCGAGATAGATAAAAAACTTTAACTAGTAAGATTCTTAGAACTTTATTATCTTTTCACCAAAAAAATGTCAAAACTCGTACCATTCTAATTAACGAAATTAGAAAATAGACTTAAAAGGACATTTTCCCTTTTATCTGATACAGTAATATAGATTATCAAAAAATCCAAACTTATCCCACTATAAAATATATTATCAATCAATCAATCAAAGAAAAAATTTACTTTTACTCTACTTCCCATCACTTAGCTAATCAATGATCTCACAGTTTCGCATGTTGCGTTACATTTTGGCGTTCCCAAAAATTCAACCTTGAACACTCTCAACGCGCAAAGAAGAAGTTTCACTTCAAAAATATTTAAAAAGAACTGAAACACTGATGATAAAAATGATCCATTTTTTGTAATCCAGAAATCTGTACTCTTATTAAGTTTTCAAACCAAGTTATTTCTGTTAATAGTACGTTAGGTATTCCAAAGAAATGTTTTCAAACTCACACTTGAAAAAATAAAAAAAAAAATTACTGATTTTTTGTTTCAAAAATGTGGAATCAGGTAAGAAATTGGTTTTATTATCTTAGTGGATAAGTGCTTTAATTCTTCATCAAGCACTGAAAACTAGAAGACTTTGTGTGCTCTATTACTACTAATATACTATCGTATTAAATTATTTTGCTATAAATTGCTTCTTTTTGCCTATATTGAAGTTTAAAAATACTTGTATTTTTTTGGCTAATGCTACCGCGCATTTGGCTGGTCCCTTGGCTGTCGCATTAAGCGGCGTCTACTGTATCTATTTCAATAGAAAATGTATTTTCCAGAAAAATGTCTTTCAAGTAAAATTCAAAAATTTGGCTTAGTTTTTGAGTTATACCACATAACATTTCAAAATGTTGGGTGCGACCATTCTCTCAGAAATTCATAGGTCAAGTCAATTTTGTTGAATTTTATGTTTATGTTCCACTTGCACACCTTGAACGCTATTGTAGTATTGTTCCGAAATTTAAAAATAATTGTAGCGATAGTCATCAATTTTTCTATTTTCGGTAATTTGTTAGAATATGAAAGAAATTCGGAGTTAGGGAATAACGCCCAAGGCAAAAGCGCACAAATCGATTTGGAATTATAGCCCAAAAAATTCTGAAGAAATTGTTGTTGTATTTTTGTTTCCAGTTTGGGGCGTTTTTTCCATTGTTTTATTTATATAGATAAAACAACGCCAAAAATTTTAAGTTGAAATTAAAAAATTACAAAACAACGAAGTGTCGCCCAAGGCCCCAAATGCAAGGAAATATCGCCCAAAGCCAAAACTTGTAAGTGGGATTTTGCTGAAACTATTTTGATGAAGCTACACGATAATTCGTCTATTTCTCAAAAAATACTGTTGTCCAAGAAAACTGTTGACATAGGTGCAACGGAATTACAGTGGTCTGTTTGGTGAATTCTGCGGACACAAATCTTTTCCCACACCAATTCTTGACGGAAATTAATGATTTGGGGACGCAGAATTCAGTGATACTGCCTATGTTCTTACACTCGAAATGGGGACTTCACGACCATGGTTAGAAATGTAAAAGTTCCAAAGTAAGCCCTTTCAAGGCCAGGAATTGTATGAAATTAATGTTTAATATGTCTTAAGTAGATATAGATATATGTTTATTGAACAAAATAATATTTACAATTTGACTCATAACTAGTTAGATACGATGATATTTAACATTTATTGGCACATAGGGGAATATTCTTATACTTTGTCTTAAATTTAAAGGATTATAAAATATAAAATACGTGTCAAAAAATTAAATCTAAAAATCGGCTGACCTTATTGTGCTCGGGGTGTTCCGTCCCGGTTGTCAAGTTGTGGTTTTGGTGGGGGGATGGGTTGGCATTTAGCCGCGGTGATATGCTGACACTGTATCAGCGTAGAACGAAACTGCTGGCTCGTTGCACGTGATGATGTTGTCAACCAGGATTTCTATCGTACTGAGGTATCTCGGCTCGGAGTGTCGCTGCTGAGTGGCCATCCTTCTCATCAGTTGATTTGGATGCCTGTTAGTGAGTTCTACAAGCTTCTTTGCTTGAAGCAGTAGGTACCTGTCCAGGGGGATGATGCTCGCCTCTGTGTAAAGACGCTCGTTGCTGTGATGTCTCATTCGCTGCCGATCAAAATGTAGTCCGATACAAATCCTTATTAACTTTCTTTCGAACTTTTGAAGTTCATTCATGGCCGTCTTCGAGATGGAGAACCAGACTGTGAAGGAATAGCTGATTACAGGCCGCAGGAGCTGCTTGAACATAAGTATCTTCGTCTTCTGGCTTAGTCCGTTTCTGCATCTCATCAATGGGTGAAGTCGGTGGAAGGCCCAGTTTGCTTTTTTGAGGACGTTTCGTGAGTGCGGGTTGAACCTTAACAACTCGTTGAAGTTTCAGAACCAGGCTTCTGCACTTGGCTGCGCTGCAACTACCTCTACTGGATCTCCTGAAACACAAAAGCTAGGATTTGGAGGTGTTTATCCGGATGCCCCATTTCTTGTAGAAGGCGTAGAGTCTATTGACGTGACGCTACCAGAGGAGACATCGAGGCGGCGTACGTAAGGGAGTCATCAGCATACAGGAGATTTTGCGCATCCAGATAGCAATGGTTGGTCAGATGTCATCAGGCTGTAGAGGATGGGGCCTAACTTCGAACCTTGGGCAACTCCGGCTTTGATGTTCTTCACTTGTGATTTGCAGTTGTCCATTTGTACGTAGAATTTTCTGGAAGAAAGAAAAGAAAAAAGAATTTTTATTAAAGACGGGGTAAATGTAATACGCAAAGCTTATGGATAAGGACTTCAATCCATACGCTGTCGAATGCTTTCTCGACTTCCAGAAAGCATCCAACGGTGACACGATGTCATGCTGGAACTTCAGGAGCGGATGCAAGGTGGAGTGCTTTTCCCTAAAGCCAAACTGCATGTCCAGGATGATGGCCTTTTCGCTGCAAAACTTCTTTAGTCTACGAAGTAATACCTCTTCCAGTATTTTACTTATGTTGTTCAGAAGCTAGATCGGTCTGTAACTGGACACACGATTGTTAATGCCTTTCTTCGGGATGGCCACGATATTAGCTGTTTTCCACCTTTGGGGGAAATAGCAGTTATTGAGGCAGTTGTCCATGATGATATAGTTAAAAGGTTTATCACTGCATGTGGCAGCCTCTTTAGGATGTAGTTTGAGACTCCGTCTGGTCCGGCTGACTTTTTTGGCTTCGAATTCCGATGATGTCTGCTACCTCCTCCATATTGCAGAGATGTTAATATGTCTTAAGGTGCTATTACATTGTCATATAAATATGGCAAACTTACTATATAACTACGTTCCACAAGCGACATATAACGGTGATATACATATTTATATGACACAATATTATATGACTCCATTTAAGTCATATATATATATATTTTGTCATATAAATATGGCTATCATACTTATATGTCTCTTGTGGAACATATTTATATGGCAAGTTTGCAATATTTACATGATAATGTAATACCGCCTTTAGGGTATGTGCCCGAATGTGTACTGAAATATAAAAATGGTTCCAATACGTACATTGTACATATGTATGTAAATGTGTCAAATTTTTATAATTAAAACTTGTTAGAATTGATTTGTTTGAGCTTTAATTTTGTTTAAACACAAAATAGGTATCTGTACAAAAATTGTTATTTTTTTTATTGCATCGTTTAAATCTGGTGTAAAATTAAGAATTCTAATAGTTTACAGTTGTTAAATAATCGTCAAATAACCGATACTTGACAATTACGATACAACTGTAAACTATTAGAATTTTAAGTTTGATATTAGATTCAAACGATGTAATAAAAAAAAAAAATCAATTTTTGTACAGATTTTAGTTTACACTATTCGGAACTTTTCAGAAGACGGAGTAATTGACCGATAATTTGGTTTATCAACTTAAAACTAAGAGAATTGTCTTGGCGGAACATTTTTGATTAAATTTTCTAAATTTGGAACATATCTAAAGGGTGATTTTTAAAGAGCTTGAGAACTTTTTTTAAAAAAAAAACGAATAAAATTTGCAAAATCTTATCGATTCTTTATTTGAAACGTTAGATTGGTTCATGACATTTACTTTTTGAAGATAATTTCATTTAAATGTTGACCGCGGCTGCGTCTTAGGTGGTCCATTCGGAAAGTCCAATTTTGGGTAACTTTTTCGAGCATTTCGGCCGGAATAGCCCGAATTTCTTCGGAAATGTTGTCTTCCAAAGCTGGAATAGTTGCTGGCTTATTTGTGTAGACTTTACACTTGACGTAGCCCCACAAAAAATAGTCTAAAGGCGTCAAATCGCATGATCTTGGTGGCCAACTTACCGGTCCATTCCTTGAGATGAATTGTTCTCCGAAGTTTTCCCTCAAAATGGCCATAGAATCGCGAGCTGTGTGGCATGTAGCGCCATCTTGTTGAAACCACATGTCAACCAAGTTCAGTTCTTCCATTTTTGGCAACAAAAAGTTTGTTAGCATTGAACGATAGCGATCGCCATTCACCGTAACGTTGCGTCCAACAGCATCTTTGAAAAAATACGGTCCAATGATTCCACCAGCGTACAAACCACACCAAACAGTGCATTTTTCGAGATGCATGGGCAGTTCTTGAACGGCTTCTGGTTGCTCTTCACTCCAAATGCGGCAATTTTGTTTATTTACGTAGCCATTCAACCAGAAATGAGCCTCATCGCTGAACAAAATTTGTCGATAAAAAAGCGGATTTTCTGCCAACTTTTCTAGGGCCCATTCACTGAAAATTCGACGTTGTGGCAGATCGTTCGGCTTCAGTTCTTGCACGAGCTGTATTTTATACGGTTTTACACCAAGATCTTTGCGTAAAATCTTCCATGTGGTCGAATAACACAAACCCAATTGCTGCGAACGGCGACGAATCGACATTTCACGGTCTTCAGCAACACTCTCAGAAACAGACGCAATATTCTCTTCTGTACGCACTGTACGCATTCGTGTGGTTGGTTTAATGTCCAATAAAGTAAACTGAGTGCGAAACTTGGTCACAATCGCATTAATTGTTTGCTCACTTGGTCGATTATGTAGACCATAAATCGGACGTAAAGCGCGAAACACATTTCGAACCGAACACTGATTTTGGTAATAAAATTCAATGATTTGCAAGCGTTGCTCGTTAGTAAGTCTATTCATGATGAAATGTCAAAGCATACTGAGCATCTTTCTCTTTGACACCATGTCTGAAATCCCGCGTGATCTGTCAAATACTAATGCATGAAAATCCTAACCTCAAAAAAATCACCCGTTATATACCTTCAACCATTTACCTTCATACCATTTGTATGTTTTAGTACACGTTCGGATAAATACCTTAAGGCATTTTAAACATAAATTTCAAAAGATTCCTAGCTTTGAAAATGCCTTCTTTGGGAAATTTTACATTTCGAACCATGTTGTGGCCTAAATTGGGATGTCCTAATATCGATTACAAAAATATAGGCAGTACGACTGAATTCTGCGTCCTCAAGTCATTAAGTGTGCCAAATTTCATTAAATTCCATCAAGAATTATTGGCGTGGGAAAAGATTTTTGTCCACAGAATTTAACAAACAGACCACTGTGCGACGACACGGTGGTGTGGCGTGAGCGGGACAGATGACCGAAAAATGTAGTTTAAAT
The DNA here is from genome assembly GCA_949320155.1 of Melangyna quadrimaculata. Taxonomy (NCBI): domain Eukaryota; kingdom Metazoa; phylum Arthropoda; class Insecta; order Diptera; family Syrphidae; genus Melangyna; species Melangyna quadrimaculata. Next base: position 439,659,296 of record OX439483.1, read on the forward strand.
CCTTTAACCCGCGAAGCCAAAGCGGGCCACCCATGGGACTCTTATTAAAGAAAATTATTAACAATAAATTCCGTAGAAATTTTGATTGGAAAAATCGCACGAGTTTGAGGAAAGAAATTTTACAAAAAAATCAATTTACATACATTTGAAATATTTGGGCGACATTTCCATTTTATGGTTTGTAGCAAACGTAATTTTAGGTCATATTTCCAATTTCTTCTTTGTTTTTTGGGCGATAAGTAATATTTGGGTGATAGTTCCAATTCGATTTGTGCGCTTTTTCCTTTAGCGTTATTGCCTATAACGCCATGAAATTCGTCTTCACAATAAAAATGATTTATTTCTTTCCTCGGCACAATCAATTTTATCCTATTCACCCTATTTCTTATTCAGGGTATTTTTTTTTTGTCCCATCAACAAACATGCTCACCTTAGCACACTCAATCAACTAATGCAAGCTCCAGAAGTCTTCTTGTATATAGCAAATATAAAAAAATTACATTTTCAAAGATGTTTTCAGTTGTGCAATCATGCGATTTGTAAACGAAAGGATATTTTTTAAATTTGTAAGGAAGATTAAAGAATTCGTTTTCAAATAATTGAAGGTATTTAGGTAAGATTAATAGAGCGTGAAGCCGTGAAGCCAACCCTTCCCAACCCTAGGCCTGCCAGACGTCCCGATTTTGGTGGGACAGTCCCGATATTTGAACCCTGTCCCGATATCTGTCCCGATTTACAAAATGTCCCGATTTTGTCCCGCTATATAGGGCAATTATTGGTTTTGTGTCAAAAACAAAAAATGTTTTATCAAGTTTTCTAAAAAAAATGGCTATAATGGTTTTGATAAAACTTCGTACTTCTAATCCCTAGAACAGTTTTTATAGCACTGCACAAGTTTTGCCAAAAAACCAAAGACCTGAAATAAATGTTTGGGTTTTTTTTGAGCAAATAACCGGTTTCTTACTTGTTTTGAGATATTCCCGAATATCTCGTTATTGGCTTTTTTGATTTTGTCAAAATTTGTAATTCGGTAGGTACTTCTAAGTCAGTCAAAAAATATTGGTCAAAATTTTAAACACCTAATACGATATTAAGGGTTGAGGATGATACTACTTAACATTTTTCTAATTTAAAAACAGTTTAGTAAAATTTTCTAAATTTTTAATTTTCTTAAAATTGTAGAACACGTCCAAAAAAGTTCGACTCGTTCAAAAAATTTGCAAACATACCTTATTTTGACATTTAGAAACGTTAATAGGTCTCATATGGATTCAGTATGATACTTAATAAAGAAAATAGATTATAATTTAAGTTAAGTGTTATATTATGACTTATGAGATAGTACGATGCTTAACTCATTTTAAATTTATTAAATAATGATTTAACATCGTACTAATCGACTAAAATTTTGCGCCATTGCTTTAAGATTTGTATAAATAGATTGTATTAATGTCCCGATATGTCCTGGTTTTTGGGCCCTGGCGTCCCGATATTAACCAAATTTAATCTGCCAGCCCTACCCAACCCCCTTTAAATTAGTTTTTTTTGTGAAGAAAATGTACCAGGTTGCTTTAAATATTTTGTGAAATGTTCCAATTTTCGATTGAAAAATATTCAATAATGGGGCTCGTAGACCCCCTGTACGTTTTTAACACATCCCAGTTTTTTCTTAAATCAAAATTTTCAAAGTTTTCCAAGACATTTTATTTGAGATATGACCAATGTTCCAAGGTCTTGGGGTTCTGTTTTTTTTTTTTTTTTTTTATTGCCAAAATTCGAAAAAATATCTAGCCTTCCTTTTTCGAATTCGTACTTTGTTATCAATTTTTGAAAAGTTTTTTTTAACGATTGTTTTTTAAAAATAAAGTATCAAAACTTGTATGTATTTTAAATTAAAAGATAATGGTATTCGAAAATTATATATGACAATTTAATTTTGTCCTGTTGTCCTCGTCAATAGTATACCGGTTTTGTTAAAATTTTGCAAAACAGCTGCCTTTCAATCTAATAAGTTGCTCAATTTATATGTCATTCTAAAATTCTATACCTCTGTTAAGAAACAATGAGCGTTATGCAAATATATGTCTATTTTACCTCTACCGCCACTACAAGTAGGTATATATATTGTATATTATTAAGTTCACCTTTTTTATACCAGCCTTATTTATATTTTAAATATAATTTTAAGTCGTGCTCGCTTTTGGCTGATAGATGCATAGTATATGGAGAACTCATTCTATACGTTATGTTACGTTACTTTTGTAGATATTCTATGATTTCAAAAGATGTAAATGGGCTATGGTAAATCGTTTACTCGTGGGAGTCGTTTACGAAATTTCACTTTCCCAGACAAAACTAAAACTATATAAAAAAAATCTCTCAACACGCTTGTATACCAAACAAACCAATGTTGCCAGAGGGAAATAATTAAAATTAAAGAATTAAGATCCGAAAAAACCTAAAACATCAGAACTTGGTTATACATACTGAACATGCTGCTGCTTGGGCTTGTACATCGAGTTTCAGATTAAACCGGAAGAATGATATGCTCCAAATTTGGTGGAGGTATATCATTTCAATATGAATCCCTGAAGAAGCAATTATGAAAAATCGCAAAAATAATATATGAAAAATGGGCCCATTTTTAAAGTGTAATACTGCCTCAAAAAAAGGGAGGCGGGTGAGCATTTGTTTAAAATTTGTCGTACTTAAAATCAATTTTAAGAAACGAAAGCTGGAAACAATCTATATATATAAAAGAGAAATGTCGTCCGAGTGTGCACGCATAACTCGAGAACGGATACTTCGATTTTCTGGGCTTGATGAATTTGTATTGGCCCAAGGAAAGACATAGGATACTGGCGGAAGATCTCGGAAAGTTCCCAGAAAATTAGCAACGGGAAGATCCTGATTTTCACAATTGTGGGATTGATGGGTTCGTGTTGGCCCAAGAAAAGAATATTAGGTGTCCTGTTCGTTTCGTCATTCAAATTTGAATTGGACTTGCTATTGCGTTCGGTCAGATAAAATAAAATGTATGTAATATTTTTTTTAAATTTTCATTGTGTTCAAAGCGTATTTGGAAAAGCGGCTAGGTTGTTGGAAGGCGTTCAAACGCTCATTCTGGATTGCAATTGCTTGCAAATGGATGAAGACAATGCAACATTTTAAAGAACTCAGCGATGGCGAAACTATTGCAGCACTGTAAGATTGTCATCTGGAACGATTGTACAATGGCTCTACGAAGTGATAAACGACGTTTCCAAAAGCATTCATCACCACTTCGTTAGCTATTTCACTCTTCTTGTATCAATGAGCTTTGGAATTATTAGCAACCTTCGAAAGAGAGTGACGTCACTTCCTAATTCCTCACCAGTTCCTCAAAATCGAACACAGTACAATGTCAACGTAAAATTAGAACACAGTTGAATTGACCAATTCAACGCAGGGAAGTATTTAAAGCAAAACACAAAAACAGAAACCAAGTGTTGACAGCGACAATATTCAGAAATGGGTACAACGATCGAACCACGGTGGTCGACCGTTGCATATTGTGAAATTACCCATATAAATTATTATTATTGTTCATATTTTTTATGCAATGAGTAAATTCTTTGTAAGAAATTTATTTTGTTTTCAATATGTATAAAAGAGGCATATGGATGGGCCAACAATAAAATTCATTTAAATAACAAAGGTTTTGACCATTAATTCGATCGCTACATATAATTCAGGTTTGAAGTGCCTGTATTTTGTATATCATCAATTTCTTCGATTCAACACAGAAATTCAGGTTCAAGTGCCTGAAATGCACATACTTCCATATTCCTTATTGTGAATCGCAGTCCAATACTTTTGAATTTCCATTGTTGTTCATGACCGAATTACACGAAACAACATTGTGCATGCTCGGAACAATTTAGTTTTGGTTTTGATGGATTTGTATTAGCCCACAGAAGCAAACTATGGATTCTGGAAGAATATCTCGGAAATTCAGGATAATTAGAAATCCGGCAAGATCCGGTTTTTATTAAGTACTCATTTATTCGCATTTGTTCGAGATTTGGAGCAAAAAATGGATTTTGATCGGGTCGCATAATTCAAGATGTTCGAACAAATATTCCAATTTTGAATTCAGAACATACGAATTGCAATTATTGATGCAAGCAGTCAACAGCGGAAATGGTGTCATTAACTTCCTGGACGCGCCCAGTAAAATTGTAAAAAATCATTCTTGATTTCACTGATTTTAGCTACGATTCGTACGAGATCTGAGATTTCTTTGGTACTCGTCTCTTATGGGATTGCGGCTAGGTTGTTGGAATCCATTCGGACCATTTTGCATTGAAATTACTATTGAATCTGCAATTGGATGAAGAGCAAACATGCAACATTTCAAAGAAGTATGCAGCAATGTAAGATTATCATAGTGCGAGTGATCAATGGCTCACAAACGCGCATTGGAGCCCTGAATCGCTCGTCGAAAAAGGCTTACGAATTTTTACGAAATTATAAAAAAAAAAGTTTCGGTGGCGCGATGATTTTGCATTCACGCGATTTTCGTCAAACGCTGCCTGTCATTCCATGATAAACCCTGCAGATGAATTGAACACTTGCCTCAAGTTGATAGTCATGGTAATATGTGAAGAGATTTAGATTGAAAATAATCATACGGGTTGCTTCACGAAATTACACAGCCCGCTTGGAGATTTCTTCAGGCAATAGGAAGCGATGGGCCATGGCGTGATTCCAGTCAACTACGCCGCCGTCCTGATTGAATTTCCTCCGAATTTTTTGCGAATTTATCACGAAGCCGGAAGAGCTCAACAAGATTGTTTTCCTGAATATCGCTTATAATTATGTTGAACGTGATTGGCTGAGTAGACGAGTGATTTTGTCTGTGAAAAACAAGAAAGTCGATTATTTGAATTTCGTCAATCAAAATCAAATCGCGCGCCGATGATTCACATCCATACAAATCCATCGACTACTTGATCGATGAAAACTTAGCTTCAAATTACACCACGCAATTTTTGAATTCCTTGGACATTCCGGGCTTGCCACCACACAATTTGAAATTGATGCACATCTCAACTTTGTAACAGGACGCGTTCGATTGTGAAGAATCCCAAACCAAATGTCATTCAAGCGGCGATTTTTCCGCTGATTACGCTTATTCCGAGCGATTTCCCATTCCTATTGAAGTAAGCGTCTTCAGTTTCTCGTCCGTCTCGCTTTCGCTATGAGAAGTAATAAGTCGCAAGGATAATTGCTGGATGTTTATGACATCATTCTTGAATCCCCATGTTCCTCACATGTTCAATTGAATATTGCGTGCTCACTCTTGTCGACAAACATCCCGCAAAAATGCAGACAAATAGAATTTAAAAAAAAGGGAGGCTGGACTCATTTTCGAATTTTGAATATAACTTTTTAAATTTTGACAACATGGGTCCAAAAACTTGAAGCAATGTTTAGAACAACTAGAACCAATATCGTAAAAACGTTTCAAACTAATTTAAGATCTGTCAAACCAACCTAAAAGTTGAACCCAATTTGACCTTATTTGGCAACCATTTTCATAGTTCTCTTATGAGGGTTCTCTTTTGAAACTAAAGTATCTTTGTGGCCATAAGATAAGCAGCTTCAACTAAACATTTGAGACAAAGCTACAAACAAATGCAAACAAAATATATACATAGGTACATAATCGTACATATAATAATATCATGGTCATGGATCCCAGTTTCAGCTAAATGTTGGTTGTATAATGAGGTAAGCTCGTTTAATGATATTCCTCTGTCGTTCGTTGTTGTTGTTTTTATTTTCTGACGTCCATTGGTTGCTAAAAGGCCAACCAAGCGCGTCAATGCCACTTTAATGTTTTATTTTTTCTCTTTCTCATTCTCCCCGCCTTTCGACGCTGTATCCTGCTGCTCGTGAAAATATCAAATTCTAACTGAAAAATGTCCGAGAAAAAGTTGATGGTACAAAAGCGTTTTGTGAGTGAAAAGTTTTTTTTTTGTCGGCCACATTTATGCAAATGAAATTGTCTCCGGACACTTGAAGTTCCTTCCACTCTATCACCACTATGTATATTCCTACCACGCGATGCCTGAAAATTGCAGGCCGAAATACACCATCAGTTGTAATATTTGTGTCCTTGCTCCTCAGGTGGGATAAAGTTTTGTAATTTTCTTGCTACAAAAATCGCAGAATGATGTTTGTGTTTTTGCTAGAATTTAAATTTTCAAGTTAATTTTATTAAGAGTGGTAAAGTGGAGTTTTTGTTTTTTGTTTTTTTTTTTTTTGTATATTCCCGCTTGCTCATTGAACTGAATGTTGTTGAACACTGTTGAACACATCTGAGTTGTTGATGTTTTTTTGTTTTGTTTTGAAAATGGTTTGAGATAGGTAATTTAATGCTCAATTGGTAGTGGTTAAGAGGGTCACAGGTTCAGTGTTTCTATTTACTGGAGGAAAGTTTGCGAAAAGATTGAATTCACTTCGAAGAGGATAGAATTTTTAAGTAGATATGCCATTTTACAGGAGGCAAATTATTATTATTTTAAAAATTTGTAAATTTTGTAAGGATAACTTTAGAAATAACCGAAATAGCTTCGGTGATGTCGTTTTTCAAAGGCATTAGTGACTTCCTGAAATGTTGTACCCACATGAAATATACACCACACATAAACAGGAAAGAAGTATCAATGTGGACTAAAATATAAAAACCATTTGAAAAGAAACAAATTACTACACAGCTTGCCTATGTTCACTTAAGGCTTAACTACATAAACCTACTTTTGCCAAAAAGTAGGTACAAAAGTGAGAAATTAAAATGTTCGCTGAGGAAACCTGGGCCCTGTTTCACAGAACATACATCACATATGTATGTACATCACATACAGCATACCAGGGACTGTTTTAAGTGGTAGTTGTTATGTTTTTTGGTAGTTGCTTTTTGAAATTGGTAGCTCTTAATCACGTTATTAAACTTTCCGCCCTTTCTTCGACCAGTTCAATACAAAGTACTTCTACAAATGATAATTTTCAATCACAGTGTTGGTTCGAATATACTTGCTGCTATTTAAATTTCGAATGATTCATTACTATTCATATTGGTTAGGATTGTACAGAAAACATGTTCAACTTTTATAATGATATCTTATTACCCGCACAGAATAAGCGCACTTTGTTGTGTTGGCTTAACGACTTCACATGCAATTTCAATTGAAAATCAAACAGAAACCTAAATTTTTGAGCGCCGTAGGTATTTATGATTTTTCAACAATTTGCTCTCCAAAAATTGCTAAGCAAGCAAATCAAACAAATTTCGGCATCAGCCTTTTGACACAAAGTGAGAAATTTGTAGAAAAAGTTCAATTTTAGCTACAATATAATGATTGCTGTGAGCATAAACTCATATTGAATCGCTATTCCAAAAAATAATTATCTTTGAGTTCATATTTGGCGCATTTTTATTGGAAAGTAATATCAGATAGCCCGTTAAAATTACCTTCAGTAATACTACGTTTTCATTGGAGCCGAAATGATGTAATTTCCAAATTAGCTCATTTGGAACGTCATTTCCTATACAAATTTGACGTTCCAAATGAGCTAATTTGGAAATAACATCATTTCGGCTCCTATGTAAACGTAGTATAAGAACAACAAAATTAAGAAAGTGTCGATAAAATAGTCAACCGATAGACGGGCTACGTTTAAGAAAAAACTATTTAAATCGAAACGAACATTTTCTGTAAAATTTTGTTCAATAATGATTTGTTGGTAGTTCTGATTTTGTCTTAAACCAGTCCCTGCAACATACATTCATTTCTCAATCATACATCACATACAATTTTCTGTTTTACTTCCATTGGTAGGATTGTATGATATTTATACATAATTGTTGTATGTGATGTATGATTTGACATTTCATTGAAATAAGTGTGCAGCAGTAAGTATGTTCAATATATTCATATTCTGAATTTTGAATATTTTCTAAGCTAAATGTCATTAATTATCAAATTTTAAATGAAATTCCTAATTTTCGTTGAACGAACCCATCTTTTTTTTTTGACATTTGTTGACAAAAAAAAATATTGAGTGAGCAGAAAATTATATTTTTCAAGTGCAGTTTGCTGTATCAAATAGTGAAAATAAATATCAGAAGTGAACATAATTTTAATTGATGCAGACGTCTTGCTGCCATGTTGCTGATCTTTCGGCAGCTCTCTGTATGGCATTTTTTGTTTGAGAGCTTCCCGAAAACTTGCCAAAAAGCGTTTCTTTGGCTGTTAGCATTTCTTGCAGCACCATCAGCTACAGATCCTTCTCCGTCTACAATTTTTTTTTTCCTGTTGGGTGTCGATGGAAATGCGTTATGCACCATAGGGCGGCTTTGTCTTTTTGTCGTTACCGTCCCCGTGTGTCCAACTCGCACGGACTTAAACCACCTAACACTCTTCGGTTTCCGACCCATCCCCCTGGCACTACTACTGGCATTTCTTCGGGGGGCTGTCTCGTATACCCTTCCGGGCTTGTTCTCTTTCTCGGTTAATCTATCTTCTGAGAATTTTTCGGGCGTAATAGTTAATGTCGCTCCAATTTTGCTTACTGCTTCTTTTGGGCTCACGCTGCTCTGTCTCGCGGGACTGCTCTTCTTCTCTTTTCTTTCTTCTGAGAAGGTGATTGGCGTAGTTGCAGATCTTTTTCCAGTTCTGTTCGCTGGCGCTGGCGATTATGTTGTCTGGAGTGATGATCCCGATGTTTCTCTCCAGTTCCTCTCTTTCGGTTTCCCATCTGCTGCAGGCAAAGAAGGTATGGTGCACGTCGTCTTCTTGAGAGTCCCCGTACTGGCAGGGTGGACTGTTCGTTTTGCCGATCTTGTGGGGAAAGGCGTTGAAGTATCCGTGTCCGGTGAGTAACTGGGTGATGTAGTAGTTTACCTCACCGTGTTACTGGTCGTTCCTTATCAGCCTCGCTGTCCATCTTCCCCAGATCTCACTACCGTAGAGGAGAATGGAGTGCGTTGTCGCGATCACTAGTTTTCGCTTGCTTGCCAAAGGTCCGCCTGTATTTGCCATGAGTCTGCTTAGGGACGCTGTAACCTTTGATGCCCTCTCCGAAGCGACTTTTATCTGTTGCCAGGGAGATAGCTTCGTGTCGAGCCTCAGTTCCACGTACTTCACCGCATCCTTGCTGCTTATGACTTCGGGGCCAGTTCAGAAGTCAATTTGCGTCGGGATCCTTTTCTTCGTCAGAAGGACTATCTCAGTTTTTTCTGTTGCCAAACTTAGACCGTGTTCATCCATCCAGGATTACACACGTCGTATGACCTGGTTCAGCTTCCACTGTGCACTTTCAGTGTTTCTTGTCGTTATAACCGTGGCAATGTCGCCTGCGTACCATAGGAGGAAGGTGTTTTCCGGCATGTCCATGCGAAGTATGCCATCAAATGAGACGTTCCACAGGTCGGGTCCCAGGATTGATCCTTGTGCTGCTCCGGAGGTAATTTTTTTTCTTTGAGTGCCTTCCGTGGTCTTACAGATCAGTTCCCGGTCCCTGAGATAGTCCTTGACAATCCGCAGAAGGTAGGCTGGGATCTTGAAAGTAAACTCGAGCGCGTTCAGCATGTCGCTCCACCTGGCTGAGTTGAAGGCGTTTCTGACATCCAGAGTTGCCAGCAGTACGATCTGCCTCGAGAAGTGGTTTCCCTGTTGGGCGATTTGGGTGGCCCTCACTACCTCTTATGGCTGAAATCGCAGAGTGGCCTTTCCTGAATCCATGCTGCCTTTCGGGTAGGTACCCTGCCGTCTGCACTGCCGCAGTGATTCGTGGTTTCAGTATCCTCTCCAAGAGCTTTCGCGCAGTGTCGAGCATACACAGAGGTCTGTATACAGATGGGGAGTCTGGATCTCCTTTTCCCTTGCTGATAAGCACCAAACGTTGCGTCTTCCAGGTCCTGAGGAAGAACCCTTCCTCCAAGCAGCTGTTGAACATGTTGAGCAGCAGTTCTAGGCTTGTCCGAGTGGTCACTTTCAGCACTTCCGTTGGTATCCCGTCAGGTCCAGGGGCTCTTTTGTTTTGCGAAGTTTCCACGGCTGATATATATTAAGCCACCATACACAATTTTCAATCGTTTTTTTTTGCAAGCAGGTGACTTCAGCATAGACATTTATTTCTCACTTTTATACTTTTGTATAAAAGTAGGTCTATGTAGTTAAGCCTTTACAAAATAAATATCCATCGTATAATTTGATCAGTTTTTAATTATCACAAACAACAGTTATTCGAGCTTTTACTGCGGATTTATAAAACCCAAAACAAAAAGGGATTGAAAGCAGAAAATAAGATTTCCTGCAATCTTACTGTTTTAGATTTTGCTGTGAGAAAACAATTTACCATCATTGAATATAGAGAATGGGACATTTTTAAAGTTAGAATATTGAAGGCTTAGCTAACGAAAGGCGAAACGGATGATTCTACAAATGATGGAATTTTCTATGGAAACGTGATATTTAAAAAATTGTTCAACCAATTAATCTGATTTTTTTTACAACAGCTAATCAAGTCGATACAATACATTCGCAGAAAAACTGATCAAGATCTGATACATTTTTATTATTCTAAAAATTCTTCAAAGTTCCTAATTCTCAGTCCCCTGACCACTTAATTAAAAAAAAAAAATGGGCACTAGACAGTTATAACCGTTTGAACCCAATCAAACAGGTTCAAAATTAAACAAAAATAGAACATTTTTGTTCAAATATTTCGATTAAATTAGAATTTCACTTCAAATATATAACTTCAAAGGAGCTGAATTTTGATAAAGAGATTCGCTTTGATGTCTTACGCATTTCTTAAATAAATACCTTAAATTTGGACAAGGACTTTCGATTTTTTGTGGTGAAATCGTATAAATCCAGTGTATCTGGACATTTTTCGAAAACCATCAGGTTTTTTAAGAAGTGTCTTTGAAAAACTTTTTTTTTGAGACAAATGTGCGCAAATGCAACGAGGTGGGAAATACCCACATTAAAATAAAACACACATTTTGTTCCCGTTTTCTCAAAATCTCTTTCTGTAGAATTTTATAAGCTACAAGTTTTCCAAAGCCACTTCTTAGAAAACCTGATGGTTTTCGAAAAAATTTCTAAAATACTGGATTGCTACAATTCAAAAAAATGTAATGTCTTTACGGCTCATCGTATTCTTACTCCAATTATTCACAACTACAAAGTTTTCAACCAGATTCTGGATCGCAAATCTTAAATTCGTAATCTTGGAGTCATTTTTTATGTGAAGTTGTCATTTTCCCTACACATCGATTATATTATTGCGAAGTCAAACTCTATGCTTGGTTTTGTCAAGCGAAACTGCAGTGAGTTAACAGATTCTTATGCCTTAAAATCAGTTAATGTCTTTAGTTCGGTTTGGTATAGAGCGCATTGAAAGAGTTCGAAAAGCTTTCACTAGATTTGTGGTAAAGCAACTAAAATGAAGAATTGATACTCCTGCTTATAGATCAAGATGGGCTTTAATTAGCCTTGACTCTTTAGAAAAAAGACGTTCTGAAGCATTGAGCTTATTATTTGTTTATGATGTTTATTCCTATCGAATAAAAAGTACAGCAATTGTTTAAATAGTATGCCAAAGTATGGCATCTGATTTGTTTGATAAATATGAATTTATGAGAAAAAAAATTTCAAAAATCGTTGAAACGGTTTTCTTAAAAATTAATTTATTATATATAAAAACTCTTGAACATTTAAAAAAAAATTTGGTGTTCCAACTTTTAGAACTAAATAAAATACAATTTTACACAAAATTAAAAAAAGTATTTATTCACCCGTTTTCAAGATATTGAATTTTCAAAAAAAAAATTCAACATTTTTTTAAAAATCCAAAAATTATTTTTTTGAAAAATTGTACCTACATATATGGAAAATTGTTAAAATTATAAAGGACCTCCTACATAAAAAATTTGGTTGAAATCGGTGTAGGTATCCGATAATGAGAAATTTGAAAACCAAAAAATCGGTTCTATGCCAGGTATCGTTAATAACCGTTATAACAAAAAAAATTCTACAAAATTATTAATTGTAGTAATTATAGTAGCTCGTAATTTTTTGTTGTTTAAAAATCGTTATTAATTTCCCTCTAGGGAATCCCATAAGAACCTAGAAAATTATTAACTAGGGTTTTTTTTTTATTTTGCTATAATCCTAAACTGTAAAAATGTCTTTATGAGAAAAATTATCACACATAAATGTTCCCTATTCGTATGCCAGATAAGTCGTGTGCTAAAGAGCCGAGTGTTTTTTGTATTAAGATAGCTATTGTTTATGTTAACTTATGATTCTGTAGCTAAAAATATTTATTGTCCACAGTTCCTCTACCTGTAGGTACCTGTTCTTCTTTCTAGCTTTACACTCTATACCTACTACATTCCCATAATAATAAAACCAGTTAAAATTTATATAAATCAAATGAGTCTCTACAATCCTTTCCAATTTATTATCATTATCGTCTGGATGTGTCACAGCGCTTTTAATCCACTCCTTCATCATATCGCTATATCTACCCCAGCTGTCCTTTTTGTGTAAATAAATATCATTAAAGTAAACAAAAGCTCATCCTGACGTATAGGAATATTTATATGTTACCTCGTTTCTACCTATATTTCTTGACTGTGGCATAGCATCAAGTGAGTCCAGAATGATACCGGGACGCCATTATATCAACCCTCTCAATGGGTCACATACTCATTGGCTTGTCACTTCAGTGTCCTTTTCCCCAAAAAGACGGAACCATAGGAATTCCCATGAACCAGGTAAACCCAGGCATCACACATACCTCATTTGAGTTTTGCAACATGGTTACATGCATATATTTATTATATACACAGACTGACGTTCATACATACATAGATATATTTGTCCAGATTTTATATCAAAGGACATACTGCTTTGTATTATTTCCGAATGATTGGAATTTGTGGTTGTAGTGGTGATGGCTGATGGAGATTCTGTATGGCAAAAAGAAAGGTGATAAATCACTTAAGATTCACCAGAGCTTTTAGGGTTAACCGAAAAGAAACAGGCAAAGACTTAACTCACTTCGAGTTCATGGACACATTCAATGGCTGGCTTTGAAATAAAAGGACAATAATAATTCTGTTCCTTAAGGATCTTTAACTGGCTTCAGCTATTATACCTATGTTACTATTTTTAAAGAAATTTGTATTTGTTTAAAAATTTGAATTTAAAGTCTGTTGAAAAGGATGTTTTATTTGAAAAATAGGGGATACGCAGCAGTTGTCATTTGACGGAATACCCGTTTTTCGGCCTCTAAACAATTTCACATTTTCAATTTACCAAAATCTGTGTACCTGACCTAGATACTCACGCAGAAAATCAATCTAGTTTTCAACAAGGCATTAGAGAGTTTTACGTAAATTCTGTCAAGGGGCTTGAAAGGGTTAGCAAAGGCTAAAAGAAGGGTCTTGGAGATTATTATCCCTTTTGCCTCGTCAGGCAAAACAAAAAAAAAGTTGGCGTATATGGGACTTGATCCCGCTATCTTCTGCTTTTCAGTCCAATGCGTTACTCACTGGACTAACTCGCTATACAAAACATCAATGTCGAAAGTGAATAAGTTTCGTGCTCTTATGTTTCATTTTGCGAACCATATTGCATAACAAATACATACAGAATAGAACAGGATCTTATGTACTTGTTTTTTGGTAGAACAATTTAGAACATGTTTTCTCTTCTTATTTGTCTGACATTTTTCACATATCTGGACTCTTCTGATATGAAAAAGAAGGCAAGGGAAATGAAAAAAAAAAAAAATGTCGTGTGATACTGAAATAGCATGGTGCTTATAAAATGTTTGTTTTTGGTGCATACAAGAGACATTCCTAATGGATTACCAAAACATGTCCAACAAGTTTTTACTAGGGAGGGCCTCACGAGTGTTTGAAAAATTTCCCTTTAAATTGTTGGTGCTGAAATCCAGCATGGGCTTGCCAGGTATCTGATATCATAAAGATAGGCTTCAAATTCAACAAAAAAAAGTTATGCGAATTGTCTTAAAATGTAATAGGTATACGTCAATTCGATATATGTTAGATACGCTTAAATGGTTAAATGTCAATCAACGGCTTTTTATGTTATGCATGATATTTGTATTTAAAATTAAAAATAATATATATCCAGGTTATTTATGCCAAAATGCACGTACAAATTCAGAGTTTGAACACAACTTGCGTAACAATGATGACCTGAGAATAGAAAGAGCAAGATCTACAAGAGGTCAACGGACTATATTTTACATGGGATTTAATGCCTTTAATAATCTTCCAAGAGAAATAAAAAACATAAACAATATAAATGTTTTAAAAGAAAAATTTGTAATTATATGAACAAAAAAATGTAAATAGTAAATAAGTATAAACTATGTATGTATCTGTTTATAAAAATTTAAGTTATAAAAACGAAATGGCTTTTAAAGCTAAATAAAGCATATTCATTCATTCATTCATTCATTCTTTCATTGATAAGTATTCCTTGTGTAGATTTTCCCTACTGAAAACTTCCAAGGGCCTTGACCAAAAATAGACAGAAACTTGGAATTTTTCCAGCCGGGTTTGCTTTTAATTTTAAGGAATTGTAATTTAAATGCTTAGCCCTGCATGTTCCATTTTTGTCACCCCTATTTCTCTTAGTTTGACTGTGAATGTTAAGAGTTAAATTATAAAGGAAAAATTGAAATTTTGTTCAATAATAATAATAATGCTGTTGATGTTTCCTTGTATATTCTTTACCTGACAATTTCCCAAAACACTTTTATCTCGTTTTCTATAACCAAAAGCTCCTGGTGAAATATGAACACAATTACCTACCTACCTAAGTCATCCAGCCATTATAACTTAACCCACGATAGTTGTTTCTCTACTAATAGATTTGAAAATATGTTTATGGACATTCAACTTTAACAAGACATTATGACCGAAACAAAAATGTGCCTGAGAGTAGCTAGTCACAGTCACAATTTATAACTTCAAAGAAAAAGAAAAGACGAGCCACTCAATTTCAATACAAAACCAAAGACATATCTTATACTGATAAGGTATAACGTTGGTCTCTTTTGGTTGAATTTTTTAATGCAGCCTCTGGGAACTGGAACTATAATGTTTAATACTAATAAATGTTCATAGAATACAGAAGCAAATCATTAGTTATATTTAGCTTTTTCTAAGAAGCTAAATTCGCAGATAGTTTCTTGAAATTGTTTTGTTGACCTAATAAAGACGAATTCATATTTAGGGGAATTTGGGGAAACATAGTAAGGTTGGAGCAACAGAATATTTGAAATTGTAAATTAAGGTTGAATTTCCCCCCACATCATAATAAATCTACATAACGCAATGTAGGGAATGATGCAATCGATACAAAATCTAACATCCAGTGACACGACATAAATTTGCAACATGTTGGATCTTATAGTTCCTGAAAGCATAAGGCACGCACACAAAAATCGGTGTATCACGCTGCTTGCACCCACCCTTCCAGACATCTTTATTTTTAAATCGTTTTTTGTAATCGTTCCGATTGATCGAATCAAACATTTTGACATAACTCCATATTTTGAGATAGAATCCCAATCCAACGTTTTAAGAGAAATGTCTGTGTACGCGTGTCGTGTTGTACGTTTCTGCCACTTTTGTTGTTTACCATATATCGAGAATGAATAAAGATATTGACTCCGTTTACATGCTGGTACTGACGTCATACCGTGCAGAAAGGTCTTTCAAAAAAGACACTGTTGACTTTCAATTGGTGGAGCTCAAAAACTATCGTAAAATTTTCAGTAGTAATGTTTTTATGTAGACATAAGGGTCGGACAGTCGGAATTTATTTATTTATTTATTTATAAGAGTCAGTAAATATCGAACTCTTGATAGAATAGTGTCAATTGAGCTTTTTAATTAAATTATGTACATAGTGATTGAATCACTCCACTTAAGACATAATTAATTTTATTTTCAAAATTTCTTCATCTTCGTTATAAAAAGAATTAAGGTTCGAAAAAACAGTTTCTTGCAAATATCAAGAAAATTATTATTTTTTTCAAGAAGTGTTTTAGGAAATATTGAAGCTAATTAAATGTTCCACTGAATAAAAAGTGAAAGTGGTATTACTAAGTAGTATTTTTTCATATGTTGGGCAATGCAAAGAACAATTCGTGTTCTTTTCGAACAAGTTTTGTTCTTTTCGCCATGTCTGCTGATAATTATGTTCTTAAGTTTGAATCCCAGCATCGCAATGTCTCTATTCGTAAATTCTCAAAAGCTTTGCACCAAAAAAAAAGACATTTTACAATTAAGGAAACCACAAGTCCAACATATACTACGAAATACGACTTAAAAATACCAATTTCGTAATTGAGGTGACACTGGCATTTTACACACTGTTGCATTTGCACACATTTTTCTCAAAATCTATTGCTCTTAGAAAAAATTTTTTTTGTGTGCAATTTTATAATTTTTCAATTTTACAATTTCTGCAAGGCCATTTCTTTCTTCTGATTGTTCTCGATAAATTTACAAAACAAAATTGGATTTTTCTCCTTTCACCATACAACGAGCAATGTGTTTGTTTAAATTAACAGTATTTCCTAAAAAATTCTTGAGACATCAGATCGAAGTTTTCTACCAACATGAAGTTTTTTCGGATTTATTATTAAAAGAGTTAGGAAGTTAACGACATATTTTAGGTGGAACCTTGCACTTCGTCCTGACTGGATGAGCTTTGGTATACTAATATGGCGTTTTCACAGGGCCAAATAAGGTAATTTCGTTGCAAATTTCCAATTGAGATCCGAAATTACCTAATTTCCCATACAAAGTCAGATTTCGAAATGAGGTAATTTCAACCTTATTTGCACGAAATTAAGTTGGAAATTAGGTGAATGCATCCAGCGGGAATCAGTCTCAAAAGCTTTTGCATGATAATATCAATACACTATACTCAACAACATAAAACAGAAAGAGAAAACAACAAAAATAAACGGCTAACTGCCATTCCAAATTCAAAATGAAATGAGATTTCAAATGAAATAAGCTTATTTGATAATGAAAACACTTTTGCCAAATTTAGAAATAACCTCATTTCGGCTCTTATCAAAACGTAGTATAATAGTCTATGTCCTAACAAAATGTGGAGTGGGGGAAATGGAAGTATTTCAAACCGATATAAAATAAGTATAGTATAATCTAGGCATATGGCACATGAATAAAGGGTAGTTTTTAATGCCCAATCATTTTAATTTAAACTAAATGCAATACTAATACTCTAGAACAGGTTATCGCACTAAAAACATAAATGTTATAAAAGGAGCCTATATAGTCGGGGAGACGGCCATAGGACCCCTACCCTCATCTCTTTACCAAATAGGAGGTATACAGTTTTTAAGATAGTTTCTAAACAAACAGTTTGCGCATGGGTTGCCTAAAAACAAGTGGGCTCTTCATAGGGTTGCCACTGTTTAAAGGTCAATTTTTGCGCTTATTCAATTATCTGATTGCGCTTATGTGGTAAGCCATAAAGAAATAAAAAAAAAACAAAATGAAAGGAAATTTCATATACAAATTTTCACATTAAGGATTTCTTGAAATTTTAGATTTAAGTAGGGTAAATTAGGGTGAACGTATAAAAAGGTCGAAATCTTATTTCCTAAACGGTACGTCATAGCGAAATGATTTTTTTAGCAATCGATAGATTTTATTGAATACATGAAAGTTATACGTTACAACAAAAATTGTCAAAAATTTACAACTCGAGATATGAACGTTTGAAAGTCAAAAATGGCGAAATAGATGTTTGAGAAAAAATTGAGTCCAGAATATTCTTATTCCATGGTGTAGTTTTCCTAAACACGAAAGCTTAAATAACTATTTTTTCTTTATAAATAAGGGGGATAATATACAGGGTGTCCCGTAAGTAATGGATAATCCTGAAATGCCGCATAGTAGACTTTATGACCGTCCTGAAAACTGATAAAAAAAGTTCTATCCCAACCACAAGAAAAGTTATATGCATTTTTTTGTTCAGTGCATTATTTTTTTTCTTACTTTACATTTTTGAATACCACAACTACAAGTGAATGAGTTCCATCATTTTTTTTGCAGGAATATTTTACATTACTTGTGCCAACACATAAGTAGAAGAAAATTATTATAACTGTTGGACTTCTTAGAGAAAAATATTATTCAACATTGAATTTCAATGCAAAATGTGAAAACAAATAATTTTTGAAAAAGTTAAATCATAGCTGGTATAAAAAAAATGCATGAATACCTGAGTGGCCAACTATTTTAAAAATATGCGCGTTAAATGCAGATTTCAAAATAGTATTACTTATTATTATATCTAGAGTCAATAGCAAGTTATTGGTAAAAATCTGCAATACTAGAGTTAATTTAGCAAAAACAAAAGTTTTCAAAATTAGCACAGTAAACGTGAAAATAATACCAAGCGTTGAACATAGTAGATTTTTGATTTATTGGCTGTTTCTATGATGTTGTCCTAATGATATATCCAAGCTTTCAATTTCTAGGGCCGAATGCATTATTGATAAAAATGTCAAAAAAGTGCAAAAAACAGTTACATTTTCGAGCTTGTTTTGAATTTTACCTGTTCTATTGGGCTTTAACAAACCAATCAAATATTTTGTTGGCTGCTATTTTTTATTTGTTATTTTCTCCAAACCAAAAGTCTTCTGATTCAATTTTAATTGTGTTTTTTGAATAGTAAATTGTAAGATCCTGAGAAAGTGAGAACGCATAAAATCGTAAGTTTTTTAAATTTTGAATTAAAGTTTTTGTAATTTGATCTTAATTCATTCAGATTAAGACCACGACGAACACTTATTTATATCGTTTTTATTGTTCATTCTTCAGAAAAATTAACGGTCTAAATAGCTGTTTTCCTGAACCTGCTTTTTGATAATTAAGACGTTTGATTTAACTTTTTCGATGCCACGTATTCTGTATTCTGCACAAGAATATGCAAACATGCATTTCATTTATGGAGAGTGCAGAGGCAACGCAAACGAAGCTGCGACTCTGTATAGGGAAAGGTACCCTAACGCACGTCACCCGGATTATCGAGTGTTTATTAGAGTCCATAGCTGTTTCTCGGAAGGAAGGCTGCCTGGTAGTGGTGTTGGTGGTGCTGGCGTGGGACGACCCCCTCGAGGAGATACCGAAGACTTAGTGCTTGCGGAACTTGACCGAGATCCTACAGTATCAATCCGAGCAATAGCACGACGCACTGGGATCGGAAAGACGACTGCGCATAATGTGCTAAGTTAATATAAATATCATCCCTTTCACCTAACACGGGTGCAAACTCTCCAGCCGCAAGATTTTGAAACGAGAATGAGTTTTTGTCGACAAATGATAATGAAAATTGAAGAAGATCCGCAGTTTTTTGACAAAATTCTTTGGAGCGATGAGTCGACATTTAAAAGAGATGGCTACACTAATCTCCATAATCTCCACTTCTGGGCACTACAAAACCCAAACATCATGAGGGAAGACAGGTCCCAGTACCAATTCAAAATAAACTATTGGACTGGGTTTCTCAATGGGAAAATAATTGGACCCTTTGAGTTGCCGGGGATTTTAACTGGCCAAGGTTATTTGGAGTTCCTCCAAAATGATCTCCCAACCTTGCTGGAAGAAGTGCCTCAAGAACTAAAGGAATCCCATTGGCTTCAAAATGATGGTTGTCCAGCACACTATGCTGTGCCTGTGCGGGCATATTTAAATGCCAGATATCCAGGCAGATGGATAGGACGTCTGGGACCAATTTTATGGCCACCCCGTTCACCAGACCTAAATCCACTTGATTTTTTTTTATTGGGGATGCATTAAGGAAATCGTATACAGCAAGCCGATCAGGTCTTTAGAGGAGCTAAGAAATCGTGTGAAGGCAGCTGCATTACAAATTTCTGAGCAAAACCTTGCACGTTCACTAAGACGTTCATTTATTCGGAGGTGCAGAACCTGTATAAGAGTGGGTGGAAAACAGTTTGAGCATTTGCTTTAAATAAGAAAAAAATTAAAAAAATTATCTATTTTTGTTTTTGTTTTCTAACTAAGTGATCATGTAATTAAAAGCTGGCTCAAAAACTTTTTGTTTAGAGAAAATAACAAATAAACTAATAGCAACCAACAAAATATTTGATGGGTTTGTTAAAGCCCAATAGAACAGGTAAAATTCAAAACAAGCTCGAAAATGTAACCGTTTTTTGCACTTTTTTGACATTTTCATCAATAATGCATTCGGCCCTAGAAGTTGAAAGCTTGGATTTGTCATTAAGACAACATCGTAGAAACAGCCAATAAATCAAAAATCTACTATGTTCAACGCTTGGTATTATTTTCACGTTTACTGTGCTAATTTTGAAAACTTTTGTTTTTGCTAAATTTACTCTAGTATTGCAGATTTTTACCAATAACTTGCTATTGACTCTAGATATAATAATAAGTAATACCATTTTGAAATCTGCATTTAACGCGCATATTTTTAAAATAGTTGGCCACTCAGGTATTCATGCATTTTTTTTATACCAGCTATGATTTAACTTTTTCAAAAATTATTTGTTTTCACATTTTGCATTGAAATTCAATGTTGAATAATATTTTTCTCTAAGAAGTCCAACAGTTATAATAATTTTCTTCTACTTATGTGTTGGCACAAGTAATGTAAAATATTCCTGCAAAAAAAAATGATGGAACTCATTCACTTGTAGTTGTGGTATTCAAAAATGTAAAGTAAGAAAAAAAATAATGCACTGAACAAAAAAATGCATATAACTTTTCTTGTGGTTGGGATAGAACTTTTTTTATCAGTTTTCAGGACGGTCATAAAGTCTACTATGCGGCATTTCAGGATTATCCATTACTTACGGGACACCCTGTATATTATCCCCCTTATTTATAAAGAAAAAATAGTTATTTAAGCTTTCGTGTTTAGGAAAACTACACCATGGAATAAGAATATTCTGGACTCAATTTTTTCTCAAACATCAATTTCGCCATTTTTGACTTTCAAACGTTCATATCTCGAGTTGTAAATTTTTGACAATTTTTGTTTTTCATGCATAACTTTCATGTATTCAATAAAATCTATCGACTGCAAAAAAAATCATTTCGCTATGACGTACCGTTTAGAAAATACGATTTCGACCTTTTAATACATTCACCCTATTTACCCTACTTAAATTTAAAATTTCAAAAAATCCCTAATTTGAAAATTTTTATATTAAATTTCCTTTCATATTATATTTTTTTTGTTTCTTTATGGCTTACCACATAAGCGCAATCAGATAATTGAATAAGCGCAAAAATTGACCTTTAAACCGTGGCAACCCTATTTTTTAGGCAACCCATGCGCAAACTGTTTGTTTGGAAACTATCTAAAAAAACTGTAGGTATACCTCCCATCTGGTAAAAAGATGAGGGCAGGTCGTCCTATGGCCGTCTCCCCGAATAATATTTCATCTTTATACAAAAACTTGTGTGCAAGAAGTCATTCATGAAAAGTAGTCAGATCTAAAAGAACGCCAAGTTCTTAGTAAATGAATGCAAAATGTGAAATATGTTGGGTAGATTTGTTTCAGGAGCGAAAGGGTGTTTCTTAGAAGGAAAGTGAAAGGCGTTAAACCGTTACCAGTAAATTTTTTCCAAAACTGGTAACTTGATTTAAGTTGGCAGAAATGTCTCATTTTTTATTAGCACAAAGAATCAAAAGGACCACAGACATATCTGTGACCTTAAGCGTGTTTTTTGAATTTGAAGGGAAATATGTGCTTTTAACCCAAAATGTATAATTACATGAAAAACGGTGCATGGTGTAAAGGTATTTTTAACGCTGAATCCGATAAAAGCAAAATTAGGATGATAAAAGCAACTTAAAAACAGTAATTTTGCTTTTAAAGATGATAAAAGCAACTTAAAAAGTTATCTTGTTTTTACAGAAAAACGACTCTATTTTCTGAATAAAACAGGTACAACATTTCCCATCAAAAATCAGCCTTGGACCGCAGATATTTGTTTGGTCTTTGCGATTTTTGGTTCTTATAAAAGATGAAACATTTTACTTTCATTAACTTACCAGTGCCAGTTTAGAGACTATAAGGCTTTTATGCAGGTTGTATTTGTAGGGGTGGGCGTAGAGGCATAGTGAGTGTGATTTAAATTAAGTGCGGAATACTTTGGCAAATGCTTTAGTGTTAAATCATAAAAAAAAAACTATGAATGATTTATATTGAATACAAAATCTATAGGTAGGTACATTACACATTTGTACATAAACTTACCTACAACATTATGCACATCATACATTAAAGGTATCTATCTACTAATAGAAGTTTAAACAAATAAAATCGAATTCAATCATCCCCCAGATTCCCCTACTTTGATTTCTTGACGATTGCAATATTCATTGTCGTTATTTCAGAAATGCTTTGTTGTACCTTTATATCTGTATATTCGTTCGTTCCCATCATTGACAACCATTTCCATTCTTTTCTTTGTTTTTTTTTTTGTCATCATTTAGAAACGATCTTATTGCTAAACAAATTTCAGGAAGGGCAAAAACTTTTCCTATTTAGCTAATGGGACCTCGGGTGATGCTATTTTATTTGGCTTTTATTTTTTCGTTTCGTCTTCTTCGCACGTTTTTCTTAAGTTATCCTTTTCTATGTTGTGCTTATCGGTCGCGCGTTGTAGATATCTTAGGTTTTTGTAAACGTTAACGGGAAACGGGAAGGATTATAATTAGAAAACTATGAAATTAACTTTTAGACCTTTGATATAATAATAATACACAACATTCGAAAAGGGGTAGGGTAGGTATAGAATTTTGTACATTCATAAAACTGGATTATCGTTTGGTATAGGGATGTTCATTGTTCATGTCCAATATCTGATTCACTTATCAACTATCTACTTTGTGTGTTTTATAGATTGAAATTAATTCACTAACAACAACGGAGAAAGTTACTTTTTTGACTGTTATTTTTTAATACCAACGATTTTATTATTTATTTTGTCGGTTTTTAGTTTTGTTTCAACTTTCCGCTTTTCAGAATGGAGTATTTTAAATTGTTTTAGTCCAGTCAAGGATGACTCAAAATTATGAAATAATTGTAAGATATCATACCTCTTCGGTTGTATTTTTTAATGGTAGGGGCTACCCCTAAGTATAACAAACCCAAAGTCCCCAGCCCAGGACCAACAATTTTCACAACTAATGTCTCTTGTAATGAAGTGAAAAATCCTCCAATAGTATATTTTGTCAAGAAAAAATACTCCTTATAGTCTAATAAATTGAAAAATCCAATTTTAGTTAAATATTTATTTTCTTCTGCACGTATTCAAAGTATAACCGAAAATATTTTGTTCCAATAATCAGCAAGTTGAGACGAGACTTACAAAAGTCTCGCAGAGTCTTGTCTCTGGGCCAGCCCTACTTTTGAGAAGCCGGTGTTCTTTTTTTTTGTATGCACGCAGAGTACCACATTGTGATCAACACAAGGTACTCCTGCAGTGTCCAACCTCTCCGAGGAACCAAAATAAACTCGGACCCAATCAACCTTAACGAAAACAAACTTTCCACCGGATTGTTTTTCCAAGACATATTTGGCAATTCTTAAAAATGTTTGAAAAAGTAAAACTTCAATCTTGAAATTGATAACGTTTTTCTAGAATAAAATCGCTTTAATTTAGTTGGAGTGAGTAATTTACTCATCGGAAAAAGATTAGATCCGAAGGAGAAATCTCCCCCGCGGAATAGGTAACAGATCGTCATCTATCGAGATCCATAATAGTTCCAAATAAGCACCAAGGATAATACCTCTAACGTGCTTAGTTTTACACGATCGTAACAGCGAAACTCCTGGTTTGACTATGAGTGCCGGGAATCCCAAGCAGGTAAATAAGAGGCACGCAATGCGGTTCTGATTCTTCTAGACCAGAACAGCTTGAGGGATCTAATAGCAGGAATAAAGTTAAGAAGTTTTACAAAATGGTAAAAAATTACTTTTCAAAGTGACAGAGTCCAGATCGAAAACGATCAAGGGGACATTGTTATAGCTCTAATCTTAAAACGAATTAAGGCCTCGCGTCCTTTCTGCCGATCTTTTCAAAGCGGTAAACGCTGGTTTAGTGGGCAATATTTATTTATTTTTATTTATTTATTTACAATTCAACTCTGTACATTTAAGCTTGCGCTTTTGATTATATACAAGATATGCATTTGGTTTAACAAAAAAAATTATTTCTTTTATTCTAATTACAATAATTGCCTTAGGCTAATATGCCGTTTTCACTTGGCCAAATTAGGTAATTTCGTTGCAAATTTCCAAACGAGATCCGAAATTGCCTAATTTCCCATACAAAATCACATTTCGAAATGAGGTAATTTCAACCTCATTTGCACGAAATTAGGTTGAAAATTAGGTGAATGCATCCAGCGGGAATCACTTTCAAAAGCTCTTAAAAGCTTTTGCATGAAAATATCAATACACTATATACTCAACAACATAAAACAGAAAGAGAAACCAACAAAAAAAAACGGCTAACTGTCATTCAAATCAAATGAGATGTCAAATCAAATTAGCAAATTTGATAATGAAAACACTTTTTTACCAAATTTTGAAATTACCTCAATTCGGCTCTAATGAAAACGTAGTACAAGGAGCGAAATAAAGATGAAGTGTAGAAAGGATTCTAGTTGCTGTTGTTTGAGTAGTGTTCGAAAAGTTTTTCTTTAAATGTATTACATCCATTTATTCTTCGTAAGCTGTGTGGGGATGGTTCCATAGGCGACTTGCATGGACAAAGAACTGGCGGCTGCATACTTAGTACTTGTATTTAGGCGAAATAAGTAAAAATGATCTCTGAGAGCGAGCGATTTTAAGCCTTTCAAAAATATATTTTGGAGTTTCGCTTTGTATAATCTTAAACAAAGCTAAGATTGTTCTATATTCCAAAAGAGCTTGTAAGGGACAATTTGCATTCTGTCTTGAAAAAATCGAAATGTGATCACATCTCCTACTGTTAAATATGTATCTTGCACAGTTGTTATACGCTACATTTAGCTTTCTCATTGACTCGGAGTCAAGATTTGAAAAACTTCAAACGCATACAGTATTCATGGTAGAACACAGGACCTTACTAATTTTAACTTAACGTCAGATGGTAGATATTCGGCCCTAGCGGGGTATCCGTCGGAACGGAAAATTCTCCGATTTCCTTCGAATCGGAGGCTTTTTGCTTCGAGGTATTCTTCCGAACAGCTGTTCGGAACATTTTTCCGACATACTTTGATGCAGCCCGGTTTTCTGCGTTGATATGCGATGTAATGCGTTTTATGATGAAAATTTTAAAATTATGTTCCGAAATCCTCCAACAGAAATTCTTCACGGAATTTGTTTCCGACTTTTAGTAAATTCTAAGAAAAACTTAAGAAATACAAAATATAATTAAAGAAATAATTTTTATTTACTTGTTGCTCGAATTTACGTTTTCAGGATAAGAAAAAACAAGCACCAAACAATACAAGCTCTCATAAACTTATGCAAGATACCTATAGCAAGAAATCACATCAAAAGGTCAACACAAGATTTTGCTGCATTTTGGGGCGAATTTACTGACCAATTAAACAAATTAGAAACACAGCAAAGGGATGCTGGTGGTTAAAAAAAGGTGTTGAGGCGGACGAAATTAAATTATAAAAGTTTATATATTATAAAAGCCCTACTAGCGGGGCCAAAGGGCCCTTTGAAAGGGGCAAAATGAACCACTGATTTCATTTAACAATGATATATACTTGCATATGAATAGTATGGATCTATCTTAAAACAAATGGAATTTTTGCTATCGTTCACACACCCAAAACTTGCTTGTGGGCTCTTAGACTAATAAATTAATCACAAAAATAATAAGAAAAAAAAAATTACAAAAAACATAAAATAAATTCATTGAAATGGCAGTCAGTTTTTTATTTTCTCAATGAGGACAATTTTCGCATCAGAAAAACTCGTTAATTTGTTAAATAAGAACTATTTAGATCTTCTTCATCTTCGAGAAGGTCATGGAGCAAAACAGACTTAACTTAAGTATTTGTTGTTTTGCTTTGAAATTGGAACCAGTACGTCATGGGGCAAAACGGACTGGTTGTCCGTACTGGTACTGGTACTGGTTCCATTTACCCCACAAGGAGTTTTTTTAAAGAAATATTTTTATTTTTTTTAATATAATTTATTTACCTTTATTTCCAGTATTTTTAAAGAAGACAAACGATCACAAACAATAGAAAATGTTTTTGAAAAGTTCAACCAGTCGTCTTGGATCGGTTTTTCAAAGTGGTTGTTTTTTTAACAGTTGGGCTGTTTTCAAACTTTCTTCATTTAAACCACAACTAACTTCAGTTTTTAAATGAAACTAAGGGATATGTTGGCAAAGAATGTTTTTCATAAGTTCTCATTATTGAATAGAAGAGGGAGCCAAAAATCGGCAAAAATCGGTTAGGTTCTTTTTGCCCCGAGGTCATTCTTGCCTCACCATCCCCTACTATGGTATTAATCCCTTACCAGCGAAATATCATTATTTGAAGTACCTCTCTTGTTTTATATACAGAAATATCGGAAAAATATCGATATATTGAAAGAATATCGATATTTCGACATATTTTTGCAAATCTCTATTAGAATCTTAAATTTGTCGCACGTCAAATCAATGCGTCGTCGCATTATATATTTTTCCTTTTCGAATCGGACACCTCAAATGTAATTTGAATCTCCGACGGTGTATACGTTGCGGAGAATGTTCGCTCCGACGTATACCTCGCTAGGGCAGATTGTATAGTTGGACTTAAGCCCCGAATGATACCATATATTTTAGACACAATTTGATTTACGTGGTCATTCCAGCTGGGGCGAATATTAAAATGTACGCCTAGATTTTTAAATTTGTTTACAAAATCCACAGGATTGTTATTTACATACAATAAAGGGTTGGTCAAATCAGCGGAATTTCTTTGTATTTTCAAAGCTTTTGTTTTTAAAGCGTTTAGATTAAGTTGGTTTTGCTGTGACCAAGTAAAAATTGAGTCAAGATCATTGTTTAAGACCGATACACCGTGGGATTCATCAATTTTTGAAAATGTATTGTAGATCAGCGTATATGTAACTATATGATGTTTGCAATCAATAATATACGTAGCAATGTCATTTATAAACAAAATTAATATAAGTGGGCCAAGTACAGATCCCTGCGGAGCTTTCGACTGCATCGACAAATAATTGGTAGATGACATATTTTTGTAATGTACGGCTTGCGTACGATGAGCAAGATATGATGACATCAGATTGCACACAGACTCCTCAAAGGCAAATTGACTCTTCACTTTATATAAAAGAATACCGTGTTTTAATGAAAAGCCTATGAAAAGTCTAAAAATGCAGCTACTATCACCATATAAGCATCGAAACCAGCACGAACATCATCAATCAATTTAAGTACCGCTGAAGTACAACTATGTTTACTTCTGAAACCTGATTGATATTTTGTAATCAACATCTCTTTTTCCAAATATTTTTTCATTTGACATGTTATAATTTTTTCAAACACTTTACTTTAGAAAGGCAAGATTGCAATAGGTAAATCAGTAGTTCCTGGTGACGAAGACTTTGGTAATGGTATAATTTTTGCATTCTTCCATTGATCGGGAAATTTACATGTTGTGATAATACAATAAAATATATGGGTTATTCTTTTATATATAAAAGGCAAAAGAATTTTAAGGAATAATGGATGCATTCCATCCAACCCTTGAGACTTAGTTTTTATAGAGAGGATTGCTTCTCCCACAGATAAATTATCTTGGATATGTTTTCCGCAACTCTAAAGGTCTAAGTGATCCTTACACCTTAAAAACGCTTTAGTTTGCCTATGTTAGATCAGTTCCGAAGAACTGCTGTGTAGTATGGAATCCGTTTTATAAAACTCATTCTGTTAGAATTGAAAAAATTCAAAGAAAATTTACAAGAATAGTTATTTATAAAAATAGATTGAACGTTGATGTTATGCCACCTTATAATACCCGACTTCAACTTATTGGCATTCAGACCGCAGAAAACCGCCGCAAAATGTTTTCCAAAATGTTTATTAAAGATATCTTATGCTTTTATATTGACTGTCCGTTTTTATTGTCTCTTATAAATTTGCATGCCTCAACTCGAGTGCTTGGGAATCGTTATTTATTCCATGAGGTAATTCATAGAGTAAATTATGCTATTAACGATTCAATATCTCGCTGTGTCAGTGAAGTTAAACAAATATCTGATTTTATTGATTTTAATTTTCATTTGAGTAGGGATACATTTAAAAATATGCTTAGCCTATTCTTTCTGGTTAATTAACTAAAATTTATGTTAAGACAAATTTTGTATTTTGCTAGTCTGTAAGAGTTACTGTAAGCTCTTATTGATGATGAATTAATAAATAAATAAATAAAGAAAATGTACTCTGTGTAGAAATTGAATGGTTATTCAATGCAGAGTAATCGATTGAGGCGACGAACTGATAAACTTCGTGTTCAACTCATTTAGATCAAAATCTATTTGGTCACTTTTTGTGTTAGTATTACTTACTCCTATTTCACGAATATTTCTCCAAAATGCTGCATATGACTGATCAGTGGAAAATTTGTTTTTAACAAAAGAGCGTTTTAGATTTGCGTACTAAGGAGGAAGTCAAACTTCTAGTGCGCCTGTACTCATCCAGTATATGTGGGCAATTTGTATCTCCGCCACCTAAAGTACAGTATATCCCTATTTTCTATTGACTCTTTAACCATGGAGTACTAACGTTTTTCACCTATCTGGTTCTCAAGGAGACGTATTTATTAAAAAGAAAATGTATGTTTTCATTAAAAACAGAGACTTGAAGATCATCATCGGAAGTACTATACAATGGAGTCTAATTTAAAGTTTCAAATTCGGCAAACAAAGACTTAATATCAACTGAAGGGAAATGATAATATTTGCTTAAGGCATCACCTGCATCAGATGGAAATATATTCAAGACCAAAAAAATCAAACCATGGTGCGAGAAACTTGGTGCACCTATCTGACTATAGTGATCTACGAGGTCAAGTTGAGATACCAGAAAAACATCAAGAAGCGACGGAGTTTTTTTTTTGAAGCAAATGAGTATGATACTCAGAATAAGTTAAACGAAAGCCTACGGATTCTACAACTGGTATAAGATTTTTGCACCCATTCAAAAAATCCAGGTTAAGTACACCACATACAATACATAAAGGATAAAGTGAACCCCACTCTTCAAGGAAATTTCTAATTAAAGATCCAATCGGCGCGTTTGGTGCTAAAAAAACTACACCCACTAACAATTTGTTTGCACCACGTGAAATCTCGGCAAAAATAAACTCAAACTCTTCAATATGGGTAGATTGTTTAATTATTTTACATTATTTTACACTTGAAATCCTCCTCCACCACGCTTCAATCCACGATCTACCCGAAATAATCTGTAACCATTTAATTCAAATAAATCAGATGACATATTACAATTTAACCAAGTTTCCCATTTGCAAATTATGTCTATTAAGCTCTTCTCACAAAAATATCGCAATTCGTCGATTTTATTAACAATGCTTTGTGAGTTCAAATGGCATATACGAACTCCAGCTCTGTTTAAAAAAAAATAGGGTGGCACAACGGCTCATGAAGAGCCAGGGCCTAGTGACTAACAACTCGCAACCATTCCTGTGTACGCCTTTCGACAGGAATGGAAGGGACCTACAATTTTATGCCGATTCCGAACGGCTAGACGAGAAGCACTTATTCGTGACAAGTGATACTCTTGGAGGATTTGTCAATTCCTCGCAAGAGGCAGTAGCCCTAAAAAAAAACTTTTTAGTTTTTTTTTTTTTTCAGCACTGTGTGCACACATTAAATTAAGTACATTCTACATATTATTTTTCATCATATTATTATTCATTCAACCCGCCAAAATTTCTTAACGCAGCGTTTTGCATTAAATATGGTACAAAAAGAAGCGAGCTATTTATACATAAATATCTTCGGAAGATAGTATAAGCCCGATAAATAATGGAACATAACATTGTTTACCCGATCCTCAAGAGAACAGACCCTCTAAACTGCGTCAAATTCAGAGCCCAGCACCATCCTTCATGATGAAACATTGATCGCCTATACGTGGAATGACGCTTGTTCTTCTGATGTTTCATTCGATGCCGGTCGAAATGTTATCCGGTGCAGATTATTAGTAACTTTCTCTCGAACATTTGAAGTTCCTTAACGGCCGTCTTCGAGATGGAGAACCACATTGAGGAAAAGGAATAGCTGATCAGCGTCCGCAGTGGCTTCTTGTATGTAGATCAATATCTTCGTCGTCGACTTTAACAACTCGTAGAAGTGGACGCCTAGGTACTTTACTTTTTTTTGCTTCTATCGTAGATCTGTCCGTAAGTTTCTGAACCAATCTTCGGAAGGTAACTGCGCTGCGAATAACTCTACTGGGTCTCGTGAAGAACACAAACTCCGATTTGGAGATGTTTATCAGATGTCCCATTTTTTCTACGAGAGCAAATCCACTTTTGATATTCTTCACTTGTGATTTGCAGTTGTCCAGTTGAATTTATAACATTTTTGGAAGATAGAAAATAATTTGTAGGGGAAGGTGGCCTAAAATGGCCCCCATAAGGAAAATGTCCCATAACTCGTAAAAAAGTGACATTTAAACTGAAATCTTATATTCTTTGCAAAGTTTAATCAATAACGCTTACATTGTTTTGCTTTACGAGTAGAAAAAGTTCCAAAAAGTATTCAAAGTATTTAATTTTCAAAATGCCTCCAAATTCCAACGATACTAGTATGCAATCTTACCCTTGCAAGTAAACCAACCAGGCATGTTGACCAAAAACCATTTTCAATTTAATTTAAACTTTATTTAAAACGAATCAAAGTTCAAAGTAAAATAAACCAAAACAATACTCAACAAAAAAAAAAAAAAAATAAAATCAACTATTCATTTAAAACAACTTACATAAATTTATATGTAAAATAAACATAAACAAAACTAAAACACCGAACATTGGACGATTTGGGTGCATTTAGGGCTTTTGATAATGCGTCCTCAGTCCAGGTCTGCCTATCTGTAGATCGTTCAAATTTTTCAACCATTTTCAGTATACAAACAAATGAAAATATAAGGGTAAGTTTAAAATGGCACACTATGCAATTTTACCCGAATGTAAAGTAAGAAGAAGATTAACAATAACAATAGAAAAATTGTTTTTGTTTTTGTTAAGTAGGCCATTGAAATTTTTTTATTTAAATTTTAATTCCGAACAGACAGAAATAGGTTTAGACCAAACAATTTCAGTAAATAAAAAAAATACATGATACTTACATGCATTAACTGCTTTCTCCAAAATTCACCGTTTTGTATACAGTTTTTTGTCAACAAATTTTTCTCAAAATTTTATTGTTTCTACTTTTGGCGATGGCTAGAGACATTGTGATCTGTCAAATTTCAAATAAGATCTTGAAGTTGCTAACATTTCGTGTATGTCGGTTCTACCAGATAAACTAAAGAATAGTGTTCACAAAACCTTCTAAATCTGTTCGATTCTACGATTTCTAGCGAGGGGGCCATTTTACCTTGGTGGGCCATTTTAGGCCACCTTCTCCTATTACAGACGGAGGTAAACGTGAAAGGTGAAGATTATGAAGTCGGCTTCAACCCATATGCTGTGGCTGCCGAACGCTTTCTTAACATCCAGAAAAAATCTTAAGGTTGTTGAAAGCTATCTGATGCCATGCTCGAACTTCAGTAGCGGATGAAGCCTCAAGTGATTTTCCCTAAGATCCAACTGCATTTCCGCGATAATGGCGTTTTCGCTTCCGAACTAATACTTCTTGCAGTATATTATATATATATTGTTTAGAAGCAGTCTGTAACTAGACAGCAAGTTGCAAGCGCCTTTCTATGGGATAGCCTCGATCTTTGGTGTTTTCCACCTTTTTGGGGAAGTACATAGCAGTTTTTGGTGCAGTTTTTCATGATAATTCTAACAAAGAAAAGAACAATGAAAGACTTTAGCTACAAAACCAGAATACCTACAATCGTTCAAACTCAAAGGTTCATCAGCATCACCATCCAATTACTCCCAAGTCGCACTCTGATATCAGTGGTGCTTTGATTAACGAACAATAATATCAAAACTGTATGTGGGTGAATTCAGCATTGCCATTTTTTATTCCCTTAAAAAAAGCTTTGTCTGCAATGTGTCCGCTTTGTGCTGGAATGTTAAGTATATACCGTAAGAGAAATAAAAATCCCATGCCTATTTTAAACACAAAATCATATATTTGAAACTTTTATGACCAAAAATTACGAATCTTAAAGTAACAAAGTACAAGTCATTATATATCACAAACCAGCAAAGCTTTTTTTAATAAAAACCGAAAATGGTAGTGCTATTTTCCCGTTAAAAATGGCCACCAATGGAAATTAATACTAGCACTGATAGTAGGTACAGGAAAATTAGTAAAAAAAATCGTTTTATGGAACGAAATATAGAACGGCTGAATTTTTTCAACATGAAGGGGGCTGTTAGAAAAGCTTAACTCCTGTTTTTCGCGACACCATGCCATACCCCTGGGGAAATCCGGTATTTTGGAAAGCACGAATGATCTATATCTCCGAGCTATCAGTTTTAGGTAAAAAGTTGTGGTTAATTATTTGGTTGGAAATAAAATGATTTTCAGAACGGTATGACGCTGGCCCGCACCGAAACAAATGTATGCATGAACGAAAGACGGTTTAATTGCCTACAAGCTTGGCCTCACAATTTTTTTTTCTAAAATCAATAGTTTCGGAGATACATACAGTCAAACTTTTTTATAACGAACTTCCTTATAACGTAATTCTCTATAGCGAATTTCAATTTGTTCCCCTTAAGAAATATCCCATACGAAATAGTATCTTAATAACGAAATTCTCTATAGCAAAATTCTCTTTATAAGGAACTAATTTTTTGGCCCGAAAACAAAGTTGTTTCTTTATAACGAAATGTCAATTTTCAAATTTGAAACAAAGTTTACCACGATTTTTATTTCTTATTTTAAAAGGGAACTCCCCGTTTTGGGAAGAATTTTCTTAGAGTGAATGTATGTATGTATGTAATGTATGGATGCATGAAAAAGTGTACATGTGTAGTATGAAAGTTACGCATATCAACAGGTCAATCGTTTGAGTTCGCATTATAAGTTAAAAAAAAAAAAGTTCCAAAATGTCGAAGCGCAAAGTTTTTTCACTATCAGAGGATTTATTGATTATTGAAAAAGTTAAAAGGGGAGAAAAGAAAAAGGATATTGCTGACAAATATGGTACATTAGTACATTGTCGACAATTTTAAAGAATGAATTCAAAATTTTAAAGTTTGCCGAAGAAAGTTCAAACAGAAGCCAAAAAACAAACTAAGAAAAACAAAATAAGTTGATGTGGATAAGGAAATGTTAAAATGGGTGCAGAAAAAAAAACCCAACTATAATTATGTGAGAACTGGGTTTGATAATTTTCGTAGTTTTATTGAAACAAGAGATGAAACCTCAGATGATGCATATTTTCACCTTTCTAAATTGGAAGATTTTTATAATAAAACAAAAACCAAAACTGTTCATGTGCAATTGAAAATTGATATGATTTTAATTAAAAAATAAAAAGATATAAATTTCTTTAAATCAGTTCTTTTTTGTATACTTTTTTTGTATAAAACTTCTTTATAACGAAGCAATTTTTTGTTCCCTTGAAGGTTCGTTATAAAGAAGTTTGACTGTATATATCAATTCGCGTTTTCCAGAATGGCGGAACAGGACTTAATCTTTTCCAATAGTCCTCTTTCAGATATACAAAATTCAGCCGTCCCATATTTCGTTCCTCAAAAAAATCTCTCTCCCGTGCTTTGAGATTAAACAAATAATAAAACAATTGTTTCCAATCACTGAAAAGGCAATTGGACAACAAATATGTTTTTTTATTAGACTAATGCACGGTCCTGCATTGAGCTTGTGAAAGGCGCATCAGAACGCTTTTTGAGATATTTTTTCCGGAGGTTTTTGTTAGTTTAGCAGCAGCTGCAGCGGGGCGGTATAGACGATTAGAAGAAGACTGCAAGTCAAGTGATGACCTCACACAATTTGGCGTACTAAACTAGAGACAACTTACTAGGTACGGAGCTGACTATAGAAGAAGCTATTGTGGACCTTAAAGTCCTGGTCAACTAAAAGCACAGGTGACCTCAATTCCAGTTTGAGTTGTACCTACTTTAATCGAACTATAATTAAATGATTTATTCCTACTTAATTAAATACTCAAAGCGGTAACCCTATGCCTTGCAAACAAACCTTGAAGATACATACATTATTATGAACAGCACTAAAACTCGCCCTCTAGAACACCTTCATATGGGTAAATTTAAGGTACATAATCCGTGTTTCATGATGACTTTCCTGAAGCGATATACAGATACATAAAAAAAATGCTCGTCTTCTTTTATTTTTTTGCATCCAACGAAGCGGGCATCAAGTGAAGCAAATTAATTGAGTTTGACTGACGGATTGGATTTCGGATGTTGAATGTCAACCTGCAACCAGTCCCACACTTATGTATGTATATAGTTAAACTGTGGTAGGTAAGTCTTGTAACTACGCCTTCACCTGATGGTGATGGGATAAATTCTCGAACTCTTAAGCTGCCGATTCGTAATGTTGCCAATCAATTACATTGCCGGATGGAGTTAAGACTTAAGCGGGCTGGTGTGGTGGTGCTTGCTGGTTTCTGGTGCTGCAGGAGTTTTAACCGTGATGGTGGTGTTTGGGTTCCGTGGCAGAGTTGGAAAAATATAGACATAAAAGCCAGGGAAGGCGAAAAACTTGGAATCGAAGACAAACAAAATCGATCAAATGGAAGCGAACACTTCTGATTCTGTCTGATTGCTTATTTGATGCACACAAATATACAACCGAGAATAAGCCATGTATGTATATATGTCTGTGTACCGACCGACGGGAGCATGTGTCGCTGCTGAAGGATCATCTACTTCCTCAGCTTTATTCTTCATCTATATTTATGTACCAATGTAGGTATGTATGTACTTTTGAAGCGCATCAAATCGATGAAAAGCCAATTTTTCGTTGCTAAAGCGTTAAACCTTCTCACTTCGTAGATGACGATGACGATGACTGCGACGACGAAAAAGACGACAACGACAAACTCTCAGCAGATGCGAATCCATTGAAAAATGGTAATGTTTGTCTTTATGGTATATAGCATTCGTCTACTATAAGCGAAAATGGAAGCTACTTCCCCCCCCCCTTTTGCACTTTGTTTTTGATGTTTACCAGTGTTGACATATTGATGGTGCTATAAAATTAAGTTGCCTTTGATGGAATCCCATGAAAGCAGTTATAGAGCTCCTTGCGCGCAATTTCTGTGCACCACCCAGAGATATTTGCTTAAGGACTCTATGATTGGATCGGATTGCCGAAACGGGGATCGGTATGTGGGGATATACCTATACCCGGAAATCCACCACCTGCTTCCGCCAACCGTCTCCATCGTCGTTGTCGGTCGTGGGTTAAAACTTTCAAAAGGATGCGCACTTTATTTGCATGTGTCAACCAATGATTGGCATTATTTTGTTGCACCATTTTTTATGTTTATTATGTTTGTCAAATAAACATATAAATGTCTTAAGGGATTTACACACGAACAATTTCATGTTAAGAATCAAATTTATGTAAACAAATTGTCAGGAGCTGGTTTGTAGGTATTTAGGCACTTCTTTGACAAACGAAGCTTTCAAAATTGTGAATTTACCAATTTTTTTGCATAGTCATGCACACAAACGTGGGTATACATAATTTTGATGGTATAGATAAGAATTAGAAAAACATGGCTTCAGCCTGTTTCGTATGCCTGATTAACCTCCCTAAAACTTATTTCAACAAATTGTACCTATTATTCAAAAAATTGGAGGGATTGAGCGAATAATATTTTTTTAAATTGTCCAATGTAGGTATAGGTTTGGGGTCTGGTTACTAAAAACAAATTCTTTCATACTGAAAGATATGTTAGGTTCCGCCTTCAAAAAAAAAAAAAAAAAAATTCTGAAATTCACAGTCCAGGGTTTTGTTCAATCTCAACAGACAGAAAGTTTTTTCAAATAGGTCATTATGGACATATTAAGACTCAGCAACTTACAAAAAAATCTAATAGTGCGAACAACAACATTTTGGGGTGCGAATGTGAACCAAAAAAATAAAATTATATAAGTTGAAAGGTGTGTTAAGAAAAGCAAGTCTTGCAGTTCCTTGTGGCGGCTTTTAGGTAGGAGTAGGGCTGGCCACGAGACGAGAAAAGTCTCGATCTCGGTCTTGCATGACGAGACCGAGACGAGACAAGACTCGCTTTAAAGCAACCGAGACGAGAACGAGACGAAACTGTATGTTTGGACCGAAATTTACAGAGAGTCTAATAAATTCAAAAATCCTATTTCAGTTAAATATTTATTTTCTTCTGCACGTATTCAAACATCAAACTATAATCAAAAATATTTCGTTCCAATAATCAACAGGTTGTCAGAAGATCGTATTTTTCGGAGACGATACCGAGACGAGACTTAATTATACGAGACTGACACGAGACTGAGACGAGACTGAAAATTTTCGATTTAAACGAGACCGAGACGAGACTTTCAAAAGTCCCGCAGAGTCTCGTCTCGTGGCCAGCCCTAGGTCACTAGGTGGGAGGGGCAGATTTCTAAAAAATTGACCTAAGACAGAAAAAAAATTATTAAAAACAACGTTTACATGTACATCTACAATGCCTTGTTATATTGCAGAAGTGGTTGAGACTATCCTTTCAATCAAATCAAAAGCAGTGGGTCTCGACGAAATACACCCTCTGATTCTTAAAATTCTTTTGCCAATCCTTCTGTCCTATACAGGGTGTCCCGTTAAGGATGGTCCAAACTGAATATGGTGATAGGCCAGGTCATGACCTTTCAGAATTTGGTAATTTGTTCGTACCGAATCATAACGGTTTTCGAGTAACGGCTATTTTTCGAAATTTAAAAAAAACTTTACTTTGAACCAGCTTTTTGCTCACCCTGTCCATAATTGACTTTTGTTTTTTACTGAATAAAAAAATGTTCATTTACGTCACTATTTGCCTACAAACTAAAAGATAAACTTGAACTTTCACCAAACTTAATTTTTGACCTCAATCTTTTTAAGAGCTCCATGACTAAAATTCGTATGACACAATATAGGTTTTATCTTCCAAAAATATCCCGTTTTTCTGTTATTTTTAAAAGGATATACAACTTGCTAAAGCGGTACTCAGATAGAAAGTTATAACCTTTTGAACCCAATAAAACAGGTTAAAAATAAAACAAAAATAAAACATTTTTGTTTAAGTATATCGATAAAATTATAATATCTTTTCAAATGTAACTCCGACAAAGCTGAATTTTGGTGGAGAGCTTCATTTTGATGCGTTACGCATATTTTTAAAATAAAAACCTTAAATTTGGGCAAGTACTTTCGATTTTGTAGGGTGAAAAGTCCAGTATTTTTAAAATTTTTTTCGAAAAGCATCAGGTTTTTTAAGAACTGTCTTTGGAAAAACGGTAGCTACTAAAATTCCGCACAAAAAAAATCAACCACTTTTCTCGTCGGAGCAAGAGAATTTGAAAAAACGGGGACAAAATGTGGCCTTTGATATTTTCCACACCGTTGCATTTGCGCTCATTTGTCTCAAAATCCATTAGTCTAACAAAAAAATTATAGTCATCTATTCTTTGTAGAATATTATAAGCTACAATTTTTCTAACGATTTTTCTTAAAAAAAAATCTGATAGTTTTCGAGAAACCTTTAAAAATGCTGGACTTTTCCCCTTTCACCCTACAAAATCGAAAGTCCTTGCCCAAATTTAAGGTTTTTATTTGAAAAATGCGTAAGACGTAAGATGATGCGTTAAATGAAGCTCTCCACCAAAATTCAGCTTTGTCTGAGTTATATTTGAAATTTTTTTTAATTTTATCGATATACTTGAACAAAAATGTTTTATTTTTGTTTTATTTTAACCTGTTTTATTGGATTCAAACGGTAATAACTATCGATCTGAGCACCGCTTTAGCAAGTTTTATATCTTTTTAAAAACTACAGAAAAACGGAATATTTTTGGAAGATAGAGCCTGTATTGTGTCATACGAATTTTATTCATGGAGCTCTTAAAAATATTGAGGTCAAATATTAAGTTCGGTCAAAGTTCAAGTTTATCTTTTAGTTTGTAGGCAAATGGTGACGTAAATGAACATTTTTTTATTATATTAAATAAGTCAAACTATTAGCCAAAGTTTAAGTTTAAAAATTGTAAAAAACAAAAGTCAATTATGGACAGGGTGAGAAAAAAACTGGTTCAAAGTAAAGTTTTTTTTTTTAAATTTCGAAAAATAGCTGTTACTCGAAAACCGTTATGATTCGGTATGAAAAAGTTACCAAATTCTGAAAGGTCATGACCTGGCCTATCACCATATTCAGTTTGGACCATCCTTTACGAGACACTCTGTATAACACACACTTGTTCCTAACTGAAAATAAACTACTCTCTCGTATGCAATCTGGTTTCCGAAAAAAACATAGCTGTGTCACCGCTTAATAAACGTGATTGAAGACTAACAACAATCAATGGACAAGGATCATGTTTCATTTTTCATTCTATTAGATTTCTCGAAAGCGTTTGATTCGGTGGATCACACAATTTTATGCGAAGAACTAATCAATGAGTTTGTATTTCTCGACTACAGCAGTTAAATAAGTGTTTTCGTATCTTACTGGCATATAACAAACTGTAGAAATCAATGGATCCTTGTCAAATTTTCTCCCAAATCTTAAAGGCGTTCCGCAAGGGTCTATAATGGGTCCTTGTTGTTCTCTTTGTACATAAACTCTCCGAAAATTTGCATAACGGTTCCAGCGCTGCCGCTGAAAAAAAATCTTAGTGCCACCAATTATTTTTTTGAGTGCCAAAAAGTGCCACAGAGTGCCAAACTAAAAAGATCGCATATTCAAACAAAAACAATAAATACTCTTTGTTTACATTTTTTCCCTATTAAAAAAAAACAATAGAAAAGTTCATTTGCATATTTTATACATGATATGATATCATATTATAGGATAGATTTTAATGTATATTGAAATAATAAATTAATGCTATTATTATACTGAAATGTTTAGCAAGATGCCCCTCAGGCAGCCGACATTATATGTCATGCCTTATATTATTTATTCATGAATTCTATATATAATGAAACTGATGTATTTTTGAAAATATGAATAAAAATCCATCTGATGATGTACTTTTTGATAGGTATCAAAGGGCACGGTAGTGCACAGCCAAGTTCTGCACCACACCCTTTTTACAGGATCAAACTCAGGCGATTTTCGACCCCCCCCCTTTAACTTATGTACCAAATAAAAAATTAAAATTCGCAGTAGATGTTTGCTAAGCTCACCAGGTTCAGCCAACTTACCAAGTTTAAATTTTTTAGCATTAGTGGTTCCTGAGATATAAGACTGCAAAAATCGCAAAACCCGTAACTGACTGACTCACTCACTGACAGCCCATCAAAATTATGAAGCACTTCTCAAAATCGTAGAATCATTTAATTTCAAACAACGTTAGGCCTTGTGGTGCATACAAAGGAACAAATCGAAAATTTAAGTTTTTTTATTCGGGGGGCGTGGTATCCGCCCATTTTCAATTGATATCATTAATATGGACTGATTATTAATATCTGACTGTCGTACACTGTTGAAATTTGGTAGACTGGTAGATCATGGGATCAATACAAACGAAATATTTTAAAATTTGGAATTAGCCATTGAGGGGAGTGGCTCCATCCCATTTTCTCAGAATTGATGTCAATTATTATGTGGCGCATTTTTGACCGTCGTAGAATGATGAAAATTGGTAGAGCGATACAACTTGACATGCAAGAAAGGGGAAAATTAAAAATTTGAGATTTTACATTCAGTGGGTGTTTAAAACCACCTATTTTCGTCGAATTAATATATATTTAATAGAGAGCGTTTCTGCTTGGTGCAGAATTATGATTTTATAAGTTGGTTTTCAGGTGTATTCATACAAATAAAAAATTTATATTATGAAATTTTTCATGCATGGACTGGACGTGGCATCTTTACATTAAATAATTAATTTTTCTTATGAGGCTTTTGGAGGCCGTTTATTCTACCTATTTTTCCTGATAAAAAAATCTTTGAAAAAGAAGTGAAATCACACCAAAAACATAATAGTTAAAAAAGAAGCCAAGTTCTTCTATAGATATTTAAAAACCTTTGCGTGTCAAGTAAGCCGTAAAAAGAACGCCAAGTTTTAAGTTTATTAAAAATGTTAAATATTAAATATTTTATATACCGAACCACCTTAAAAGTATGTATTCGTTTTTTACTAAGTTCTTTTTGAATTTCAATTCAATTCTGTTTTCATTTTAAGTTTCTCTTCGACTTGGTGCAACATGTAACCAGTGTTGCCGAAAACTGAAATAAAAAGTCCTAGCCCAAATTCAAAAAGTCGCTAGATTGGCTGAAATTTGGGAGACAAAAAGTCGCTAGAGGAAAATTGGATAATAAATGTTTTCTTTGAACAACTTTTTTTTTTTCAAAACTTAAACTAAATTTAAAAAAAATGTTGGTCTTTCAGAAATTGGAAACAGATGAATTTCTTAAATAAAACTACTGCGCTCACTCCTCACTCGCACTGTGTGTCTGTGAGTGGTGAATTTTAGTTTCGAGTATAGAATTATTGTTCAAATTAATTAAATGCCAGCATTGTAAAATTACCAGGGCCGGAAATCACAGATGCTTTCCTCAAAATGTCGCTAGAAATAATCTGCCGACATCAAAAAATTTTTTTTCGCGGACAATATTGAAAAGTCGCTAGATCTAGCGACCGGCAACCCTGCATGCAACATTCAAAGTTGATGGATGGAATTTATATTTTCATTTTAAAAAAAAGAGTGCCAAATTTTAAACTTTGAGTGCCAATGGGTGCACTTTTGAGTGCCAATGGGTGCAAACTCATTCGAAAGTGCCAATTTGGCACTAAGCCACTTTTGGCAGCGCTGAACGGTTCTATGGGAAGAACATATTAAAAGTAGAATGTACAAATTGAATATGTCGCACACCTTTTTATTTAAATTCTTCGAGCCATTTTTGAGAAAAAAAATATTTTTGCTTAACGGTTTTTCAACATTCGTATGAAAAGTACCATTATTTTTTAACTTACTTAAATTACTTTTAACTACTTGAAATTTTTTTCTCAAAATATTTGCATGACAGATACCGTTATTTTTGGTCCTACAAAATAAAAAAAAAAAACCTGGGGGCATATTACTTTATGTTCAAAAAGGTAGTTATGTGCATTCAGGAGAACACAAGGGTCCACAGGTTTTTCTCAAAATCAACCTCTGTCTACCAACTCCTACACTCTCATCTCCTAGTGGTGAACATCGGGTGTTTAGTACCTCAGATGGAGAGGGGGTTTAAATTCCCGTGGATAGCTGTTGGTGACAGCCAACGAGAGCGGAGGCGGGTAGTGTTACCACTAAGGCACTTCTCCTTTTATCGAGGCGGCAGCGGACGATTTATCCAGATGGAATCAACGGTGGCGTCTACAGTTCCAGGTAGGTTGAACTACTTAGTGAACAACTTATATGGGCTACTACGATATTATCTGCAGCTCAGGCCTATAAGGAGCGGTTCCCTACCCTTGGAGTTATACGAAGGGTCTGGTCCTCCAGGTCGCGGGTTGTGCGTCGGGGTAACATCTCTTCCACGTAACAAAAGTTTGTTCCGAAACAACAAGCCTCGAATATGGATGATTTAAAAGATGACGATCCCAGCAAACGAAACAAGGACAATGAATTTCGGATCTGCACGTGGAACGTCCTGCCTTATACATAACACGTGAAGTCGAACAACTAGTGGAGATCCTGGAAAGGCTAAAGGCTGACGTAACAGCCATCCAAGAATTGCGTGGGATGGAGAGGGCATAGAGAGACACAAGTCTTGTAACATCTACTACGGCGGGTGCTTCAAGGAGCAGGGTCAACTACTTTTTGGTTGCGGTTTTGTGATCAGGGGAGGTCTTAGTCAAGAAGTCTTGGGCTTCCGAAGTGTAAGCAAGCGCCTGGTCACAATCCGCATCAAAGGCAAATTTAAGAACATTACGCTGATCTGTGTGTGTTCACGCCCCCCATGAAGAGAGAGATGGCTCAACCAAAGAAGCATTCTACGATCTCCTGGATACAACGTATGATATGTGCCCAAAGTACGACGTAAAGATCATTCTTGGTGACTTCAACGCAAGATTCGGAAATGAGGGCATCTTTGGTTCGATAGTTGGAGGACACAGCCTTCACGACGAAACTCTCGGCAACGGACACAGGATGGCAAAATTTGCGGCCGGGTGAAATATCATCATCTCAAGCACCTGTGTGCCGCACCTCAATATACACAAGGGGACTTGGCGGTCGCGTGATCAACGAACCGTCAACCAAATCGACAACGTTGCGATAGACGCGAGAAATACTTCGAGTATCTTGGATGTCAGAACGTTCCGAGGGGGCAATATTGACGCGGATCTCTACTTGGTGATAGCTAGACTACGTAGGCGGATGTCCATGACGCCGCAACGCAGAGCAGATACTGTGAAAATCGCAAGAGACCGCCAGAACTTTTGCAGACCTCGTGACTCTTAATCTCTCAGGAGGTCCGCCACCAGCATCAAGTGCAGAGGACTAGTGGAATCACTGTCAACAAGCCATCAGAAGTGCCGCCTCTGATGTGCTGGGTTTCACTCGCTGACCACAACGAAACCCCTGGTTCGATGAAGAGTGCCGGCTAGCGCATGCATCTAAGGACGAGGCCTACCAGGCATTGCTGCAGACTCGAACAAGAGCTGCGGAGAGAGTAGCCCGGGAGTTCTACGGGCTGAAAAGAAAAGAGGAACGCCGACTTCTCAGGCACGAGAAGCGGGTGGTCGAGTCGATTGAGGGTTGTAGCGGAGATGTTCGAAAATTTTATCAGAGGGTGATACGATCCACCCAAGGATACAAAGCTAGAACGGAAGCCTGCCGAAATGAGAGTGGGAATAAGGTAGAAGACACATAGTCAGTGCTGAGGATCTGGAAAGAACACTTCTCTAGACTGCTTAACAGCGAAGACAGCTAATATTCCGCTAGTAGGCAGAACGCTCCATTCAACTTGGACGATGATGGCCAACAGTTTCGTCAACCTAACCGAAGTGCGGCTGGCGATATCCAAACTTAAGTCCTACAAGGCTGCTGGTGCGGATGGCTTACAAGCCGAACTATTTAAATCAGCAGGAGATGAATTAGTTAGGAGCGTACACCAGATCATTTGCAAAATTTGGTCGGATGAAAGTATGCCCGATGAATGGAACCTCGGTATAGTGTGCCCCATCCATAAAA
The DNA here is from genome assembly GCA_949320155.1 of Melangyna quadrimaculata. Taxonomy (NCBI): domain Eukaryota; kingdom Metazoa; phylum Arthropoda; class Insecta; order Diptera; family Syrphidae; genus Melangyna; species Melangyna quadrimaculata. Next base: position 439,703,012 of record OX439483.1, read on the forward strand.
AGAGAGATGTTCTAAAATGCACCAACAACAGATAAAATAGTCTCCGAAACGTCGCATATAAAATCTTGTCAATAACCTGTGCGACCGCCTAAAACCTTTTGTCAACGAACTGATCGGCCCGTATCGGTGTGGTCTTAGGCCAGGCAAGTCAACCGTCGATCAAATGTTCAAATGTTCAAATGTTGATGGAGAAAACTCGCTGCTCCGTCAAAATTGGTAAGAACACCACCGATTCCTTTAACGATGAGAAAGCAATTGTACGCAACGCATATATGTTAATACCCAGCGGTACAATCTGTCAAAAGTCCGTTCAATTGCTTGTGTATGCAGATGACATAGAAATTGTCGGCAGAACGAAGCGAGCTGTGGCAGGGGCATTTTCAAGCATTGAATCGGAGGCGGCTAAAATGGACAAGACGAAGTATATGCTGTCATCGAAAAAGGAATCTTAACATCGTCGACTCGGACAAAATATCACAATGGACAGGTATAACTTCGAAGTTGTCAAGCACTTTGTCTATCTGGGCTCCACTATTACCTTGCAAAATTACATCAGTGCAGAGATCAAGCGAAGAATTACTCTTGTCAACCACTGCTTCTTCGGTCTAATAAGGCATTTAAGTAGTAAGGCCCTCTCTCAGAGACCCAAGGAGACTTAATACAAGACCCTAATCATCCCGGTCCTGCTCTATGGGGCAGAAGTATGGACACTGAACAATCGGATGAAATCTGCTAGGGTGCTTTGAGAGGAAGATTCTTCATGTGATTTTCGATCCGGTGTGTGTCGAAGGAATGTGGAGGAGAAGATTCAACGACGAGCTATACGGGATATACAGTGACGTTGAGCTGGTCAAAAAGCTGAAAATATAGCAGCTGAGATGGCTGGGGCACGTGGAGCGTATGGACAGCAACGCACCTGCCCGACAAGTCTTCGAATCCTTCGCCGATGGTTTAGGCAGCAGAGGATTATCGAACCAATGAATGATCTTCATGTCTTTTCTCTTGTGCATAATTTTGTTCAATATCATAATTTTCCTGCTGCTAATTTTCACCAAATATTTAAGATTTACAAATCAAATCCACACTCAAACTTAGGGGCCAGTTATAGCTATCATTGAAAAGCATCATTGAAAATATTAATTGTCAATTTTGAGAGATGTCGAAGAAAAAATGAATGATTATTTTGATGCAAAAGTAAAGCTAATTGACTAAATAATTATTTCTAGGTAATACAAAATTCAATTTTGCACAACTTTTCTTATAAAATGACTTTTAATTTTTCAACGATGAACTACCTTACCTTAGTTCTGGGGAAGATATGGGTCAAAATGAATTTTTTTTGGAAGCGAAATAATTTTGAAGTCGTAAGCTATATTTCTGCATTAAAATATTCAATGATTAAACTTTCGAAGGGTCTCAAAATCAACAAATTAACTTTTTCAATGATGGTTTTCAATGATAGCTATAACTGGCACCTTAATAAACTAAATTTTATATATATGTTTATCCTTGCCTTTTCGTCGTGCCAATTCAAAAAAATCGTTTTCTAGACTCGGTATTGCACTAGAACATTTTAACACAACAATATTATAGCAGAGAATAATTTCTATGTCATTAATTATACTCAACTAACTTCTAAGAGAGCTAAGTTAATATATTAGACAAGCTATCGGGCTCCGGTTGACCATACCTTATACACAGTTGTTCTCAAAGTACTTCGAAAAATAAGTGAAACCTTAGCTACACATCCTGTGAACTGCTTTCGTTATATTTATGTTACGTAAAGGCATGTATCTTATCAAAACGCATACAAAATATTTTATTCCCTGGAGCCCCTTAAGTGAAAACGAAAACAATTTCTCGACAAGAGGCTTGAAGCCAACATCACGGTAAATTGTAAACCCACACTTCCTCACCACCTACCCTCCCTCTACCCACACGCATAACTTTCCAATTTGTCTTGCGGTTTGGGTAAGCAAGCATCCTTTATATTTATGTGGATCGCATCCTTTCTTTTACTTCCGCATTTACACTCTCTTCCCATTTAACGTCTTTCGGCCCCCTTGTCGTTGTTTTTTCCTATTGTCTAGACTCATTTCCACTTTCGTTCCAGTTAACAGCAGCAGCAGCTCTTTACACAATTTTTGGGTGGTTGTATCATTTTTCTCTCGTTTTTTATGGTCGTAAATTCTGATTTAAAATGTAATTGCGCTAAAATGTGAAGTAATGAGGTACTTAAGTGACATTAGGGCTTTATTTATGTTGCCGATTTCCGTTAAGGGCAGAGGTTTGACAATACAACTCTAGACAAGTAAACGAGTTTACCGCGTTAGTGTTGAGTGATTTTTCTAATTTTATTTATATTACATATTTTATTGTTAAAGGTGAAAGAGGAGACAGAAGTGCAAAGGAACACAACAGTGATGGCCGCTGGCAACATCTAACAAAAAGGAAGAAGTCAACTCAGGGTCCATTCGTACAAATTAACGTTAAAGAAGAACAATGTACTTTGATATTTGTTTTTATTTTATGTTCTCGGGTCAGATAATCCTTTTAAAAATCATTTCCCTTTCAAGCTTAATCTAATTTAACTATCTGTTTTCAGGATAACCATGAAACAACATTCTTTTGTATGTATACCTACTAACTCGGTAGGTACCTATACACAATGAAAGTTTGAAGGTATCTTTTGTGAAACTATTGACATACTAAAGTGATTCAACAAAAAGCTAAAACCTCTCCGGCTTACCCATAGATAATTTAATTGCTTATCAAAATTGCAAAGTTCACTTAACTTAATGCTTGTACGAGCAATTATTTTGATACCTACTCTCCTAATTTCCAGGTATTCAGGTATACAGGTAGACTATAGATAATGTACAAGTACATACCTTATAATGTCTTTGGTTATGCAGTTTTATATGCTCCAGGGGCCAGCTCCAAGGATTATTTAACAAAAGGATTAACATTGAAATTTGATGGCGTTTATTCTATTAAAACATAGATACTAGGTACCTACCGCCTAACCTATCTTTGCCATTTTTTGGCCAAGTTAATTTATTTGTATAATTATTTATTCATGTTCATATATATCCTATTATGTACGAGTATTTCTAAAATTTGTTAAATAAAGTGGAAGTCATTGAGGGTTTTTGGTTGAGTGAATTTAATATTTTCCGGTTATGACTTACGACTGGAACAGATTAGAAACATTTTTCTTTTTTAGTTACTCTACCTATATGAAATCTAACATAAAGTATATGGAAAAGACCTGTGTGTACTCAAGCTAGAGCGTAAAGAAAAGCAAGATGACCGATTTGCTTACATTTTGTTTTATTTTTCTTAATTTCAGCTAATTTTGTTTAATTAGATTTAGGCATTTCTGTGCGGCCTAAGGTCTTTCAAAGCCAAACTTCCCTATTTACCTGACGCTTGCACCTCAAGATAGCAGTCAAACACTATATCCACAGTGCCATTGCCACAGACGCTATATTTAAATTAAATCGGGACAAACATTTTTTTTTTCTCAAAAATTTATCGAAAACGGCTCCCAAAATGATGATTTTTTTTACCAACAAAAAAACACTGAGCGGAAATAGCTTTGATGTTTTTGCAGAGAATTATTATTTTTGAATTATACACAAAATCAGAAAAATAAAATAACCTTTTATACTTTATGACTTTTTAAACGCGCTATTTCAATAACTATGCATTTGTGTTTATTATTGAAGTTAAACTTTTTTTATGTCTAAAAAGTTCTTATAATATTTAAATTATAAAAAAAAATATTTTTTGATTTAAAGCTATTTTTTTTTTTCCATTTCCGAAATTTTTATACATACCTAAATTCATATTTATTCAAGAAATAAAACGTAAAATCTATAAATTTTCTGTAATTACATATAGCCCAGTCAAATTAGACATTGATCCCGACAAAATGTTTAACAGGTATATTTTTTAATGGAAATGTTCAGAACAGTGTCCTTATTCAAATGTAAAAAGCAGAGTATATCTCTGGTAAAAAGTCCCAAACAATCCGCGTTGGCGTACGACCACACTCTTGGAAAAATGCAGCCATCTTGATGTCTATTAAGTTGGCAGGGCAACTTTCACCTAGAGTAACGGGACCAACGCAGTAATTTGCGGTTTCTTGCATTTATTTTGCATTCCTATTCCCGATTTTGCAGTTCACCAAACAGTGGGTGTAATCGAGTGACCTGCTAACTTCACAGTGAAGTTAGCAGGTCACAAAGTGTACCTCGAGAACCAAGCATGCTATAGACACTTGAAGTAAAGCTCCAAATTTGCAGTTTATTTTGCATTTCAAGAAATTTTAAGTCCAAATTTTGAAGTCCTTTATTTGATAAAAATTTGATACTGCCCTCTAACTTCACATTGAAGTTTGCAGGTCAGAGTGTATCTCGAGAACCAAGCATCTAGAGAATTGAAGCCAAGCTCTAAATTTGCAGTTTATTTTGCATTTCAAGAAATTATAATTCCAAATTTTTAAGTTCTTTATTTTAAAATTTTTTCCAAATTGAGGACTTCAAAATTTTAAATTATGATTTCTTGAAATGCAAAATAAAGTGCAAATTTAGAGCTTGGCTTTAATTCTCTAGCATGCTAGACATGCTAAAACACATGATTTTGAGATTCAATTTGATAAAATTCATAATGTTTATCTTATATCGTTCGTTCGTATTTTTTCTTGTTTTTGCTTGGGTGATTTTGTTACTTATTTATGATTTTATTTTTTATAGGTATTGAAAAAGGTGTTTAAAAGCTTTTACTCAATTTTCTCAACCACTATTAGTCGCACAGTAGTTATTTTTGTTTACTTTTGTAGGTTGACATGTTCTCTACAATTTTTTTTGATACATCCTTCCTATAAAAAGTTATTGTTGAAAAACCAACAAATTTTCGATTTTAAAAATGGTTTTTCAAGTTTATCTCATCCAATATCCATCCGACCCAAAAATCACTTTTGATCCTTTTTATAGAACATTAAATCTCCTACATTTTTGTTTATTTATTTTTCATGTAAGTCAAAAAACTGTCAAGATAATACACGTCAAAATATCTAATATTACATACAAAAGTGTCGATTGACAAATATAAATGATGGTATCTACTCTTTTATAAAAGGCGGTTTAAACCCAAAAGGTATTTTTTGGGAGCTATAACATTCAAAACAGTAGCCAAGCAATACCTGTAGGTAACTAATTTGTATTTACTTCCCTGATTTTGACAATCTAATGGCGTTATTCATTGGTTTGACTCAAGGTTTCACTCATTCTGAAATCCAATGGAACGCTTCACTTTGCTTCTACTCAATTCTTAGTTTTGGTATATGTATAGGTGAATCACCAAATAGAAATTATTTGCTGCCACACTTAAAATGTAAAACACGACTGTATTAACTCCAAACTTTCAAATAATATTTGTTGATTAATTTTTTCTTGATTTTTTAATTAATCTTTACCAAATACTTTGATTTTGGATGCGAAATAAATTAAAATGGAAAGTTAAAAAAAACATGAAGTGCATTACAGTTTGTTATGACGTTTGAGTTTGAATGTATAAGTGCTTCTTGAGTGGATTCTGATTTCAAATCCAGAATCGAATTACTCTTCTCAGAATCGTCAGAAGCGTATTTTTTGTGCCAATGAAATGGTTTCAGAAGACTTCCGGACGCTTCTGGACGCTTCCGCGCGTCCAAAGGAAAACGGCATAAGCTTGTCCATTTGTATTTGAATGGTCGTTTTTGGGCAAACAAGTTCCAGAGATATAGCCACAAACAAGAGTGGTGGTGATAACTTAGAGGAGAAAAAGAAAGAACCCGAATGAATAACATCTAACTTGTGTGTGGCTTGTAAAAATGATAGTTGTCCAAATGCAAATTTTTTTTGGATGATCACGATCAGGTGACCTCGGCGGTGCCATGCGTAGTGCAACGGCCTCTGAGGTAGCTTGGTCGAGGTTCAACTCCAGTTGACAGCAAAATCTAATATGTATATAAAAATCTCGTGTGACGGTGTTTGTTACCGAACTCCTCCAAAACGGCTCGACCGATTTTAATGAAATTTGGTGTGTTATTTGGTAGGTATGAGAATCGGTTTTAAAGTATACTCCATACCGATAGGTGATTGGGGTGGCTTTTTCCAGAAATATTTTTTTTTAGTTTTTTGACGAATTTTTTTTTTGATTTTTTTTTTTATATCTTATATCAAAAAATACCTCCAACCACCCATTTTTGAATCGCGATTTTAAAATGTTCGTATTTATTGTTCATACAAACACAGTTTAGCGTTGCGTCGTTCTTAACGCAATTATTTATGTTGCTAAAAGATAGATAGCGCTACGTCCGCCTAATCAAACTTTCACAAGGCAGTGCGTTCAAAATTTCTTAAGTATCAAAACGCAATGCGTGCAAAATTTTCCACGATTTATTTTAATTTACAAGAAAAATATCATCCCATTTCTGCGTTAAATATATGTGTACCTAAATGTATCTACAAAAAGAAATTTTGTTTAAGAATTAACAAAATTAATTATTTCTCTCAACTTGATATATCTAATCATGAGTGTTTTTTTTTTTTTCTAAAATTTACCCGAAAACCTATGCCCCCTTATCAGTGTTGTTCCTCTACGTGTCGACTTTAGTTGTCTACATTTCAACGTAGACAATCGGTCGACAATGTCGAAAATGTCGAAAATGTAGACAATGTAGACAATGTGTCGACAATGTAATCAATAACTTAAATGCCACAAATAAAATCATTCCAAAAAGTCCTGCTACAACCGATAGACAAGTGGTTGAATAATTTATAATAACAATAAGTGTATTCATGCAACGAGATAATTTTCCGCCTTGCCAGAAAAATATAACTTTCCGCAAGATGTTAACATGAACACCCCCTTAAAAATACTTGCGTAAACGTGGGAAATAATCCAATTAAACGTCACAAATGACTTATCCCAGGTATCAGGTTTATATCTGCACCTTTCGCAACAAATTTGTGAGATAAAATTATCTGTTTTGCAGAATATTTTCGCCATACAAATTCTGACAGTTCATTTCTAACGAGATAAAATTATCTCATTTACGATATTTTTATTATAAGGGTATTCATGCAACGAGATAATTTTCCACTTTGTAGAAAAATAAAATTTTCCGCAAGATGATTACATGAACACCTTTTTATAAATACTTGCGTGAACGTGGGAAATAATTAAATTAAACATCACAAATGACTTATCCCAGCGAACCAGGTTTATTTCTACACTTTCCGCATCAAATTCGTGAGATAAAATTATCTTTTTTACAGAATATTGTTCCCATCCAAATGTTGACAGTTAATTTCTACCAAAATAAAATTATCTGGTTTACCAAGTTTATCTGGGTTTTACGCAGTTGCGTTGGTTTAAAATAAAAGTTTGAAACACTTGGGTGGAAATAAAACCGGGAGTTGTTTTCTTCTTCCGACTTATGCTTTTTAAAATCACTCATAGCTTTATTTGTTATCAAAATGTTTTGTTTCTATGAAACTTTGGAAGTTATTCCATTCTTCAATTAAAAGAGCTCTTCGGACTGCTGTAGGATTATGAAATACGGTAGACCGGTAGGTCTTGAAGTGCATTCTTACTTTACTTTACTTTACTTTACTTTTGATGGCGCTCACAGCCCAGGATGGGCTTCGGCCTCAACTAACAAGCCCCTCCAGCCAGCTCTGTCCCTAGCTAGCCGCTTCCAGTTGCACACACCGAGTGCTTTGATGTCGTTATTCACTTGTTTGCGCCACCTGTAACGGGTTCTTCCTCTGCTGCGTACCCCATCGGGGTTGGATTCGAAGACTCGTCGAGCAGGTGCGTTGCTGTCCATACGCTCCACGTGCCCCAGCCAACTCAGCCGCTGTATTTTCAGCTTTTTGACCAGGTCAACGTCGCTGTATAGCCCGTATAGCTCGTCGTTGAATCTTCTCCTCCATACTCCTTTGATACACACCGGACCGAAAATCACACGAAGAATCTTCCTCTCAAAGCACCCTAGCAGATTTTTATCCGAATCTTTCAGTGTCCATGCTTCTGACCCATAAAGCAGGACCGGGATGATTAGGGTCTTGTATAAAGTCTCCTTGGTTCTCTGAGAGAGGGCCTTACTACTTACATGCCTTCTTAGACCGAAGAAACAGCGGTTGGCAAGAGTAATTCTTCGCTTGATCTCTGCACTGATGTCATTCTGCGATTTAATAGTGGAGCCCAGGTAGACAAAGTCCTTGACAACTTCGAAGTTATATCTGTCCATCGTGATATTTTGCCCGAGTCGACGATGTTGAGACTCCTTTCTCGATGACAGCATATACTTCGTCTTGTCCTCATTAACCGCCAATCCCATTCTAGCCGCCTCCCATTCAATGCTCGCAAATGCCCTTGCCACAGCTCGCTTCGTTCTGCTGACAATGTCTATGTCATCCGCAAATGCAAGCAATTAAACGGACTTTTGATAGATTGTACCGCTGGTGTTGACATGTGCGTTGCGTACAATGGCTTCAAGAACGATGTTGAATAGGTTGCATGATAACGCGTCGCCTTGCCTCAATCCTTTCTCAACATCAAAGGAATCGGTGGTGTTCTTACCAATTTTGACGGAGCAGCGAGATTTCTCCATCGTCATCCTGCACAGGCGGACGAGTTTGGCAGGGATGCTGAGACTCGACATGGCTCTGTATAATTCTTCCCTTTTCACCCTATCATACGCGACTTTAAAATCGATAAAAAGGTGGTGTGTATCGATCTGAAATTCCCGGGATTTTTCTAAAATCTGTCGAAATGTGAACATTTGATCGACGGTTGACTTGCCTGGCCTAAGACCGCACTGATAGGGGCCGATCAGATCGTTGACAAAAGGTTTTAAGCGGTCACACAGGATGGCCGACAAGATTTTATAAGCGACGTTTAGGAGACTAATTCCTCTGTAGTTTGTACATTTAAGAACTTCTCCCTTTTAATGGATGGGGCACACTATACCGAGGTTCCATTTATCGGGCATACTTTCATCCGACCAAATTTTGCAGATGAGCTGGTGTATGCTCCTAGCAAATTCATCTCCCGCTGATTTAAATAGTTCGGCTTGTAAGCCATCCGCACCAGCAGCCTTGTACGACTTAAGTTTGGATATCGCCAGCCGCACTTCGGTAAGGTCGGGTGGAACTCTTGGCCATCATCGTCCAAGTTGAATGGAGCGTTCTGCCTATTAGCGGCATCTTGGCTGTCTTCGCCATTAAGCAGTCTAGAGAAGTGTTCTTTCCAGATGGTGTCTACTACCATATTCCCACTCTCATCTCGGCAGGCTTTCGTTCTAGCCTTGAATCCTTAGGTGGATCGCTTCACCCTCTGATAAAATTTTCGAACATCTCCCCTACCGCTACAACCCCCAATAGACTGTACCGCCCGTTTCTCGTGCTCTCTCTTTTTCCTCCTGAGAAGTCAGCGTTCCTCTTTTCGTTTCAGCCCACAGAGCTCCCGGGCCACTCTCACAGCAGCTCTTGTTCGAGTCTGCAGCATTGCCTGGTAGGCCTCGTCCTTAGCTGCATACGCTAGCCGGCACTCTTCATCGAACCAGGGGTTTCATTGTATTCGCCTTCTGAAACCCAGCACATCAGAGGCGGCACTTCTGATGGCTTGTTGACAGTGTTCACACTGGTCCTCTGCACTTGATGCTGGTGGCGACCTCCTGAGAGAATAAGAGTTACGTGGTCTGCAAAAGTTCTGGCGGTCTCTTGCGATTTAAGCTTCTCGACATCGAATCTTTTCACAGCATCTGCTCTGCGTTGTCGCGTCATGGATATCCGCATACGTAGTCTAGCTACCACCAGGTAGTGATCCGAGTCAATGTTGGCCCCTCGGAACGTTCGGGCGTCCAAGATACTGGAAGCATGTCTCGCGTCTATTGCAACGTGGTTGATTTGGTTGACGGTGAGTTGATCACGCGACTGCCAAGTCCCCTTGTGTATATTGAGGTGTGGGAAGTAGGTGCTTGAGATGATGACATTTCGCCCCGCCGCAAAGCCTGCCAGCCTGTGTCCGCTGCCGGAAGTTTCGTCGTGTAGGCTGTGTCCTCCGACTATCGAACCAAAGATGCCCTCCTTTCCGAATCTTGCGTTGAAGTCACCAAGAATGATCTTCACGTCGTACTTCGGGCATACGTTGTCTCCAGGAGATCGTAGAATGCGTCTTTGGTTGAGTCCTCTCTCCTTTCATGGGGGGCGTGAACACAGATCAGCGTAATGTTCTTAAATTTGCCCTTGATGCGGATTGTAACCAGGCGCTCGCTTACACTTCGGAATCCCAAGCCTTTTTGCCTAAGTCTTCCCCTTATCACAAAACCACAACCAAAGAGCCGCTGACCCTGTTCCTTCAAGCACCCGCCGTAGTAGATGTCACACGATTGCAGTCTCCGTATGCCCTCTCCATCCCATCGCACTTCCTGGATGGCTGTTACGTCAGCCTTTAGCCTGTCCAGGTTCTCCACTAATTGTTCGGCTGCACGTGTTCTGTATAATGACAGGACGTTCTACGTGCAGGTCCGAAATTCATTGTCCTTGTTTCGTTTGCTGGGGTCGTCAACTTTAAAATCATCCATATCCGAGGCTTGTTGTTGTTTCGGAACAACTTTTTTTTAAGTGGTAGGGAAGTTACCCCGACGCTTCTTAAAGTGCATTACACAAAAGAAAAATCGAAAATTTGAGGTCTTTCGTTTATGGATGTGGTATCCTATCCACCAACTGTCTTAGAATCGTTATCAATTAAGAAGCACATCCGATTTCTGTAGAAAAATGAAGATCGGTAGAGTGATATGAGTTGAAGTTCATAAAGTATAAAGGTAACAAATTAAAACTGCAGATTTTCCATTCAAGGGGAGTGGCACCTAACCTATATTTTCAGACGTTGATTCTATTTTTTAAGTTTATCATTTCAAAATATTTGAAGCTGTTTGTGTAGTATACCAAGTTAGTTATCTTATAAAAATATAAAACCACAGTTTTTAATTAAAATCAGTCTCTATCATTCAGCCAAAATTGCCTTAAATTGTAGTTAAGTTAAACTTGGTTCTATCTGCAACATATTCGCAGTCTATCTGGGGCATATTCATGGATCTTTACACGACAGTAGAGTTCTAAGGCGCTCTGAGTTATTCAAAAAAGCTTTGAGCAACTACAACCAACTCTTTCCGGACAATACTTTTCTTTTGGGTGATTCAGCATATGCTGCTACCAACTGGTTAGTGCCACCATATAAAGATAATGGCAGACTCAGTGAACAACAAAGATCATTTAATTATATCCATTCTGCAACTAGAATTGTTGTTGAACATGCCTTGGGATTGTTGAAAGGAAGGTTTAGGAGAACTAAAGTCGTTCACTAAACAACGAGATATTCGTTCGGTAACGAGTCTTGTTGTTAGTGCATGTATTCTGCACAATTTATGCATCTGGATGGACGACATATATCACGAAGATAGCATTCCTCAAGAAGCAGAGATGGACATAAGTGGTGCAGCAGAACCTACTGCAAAACCCAACAGCAAATTGGTGTCAACTGTCAAATATTGTTTGAACATTTAAACGTGAACAGAACATTATCTAGCACAATAAAAAACATACACTTAACATACACTTCATATAATTTTTTTTTGTTTATTTATGAAATTAGAAAATACATTTCACTTTACCTTCATTCTTTTCTTTTTTTTAAAAGTTCTTTTAGTAGATTCAGGTTATTGTTTCTTGATTTTTGCTTTTCTTCTCCCATTTTCATGTATTCTCCCCAGGAGGCCTAGTCCACGAGTCAATTTAAATATTCTCACCATTGGCAATTCTTGTTCTTTTTTTGCTTAACATATTTTATAGATAATTAAATTTGCTACAAGTTTGTAGTACAACTTTTTCGTCTAGGATTAAAAATACGTGGGTTACGCGCCTAAGCCAAAGCGACAGTTAAAAACAATATGGCGACTAAATGACAGTTGTGCAAAATATGGGTTTTGACTCATGTACTAATACTCTTTCGTATATTAAAAGCTTAATTCGCCTCGCATTTTTGCCAGCTGTAGTAATATTATCAATCGAAAATCTTGTATTGATAAAATGATCCCGTATACGGAATTCTCAATGTTATATGGGATCCAGAGCAATAACCGTTATTCAAGTTGAAAAAGTGTTAGGGTTCAAATTATAGATAATTGAAGTCTCTGCTATCACTTTTGTCGCGACAATTTTTTTTTTTTGTGACAAAAAAAAGATATGGTGAAAATAAAAAAATCAGCACCTACTTTTTTGAACAAAAATCTCTTTAACTTATAAACCATAAGGATTAGTGAAAAAATTTGCATAACATATCTTATAAACAATTAAATTTGCTACAAGTTTGTAGCAAACGTTTTTCGTCTAGGATGAATTATACGCGAGTTACGCGTCAAAACCCAAGCGACCATTAAAAACAAAATGGCGGCTAAATGACACCAGGTACAGTTGTGCAAAATGTGGTTTTAGACTCATGTACCAATACTCTTTCGAATGTGAAAGTCAAACCTGACTTCGGATTTATTTCCCAGAGCCCCATATAACGAATTCTAAAAGTCCCGTACTAAGTGGTCTCTGTCAAGGCAGCAGAATTTTCAGAACTGTCATCGTCTGTGTTGGGGTTCTCTATTTGTGTTGGCTCTGGTTGGGCAGCGGTATCTTCGGAAGTTTCACTTGCATTCTAAAAGATTGTAAAAAATATTTGTACATGTAGGTATACATGTGTATCAATGGCAAAAGTAAGCAAAAACCAATTGATTACTTACTACAGTTGCGGCTGCTCCATAAGTTATGATGTGGACATTTGTAATTATGGCCCTGGTCCCAAAAAGGTCATCCATTTTGTCCAAAAACGGAGCAACACATGAAGCTGCTCCAGTTCTGTTGTTGTTGTCTATAGCCTATTTGTATGTCCTCAACAATGTTTGCATTTTGACCTGCAAATGGGAGCTGGTCGTATCGGAATCCTAGGTAAGGTACTCAGTTTAAAAAAAAATTATCGAAATACTTTCGGCATAGCCAGCGGAAAGCATAATCTTGCAAAAGATGTTCGGAGCCGGTTTTTTTTCTGCGGCTATGCTCGAACTCGTCAGCTCTTGCCGCAAAAAATCTAGGAGTGCCTCCGTAGATTCTTTTGTCCAGTTCTTCTTCTTGTTCCTATGAATATTTTATTGTTTTATTATGTAGTTTATAATTAATTTATAATTTTTGTTTACCTTTTTCCTGCTTTTTTTTATTTTCCATTTTCACTGACTTTCACATTTAACTAAGTCGCCTTTCACACAAGGAAACTGAGTTGCCGGCGATTTTTAGTTTCTAGGCCTGAAGGGCTTATAAGGAAGACAAAAAATTTCCCCTCACACCCTTCTCGGCAACAAACTAGCCAGTTTCTGGCAACTCAGTTTCCTTGTGTGAAAGCCGTCTAAGAATTTAACAATTTGACATAAAAAAAAACTTAAAGAAATGGGTTTGTTCGTAGACTATAGTCAAATTGCCCGCATTCAAGAAGTGGTTTTCCATTGGTCGCATTCAGATTTGTATGCAGAGCTGTCAAATAGCTTTGTGCTGTTTTTATCGCGTGTAAAACACAACTGATTTTTGTCATCAGCTCTGTTTTAACAGGGTATTACAACAACGCAAAACTCTGCATACAAATCTGAAAGCGGCCATTGGATTTCATGTAAAATATTTTTGTGAGTTTTAATCGTTTTTCGATCTGAAATTTGATTTTGTTCATTATGAATTATTAATTACTTTTTTATCTTTATGCCCAACGGAAGTACAAAATTTAAGAGGGTTGATTTGTTATCTAATAAAAAACAAAAAAAGCGTTCAGTTTAGCAGAATAGAAAACGGAAAATGGTCTTTTTTACAGCATATTAGAAAAAAACTGGGTTTCAAACTTTTATATTCGCTATTATTTTTCGTTATTTGTTTTTAACTTATTTATCATTTTTTATTATTCTCTCTTGTAAAATAAGCGCAAAAGGTCAATTTTCAGTAACAAAAGTAAATATGAGAACAGAAAAAGATTGATTTTTTTTCCCCAATGGAAAAACACATCATCCCAAATGCACAACTACTCAACGAACACAGCTATCGAGATACAAATGAAATATCATTCGTACCAACATTTGAGAATGAAATCACCAAAAATCCATTCGAGACTCGAAAAACCCATCCGCAGTATGATTCTACTTTAACTTTTATCGGTAGTATTCATACTGCCGATGTTGTATTTGTTGTTCATGTAAAATCCTACTGTACTTGTACTATGGATAGCTTTTCCAATAATACACGGGTATTGTGTTTTGGTAGAGAAATCCTTTGTTTTTCGAGTTTCGTAAACAAATATTTTTGTAGATACGGGGTTAAGGAAGAAACGGGACGTCATACATTGAATTAAAAAAATAAATGGTTGGTATTTTTTTAATTTGTATCGGAGGTCATCGTGCCCGACAAATTCATAAACAGCACACTTTCAGTTTAATATTTCACTTTCGGTCCATACTTACATACGTTCGATTTCTTTGAAATCTACGCCTGGGTGTCCAAGCAACCCGTCGAGATACACCACCAAATTCTTTAGTGCTCCCGCAAAAATATAGTACTGCAACAGTTTTCTTCTCAATAGAACACAAGAGTCACGAACGTTAAACACTATACACTAACAACACATACGATATTTTTTATTTAACAACAAAAATATTCACTAGAAAAATTTTATATTGCAGAACAACGTTTGCCGGGTCAGCTTGTAATTTATAAATTAAAATTGGAACTATAGACTAAGCACCACTAAACTAAAAGGAATCTGATGATTGGTGTGGCAGCCATGAAATTGCAATAATTCCAGCCTAATGTAATACTTGGTGGTAGCCAACACAAGTGGTTGTTTTTTATAATTGTTTTCTTTTTTTCATGATTTTTTAGGTTTTTCACTTTTGTCTTGATTAGAAAAACGTGTTATCATTTGACGCACCCACGTCATTTTTTTGACCCCCGCGTCCCGTCAACTCCCCAAAAAAAAAACCCAATATGGTTTGCCCTACTTAATTTTTTTCATGATTTTTCATATGAAAAATGCAACATGATTTTACGCCTCTAACGTAATTTTTTTCATGATTTTTAATTTTGTTCATGATTTGAAAAACGTGACATTTATTGTGCGCGTCATTTCTTTACACCCGCGCGTGGGACTTCTCAGATTTAACCCATTTTACTTCTATCCTCCAACCCTCCTTCGCAAATACGTGGACACTCTCCTCGAAAGCTATTTGCTCCTGGTGCGACCAACTTCAGGACTTTATAGTACAGGTAACGGGGAGTCAAATAAGGACAATCTGAAAAAAGTTTTGACGTCTGAAAGGAGTTGCTTCTTAGCATAAATCTCGATTTGCGGGATTTTTGGTCTTGTGGGGCGTCCGCCATCTTGGACAGAAGACAAAAAATTAAGTTTTTAATTTTGAGTTTGAAAATTATTTTCTCAAAAACTGTTTGCTCAAACAACTTGATTTAAAAAGTTAATTTAAGAATAGGTTTTTGGCTTTCAAAAAAGCTATAACATGACATTTTGAGTGTTGCCGTTGATTTTTAATAATTTTTTTTTTATATTTTAAGTTATTTTTTTTAGAAAATTGCCCCTTCTGCCTAAACTGGGGGAAATAGACCCCCTCCCCGTACGATTTTTTTTTATCTTAACTCAACCTTATATGCAAACCTATTATGCAAATCACACTGTATTATAGATTGGGAGTTATTCGATAACTAGGCCCATAAGGCCTAATTTTGTACTCGTTTTTCATTAATTACATTTGAATTATCAACACCAGATAAATAATTTATATATCGATTTGTAGGAAATTTAAATTAAAACAAATAATTGTAAAACATTTTTTTCATAAAAAAGCACAGGAAGTGAGAAAATCGCAAATTACCAAAAGAAGTCGTTTTTCCAAGATGGCGGACGCCCGTCTTCAAAACTGCATTCAAACTTTTCAGACGTCAAAACTTGTTTCATATTTTTCCCCATTGCCTGTACTATTACCCAGTGGCCTTGAAAAGAAACACGGTTGGCTTAAATAATCAAAACACATGTTCTTAACTTAAAATATTCAATACCAATCCAATGAGCCAAAAGAGCAAGCAGGTACCAGCAAACCCAGTCATATATTTTATTAAGTGTTTACAATCATGTTAATCAAACCTGTCATCCACTGTTAATCCCTGTTTCTCATTTTAACTATTTTACTAAACAAAAAGGAGCAAAACAAATCGCAACTGCGCTGAGCAGTGTTTTTCTATAATTCCACTCATTTCTTTTTAACTTGATTTTTTATTTATTTTATCTTATGCTATTATTTATAATATTAATGAGATAAGTTTTGCTCAGCGTTTAATGAGTTTTGAGCTCTCAAAGACAAATTTTGGCACTGAATTGGTTGCGTAATGAGGACGGACGGTGGTGGACGGAGGAAAGGGAAGTGCAAAAATTGCTGAATTAAAAAATAGGATCACAGCATCGAAACTTTTTCATATTTAATGACTTTGTTGTGTCTTTTCCGACAACCATCATCTTGATAAACTTCTCATCCTTATCTAGAAAGTTGATCCTTTTCAAATGATGGCAAAAGACTAAAGGCGACCAATTGATAGTCAGCTTTTCTTTAAAGGGAGGTGCTGGTGCTGTGTGGAGTGTGAAGTATATATAAAGTATAGAGTTTGGAATATAGACTATTACTCACCTAAAGGAAAGCTACCAACCACTCCTTCCGTTCCGTTCCTTCGTAACTGTTGCTAGTGATTATGAGGCCAAAAATAACCATCACCCCAGCATCAGCAGTAGCGAGGCAAGATATAGATAAGGAGGAAGGAGTAAATACATAGATGAAAAATATTTTCATTTTTACTCGCACAAACTCGCGAATATTTCGAATGCCATTTTCTCGACAACACTTCCATTGCATTATCCTTACACTGAATTGAATTAAATTATAAAACATGAACGTTGAAGAATATTTCCACTGCGTCATATTTTATTTATAAACTGAGCACTTCTAGAACACTGAAACCAGCAGTGACAGCTAGTTGTGGATGGTGATGGTTGGATGTATAGATACAGGTCTAGGTTTGGGTTGGAGTTCGGTTCTAGGTCGGGGTTAAGGGCTTACGAGCGACAATTGGGTCTTTGTGGATTTGGTTGGGTTTGGGTATAAGGTCGAGATCCAAAGATGGCTCCAGTAGGTAAGTTACCCACGAGTAGACCTTCACAACCTTATATTCAACTAAAACAATTATTCCCATAGACATCTTCTTACAGCGAAATGCTTTTAGTTTTTCTCAATCTGGCGGATAGCAGAAAAGGCTTTTTTTGTGTGAATAACATCGTCATCGTAGCTCGTAGTAGTATAGTCGTCGTTCGTCTTTCGTCAGCATCAGTCTTAATTTATTAATGACTTCGAAACTTTGGTGCGATGTTGACGGGTTATCATCCCGGCTGTGCAGTGTAAGGTATCTTTCTCATGAAATTCCCTCACAGCTCGCCCAGCAAATTCAATGCAATACAGGGGAACTGAATTAATAGAGCGCGTCAAGAAGTTTCTGATATATTTTTTTTCTATATAAAGTAAATAGAATATGAATATTTACCAACAGGTAAATAAGAAAGGTACCTATGGAGATCTTTGTAAGTGAAATACGCAATCCTTATGATTTTTATTTATTTTATTTCTTAGTTTTTAGTTATGCAATTTTCCAGTCGTGGCTGCACAACTCGAAAGAAGAAATATTGTGGGGAAAGAATTTTAAGGAATTAATTGAGCACTTCTCAGAAAATAACCTCAAAACAACTTAAAAAGAGTACATATTTAATTGATTTTTATAAAAAAAAAGTACATGATTTTGCTTTTAAGTGCAAAAAATATCCGTAGAAGTTTTTATTTATAATTCATAGTAAACACTTTTGAGAATATAATAAAATGCGGGAAGATACCTAGCCTATAATTAGGTTAAACTTACCATAATGGTTCATGACATAAGGACAGGTGGCTACCATTTTAATTTGTAAATATTTATCTAGAAAAAATAATGCAGAAAAAATAACACTTCTTAACTATGTATAGTGCAACTAAAGAAAGAATCTCTATTACAGTACATCCGAAGTTGGGTTTAAGGATTAACTAATAAACATTCCTAGAAGTACGAGTATATTATATTATATAGAAACAAACGCCCATAGGGAGATGGGAGAAAGGCCCCTCCCGCCTCCAAGAGATTGTTTCACTTTATTAGCTTAATACAAGCAAAAACTTACATACTAACTTAAAGATTAACATTTAAAACTTACACTAACTTAAAGATTATGGCTAGGAGGGGTGCGAGGAACGGTAAAGGGAGGTTTTGAGGCTGTCTTTGGTTAGATGGAAGTCGAATAGGTTGTGCACGCTATTAGAGGTACGTAGCATACGGTTTATAGGCTCGTTGCTACCGTAATTGGTTCGGTGAAACTTGATTTGGAACAGAGGTATGGCTCGGAGATTATTGGAATTTGTTTGTAGGGAGATTTTTTGAAGAAGAGCTGGACAATCGATATTGCCAGCTAAGAGCTGATAAGTGAAGACAATATCAGCCACTCGGCGGCGAAATTCGAGGGAGTCCATATTAATTAACTTTAGACGATGTTGGTAGGGAGGCATGTTATGTGCATCAGACCAGGGAAGGCCGCGGAGGGCAAAACGAAGGAATCTACGTTGAACAGCTTCAATTCGCTGAGAGTGATTAAGGTTATAAGGTGACCAGACTTGACTTGCATATTCGAGGAGTTGCCTAACAAATGTGGTATAGAGAGATTTAGTGACATAAGGGTCGGAGAATTCCTTTGACCATCGTTTCACGAAGCCCAGTGCGGAGTTAGCTCTCTTGATGGATTTATTAATGTGAGAACGAAAATTCAATTCTCTATCGCAGATAATTCCTAGATCGCACAGTGAATCAACCGAGGGGACTGGCACATTATCGATAAAATACGTCCTAGAAGGGAGTAGAAAGCGCTTACGGGAGAAGGTGATAGCTTGACATTTGTTAACATTGAGCTCAAGAAAGTTTTTAAGGCACCAGGTTGAAAATCGGTTAAGGTCATTTTGTAGTAGAATAGAGTCGGCAGGGGATGTTATGCACCTAAAGATTTACTTATCATCGGCGTAAACTGATATAAAAGAGTATTTTATTATACAGTCGACGTCGTTGATAGTCAAGATGAAAATCAGTGGGCCAAGGTGGCTTCCCTGCGGGACGCCAGAAGTTGCAAGGATGGGATCAGATTCAGAGGATCTAAAGATTACTTTATACTGCCGATCTTTTAAGTATGACTGAACCCATCAAAGGAAGATGGGTTAAAATCCTAGGGCATTCGACTTAAAAAGGATCAAAGAATGGGAAATTTTGTCAAAGGGTTTTGCTAAGATCGGTTGCAATAACATCGACCTCATTACCGTTTTCAAGAAAGCATAAGTTTCCTGAAACAAATTCTAACAAGTTAGTAGTAGTAGACCTGCCTTTGACGAAACCGTGTTGGTTTGGGGAGACTATATGTTTGCAGTGGAACAGCATTGTATCATAGATGATACTTTCAAAAAGCTTAGGGATGCATGATAACTTAGCAATAGGGCGGTAGTTGGAAATTTCTTTCTTGGGTCCTTTTTTATGGATAGGGATTATAAAAGAGTTTTTCCAAAGAGCAGGAAAAACTCCAAGCGAGAGTGAAAGTTGAAAAAGAGCAGTCAGGGGTTTAACTGAGTGTAAGCAGCACTTATTCAAGATTATGGCTGGGACCCCATTAGGACCAGCAGAATAATCGTCTTTAAGATTATTAATCTTGCTTTCAACAACTTCTGATGAAATGGTAATGGAGTTTAAGGAAGTTTGGTTGCAAGATTTTAAGTAGGAGAAGTATTCTAAGTCAGGCTGAAGGTCGGTATCAGAGAAAGATTGTCGGAAGAATTGGGCAAATAAATTGGCGACTATTTTGGGATCATCGGAGCAAACCACAAAAAACCAAAGTTAAATCATTCATAGCAAAAAAGCAGAAAACCCTCAAAAACAGTTAATAATCTAATGATATAAACTTATTTTAATTTATTCAATCTGCCTTTAAAGTAACATCAATTTAACATTTATCTCTATAACATAGGTAATAATAGTAAAAAATATATAGGTACTAATATCCATTTGGTAGCTTCGCTTATGTTGATATTAATTGACAATCAAATTTTACCATTCCCATCGGTGTAAAAATGACACATAAAATCATTTAAAAAATCCCTTTCGAGTAAACCTATACATACTCGTATATTGACAAACCAATTTAATAAAGTTTTATCACGCACTGTTAAGACCAAGAGCAAGAAAAATAAAAGAAGAAGAAGAAAAAACTGAAGAAGCTCAAGCACTCAGGCCAGGATGGGTTGGGAATTTTCTCCCTACCTACGATATAAAATGATACCTTAAGGGTAAGTTTTGCATTCGTAAAAACATCGATTTGAAAATTTTAAACACGCATTAAATATTTAACTATGTAACTTCGAAAAAGAGGACAGTAAAATATCCCCGCATTTCCAGCAGTCTTAAAATATGTTTAATTACATAACCAGTTAAGTGACGTGAATATAGTAAAATGGGAAGTCAAAACTCAACATAATTTATTTAACTGACAAAATTAAGGATTTGATTCTCTTGATAAAAAAGTTTTCTGAAGATACATGATAGTATACCTGCCAAGAAAAATTCAAGTAAACATTTTTAAACGCAACTATCTTAATTTTTGTATAAAAATTCTGTCGCGAAAGTTCATTGCCGGATTGTGTATGCGTAAATAGTTTTTCAGGGTTGAATGCCAAAAATACCAGTTTTTCGCATATACATAACTTTGAGACTTTTGAGGCTTTAACCACAAAGAATGTTGAACGACGTGAAGTTCGATAAATTAAGCTTTTAAAAAATATTTAGTCCAGGCAAATTAGGGTCAAATTGAAGCATAATGTGGAGGTAACATATAGTATCTTAGATTTTCACAAATATTATAAACAATGAGAATATGAGGAAAAAACTGTTCTGTGTGCCTGAAAAATTAAAACGTGTTATTTTCCTATATCACTTCGGAAATATGCATCTTAAGAAAAAAATATTAAGACAAAATTAGTTTGTTATAAAATTCTCCTCAAGATGACATATATTCAAAACTTTCTAATGTTATATTTTTGTTGGTATATAGCCCTGAAGTCGGAAAAAGTCTGTAAAAAACAGAAAACGCTAAAATGACCGATACAAAATAATCCAACTCCAACTTAGGCATTGAGAGATAATGTTAATTAAGTGCACCGCGAAACGTTTAGATCAATGATGTGGTCAAAAAGACATTTAAGTGGGTGCAAATTTGCTTACACATACTAAGCACCCTTCACTACCGTAAAGTATCGTTATAATATTTATTTTATTTTTCTATTAGCTTTTGTAGTGATTTTGAAAGATCAAAAATCGTATGAAACATCCTTTTTTTAATATATACAAATAATTATTTTATTAAAAAAGAAAGCATTTATCATTCGATTTTTGCTTGATGATGGTCCTTTACAATTTTAACAATTTTGCATATACACATTTTTGAAAAAATAACTTTTGGATTTAAAAAAAAAAATATTGCATTTTTTTTTTTTAAATTTAATATCTTGAAAACGGGTCAATGAATATTTTTTTTAATTTTATTGAAAATTGTATTTTATAGTTCTAAAAATTGGCATACCAAATTTTATTTTTAAAATAAATCATACCGTTTAAAAGATTCCAGGAAACAGAAATTTTGGATTTTTGTCAAACTTTTAAAATAATCTTTAAAACGGTTGTTTTTAAGACAAGCATAATTATTTTTTCCTATAAGGGGTTACATAATGTAAGAACTTTGCATTTAGATGCTGTCGAATATACATATGAACTGTTTTGGAGATTTACCTACGTAAAAAACTAGCATTTTCGACATTTTACGTTCTTTGAAATGTCGATTTCTTCTTAACGGTGTGGGACGAAGAGAAAAATTGTTCTGATTTTTTCATGCGATCAATGGCAAGATCTACAATTTTTGTCTGACATACTTTTCGATAGCATTTACCGTTTCAGAATTATTTGCGGAAAACTGATATTTTCGACATTTAACCTAGTTGAGTGCCGACCGTTTAATCAGCAACAGATACCAGTACTTTGAAAAAAAGCTCTTCAATAAGGCTTGTATACTAGCAATGTTTTTTTACACAGATTAGCAGTTGTTACTTGCTTACTTACTTAAAGACTGTACACATGAGAGCGACCAACGAATAAATTAACAAATGGGATTTAAAACATTAACAAACCTAAATTCTATACAAAATCTAGACAAAATGGAAGAAATATAACTAAGGATTATTTTAAGATACTAAAATTTTAATTTTAATTGCTAAAACAAGTGAATTTTAAGAAACCGATTTGTTCGTCGCGAATAGCCGCAATTCGTTACGACCAATTTATTTTCTCAAATTTCTTATATTTAAGCAAATAAAAATTCAGAGTTTATAATTTTAAAATGAATCTTAAATAGAATTCTACCATTTTCACTAAATGTTGTGTAATATTAAGGTTTATTAATTTTTTAATTCCCATTTGTGTGTTTATTCGTCGGTCGTTGGTCGCTCTCATGTGAATGGTTCTTTAGGTCCTCGGACCTATTATGTCCGTGATGTTTCCTTTACGGGACATAGGGCCTCCACTGCTCATATGCGTCATCGTGTACGATTTCTGGAAATGTATTTCAGCTCTCTCCAACTTTTCCCCAGTCGTGCCGATTCCTATTCGACCGTTCTTCGCCATATATTTCTAGGCCGGCCCACTTGTCTTCCCTCCTGTGTGAGCGGGTTCCACTGCATTGCTTGAGATGCAATGAACCGATCGAAGCGTATGGCCAAACCACTGCCACTTTCCTCTTCCTATAATGGAGTCTATGGGTTCCTGACCCGTTCATTGCTTGAGATACAATGCACCGATCGCCTTTTCGAAGCGTATGGCCAATCCACTGCCACTTTCTTCTTCCTATAATGGAGTCTATGGGTTCCTGACCCGTTCTCGCATGTAGTTGTTAGTTGTTGTATTTTATTTTAAAATAATTTTTAAATTCATTTCTTATACAAACATCGTACATTTTTTATTACAACCTCGACGACTTTAACTTTAAAAAAAATAAGAGCAAGTCGGTGTGACTCAGTCTTGCAATTTAGCATTTTCTTTCCTTTAATAACGGAACAGGATATGAAAGTGTGGATGTCGGATATAATGGATATTATATTGGAAAACTACCATCACGAACGAATTATCCAAGACCGCAAGTTGTATATTTATTCACAATTGCTTTGCTGAGTACCTACCTACCTTTGGCCTTGATTAAAGGAGAATCCGCGCTCACATACACTGCACAGTACATGTACACACACAGGGAAATTTGTAAGCAACCTAGAGAAATAAACGTAGGAAAATAAGGTTGATGGCCGTGGTTGGTGATGCAATCATCACCAACGTCTTCGTCTTTTCCTGCATCATAGCTTTTTCAGCACACATAATTTGCATATTATTTCGAGTACCTTTTGTTCATCGGTGTGTTTTTGTTGTTGTTGTAATGTCCTTTCTATTGGTTTTGCCATATGCAGACACCACACTTATGATTATAGTTACTTTTGAAGATGGATTAAATTGTGTCCCTGATGTGGTTAGCAGGTCCGTAATCGAGATTTTAAAGGGAGGGGTACTAAAAGTATATGCGTAACAGTAACAGTTTAATAATTATGAAGGTTTATTGACCACAAAAAATGTAAAACTAAGAATTGCTTACCAAATTAAAAAATAGTCTGATTTTCCATTTTTTTTCTGTCCTTTCTTTTATTCCATAAAACTAAACTTTTATACGAAAAGTCCTAAAAAGAAATGCTTTTTCGGTTAAGCTATGCTTCTTTTTTTATCTTTTTGTTTTAACTCTAAGACTTTTCGTCTTTTCCTTCTAGGAAATGAACATTTCTCCTTTGCCATGGCCATTAAAGAAGGAAAGTAGGATTCAGCGGGACAATATATTATGCAAATTGTAAGCTAAGTGTAAGTGTAGTGATTGGCCAAAAAAAAAAAAATGAAAAAAGGAAACAAAAAGTAAAAAAAAAAACTGTGAAAGCATTTTGGCATACTGACTGAGGTTTTTTTTTCGTATTCTGTTTGTGTGCTTTACATAAATAGCTTGTGTGTGCGTCTGTCTGTTGGATTTTGCATGTCATTTTGATTCTATTTAAATGCTAGATTTTAAAATCTTTTTTTTGGGTTTTGTGTTTAAGGGTTATTGATGTTTTGCAAAAAGCGACTATAAAATAAAATCTTTAGTTTCTTTTGACAGAGAGGGAGATTTTGAAAGAGTTGAGATAAGTGTGTGGATTCTATTATAATTCTTTTTTTTTTTTTTTTCTTGTTAAACTGCTTAAAAAGTACCTACTCTTCTTACATATTATTGTTTTTCTCAAGTCAAACATTTTTCAGTTAACTTTTTTTTCCAATTTTCGTATGAAGAAGATTCAAAACTTTTTTTGAACAGTAGGCATACTGTTAAGCATTTCTTTTTCAACTCACTGTCTTGAAATCGACTTGACACATTTTGTTAATACTTGATATTCATACACCTAAGTTGATGTGATTTTTGAACACTTTATAAAACATTTGAAAAAGTCTTGTTCATAGAACCACAAATATCAACAAGTAGGTATCTACCACACAAATGTTGAAAAACCGTCAATGTTGAAAACGGCTCCAATAAGTTTGATAAAATAAAAGTTGAAAAAAATAGTAGCTCAAAAAAAAAAATATAAAAATTAGATTTGATATTATAACGTTAATAGCACTATTAGTTTAACATCTTTAAGGCGTCTCGCTGACATAAGACCCCACTGTAAGTATCTGGCAAGTTTCAAATAAATTAAATGAAACCATCCTCTAAAACATATCAAAAATTCAGTAACTCTACAGTTTGTTTTGCAAATTAAAAAAAGTACGTATACGCCAGAGTGTACGTTATCTCGAATTTCAATTCAGAAATTCATATTTTAAACAAGGCAAATTTTGGTTAAACTTAGAAAATTAGTAGTGTAAGTGTAATGTTTGCTTAAGATGAATTATTGTAAGTTAACTGTTGAAAAGGCAATACAAAAATGACTTAATAAGCGGCAATATATTTTTTGAGGAACTATACAATATACAAACAATGAAAATATTATGACTATCGGAGATCTAATCAGCCAAAGAGGAGACTTTCAAAACTCTCCGCTTCTAAACCAGGGACAGTTAACATATGAAAGAAACACTTTGGACAGTAGAACAAATACTAACGGAGGACATCTTATAGATCTGATGCAGGATTTTGTTTTTTTTATTTTAAATGGAATTTCCAAAGGTAATTCCAGCGGCAATTTTACTTTTACATCTGCACAGGGCTGCTCGGTGATTGACAACTGCCTCATATAAGGTGAGTGGATTGATGTAATTAAGGATTTCGAAGTCTATCCCGCGAAGTACTCATCCCATTTACGTATTCGCGTCTCTTGTGTTTCTGAGATAGTAGAAAAGACAGCTCATCCTGTTAGTGAAAATAGTTACAGAAAACTTCGTTGGGTTCAAAAAAGGGCTAATGAGTATAGAAGAAAATTGAACCTTTTAACAGATAATTCACAAATTGAAACAAGAAGCTCAGTAAATAATCTTTCTTACTTTCTCTTTTTAATTTCTTTTCCTCTCTTTTGTTTGTGACACAATTTGATTTCAAGAATGAACTATATTTATGTATATACAATATACATATACATACATACATACATGTCCCTTATTTGTTGCTGTGTATATTATTTAAGGCGCTCAAATAAGAAAAAAAAAAACTATTATCATTGAGTTTATACACATAGAACAACCACGTCAGAGTTATGATATCACCAATGTAGGTGGCGCTCTTAGTTGCATCAAGAACAAGAACCAGTGATAGGCAATACAAGAACCATTTGCTCCTTAAAGAAGACTATTTCCACGTTTAAGTAGACTATTTGTTAAAACAGTGAGGAGAAAATGATTCTTGTATTGCCTATCAATGCAGCTTTTTTGCAGCTTATATATATATTTATTGAACAAAATAATATTTACAATTTGACTTATAACTTGTTAGATACGATGATATTATACATTGATTCATAAACGAAAAATTTCGTTGTGCTTTTCGCTCTGTGGTACGCTGTTCGGCCAGCGAAATTGATGATTATACCAGATTGTTTTGACAAGTCTATACTCTCTTTTTGCAATGAATTAATTGCCCAGACTATTAATTGTGTGCGGAAAAATGACATTTGGGGTTGTTCGTGTTTTTATTTGTTGTTGCCTATCACTGGTTCTTGTTATAGATGAAAATAAGGGCGCCACCTTCATTGGTGATATCATAACTCTGACGTGGTTCCTATGTGTATAAACTCAATGCTATTACTAAAATCAAAAAATTGCACGTGTTATTGAAAAACATTAAATTGACACCACGTTGCATATCTAAAACGAATTGCAAGCAATTTAAATTTATATTG
Source organism: Melangyna quadrimaculata (assembly GCA_949320155.1). Classification (NCBI taxonomy): domain Eukaryota; kingdom Metazoa; phylum Arthropoda; class Insecta; order Diptera; family Syrphidae; genus Melangyna; species Melangyna quadrimaculata. The sequence goes on from OX439483.1 coordinate 439,729,752, forward strand.
ATTTTGACATACATTAGGTAGTATTGTTTTATCTTTAAGAAAAGTTTGATTTTTTTTTTCTCAGGATTTATTTAATTTCCAAATCATAATTATATTTGTATAAAGTTGATTCGATTGTCAATAACCCAACAAAATTATATTTAAAACTATGTAGTATTATGTATGTGTTTTTTTTAAGGAAAGGAGAATGGGCATTTTGGTCTACCTATTGCCCACGAATGAGATATATATCGTTGGAAAGTATAGTCCCTGTACATCATTTTTTGGCCGAACACCATCTCCAACCAAGAACTCCTTCGGAGAATGGGCCAACGTCCTATTGACATCGTTATTAGTAAAAGAAAGTGGCAGTGGATTGGTCACACCCTACGTCGTGGTACAGACTCTATTGCAAGACAGGCAGTGGAGTGGGATCCAAGATGGAGGCCAGAGAAAATCTTGGCGCAGAACAGTCGACAAGGAATCACAAAAGCTCGGTAAAAGTTGGGGAGAGCTAAAATACCTTTCCAGAAACCGAACGAGATGGCGTGTATCGGTAGTTGACGCCCTATGCCCCTTAGAGGGGTCAAGGATCTAAGTAAGTAAGTAAAATAAAGGAACTTTTATACCAATGCCTAATAATAGCGAATAATGTCATGGTTGGTGAACAATTCACTTAACAGTATAAAAATTCTACTTTTTTTAATTCGATTTAGCGAAATTAATGAATAGGAATAATTGTCCGTCTAGTGCCCACAATTGAGGTATACAACATTGGAAAGCTTACTTCAAGAGCATCATTTTTGTATATGGACACACAACTGTAAACCATGGTGTTTGGGCAGTATATTACAAAATATAAAACAATTCGTCTATGTTAATTCGAATTTGCAAAGTGTTTTTATTATTTTTTTTGGTCGCTTAATATAGCCAACTCCCAGCGTTTATGACAACAAAAATACTCGTACGTTGGTACACTCCATAGTATCCAATCATTTTCATAGGTCTCGTTTCTGGGCACTGGGTAGACCAGGTCCCATATATTTTTGCCCATTCTCCTTTCTTAAAAAAAAAAAAAAACAATATTGAAGATACAGTACCTTAAAGGTGTTTTCTCGTGATAACACTTGCAGTTAGGCTGCATAGCTTTCTCTCCGTCATATTAACATTGAAGGTTTTGAATGAATAACAACCACTTGAGCTGGCTACCACCAAGTATAACATTAGGCAGGAATTATAGCTATATTTCATGGCCGCCACACCAATCATAAGATTCCTTTTAGTGGTGCTGAGTCTATGATTCCAATTTTAGTTTATAAATTATTTTGCCGTCAACTAGAGTTGAACCTAGACCAAGCTACCTCAGAAGCCGTTGCACTACGCATTGCGTCACCAAAGTCACCTGATCGTGCCTATACAATTGAAGATACAGTATTTTGCCGCACAGATTTTTACAAAACAGAATTTTGCAAGTCAGTATTTTGTTCATACAGTATTTTGACGTACTTACAGAATTTTGTATTAACAGTATAATGACATACAGAATTATGGTCTTACAGTATTTTGAGCACACAGAATGTTGTCATACAGAATTTTGAAAAACAGTATTATGACCCGCTCCCGATTTTTTTTGATTTTTTTTTTTTTTGATGTATATAAATTAAATAATTAAATACATTTTATGTGGTAATGAAGAAAATATTAAAATTAGTTCTGTTTTAAGTGGAGTTAATTAATATAACTTTTTAATTGAATTGTATGTGGTGCTTTAAAAAAATATTTTATTTTTTAAGTCAATATTTTTAAAAAGATTTTGATTCTTCATATTAATCTGTTTATTTTCATACAGCAAAAAAAAAATGGTTATTTTTGAATGAGTATTTTTCTGCAAATTTTTATCAAACTTCTTCTTAGATCCATCATATTTAATCTATTTTTGCACAAAAAAATGTATGACCAGTTCAATAAAAAAAATTTAAATCAATAATTTCCTTCTTAAATTTTATTATAATCAAATTTACGTAACTTTTCGAGTTATATCAAAAATATTGGAAAATGACCAGTTGGACCATTCTCTCAGAAATGCAAGAATGAACTTGAACAAATTTTAGAATTTTAGAATTTAGAAGTCTAAGAGCAGGTAAGTCCATACATAGGTATATGTATGTTCATTCTACCTATGAAACAAGAGTAATTGCGTAAGTAAAGTTGCCTTTATATATAATGATGTCAGGTAAATAAAAGTTTTTGAATAAAATTGCGATCTTGTACTGCCCCAAAGACATACAAAACTTCTCCTGAAACCAAAAGAAAAATAGTAAAAAAATAAATGTTTCATAGAAATATAACCAATTTTGTATAGTCTGGTGATATCAATCACAACAAAAACATAAATGTTAAAAAAGGAGCCATGTTCTTCTTCTATATAAAAAGTAGTGAGATCTAAAAGTACGCTAAGTTCTAAGTTTATAAATGTTGAATATCAAATATTTTAAGTAGAGTTATATGGAAGAACCGTAAAATATATCAGAGAAATCTGTTATTTAATGATTACTGACATAATTTGAGTCCTTTGCCTCCAGTTTTTATCAATCTACGACAATAAGAAGGGCTCTAAGTAATTTATATCAATTCTATAAAATTGGGCGGGTACCACGCCCCCTGAATGGAAAATCTTAAAGTTTCCTTTGTATACACCACAAGGCCTACCGTTGTGCGAAGTTGCAAGATTCTACGATGTCGGGAAGCGCTCGATAATTTTGATGATCTGTCAGTGAGTCAGTGAGTCAGTCAGTTACGGTTTTTGCAAATTTTTGTAGTCTTATATATTGGGAACCACTGATGCTAAAGAATTGAAATTTGGTGGGTTGACTAAATTTGGTGAGCTTAGCAAATGGTGTGAGTTTGAAGTTTCTGGCTTAATTGGCACTGAAGTTAGAGGGGGGTCGAAAATCGCCTGAGTTTGATCATGTAAAAAGGGTGTAGTGCCAGAACTGGGCTGGGCACTACCGTGCCCTTTGAATGATAATCAAGCGCATTTAAAGTAAAAAACAATAAAATTTTAAGAAAAAAGAGGTCAAACAAAGTTTAAAAAAGCAAAATGTCAACAAAAAAAAATTACAAAATTTTGAAATCTTTTGTAGAATTAATAAACGGCATTTTTTTCGAGATTCAATTATTGTTCTTATAAATCCATCACATCTTATATTGGACTACAGACAGCAGCTGAAGTTTCAATCACAATTTTAACGCAACTATGCCATCACTTCCAATAACCACAAGTTTGGGTTTATCAATCAATTTCAATTTTTTATTAACGGTTTTAGCTTTTCCATTTGTAAGAGAGAGATGTCCTAAGTATTCCGATCCCGGTTTTTTTTACTAAGCTTAAATGCTCTTCAATAATAAGCTTCCTTCTATTATCTATCATACTTTTAGAGTCTTATCTTGTCATCCATCAAAATATATCCCAAACTGGAGACCTTGGAATGACATCGACAATGACAAACATGAAAAGATGCCCTTTCCTTCTCACGTCTGATTTTGTTGGCAAAATTGTCCGTTGGCAAAATTGTCCTTTGAAAGTATTCCAACATCTTGCAGAGTCGCTGAAACAATTGCTGCAGCTGCCCTGTCGGAAATCCCAAATCTATCGAGAGTTTTCGCAACTGTCTAAGAAAAAGAATTCAACGATTTCCCCAAACCAGTACACAAACACCAGGCAGGTTATATAGTTAAAAATTATTATAATTATTATTATAACAAATGCTCTGAATGTGAATAGAGCACAAACCAGCCGTGTGGAGGGTCAACTGGCACCTTTGCCCCCCCTCCCCATCTTTCCCCAAGCAGACGCCTATGCGTTAATCTATTGATTTTTAACGACGGTTTTATATTTAACTTGTGAAATATAAGTAATTTTGTAAGCGATTTTATATAAATTTTTTTTTTAGATTTTCCATATTTCGAAAACCTTTCAGGTCCTTGGGGCAGTATTTATAATTGAAATTTATTAAAAATATTTAGGATTTCTGTTGACAGGCTGTTATGACACCTTTAATATATAGCCCGAACACGATCAAAAAGAAAAAAACATGTTCATACAATTTTGTTATCAATGGATCCACCCTAATATGTATGTATTTATGTTGGTATGTATGTATATTTATCAAATGAAAAAAAAAAAAAAAATAAAAACACTTTTGAACATATTTAAAAGCAACCCCTTAAACTAGCCAGAAGCTTAATATAAATGAATAGAATGAAACCACAAAACTTTTGACTATTAGTTTTACAATTTCCTCTCAGATCATGTTGGTGTGCATGTTAATGTCTCATATTTCTCCAAACGAGCTCCTTTTTCCTTTAATTCATACATAACGCATACATGACATATATTTAAAGAAAGCGAATAAAAAAATCCATTCAATGTTTCCGGCGTAAAGGACTAGAGTGAGCACCCCACCAGCACCACTCACTAGATCCACTATAATGTTCATAACCGTATGAACTCCCTTTGAGGACATATCACCTTTTTAATTAGTTACGTGACTTAATAAAATCTCGGTTTCGCATATTATTATACCGTCGAGTCGACGGTTTGTCGTCAAATAAAAATGGCCATTTTATGAATATGCTCGCAGGGCTGAGGGCTCTTTATTAACTGCCATATATGTATATGTATAGTTGACAATAAAATAGTGAAAAAGTTGAAAATTTATAACGACTTTAAAACGTGGTCACGGTCATGTAGATGTGTTCATTCCTCGATTTACTTCATAATAATTGGCTTTTGGAGTAGCAAACAGTTAATCCTGCTTATATAGATCGAGAGCTTTAGTAATCGATTGTTTGATTTCATTGGAATGTATGAAACTTTGGTCACAAAATGTATATGGATATGGCCATCAGATATCCGAACCCATGATAGGCCTGCAACTAGCTCCCATTTTTCAGACTTGAGTGGCAACTGAAAGATAACTCTATCTAACACATACTAATCGAAAGTATATTATTTAAGAGTACTTTGGTTTAAAGTTTTCCAGAATTACTGTGGCGGAACATGTTCAAATCCTGCTTTAAAGGTGCCTGCATACTGTTTTCGATATTTTATTTTTTACCCAGAAAAATTAGAAAAAAAATTGTAAAAATCTGAATTTTTGTGGTAAGCTTAACTTAGATGCCCTTCATATGTAGTAAAACATTTTCTTCATTTCACCCACAATTTTGTTCATGAGGGGGGGTAAAAGAGGTTAAAAGAGAATTCGCACCTATTTTTTTCAATATCTCAAAAATGATCAGCTTTACAGAAAAAATGTCAAGGTACAAATTATAGCCAATACAATTCTACACAAATTAGGTCTTGAAACTTTTTTTTGTAAGGCCAATAGTTTGGAAGATACGAGTTGAAATATGTCTCATATTAAGGGCATCGGATTTGGTCATAAGGGTGTAGTTCAAATAAGTGGAATTGACTGTATTCATATAAATATTTGAAATGCGAATGTTAAATAAAGTAGATAATGTTATTTATGACCTCAGGATTTAAAATTGACATTTTCATATATTTTTCACCCGAGAGGTTTACTGCAATAAGAACAGGTATGTAAGCTTCTATATGTACACAATTAAAATGCAGGATAGCCCAGGAACTTTGTGCAAAAATCCTAAATTTTGCTAATAGGATTGGGATTTTTATTGGTTGTAGAGCTATTTAATAGGAGTATTTGAGGAACTATCCCTGCCTCTAGCTGTTGAGCAATCCGCGTAATCAACGTTGAAAAAAAGAAGTTGGTGACGACAAAAAAAAATATATAATGGTGCATTCCACAAGCTTCTAAAATATCTAAAAAGAAAAACATAATTAAATTTGTTATTATGGTACTTTTTTTTTATATGTATATTAGGGTGATCCTTATAAGGGTCATGGTTTAACTTTGAATGACGCACCACCCTAATTGGTTCTAAAGAATTAAAAAAAAAATCCGGTTAAATTTTAGCTCATTATATATATATTGACGTTAACCCGGCCCCCAAGACGTCTGAAGTTTTATATGGGAAATCTCATGTATTTTTGTAAATCCAAATTTGAAAAATCTTAACTTTGGTAATAATTGATAAAAAAAATTGATTTTTGGGACACATGTAGTCACTTCTGTCATATTTATAAAAATGTATCTGAACAAAATTAACAACAGTTATTTCCCTACTTATAGCTATTTAAACAAAACATTTTCTTTTATTTAATTTAAGTTTTAATAAATGTTGTAAAATGTTTTTAATGCTTTTTATTAAAACATGACAAAAGTTACTACATGTGGGCAAAAATTTAATTTTCTTTATCAATCTTTACTAAAGTTATGAATTTTTAAAGTTGGATGTACAAAAATAGATGGAAATTTCTCATACATAACTTCAGACATGTTGGGGACGGGTTAACGTTAATAAAATGAGCTAAAATTTTACAGGAATTTTTTTTTTTAATTATTTAGAACAAATTAGGGGATGCGTCATTTAAAATAAGGCAATGAATTTTATAAGGCCCACCCTAATGTATATAAAACCCAACAATTAGTCAAAATTGTATTCAAAATTGAAAAATTGAAATGTTTTACATTTTTTGGGGTTTTTTTCCGTTAAAATACAATTTTTAACAAATATAAATAAAAACTAAAAATACAGTTTTGTTAACCAATTAATTTTGCGTCGTTTGATATATCTTACAAGCAATCATGTTTTACTTACCCTTGAGTAAAAAAAAAAATATTTTATTTAAAGACAAATCGCGGAAAAAAATTAAGATATAAATTAAAAAAAAAAATATAACGGTAGATTTAAGAAAATTTTAAAATGTCTCACACGATGCGGAATTGAATTTAGAACAAGATAGTGAACATTTTATTTTATTATGTACCGTTTAGTTTGTCAAACTTTTATAAAAACTTGAAAATGTGAGCATTTTATACAATTTTTTAAAGTATTTACTGTTAAAACGGAACTGTAAACAAAATATAACAAAATCAGAAAACATAGTTTTTTCCACTGTTAAATTCTACATTGTGTGAGATATTTTTAAAATTTTTCTTGTGGATATATCTTGACTAATGAACCATGTACAAACATTTTAAAGTTTAAAATGATAAAAAGAACAAAAATATAACGGAAAGCTATAAACTTATTTTTTTGTTATTTGTTTCAACCAAGTTATTTGTGTTAATAATTTTTTGAAAAATATATTTTAAAACTAAAAATTTAGCGGGCCAGAGGCCACAAAAAGAAGTCAAAAAAGCGGGCAACCCAAGGTACTCGTACTGTTTATTACAAATAAACTGAAAGTACACCAACTGACAACATAGGCGCCTGCCTGGCGAACGGGCATACCCTAAGCGGAGCGACAGAGTCGCGTTAGCCGGAAAGAGGGCCCAAAAAAGGAGTTAAAATCCTTGAACCCGCGAAGCGGGCCACCCATGATACTATTGTTAAGGAAAACTATTGACAATAAATTCTCTTGAAACTTGGTTTGGAAAACTCGCCCAAAATTGAGAAAAGAACCCCTAAGTTAAAAAAAGAAAACAATTTACATTCAAAATTCTTCGGCAACATACCTCATACCTTGGGCGCGCTGTGCCGGAATGCTGGGTGCTAGAAAACTCTATTTATGTATGTAAGCAAGCAAAAAATCTCATAAAAAAGTGCTTTTAGTAATTTTCAATTTTCTCGAAAACTTGAAGGCAAAAAACCATTCGGTTTTTGTGTTCGATTAAGAACTAATATAAGCGTTGACCACTAGAAGCCAATTTAGCACTTTATTTCACAATTTTGCAAAAAATTGGTCTAAACAATTTTTTTTTTTTCAATTTTTTTTTTAAATTTTTTTTTATCAAACTTTTGAGTTTGCATGCAAATTTATCGAAAACTTTTGGCATACATAATTCAATTTAGCTTAAAAATTAGAGAACAGATTACTGGCTTTCAAAACCGGTATAGTACTTTAATATAAGTGTTGCCGTTGGTTTTTAATATTTTTGTTTCCATTTTAAGTAATTTTTGTCTAAAATGGCCCTACCTCCTAAATGGTGTGACATAGACCCCCCTCCCGTATTAAAAAATGCTTGTTTTTGACCCTTCTACAAAAAACCATTACTTTTGGCGCTAAAGTTATTGTACTCGTGCCAATTTTGAGAACAAGGGATAAACTAAAATCTTCTCAAATACAGTTAAATACATTTTGTATGTAATTCTAAAAATGAGGTTTTCTGCAAAATTGAATTCTTAAAACTGGACAATTTGTTTTTCTTATTAAATTACGATTAAACAAAACTAATTCAACCTCCATTACGGCTTCTTTTTTCCAAAAAATTGACTTTTTGTGTATTTTTTAAAGTTTTTATCGTATATTTATTTCGTATTATGTTTTAAAAAAATTAAAAAAAAAATCACACTAAAACCCCGATATTTTTTTTTTTTGGTCAACAGCTACAGTCAGGCATATTTCTGAAAAGTTGTATAATAGTTAGGTACAATATATGTAAGTATCAAAGCTATTGCCAAAAAGAAACTTGTATGGAGTTCTGTTTTTGTTTCCTGGGATACAATGCTCACAGAAGCACAGGTATAATTTATTATAGACACCAGACTATTAAAGATTAGGTATACCAAAAAATGAAAAATAAAATGCCTTTTTTAATCCTTAAACAAAATCAAATTTTGTAATTATCAATGCTTGTGCTTTTATTTAAAGAAAATTTTAAAATGTTAAAATGCAAATTAATTCAAATTATATCCTTTCACCTGTATAGGTAGGTAGGTTGGTACTCGTGTGCACGACTAAATGTATATTTAAACCTGGCCTTTTAAGAAAAATATAATTACACTATACTAAAGAGTAAGTTATATGTAGCCCAAGGACAAGTTAATTTAGTTTAATGCCCATTCACAAAACACGTTTTGTTCCTAAGTGCCTGCTGCTGTATCCTGTTTTTTCGAAGCTGTGTGGAGTGGATATAGGGCGTGTTGATGCGTTTTTTTGTATGTGTTTTTTTTTTTTTGTATTCAACACTCTTTTCTTTACACTTGCATTAAGCTAAACTTGGTGGAAGAGATACAAAAAACAAAACACAATACAAAGTGCTCCTTAAGGCTTATTGTTCTTATGTTCTAACTTTCACTAATTCTCATGCAAATGGAAGCTCTTGACATCGGCAATGGGTTTTTATTGTCTTTGTGCATAAGCTAAATTCTTATTTTTACACTTCTCACCCTTATCGTGTTTTCACTTGAAAAATTCTTTGCCTTTCATGTGCACAATAAAGTGGGACGTTTATATTAGGTACAATGTATGTATTGTACATGTATGTAGTTGGGACTAAAGGGAGGGTCCTTTGTTTTGTTTTAATAATTCTATGTAGTGAAAATTCATCTATGTCAAGAATTTAGATTTTTGAAATATTAAATAGCCTAGAAAATTGTGCGTTTTACTGGAAAGTCTATACCCATCCCATGAACAAAAGAAGTGAACAAAAGAAGATTAACACTTTGTTGCTGTTAAATGTATGCGGTTAACTAAATGTCTACTTATTGGAATGTAGACATTTTACCCAAAATGAGGCAAACATAAAATTTCTATAGACTGTTCTCAGAATTAAGTATTTGCAAAATCTGCTGCTTTTCTGAAATTTGCGTTGTTATTCCCACCTTTTGTTCTAAACTATCCTCTAACTTAATCCCTATTTAACCAAAAATTTAATACCTTTACCTAATTAAACTCATCAATTAATTATAGATTCATTAATATAGGTATGGATTCGCTTTTCTTTCACAACAAGTTGTGTGTCTTCGAACATTTAAAGTTAAGCCTTTTTTCTCGGTAATTGTCTTCATTAGGGACCAAAATTCATTCGAATTCACTATGATGGTTTAATATGAGGGAGTGATGTAGTTATTTTGGCTTCGTATTCACCTTACTACCGCTCTATAAGAATACCAAATATTTTAGGACTATTTCATTGAACTTCATGTTGTGCTCTTGGTTTTGTAGTTATAGTGCTTCTCTTGCAGCTTATATTAGCTTTTGTAGTAGGTAGTTGCATTTGGTTCGGTTTTGTAAAGGGTATAGTATAGTATAGTGGTCTCTATCTATTCTCGTGAGCGTTACCACTGGGCACAACCAACCTGGTTACCATTAGAAAAATATGAGTCTCAGTATGGACGACTTATGTAGAGGATGTGGTGACGAAGAGATACATGAGGATACTCCACACTACCTTTGTCACTGCCCTGCACTATGTCATCTAAGAAACAGGCTCCTCGGGAGACATTTCTTCAATGACTTAGAGGAACCATCTGAGATTACAAGCAATAACATGTTAACATTTATTAACGCTACAAAATGGCTTGACAATTCTTAAATACAGCTAAACAAATTAGTCACATACACCAACCCACTGATCTATCAAACTCAACCGCCAGACGTTGCATGGAGCCATTGCTCCTACGGGCCTGGTGGTGGGGATGATTTATACAGTGGATGTAAAGAGAAGGGACCACGCCCTTGAAAATACAATGGTGCGTTGGCCTCTCCTCAACCTGGTGATTATGCGCAAACAAACACTTCTCCAACACCTTAATGGGACCAACTTAACAAAGCTACCACATACACCAACCACTGATATATCAAACTTACCCGCCAGACGTTGCATGGAGCCACTGCTCCTACGGGCCTGGCGGAGGAATGATTTACCTGTTGGGGGTAAGGGAGATGTTCACGCTCTAAAAACACTATGGTGGGCTGGCCTCTCCTTTGCCCGGTGATTGTGTCGACGGACTCTTCTTATCTGACCTAACTGGGCAGTCGCTGGCACCAACCACTGATTTATCGAACCCAGCGCCAGACGTTGCACTGCTCCTACGGGTCTGGTGTGGGGTTGATCAATCCAGTGAGGGAAAGGAAAGAGACACGCCCTTAAAAGACAATGGTGCATCAACCTATCCTCAACCCGGTATTTACGCAGCGACTGACACTCCTTCAATCAATTTGTAAACGACTTTTTCAAGCTTCAGCTTGTAAAACTGTATTGACGCCCTCTACGGGCTATGTCATTGGATTTATCATGGGTTTCTTTTATGGGGATTTATCCCCAGGGTATCACAATGGATCTACACTGATCTACGTATGACGGTAACGGGATCAACTGTCAGCGCCCACTAACCTAACCTAACCTAACCTATAGTATAGTGTTATAATTTTGGTAGTTTATTTTCTTTATCTAGGAATGAAAGTTCCCCATCCACCCAGGATACTAGTGAGGTGGGACAGGTGGCTGATGGTGATGGAAAAAATATAGATTAAGAAATGCTGATCAGATTGCGTCTCCTTCTGTTGGAATTAAAATCTACTGGAAATAGCATTTCAAGATAGTACCCCTTCCGCGGCGTTATGATCGAAGATGGAATGGTTCGGTGTTCAAAACCTCCTGGTACACCGTACTCAACTCTTTGTGTTACATAAAGTTATCCGTGGGTAAAATAATTATTTGTATTTATTAAAAAAAAACATTTTTCATACAATTTTTAATCTATTAAAATCGTTATAAAAAAAAAAAATAATAAATATTATAACGATACTTTACGATAGTAAGGGGTTTTGAGTATGTGTACCAAATTTGCGCCAGCTTAAATGTCTAACTTTGAGCACAGCATTGATGCAAACATTTCGCGGTGCACTTAATTTACATTGCCTCCCATGCCGAACGTATCAGACCGATTTGAATAGGGTTTCATTTTTTAATTTTGTAATTCCCTAGAATATCTGAGTTCACATTTATAGTAGAATTGCACCATTTTTTATCTGTCAGTTAAGCGCTTCAAAACTACTCTGTTTTGTACAGCTTTTTTCTGACGCTGTATAGCAACAAAAATATAACACCAGAAAGTTGTATATACATGTCATCTTGTGGAGAATTTTAAAACAAACAAATTTTGTCTCAATGTTTTTTCCCAAGGTGCATGTTTCCAAAGATAGCTTTATAGGAAAAGAACAAAAAAAGAGAATGAATAATGCACTTTCTTGCACGTTTTGATTTTTCCTGCAAATAGCACACCTTTTTTACATATTTTCTGATCGAATCCCATAAAGATCTAAGATGTTATATATAACATCCACATATGCTTCAATTTTATCCTTATTTGCCTGGACCTGGACTAATAATATAAATACGTTATTTATATTGCAAATTTGAATGTGGTGTATTCCAAACGTACTCATTTAAAACTTCTTTTTCAGCTCTACAATACTTTTGAATTGAGATACAATATGAATGTAAAACAATAATAATATTCGTAGGCGAGTAAAAAATTAGTAAATTATATTTTCCTCAAATAAACATTTTAAGAAGTTACCAAGAGAATCGAACTTAAGAAACAATAAAAACTTCCACGATTCATTTCGCAGTATACAGTCACAGTGCCTGTGCGTGTCTTTTTTACAAAAAAAAAAAATTAACTGTTCAATAAAAAAAAATACTTTTTTACAAAAAAAATAGCTTTTCTACAAAAAAAAAAAAATAAATTGTTTTATAAAAAAAAATATCTTTTTTACAAAAAAAATTAATTTTCTTACAACTTTTTTACAAAAATATTAATTATTTTTTTAAAATTGATTGAAATTGAACCCGTGAAATCCGAAAGCCTTTTTTTTAAGCCTTTTGTCAACTTAATTTTATACATATTTGGGCTCAGCCCTGACTAACATAATATGTTCGACGGGCGCCTTTGTGGTCCTGCAACCAACTTGTCTCCAATATTTAGATTTTAACATACTTCATTAAGCCAGACATAAAAGATTAATTGAAAAAAAAAAATTAATCTATAATTGCATGAAAACAAAAAAGATCAGATATATATGAATAAGGTGAAAAATTAAAGCAGGGATGACTTAAATTTGTATGCAAACTTAATCAGAAAATGTTGTACAAATTCATTCTAAAAATGTGATTGAGTTAATAGTCGTGTCGATATTTGGCGCATAAAATTGAAAAGTTGATACAAAATTTTACAAATTTGTAAAATAAAACTCACGCACTTATTGACTTCTTGACTTAAACCTCCACCGATAAGGTATAAGATAATATTAAAAAAAAATTGTTGATTAATTTAAAATGAGAAAAAAGGATTAAAATAAAATAAATTCGTGACTTACAAAATTCCAAACCGATCCTCTAGATTAAGGTTTAAAAATACTGCCCTTGAGATCTACAAAAAAAAAAAAATATCTACAAATTCTTGAATAGTTCGAAAAATTAAAAACAATTTGAGTTAATGTTTTTTTTTCACCTACTTAATTTACTTAGTTATTCAGAAATTATTAATTTAAGTACGTTGGTTGGCATATTTTCTTTACATAAACTAAAGATTACAAAGTTGGAAATCTAATACAAAATTTAAATTTAATGGGTCGTATTCATAGTCATTTTAGAGCTGAGTCTAAGTTAAACATAGGTTTAGTTGAATTTTCGGACGTTGATTCTATTTTTTTAAGTTAATCATTTCAAGATATTTGAAGCTATTTTGATAGTATACCAAGTTAATTATCTTATAAAAATATAAAACCAACAATTTTTTATTAAAATCGGTATGTATTCATTGCCAAAATGGTCTTAAAATGTAGTTTAGTTAAACCTGGGTCTATCTGCGACTATGAATATGCCCGAATGCTTTTTGAATTATGGTTATTAAAGACAAGCTGTTGTTATACTCAATTGGAACTGCTGAAGATCGAGAGAGAAAAATAAAAGAAAAATATATAATATTAAAGTATTTATTAACTTAAAAAATCGAAATAAATTATAATTTAAATTTTGTTAACACATTTTTAAATGCTGTTTTTTAGGGACCAATATATCAATCAGAATTCGCTGTTATTAAAGTTGATGTAGCTGATGTAGTAGCTGTGAAATAGGCCCCTGGTACATTCAACTCAAAAACAGAAAAAGAAATTATGGAAATAATGTATGTTTGTAACTTGGCAGCTTATTATGTATTTGGCTGGGTTTAAGTACATCAATATTATTATTATTATATTGGTTTTCATTAAGTATTATATGGGGTTGTTTTTACTTCACTCAAAATATAAAAAAAAAAATATTTAAATTCCAACTTTTGCATTTTTGTTTTCACCCTTCCAGTTTGTTTTTTTTTTATTTCTAGGTTCTGCCCAATAAAATTGGTTTTAAAATTAAATTGAAGGAAAATGGAACTTTAGTTTATTGGTTCGTTTATTGGGCTTTAAAAATTAAAAGTGAATGGTGTAACCGATAAATGTCATTTTAAAATCTAACGAAGCAATACAAATTTAAAAGAGCTTGGTGCAACTGGCTATTAGGCGGACAACAACTTTTTGTTATTTTTGATTTTCCGACCATCTTTTCAGCAGTACTTTTTTATATCTTTTTTCTTAATTCAAAACGTGCACACTCGATAGATAGGTAGGTAGAAATGGCGGCCACGGGCAGTCTAGCCCATAGCCCAATTAGCGCTGAAGTGCGCCGTTTTGATACCATAACTCGTTTGAACCTGTGGATGGAATTGAAGAGAGAGAATATGGGATTTAGAATAGGATTTGTTGTAGCTTTTAGCACAATCATCAGAAAGTGGATCATTCACTCAACCAGATCAGCATCCGCACCCGCACCATCCACAGTTAGCCCACTAGGCAGTTCGTTGGCTGGCACTGGAGCGTCCACTGATCTGATTGGATGATCAGCCGGCCGCTGTGCACCACAAACCCCCACCAGAATCCTAGTCCACTATCTTGTGATCATAGGGAATCGGCGGAAGGTATAATGCCGAAGTAGCCGAAATTTGTCCTAAAGCCATTTCGTCGCGTTGAGAAAAGAAACCAAGTCTTTGATCTTCATTGCAGAAAGTTCGTTATAATCGTCAAAGAATGCTCTTCCGAGTGACTGTTTTCTAGCTTTGGCCAGAGCAGGGCATTTGCAGAGGAAATGAACTACTGTTTCCTTTTCCTGCTGGTCCTCACATCTCCGACAGTGAGTATTGTGAGGTATGCCCAGCTTCGCTGCATAATCTCCTATTGACCAGTGTCAGCTACAGGTTGCAACTACCCTGGCTATGTCTTGCCTGGGTCAGCGTATTAGATCAGTTGTTCGGTTCTTGTCATAGGTGGGCCAAATCTTCCTAGATATAATACAGTTTGATAAACTGCTCCACCTATGGTTTGCTTTAGTAGGATAAATTGAGAGAATGTTACCCTTCATAACTCCAAGCGGAATGTTGACTCTTTCCGCAAGTGAGCCATGAAGGGCTGAACCTTGCCTGGCCAGCTCGTCAGCCCGTTCATTGCCCTCAATGCCACTGGACCCGGGACCCAGATAAGAGTGACATTGAGGTCAGTGTTCAGACCCGCAAGCTCATCCCGGCATTGCTGGACAAGTTTGGAGGAAGCTGTAGCTGAATGATGGCTTTAACAGCCACTTGACCCTCTGTAATAATAGCTGCATTACGGTTCTGGTTTGGATCTGCTTTTAGTAACTTGCAAGCTTTCCAGACTGCCAGCAATTTAGCTTGAAAGACGCTAGCAAGGTCAGGTAGCCGAAGCGACCTAGATACATTTAGAGACTCAGAGAAGATTCCTGCACCAACGTCACACTCCATCTTTGAGCCATCAGTAAAGATAGTTGTGTCGAAATCTTTCGTCACGATGTTATCATTTCAATCCTTCCTGGATGGAAATTTAACTTTGAAATCTGCTTCATTTGTAAGGGTTCGCAACTCTTCTGGCGGTGACTGCCTGACGTGGGCCGAGTACGCCGAGGCCAACAATAAGCCGTCTGCATTTTCATCCTCCAACCTTACAACTGTTAGATCAGGAGTGCTAAGATTTGGACACTAAAAAGCTTTTAAGTGTTTTTTAGCTAAAATACAAGTTCTAGGCTTACCTTGGCCTGGGCTTGCGATTTTATAAAACAGGTCGTATTGGTGATCTTGGAGGCCTCTTACACTGAGTCCATCCACCCTAGAGGTGTGTCAATCGTTCATTTTAAAAGATTCAATCGTTCATATATCGTTCAGTTCAATGATTCGTTCTTTTCAATCGTTCATTTTTTCAATCATTTTGGTCTCTGTTTCATTTTGGCTGCGAATAAATGGGAAAATTTCATTCTGTTCCAATCGTTCACTTTTTCAATCATTTAGGTTTCTGTTTCATTTTGGTTTTGAATTCAGGAATCGAAACGAAAAATACGTTCACTGGTTCAGCTAATAAGGATTCGTTCGGCTCAGTTGTTTATTCTACGTTTTCCTTGGAGCCAAAATGAGATTAATTTTCGAATACGTTAAGTGTTTTTTCGTCTAAAATGTTCTTATTTTGTTTGATAGCTCATTTCATTTGAGGGATTTGGCAGATAAATGCTATTTTTGTTTTTTCTCTTTCTATTTTCATACTAAAGATTTAAAGCTTTTAAAATATGTTCGGATTGGGTGCGTTTGTTAAATCTTCACCTAATACAATGCAAATTTTGTTGAATTCATCTAATTTCGAAATATGTATTTGTACACGGACTTTTAAATGATGTAATTTCGGATCTCATTTGTTAATTTTCAACGAAATATAATCACTGGGACTAGTGAAAATGTGGTATTACTTAATTATGTGGTATTCATAGTCTACTATTACACAATAATGCAATTTTTCTGAAAAAGTCAACAAACTCCAACAACTTAATCTGTATTTTTGGAATTATATTTGAATTCAATTTATTTACAACGATTTTCATAAGACTGTCATACACATTTTTTCTTAATTTGTGAAGAATTTTCTGTAAAATTTTCTAGACAAATTAAAAAATATTGTTTAGGCAAGACTGCACTCAATTTCAGTGGAACTACACTTCATGACAAGGCAAAACAATATTCGCAAGAATTCGTGTGAAGTCTGAAGTGTAGGTAATTAGGCCGCAGTGTAGTTCCATCGAGTGCGGTCTAGTCTAACCTTTATTGGTAAAACTATTCACCCCTATTTCGAGTTGCGATTGTTGATTGATAGTTGATAAACATTGAAATTCGATATTAAACCACCCAACCGAAAAAAGTTTTGGTCATTGGGAATAATGCAGACCGTTGTGAATTATAAAAAAAATTGACAACTATCAATGAATAGTTGATTAAATATTCAGTAAATTGAGTTCTTAAAAATCCAAATTGTCAATATTTATCAACTATCAATCAACAATCACAACTCGCAATAGGAGTGATTATGTACATAGGTAAAGTTAGTTATAAAACATACAGGCTCTCCCAAACCAACGCGGAACATTCGCTATATAGGCGGAATCATTCACAATGATAACAAAAATGACAAATAAACAATGTTAAACAACAACAAAAACCGCCGCCGAGTCGGTTTCCTTACTAGGAAATTTTCAATTTTCTTCATAAATAAATTATATTTATTTATATATTATATATTTTTCAATATTTTGGCTGAATAATTTAATACAGTAGCTTACCAACCAACGCTTATTAAGTTAATTGATTTATTGTTTTGGTAACAGAAATAAAAGCATGGATACTAAAATAAATACCTTTTTCAAATATATTCTGTATTTTCAATTTAATTTCTAATCTTTCTTATTGTTTATAGTCTGAGCGTATTTTACTTACAAAAATTCATCTCCACTCCATGCGATTGTGGACTGAATTTAAGTGTAAGCGAACCTTAGGAAATTGGAAAATAAGTGAATGGAACCATATGGAACTTTTTGCAGTAGGTACTTCATTTTCATTCAGTTTCGGTCTTTAGAACGATTAGTATTGAAATAATTGATTGATTGTTTCAAAGCTATGTTTAATTCCCATTTTATATCATCTCATTTGAATGAGAATAAGTTGGATGAACGAAACATATTTCTTTTCTTTTCCTTTGAAACGAAAGACAGCTGGATGAAACGATTGACATTGAGAACGATTGATTTGGTTTACTGCGATTGCAATCACTCAATCTTTTTGATGAACGGGTCATAAAGACCGAATCAATCACGATTGACACAGGTCTAATCCACCCATGGTTCTTGAATGACCGCTACGTCGACGTTTTCCTCCCTCAGGAAAACCCGCAGATTATCCGAGGCACATTTAGAGTGCTTCAGATTAATTTGTACGACTCGCAGCGCGTTTTTAATTTTGTGAGCAGCCTGAACAGTCAGGGTCTGGCTGCTCGCTAGGGACAACGACATCACCAACAACTTCGTCGATCTCGACTTTGTCATTAGCTTTATCGGGGTCTTCTCCCTGACTATGCAAGATTTTAATGCGTATATTACGTATGCCAAACTTCAGCTTGAAATCGGCCTTCTCGAGAGCTCCCCGGATTTCTTCGCTGAGCCTCAGAAGATAAGATCCGCTGTTCTTCTGCGGTTCCTCTGCCTTAATGACAGCCCAGTCATGCATAGGAACCAGCGGATGTAGCCTCTGAAGTCCAAGGATCAGCTCTTGTCCGCTCGGCTTGAGACCCATGAGGGGCAACCAAATGAGAGCCATTGGTTGTCTAGGGATATCCTTAGCTGGGATAAGATTGAGCTTCAAGCCCTCCCAGTCATTGCTGATCTTAGCAACGCTTTTACTAAGGAAATCCCTAGAGAACCCGTCCTCACACTTAATTACCCTATATCCCCTGAGCACCTCACTAGAGTCGAAACCAGGATAGGGACCCTCACTTGCCGATAAAGTGTATGAAAACACCATCTCTGAGAGCTTGGTCTCGATGAGGTTCCACACAGCCAACAGACCTTTGTTGTTTGTTGAGAGCTCATCCACAATCGATACCTGGAGATCGTCTCTGACAACTTCCGGAGCATGCGGCTGCGCTGCTCTGAGAGGTGGCATTTGTTCACTCCTACTAGGGTTGTCTAGCCTACTCTTCTTCTGCGGTTGTGTGGTCTCTTCTTGAGACCTATTCCGTTTGAAGGCGTTTTCTTGTATAGCCAGCAGACCGTTGTAATCCTTCAACGATCTTCTGGTCCATTATTTTGTCAGCGGCGTCCCTCCATGGACCGTTCCAGCTTCCTCATTCTTGGCTATCTTGTCAAGAAAGTAGGAAGATCTCTTTAACTGGGCCTTGAGAAGGGCGCTCGCTGATTGTCTTTTGGTTTTGCGGGATTTATTGGTGGGCTTGGAAGGTACAGGGGTACTATGTGTAGTACTGCCTGTGCTTCCTAAAGGTCCGGGTGGCCCATGAGTACCGAGACTTCCGGTGCTCACTGAGCTACCCTTAAGGGTTTCTTGCCTAGAGGCCAAGAGTTCATCCTCTGTGTCAGTATCGTCCATAGTGTAAAGCAAAAAAAAATTGATTTCCATGAGAGGTCACAAAGAAAAGGTCAGCCAAGAATATGACGGATCCTGCCAAGGCTTCCAAAAGAGCTCGTTAGAGACTGGTTTACCCCCCAAGCTTCCATTTCTTCGGCACGGATTATGAAAACGCTCACAACACCACTGAAAAGTAGGGACCCCGTATATATGGTCAAATCGCTTTGCTGAGTGTTGAACTAATGAGAAGTAAAGGAACACTACAACAATTCGACCTGACCTCCCAACTAACAATTTAACTTCTGTAAAGGTCTATCGAAGTTATTTCCTTATCAGCAAATTTGATTCTATAAGGCCTTAGAGAAACACATTTGGCGCACATTGAGAAACTCGAAGGCTTTTAAGCAATCATTAACAGGTTTATTGGAAGTACTCAATTTATTTCGCTAAGGCCTTACAGAACAAAATTACACTCAAACACTGCAAATGTAGTTGTGTAGTTTATTTCAAGTGTTTCGATAGGCACCTGTAAAAAACCTTCTAAAAGGCTTGTCGAGGCCTAGGAGAAGCCTTTGCAAATCACAATGCAAAATAAAATAAAAATAAATTCTTTATTTTTATTTCTACACTTTCTCCTTTATTTTCATGCAAGTAATGATTTTCTTCTGAAACTTAATGCACAATAATTATTTATATCTGAAAAAAACACAATACTTATTTCATAAATTTTGCGGGATTCGAACCGAGGATGGTTGGGTTGAGAGTCGGGCACCTTAGGTATTGAGCCTGGCATATGAAAAATTAGTGCCAAATTGGATTCACATGAAACCGAAATTAGCTTCCTGATGAATTGGACTATTTTAAAAAATACAGGTGACCATTCGTCTGTTGCTTGCAAGGGAGTTTATTTGACTAAATTTGTAATTTTTAATGTTTCCATGATTACTCATCAGAGAAAATATGGAAGTGGTCAGACAAACATACATTTTGTGAGACAACAATTTAAATATGTGTAAGTTCCTTTTTCATTGAAAACTATTGTTATTAAGAACAAAAGGCTTTGATTTGAAAAAAAAAATAAAAAAACACTTTTATGCTCCATAAAATATGTACTTTTCATTTTGTACACAAACCATTTACTGACAATTTTAGTTTGTATCTTTTTTAAAAACACTAATTTGCCAAAACAAAAAACATAAATAATAACGACCATCATTAAGTTTTTTCAACTGAAAGTAGCTATGTATATAAAATGTTATTAATAAACTACTGAAAAATGAAAGCTACATACTAAAATAATTTTTAAAAACATTCGAATTTCTTAACGTGACAATATTTTTGAACGATAAAACAGAAACTATACTATGGTCACCTCGTTCGAGAATAATTCAGCCAGCAGTAGTTTATTTTCATATCAATATTGCTTTCCATGCGAAGTACCAGCTTTTAATGCTTTCATGTTGAGTGTGCAACACTTCGCTAGGACCAAATAATCAGAATTATTACTTCCCGCGCATGCGCCTGAGAGGATGATTAAAATTATGTTTGCATAACCACCTCTTCACAGGTCTTATAGAAACAAATCAGGCTGACATCACTTCGCTGAGGCAAATTCATCGAAATAAATGCTTCTCGCGCATGCGTCCGACAAAGTTCACACAATTATTATGCTTGTATCGGGCTTGTGTTTGATGGGTTATAGAACCAAAATTGGATGTCATGCTTAATCAGAGTTACCACTGCGATCAAATTTAATTCTGAGGGAATAATTTTTATTGGTGGGATCCGGGGTATTATTTTTTCTGATAGAAATTAAAAAAAAACACAAACACCGAATATGAATAAAGTTTATCTTTTTTTGTTAAATCATTTCTAATAAAAAATGATTAAATAATTTGTATTTGTACTGCAATTCTGAATATATGTCAATTACATAATTATAGTTCCATGTAAAAAAAATAAATATATATTTTTTGTCAAGTGAATTTAAATTGTTTTCTTTTTCCATATGTATCTCAATGCAGAAAATAAATGTTTGTTCCGTTTTGAAAAATTTAAAAGCTTTACTCAATGAATCGGTTTAATTTAAATTTTTTAAAACGATACAAATTTTCCTATTTTTGATTTCATAAATAATTTGACCTGTGGTAACCTTCTCTCAGCAGTAGAAACACACATGTGCCGAACAGTACACAAGATAATGCTTGTATCGGGCTTTTCCTCAGGGGGCTTACACAAACAAAATAAATTGACATAATAATAATTATGCTGCCATTAGACTTTTGTACACATAATAGCTTGTTTCAGGCCTTTGTAAGCAAGCCCTCCCAGAGCTTTTGGCAGTGCTTCCTAATTAAAGCTTTTTCTTTGCTTTTATTTCGCATGCCTCTCAAAACTAATTTCTGGGAGGCCTTACGAAAACTATAACCAAATTGTAAATATTCAGGCTTGCAGAAAATTAAAGATTCTGCTTGTAATAGGTTTGTAGGAAGCTATTTTCAAAAATAAAGCTTCGAAAATTTGCAACTTCGATGTCCAAACTAAATACAAGCCTTGTAGAAACAATAACTTATAGAAATTAAAAAAATTAATCTTATAGAGGAAAAATTGTTAGTTGGGCTTATCTGATCCCCATCTTGACATCGCACAAGATTAGTTGTGGTGATCATTACCGCCCGGCACCCACTAGGAGGATTTGATACGAGGATTTTTGCCGAGCGCGTACACACTCAGTCACAGAGGTAATTTTTGGATATTTTTGTATCAATACAAATACAAAGTCCGTTTATTTTCTCTGAATTTATGTTTGGGCTGAAATCAGAACCATACATTTTTTTAGGAAATTACTATAAGCAAAAATCGTATAATAATTCTTTTTTCGTTTGAGCAATGGATTTTGAGAAAGGCAATGGCGTACACCCTTACACCAGTTTCAATTTGTACCATTGATAATAATCAGACAGATAATAATCAGATACATGGTGTATCCAATAAACTAGTTTTGAACCAACTTGTACCTACATTGATCTACAAAAAAAAACTCTTGAAAATAAAAAAAAAATAAAAAATACGTATACGCCACAGTGTACAACAATTTAAGTGTTACAACTTATTAGTTTCACTGGAAGACTGTTTGGTCTTTGACTTAATTATTGTATCTGAGAGGGATTGAAGATTTTACTTGATAGTGACGTAGTGTATCAACAACAACAATATACCCGATATAGGAACTTTTCCCTAGTTTTACATTGCACCGTGGGTTTCTTAAGCTCTAAGTTTGTTCTATACTTTTGATCCATTGAATATAGTGACAGAAGTTTTAACGCACTATCCTAGTAAAACGGCCTTTCATTTGAGCGACAGTTAGAAATAATTTACTTATTACGATGATAATTATAATATTTTTATCAATTTTTACCAATCGATCATCAAAAATAAACACCCGACGCACGCACCACGCACTCAAGTCCCAAGGATATGCTCCAAATATTTACATATATAACAGCAAACTACAACACATTCATCTATCACCCAGTTAATTCTTTGTATAGCTACCTATATTTTACTCATTAAAATATTTGAAGCTCACATTCTATCGCATATACATACGTAGGCCTAGCTATATTAAATGTAGGGAAAATCCTTCATATTATGTGTATGGTATCGGGTTCTATTATTCGAATTTTGAACACACGTTGCAGCACATATTGTACCAATATATCCATACAACCCTTTTCTACTTATATCCAAAAACACGCACACAACTCCAGTCATGTGCATCACGTTTATTAGGTGACTATCTGTGTAAAATGCAAATATTTTAATGTCATATGTAAATTAGTACAAAAGAGGTTGAAAAGCGCTTGAATATCAAATTTTAAGTTAAGCCCGTTCATCCACTACCACTATTACTATATGCATGCAGCAAACGAGCAGCAGAACATCAGAATCTACCAGCCCAAGTGTGTGTATATAGATACTCGTAGTACTTGTTAAGTTCCTGTGGGGCCATTCCAATGTTCCATCGTCCTTCATTCATAACGCGTTTTTAACGAGCGATTCTACTAAATATTATATGTCATTGTTAACCATTGTTGCCGAGTTTGAGATAAGATTATAATATATTTAGTTATTCTTGATAGTAGCTACAAAAATATAAAAATAACTTAGTTGTATGTTAAGGGGGAAGGGGGCTTTGGGAGTAGGGACATCACAAGAAATTGGAATATACTGCACTTTGCATTTTATTGTCCTCTAAGTCTACGATGAAAACACAAATTTGGAGTCTTTAGCCCCTCCCCCCATCAGTATGTGCAAATAAATAGATTCTCAGCTTGTAATTCGAGCTTAAAGCTAAAATAACTTTTTTTTTAATTTTACCTGCCGCTAGTTTTCCAAATTGTCATAAAATCTATGTGTTCTTCGACAAAGTTGTTATCGATATTTATTTGTATTATTGTTATTTTCATTCAAAAAAAATTGTGAAACGTTATGTTTATTACGCATTTTATGGAGAAAATTGACCCCAAAGTCTAAAAATTAGCATGGAGAGGAAAAATGAAACAGGATATCTGAAAACTGAGATACAATATCAAACTTTTTTAAACGCAATTACAAAGGCTGGTATTTCTTCTAAAAATAAAGGCCTAAACAAAAATTATATCACAAGCACTTACAGCGCAGTTACCGTTAACATGGGTCGGGGTATACCAAAGAAGGCTTTTCTTAAATCCCTGATAAATGATATCAACATTGGAGATAGGATTTTACTGTAGAAGTATTTTTTACTTAGAATATACCCCAGAATCATGCCATAAAATACTATTTACGAATTAAGGGACACCTTTTATATTCGGAATAATTAAATAGTGTTGAAAAAATGCCATGTCCCACAGAAGAAACTATTTATACCTGCATCATCTATCGATGGATTCTTCAAAACGAGGACGGCCGCACAAAAATGGGAGAAAAAGTATCGAAAATTGTTATTTTATTTTGTTTTCTTGCGATATAGGTGCTATAGAGCAAGGTTTTTACCATGCCTGAAGATTGCAATAAAATCGGTTGTTTCGTTTAGATTTTATAGACATGAGACTACTCCTCAATATGCAGTAGTCGTGGGAAACAACCAACGTATTCATAAAAAAGCCTTATTTAAAAAAAAAAAACTGTCTAATAACAACCCAAATTTGTGTCAATTTTTAGGGATTATAATATTTTTTTTTTAAATGGGCGTGTCAGTAGGCGAAAATTTATCGTGATGATTGGAAAATGAAATCTTTTATAATGGCTGAAAGTTTCATTATGATCGGTTTAGTGGTTCAGGTTTTATTGAATTTTGACGCTCTTTCCATACAACCGAAACCATTGTGCAGGCGGATTGACATCACCAAAGCAGCTAATAACGCGATTATCAAACTTAGGGCGTAAAGGATCGATTGTTTGATGGGCTGTGCGGCATGGTTCCCCATCATGCTGAAACCAAAGATTGTCCAAGTACACGTATTCAATTCTAAACTACAATACTTCCAAACCTTCTTAAAGCATAAAGCGGTTCATTTTATTATACGGATATATGTATGATACTGATTAATAGACAAAATATCGACCGGGGATGAGCTGTTACTAAAGGTTTCAAAATAAACACTTAGGCCGTTTGTCAGTTGCGTTAAAAGTGCGTTAAATTTGATCCCATGGCTAAATTTTGACATTACTGAGGTGAATACAGTCGTCAAAATTTAATCTGCTCAGCAGCTCGTTTAAATTTTAACTAGTGGATAAGATTTGACGTTTGTATTAAGCTTCTTGCACATTACTTACACCATCGAACTATTATACCGGCCAACATCACAATGGTTCCCTTTATTAAAAAAAAAAAATCGATACACTAGCGGTAATTTGAAAACGACTTAGTTTGTTCACAGTGGGTTAAATTTATGTCGTTTTCGGTTGGAGGTTCGGAGTTTCTCCTTTTTGACTCCGCTTACTCCAAAATCATTCGATTAATGTTTTCGGATTGTTTTTCTGTTCCGGACTTTATAAAAGAGTAGACCCGGAACACATATATTATGTACAATTGTACATACAAACCCTTTCATTGAAATACAAAATATACATAAATATCAGACAATTTACTCACACTAACATAAATATTTTGCAAATTCGTCTCGGAACCTGGGAAAATAATTCGATCAAAAAGGAGTAGTAGGTACTGTTCCAAAACCAATCGAAAACGACATTAGTATGTTTTTCACACGCTCTAATTAACTAACGCTTATCAACCAAAATTGGCTTATTAGCGATATCCATGACTAGGAACTCATACTTTGGATTTTTCGAAAACAATTTGATAAACAATAAACACATTCGACGATTTCCCAGTTTCAATGATGATGGATGAAAGTGGGGTGCACATTATCAAACCTGTTTGATAAATGTGTTTGATGTCAAACACTCAACAGTATCAAAAAAACGTGAACAGATTTGTCAAATAATTTGTTGATAATGTGTACCCCGCTTAAGGCTGTTTAAAACCAACGCCAAACATTCGCTGCGGCGGAGAAACATTCGCCATTGGATTGGGAACTTTCATTTATCTGCATTCAAATAAATTATGACTAGCGAATGTTGCTCTCCCAAACCAATGAGAAACATTCGCCGCGGACAAATAGGCACTGTTGTCGCTTTTAATTCGGTGAAACCATCTTCAAAGGGATCTGCATCCCGCTGTGAGCGGACGTGTGTGCGCGAGAGGTGGAAATACTTTACCAAATACTCATTGTTTATAATAATTAATTACATTCAATTACACTTATTATCAAAATAAACAAATTAAATACCCACTCTCACCGTCTTTTACAAATAAAATATAAAAAAAATAAAATAATAATCTAATTGCCTACAAAAGTCGCGCCGCGAAATACAAAAAAAAAAAATAGCCCATAATCAATAATCGTCCAACATAACAGATAAATTGCTGTTATTGTTTTTGGGTTTCCAGGGGCGGATCAATACATACTACTAAGGCATAACACTGGTATTGTTTTGTATTGTGAAGTTTTATTGGGGCCCAAACTCAATATCAGCATAGATAACTGTCTGATTTGGGTTTTAACGTTTGTTTTTTCGTAATGGTAGGTAAATTTAGGGTCGATATTAGCAGCATTCGGGGGCTGAGAAAGAATTTCTGTGCTGTGTACGTACATACTGTAAAAAACAGGCCAGCAGTCTTGGCACTAAGTGAAACCCAGGTAGGTGAAAATTCTGATTACTCCGAATTTAGCCTACCTGGTTATAGCTTAGTGCCTCTATTTTGCCTACACCATGGTCTCGCAATATATGTACGTAATGATGTGGCTTATCAGCTTCAACAACAATATGGCCCTTGTTTAAATACAAACTTTAACTTCATGTGGTTAAAGTTCACCGTCAATAAGCACATCATACATACATGTTTCATTTATCGTAGTCCAAGTTTGGATAGTAATTCGACTTCTAACGAATTCGATGCGCTGTCCGATTCAATCCTGAGAATTGTTTCCCATTATCCGCACAGTGAAATCGTTGTTACGGGCGATTTCAATGTACACAATTCTTCGTGGCTACGCTATTCTGGTCAGACAACACCCGAAGGAAGGTATGACGAGATTTTTGCTGAGTTAAACCACCTGACTCAGCTTGTTTACGAGCCTACTCGGATTCCTGACGTTGCAGGTCAAATCGCCAACACTCTTGACTTGTTCCTTACCTCTGACCCTAATAAATACACTATTAGTGTATTATCTCCTCTAGGCTCATCAGACCATTGTGTCATATCTGCGAATTTCTCGTGCCACCAAATCACAGTTAGAGAAAAAATCCCAAAGAGAACCGTTTGGCAATACGAGAAAGCCAACTGGGACGGTCTCAATAATTTCTTCAAGAGCTTTAACTGGTCACTATGCTTCCTCGATAGTGATGTTGATGCCAGTGCAGATATGATTACAAACTTGATTCTTTGTGGAATGAGAAATTTTATCCCGAATAGGGTGAAATCTATCAAACCCAAAGAAAACTCATGGTTTGATTCGAGCTGTAAAGAGGTTATTAGGGTTAGAGAAGTAAGCTTCCGATGTTATAAAGCCAACCCTACTGAGGAAAACCGGAAAAAGTTTCAACAAGCTAGTAAGACCTGTAACGTTCATATTCAAAGAACC
The DNA here is from genome assembly GCA_949320155.1 of Melangyna quadrimaculata. Lineage (NCBI taxonomy): Eukaryota > Metazoa > Arthropoda > Insecta > Diptera > Syrphidae > Melangyna > Melangyna quadrimaculata. The sequence goes on from OX439483.1 coordinate 439,757,243, forward strand.
AAATTTTTACATGATCAGAAATTACGGCAAAAAATACTACAATGTCCCAAAGGTAGTAAAAATTGTTGGTCATTTGTAAAAAACATACGAAATACCACCTCGTCCTCGGTTCCAACGCTCGTCTTCAATGATACTCCTTTTGTCAGCTCGTAAGATAAAGCCAATTTACTTGCAGCGCAGTTTGCTGTTAATTCGACGCTGCCAGAAAGTGTTATGACTCCTCCTATACTTGAGAGCGTAAATGATTTTATGGGACAAATCTTCTTTCGCACTCGTGCAGTTGCTAGAGTTCTAAAGGATCTCGATGTACACAAATCCGATGGCCCGGATAGTATCCCTCCCATTGTTCTAAAGAGGTGTTCTTCAACGCTGGCAAAACCACTACGTAAGCTTTTCCATCTGTCCTACTCTACTGGTCTCTATCCGAGTGGATGGAAAACAGCATTTGTGCAGCCTGTCCCTAAAAAAGGCGTATCTTCTTCACCCTCTAACTATCGACCAATTCCACTTACGTCACTTCTTTCCAAGGTCATGGAAACGCTGATTAATTTCCAGCTCAAGAGATATCTCGAGGAACGAAAGCTTCTTAATGACCGGCAGTACGGCTTTCGTAGCAATAGGTCCACTGGTGATCTGATGGTATATCTCACCGAACAGTGGAACAAATCTTTACATCGTTTTGGAGAAAGTAAGATTATTGCACTTTATATTTCAAAAGCGTTTGATAGAGTTTGGCACCAAGCTCTCTTATCGAAAATGCGCGCATTTGGTTTCAATGAACCTCTTCTTCGTTGGATTAGAAATAACCTTTCGGACCGTTCAATACAAGTCGTATTGGACGGTTTCAAGTCTGAAATCCACAAAATAAATGCTGGTTTGCCCCAGGGCTCCGTTTTGTCTCCGACTCTCTTCCTTATTTTTATAAATGATCTTTTGTCTGAAACTTCTAATCCATTAAACTGTTTTGCTGACGATAGTACCCTCAGCTTCTCATATTCGTTTACAGATTCTCATCCATGTCCTTCGGATGTGGAACTTGAACGGCAGCGTATGATAAGCTCATTAAATTCTGATCTCGACAGCATTGTCCAATGGGGAATCAGAAAACCGCGTAGAATTTAATGCTTCTTAAACTCAATGTTGTCTCCTGTCGTTAAAGCGAAACCCACCCCAAATGCCGCTATCCATGGGCGGCACTTGCATCGAGGAAACCGAACAGCTTTCAGTTCTCGGTATGTGTGTCACAGACAACCTTTTGTGGAATGACCCCTATATTTGATGTCGCAAAAAACGCTGCTAAGTGTTTAGGTTTTCTCCGTAGATGCAAGAAGTTTTTTTCCCCTTCTGATCTGGCTGTGATCTACAAAGCCTTTATTCGTCCAAAACTTGAATATAATTCTCATGTTTGGGCAGGAGCTCCAAAAACTCACTTGAGTTTGTTGGACAGAATTCAAAAGAGGGTTTTAAAAATGATAGACGAAAGATGTATAACAGGAACGATTACATCTCTCGAACACCGCCGTAATGTTTCGTGTCTTTCTCTATTTTATCGCTATTATTATAATCAGTGTTCTAGTGAAATAGCCAGTTGCATTCCTCCCCTTAAAAAAATCAACCGTAATACTCGCGCTACTAGGAATGCCCATCAGTTCACCCTCGAGCCCAACTTCGGACGTACTGTAATGTACAGAGATTCTGTCTTCAGTCGCACCACACGAATGTGGAATGCTTTACCTGACTCTACTTTCCCCTCCCATTTTGATGTGCAAACGTTCAAAACCAATGTGCATCGGTATCTCCTTCTAAATCCTCTCATACTTACCTAATCGCTCGTGCTGTGTTAAAAACATTTTAAGGGTAGCCATCACCCCTTTTGCGCGCGTGGAATATAAAAAAAAAAAAAAAAAAAAAAAAAAAAAATGCAACTTTTGTATGAGAATGATGATCGACTAGCAGTCCAGGTATACTAGGTCCATGACTGCCACTGCCAAAATGCAATTTCCGCATTCAAGATCGTATCAAAAGCGATTTGGATAGATTTGTTTTGTAATTCCTTCTGAAATCTATTTCAACAACAAATCAAGGTATCTGAACATTTTTGGATAGGTTGACACCGTCTCCGATAGGTTTCTTAACGCAAGGAACGTCAAAGGGAAATGTATGTTTAAAAAAAATCCATTTAATGCAATTGACACAGCAAAACCCTTCAATTTTATTCACCCCTATAAAAAAAGATTAAATTTAACCAAAATTTTAACGAATTTGACACACGGCCTTTATAACTTAAAAAAAAAATTAATTGGGCCACCCGTTATAGATCAAAAGCAACTTTAAGCAAGAGGATCCTTGTGGGCCTGAAGGTGAAACGACTAATATAATGCAAGGATTGGGTTGCCGCAACATGACTTCGTATAATTGAATTCGCATCAACAATTGTTAACCAAACCCGAAAATCAAATGAATGTCTAAGAAGTAGAATTCAATTCCAAGTAATTTCAATAGAGCTGCAGCAGAGACTTTTTCTGACCACATGCCTTTGGAAATTTCATCTTAAACATTGGAAACAGAAAATTAATCACAATGAAAATAGTACTGCTGCCAAAGTAAGTGTGGAGAAACAGTAACCAACAAGAATACCAGCGCAATTAAAATAAACGAACTTTGTGAACTGATGAACCGAAAACAAGTAGTTACGCATAGAAGACCTACATACTCTAATAATAGTGGAATCCCATTTCGAAGAAAGAGAAATTGTACCTTCTACTTAGCATAGTTGGTTTGAGTGCTGAGCCAGAAAAACAATCCTTAGCATTCTTGAGACTCTTAAGGGACCATAAATGTGTCGGTACACACAGTAAAAGGAAAGTGCTTTCATAAATTACGATTTTCTAGAAAGTGCTTTGAGAGAGCAGTCGCACTATAAAAGGAAAGTGCTTTCTGAAAGCGACTTTTTAATTTTAAGAAAGCAAATTTTTGGAAAGCACGTGAAATAAGGCCCAACGAAATAAAGCCAAATATCAAAAATTTGGCCTTATTTCGTTTTTAATATGGAAATAATGCCAAATTTTAGTCTAGCCTTTATTTCGCTTTAGAAAATGAAATAAGGCCAATTTGGCTTTTTTTTTTTAACTGGCAAACAAATCGCCGTTATGTTATTTTCATTTGGTTTGGTGCACGCCCACGGGACTAGCCCCCGCGGGTGTAATTTCCCAAAAAAGAAACCGGGCGGGTTAATTCCCTTTTAAAGTAGTAACAAGGCCCACCACAAAAAAAGAACCCGCACTGCCCATAATCTTGTAAAGGCCCTATCTACAAAAAAAAAAGATTTTTAGTTTCTTACATATTTGGAGTTAGGGCAATTTCTCCGATTTTTGTGTATCAACTTCTTAACTTTAATCCGCCAAATATATTGAAAAAATAAAGCATTAATTAAACTTTATAAAAAATATTTTTTGGTAATTTTCACTTTTTATCTCCAGGCTGCCGTAAGCGATTTAGTGTTTTCATCATTATCTCGAAATAGTGAAAATGTTAGTTAAGGCCTTTACGAGATATGTGCAGCGCAGGTGTTTTTTCTTTAGAGAATTGACATTAAGACCAACACTTCATGTCTATTTTGATTCATAAAGATTTTTACACAAATCACACTTTGAAAGACCGACCGATAACAGGTGCCTGCCAGATGGGGTTTATTTCAATTTTTTTTTGTTTGGGAAATTCCGACCGCGGGGGTTATTTCCCAAGAAAAGCAATAAATCCCACAACTGGCAGGCAGCTTTGTTTCAAAGTTTTTGAACTAAACAGTACTTAAGGTGACCTGCTTCGTGGGTCAAGGATTTTATTTCCCTTTTTGGGTCCTCTGTCCCGCTCACGCGACTCCGTCGCTCAGCTTAGGGTTTGCACAGGGGCCTATGTTGTCAGTCGGTCTTATTTCAAAGTTTTTGTTATCACTGAATGTTTTTGTAATTTTTCCTGTCGAAAGGCGCACACAGGAATGGTTGCGAGTTGTTTGTCACTAGGCCCTGGTTCTTCATGAGCCGTTGTGCCACCCGATTTTTTTGAATGTTTTTGTAAAAAATCTTATTTCCAAATGAAAATCGGGCTTATTTCTTTCAGGAAAAAGATATAAAGCCAGTTTTCTATTTTTAAAGCGAAATAAGGCCAAATTTTAAATTAAGTCTTATTTTATGGGGCTTTATTTCACGTTACAAAAGCGAAAGCATTTTATAAAATTGCTTTCTGAAAATTTTGTGTACTATATTAAATACAATATATTCGACAATCGATCTCGATAGAAGAGCGATTCGAGTGAAAAACATACATACATTTGCTAAGCAAGCGAACAACTTTCAAGAATAATTTCTGAAAGTTTTGTTTTTTGTGAAAGCGTTTTCAAAAAGCAAATCACTTTCAGAAAACGCTTTCAAGAAATTACTTTTCGGGTCGTCAGACTATGAAAGGTTTTCCTTCAGAAACCTTTCTGCTTTCTGAAAGCACATATTATTATCATTGTGTTACGGCACCTTAACTCATTGTTTTTTTTTATGTTATGTATACAGCAGAAAATAGATAATTTAAGGAGTTGGGATGAAAGGAGAGAATTTGAGCAATAAACTTTGGTTATTTTTAATACGATTAGAACTTCAGCTGATTTTAAGAAGGCCAGTTCATAAATCAATTGGAGAACTTTTCAAATTTAAATTTAAACATCCTTAGAAACCTCGTAAACTTCTAGAACATTTCAAAAATCTGTTAATTACCCTCAATTCTCACCAGCGCTGTTACACTACGCAGCCCCATTTTTCTATCGACGAGCTCTTAGGTGCAAAGTGTAATCGATTCATAAATCCGGAAAAACTCAAGGAGATGACCGAGTACCAGCTGTGTTAAAAATAAAAAATTGTTCGATTGAATTCTTGTCTGAATTAACCTTTAATACACAAGAATTTCTGAGACATCAAGTATTTCAGAAAGTTTCAAAAGTAAGTCCTAAAAGTAATCGCGTGCGAATTTTCTGTTCCTTGATAAAAATTAAAACTAGAAAATTTAAAAACTCATTCTATGAGAAGCTAATCGAAAGTAATCAATCTTTTATCTATTCTAAGCCGATGGCAACACCGTTATGAAATGTTGTCTATATTAAGCAGCCAAATTATGCCCATCTTTCACCAATGTTTTTGTGTGTGTGTATTTCTCATGAGTGAAATGTAAAACATCATAATTAATAAGCCATGAATTTACATGAATAAATTTTGATCCTCAACTTGGAAACTGCATCATTGTCATAATTTTCATGACCCCCACAATTTTATTTAATTTTCTTGCAAACTTCTCAAAAAGTGGTCGGGGTGGTGAATATTGTGGGGTTTTTGCAGTCTGTTGGGTTTCTAAAAGCAAGAAAATATAACTTTTCTCATTTACATGTTGAAGCAAGTGACTCACAAGTCATTAAACTGCCCTAAAGTCGATCACATAAGTAATTGGTCAACTTTAAGTCTTCTCTATCTCCATAGAAAATAGAATACATTTTATCAAAAGAACCGAACCTTATGCGCTGGATTGGATGTCTGGGTCTCTGGGTATGAAAAAACTTGCAACAGCAAAACAAAAAAAAAAACTGTATCGAAAGGGACGTGAGTTGGGGGGTTTGACGAAGTCTCGACTCCGTATATACGACCAATAGGTTCCTTTGGGATTCAACTTCAGAGCAATGTGAACCGATTCTCTCAATTCCCTAAGTGATTTATCACATTTTTCCATTAGGGACTTTGTCCTTATTTATGGGCGTCAGTGTTTAGGTAATTTTATTTCCCTCTTTTAGTGTATCTCTTAGTTTTGTGTGCTTTTTTGTTCCTTAAGGATATGTTTAATATTTTTTTTTTTTGTTATTTAGATTTTTTTTTAATTCTATTTTGTCTTCGTACATGCAACATAGATAGATATAGAAGAGCTATTTAGAAACTTTGGATGATGAGAGAATGTGCGTTGTGTTCGTTCACTTTTTGCACTAATGACTGAGATCCTGATTTATGAAGTTTTCACTTCGATAATATAAAGAAGAAAGTTTTCGTCCGGAAAAAAAAATCAGTTTGGTCGCTGAATAATTTAATATGTCTGTGAGAAACTTTCAACGGGCATCAGATGCTGATTTGCGGTAAAGGACTTTAAGCATATGGATATAGAAGACGAAACAAGTGAAAACAAAGAGATTTGAGGATGCGGATAATGTTTAAGGATTTCAGATCAGATAAAGTTTTATTTCCCAATATATAATCTTTACTATAAGCTCGTTAAAAAGTTTAAATTTGAACTTTTAGAAGTATAATGGAAATAAACAGGAGCAGAAAGTTAAGTTCTTACAAACAAGAAAGCGTCTGACTAAAGCAAAAGTTACATTTAAAATTTAATGTTGACAAAAGGATATTTGTAACATTTAAATTAAATTAATAGGTAGTTAAGTAAAATACAAATAGATCTAATTTTCAGTGGGTTCTTGCTTAAAGATGTTTTTATTTATAATGCAACGTTTGGAGCATATTAGTAATGATTCTCTCTGTTTTGAAAACTCCCTATTTAGAAATATTGCATTTAATTGCATTTAACCAAATGTAAGTTTTTTTTAATAAAAATCACGCGAATTTTCAAACATAACTAATAAAAAACTAATTTCATTTTCAAAAATTGTAGTCATTTATCTTTAAAAATTGATTTATTAAACTTTAAGACACATAATTTGTAACATTATAAAGTTCAAGTTTCGATTATTAGAATTTTCTTATAAAGTTATTTTGAAGGTTAGCCCGTAGTGTAATGGTTAGTGCGTTGGAATGTCACGCTGGAGGTCTGGGTACTGCCTCTGCGAGGAATTGACAAATCTTCCTAGAGTATGACATGGCATTGAATAAGTGCTTCTCTTGTCTAGCCGATCGAATTTGGCATAAAATTGTTGGTCCCCTCCATTCCTGTCGACACGCGCACACATGAATGGTTGCGAGTTGTTAGTCACTAGCAGTAGCGGATCTAGGATTTGGCTGTAGGGGGGGGCTTGGAAATTCATTTTGAGACAAAAATGAAATCTCACTGGCAAAAGTTTATTGTGTTTCGGCAGTATGAGCCCTCTGGAGACTCATTTTCTTGAACTACTCAAATAAACTATAGTAAAGTAGGTACCAGTTTTGTTGGAACTGTCACTGCGGAGAGCACAGAAAACGATATTTTGCTGATACACTTTATATTCCTGCTCAAAAAATATAAATTTGCAAGTCACTCTAGAGTCTAGAGAGATTGCAAATATTCATTTGCTTGTGCATGATTTACTGAGTGCCCAGCGAAAACTCACGCTTGTGGAATTTAGCTCCTTGACTAGATTTCTTGTAGGTAATTGATTAGTCCAAAAATATTTTGTATGTGTAATTGACTTCGACCATGGGAATATAAGCCTCAAGATTCTCTAATTGGTAATGTTAACAATAAGCCATGTTAATTGTTTAGCCCTGACCCCGTTTTTTCAATTATCTCTTCAAGCTTAAGCCCCAACTTCGGAATTCCGCAGTCCCTAGAGTTAAGCCCCAAAAACCCTTAGAAATAAGTTAAGTTTTATAGAGTTGGTTGTTTAACACCGACCACGTTTCTTTGCATTCCCGAGCTGTTTTTTTCGTCTCAGTTTTCTGGGCTTTGTTTTTAGGGAATAATTGTCTTTGCATTAAAAATGTCCCTTATTCGTTGCCCCGAACTTGATTTATCTCAAATTCCTTTAAGGCCTTAGCCCCAATCAAATAATTTCGGGGCTAAGAAAAAAAATTACATTACATGTAAATTGTTCAGCCCCAACTTTGTTACTTTGTCTGAAATCTATTAAATTTTACATCTTAACAATATTTGAGACCAATAAAAAAAATCTACATGGTATCTAATATTGCTTTCGATATTTCAATTAATTTAAGGAATTGGTTGCGAGGTGGGGGGGGGGGGCTTTAGCCCCTATAGCCACCCCCCTGGATCCGCCACTGGTCACTAGGCTCTGGTTTCTTCAAGAGCCGTGCGCCACCCAATTTATTTATTTATTTAAACGTTTAAGATATAATGATATAGACAAACTCGCCACCTGAGTGCAAGAACTCAGTAAAATATTTTGTTCTATTAAATTTTGCTGATCCTTACTTTTAGCTAATATCCCAGAATTAACTTTTCGCAATTGATTAGACGAGAAGTTAAGTGAACTATTCACAATAAATTCGTCTTTGGCATGATATATATAAAAAGTGGCCAAAAATTACATAGCTCTTGCATTCAAGATGTGATATATTGATATTAATTTTGTGTATTTGCTTGAATAATTGAGAGTTCAACTGAGAAACAAAGGTTATTGTTTCAAAACAGGCTAATTTATACCACGGTTTAGGTTGATTGTATATAGATTTCTTTGGGTGATCTAAGCAACAGAAAGCTTCTTATATTGACTTTAGGAAAATCCTCTTACTTCTCTGCTAGTTAAGCAGGAAATACCGATTGTATTTAAATTATTTCCAGGTCATGTTTCAATACATTATATCGATTGTATATGTATATGTATTGTATATACTTACTTACTTACTTATGCTGGCGCTACAGTCCGGTGCGGACCTTTTCCAGCCAGTTCTGTCCCTGGCTAGCTGCTTCCAGTTTCGCACGCCAAGTTTGGTTAGGTCTTCTTCCACCTGCATATGCACCACCAGTTCCGCGGCCTTCCTCTACTGCGCCATTGCTCGGGGATGGATTCAAAGACTTTTCGGACTGGAGCATTGGTGTTCATCCGCTCCACGTGACCCAGCCACCTGAGGTTTGCCTTTTAACTTTTGTAACTAGGTCGATATCGCTGCACATCCCTGTACAGTTCGTTGTTGTATCTTCTCCTCCATTCCCCGTCTATGCATATGGGACCAAAGATCACCCGAAGAATTTTTCTCTCGAATATTCCTAAAGCGTACTCATCCGCCGCTAAGAAGGTCCATGCTTCTACACCATACAACAGGATTGGTATGATGAGTGTCTTGCACAGGGACACTTTAGTCATTCGAGAGAGGGCTATACTTTTCAATTGCCTTCTTACCCCGAAGAAACAGCGATTGGCAAGAGTTATCCTTCATTTGATCTCAGCGCTGATGTTATTGACTGAATAATATATTCAGGTAGATAAAGTCCTTAACTACCTCAAAGTTATCTGTCTATGGCGACGTTCCGTCCAAGACGTTGGCGTTGACCGTCCTTTCTAGATGACAGCATATACTTTGTTTTGGCCTCATTCACCGCTAAGCCCGCCTTTGCCGCTTCCTTCTCAATTCTTGCAAAAGCTCCAGTGACATCACGCTTTGTTCTTCCAATTATGTCAATATCGCCAGCGTACATGCAAATAATTGGATGGACTTTTGAAAGATTATGCCTCTAGTGTTGACGTGAGAGTTCTGCACTATTCTTCAAGTATGATGTTGAAGAAGTCGCATGACTTGCCTAAATCCTTTTTTGACATCGAAGGTGTCGGTGAGGTCTTTGCCAACCTTGATGGAGCAGCGTGTGTTCTCCATCGCCATCCTGCATAAAAGGACGAGATTGCCAAGGATACCAAAACTAGACATTGCTTTATATAGCTCATCTCTATAAATACTGTCATACACGGTCTTAAAATCGATGAACAGGTGGTGAGTGTCGATTTGAAGTTCCTGGGTTTTTTCCAAGATCTGCCGCAATGTGATTATTTGGTCCATGGTTGACTTTGCTGGCCTGAAGCCACACTGCTATAGTCCTATCAGGTTGTTGACGAACGGCTTCAGGCGTTCACATAACAAGGCAGAGAAGATCTTGAGACGATGTTAAGGAGACTGATAACTGATTCCCCTTTAGTTGGCGCAGTTCAGAGGGTCACCTTTCTTGTGGATCGGGCAAACAATGCTGAGATTCCATTCATCGGGCATGCTTTCCTCCAACCATATTTTACAGATGAGCTGGTGCATACTCCTTACCAAGTCATCTCCTGCTGCTTTGAATAGCTCTGCAGCGAGCCCGTCCGTCGGCTTCAGCAGCTTTGTTGGACTTAAGCTTAGAGATTGCCATCTTCACTGCGTCGAGGTCGGGTAGACGGAATTGTTGACCTTCATCGTCCAGGTTAAATGGTGTAATATGCCTGACAGCGGAATTAGATTCGTTATCGCCGTTATACAGTCTACAGAAGTAATCTTTCCAAATTATCAGCATCGGCTTCGAATCTACAACGATGTTCACTTGCTCATCCTTCCAGGCTTCGGTTGGGGCTCTGTAGCCCTGATAGCTTCTTTTTACCTTTTGTTACAACTTCCGAACCTCATTCCTGTTATAACATTCCTCAATTTCCTCGATTACGCACTTCTCATGCTCCCTCTTTTTCTTTCTGAGAAGCCGGAGAAGCGATTGTAGCTGCCCGACGTCAAAATTCCTGACAGCATTTCTTCGGTTTGACTGTTTTCGAGATATTCGAAGATGTACCTTAGTTACAACAAGGTAATGGTCCGAGTCAACGTTGGCTTCTCGGAAGGTTCGGACATCCCTGATACTGGAGGAGTGCCTTGCGTCGATCGCAATATGATCAATCTGGTTGATGATTGATTGATCAAAATATTTCCAGGTCCCCTTGTGGATATTGAGGTGAGGAAACAGCGTACTTACTACCACCATGTTTCGTCCCACAGAAAAGTCGATCAGCCTGATTCCGTTGTCGAAGGTGGTGTCGTGCAAGCTGTGCTTTCCGACAATGTTACCGAAAACATCCTCTCTTCCTAGCTGCACGTAAAAATCGCCTAGTACAATAATTTTAATGTCATAGCTAGGGCACTGCTCGAACTTCTTCTCCAAGAGCTCGCAGAACTCGTCGTTGGTGTCTTTATCATCCTATACGGGGCATGCAAGCTACACGCATATGAGGCTGATGTTGGCAAATTAAGTCTTGCTGCGGATTTGTAACGAGGCGCTCGTTCAAACAATTGAAACTCAAGACTTTTTGCCTAAGTCTGCTTCCAACTACGAATCCACATCCAAATAATCGCTGCTTAGTGCTTTTGGTCGTGGTAGCAGTCGTAGTAGTATTGTATCTATAGGTATAAAAAATAAATCAATCAATCACACAATCAAAACCTCCTTGTTGAAATATTACAGCAACAATATCACCGGCGATAATTGCGATTTACTGCGGTTTCTTCTACTATGTAGCAATTGTTTACCCTGTGGAATTACAAATTTCAACGACCCAATACATAAAACCACTTCCGTTTATATTTACATGTCCAATGCTCTTTCTCATAATGTCATCAAAATCTAGGATCATTCCTCTTCCGCATTATGGTGGTATATAGACAGCGAACAAGTCGAGATAACCTATCTATATAGGTAACTATATAACATACTAACCATGTCAAACCGCACTAACAACTCCATTTATACGCTGGCAAAGCAAATTATATCTTATTTGCTTCTCATTTCTTCCATTCATCAGCAAAATCCCTACTTATGCGATATGCCAACGATATGTAAAATACAGGAAGCGAAACATTACAAGGTACTAATTTGTACGTAGTCCTCTTAGTCCTCGTGTTCCTCTCTGCTCCTCTCCTCGGTTCCCGATCCTCCTCCCACACAGCTTCCGTTTCCAGACAACAAAATTTTCTGGTTTAATTAAAATTTTCTGCCAAAATGCGTTTTTCCCAAGAGTCACATGGATTTCCGACATTTGTTAAACTATGATAGATCATAAAATAAGTGTAAGGTTGCTTTGGGTGACTCCTGCCCTGCCCGTTCCGTTCGATATACTCTGTGCTGTGGTAGCTTATCCCCACCCATTTTATAAGCCACATTAAGCTTTCTCTTACATTAAAATAAATTTTAATTATACATATTTTTCATTGTGTCCTTTGGGTGGTCTTCGATGGAGACATGCAGACAAAAAAATAAAACAGGACCCTTCGTTCTACCTACCTATCTGAAGATGATTTATAATATTAAAATGCTTGGTGTTGGTCCATTTCTACTCAAACTCCAACTCATGTCTACTACTTACGCAAACTGATTCAATTTTTTTTTTCAACATGGCTGCAGCAGCCATATAAGGATTTCGTTTATACATACATATGAACGAAAAGTATACATGTGCATAGGACAGCGGCTCACATTTTTCGAAGCAATTAAAATTATATAATAAACAAGAAAAAAATAAATTTGATGTCATTTACAATAAAATGCAAAAATTAAGAGAAAATATTTTCAAAGATTTTTTGTGTGAGCCAGCAAAAAAGTGCAGAGCTGTACTCTGTACAGCACTTCATTATATGATTTTCCGGTGCTATACAGCAATGATGCAAACGAGCATTTGCTCTTGCTTAATGTTTAAAAATCAATTTAAATTGCTTTTTTGTGTTTGTTGTTCTTTTTTTTATTTTTATTTTATGAATTAAAATTTGTTATAATTGGAGACACCCAATTAACTTATATTTTGCTTGCAATGTTCATAGATAGGTGCTATGGCATTGGGTAGGATTTACATTCGTTGACAAAAAAAAATGGAAAAAATTAACTTCCCACTCTTGATGAAGCTTATAGAGAACACGAAACAGGTATGTAAGCCCCGAAATAATATTTTTATCTGGATATGGATAAAAGAGATGATCTGATGAAACTGATTTTCATTAAGCTTGTATAATAGGGGAGCATGGGGCAAAGCCAGGACGTTCGAATTCGAATATACCAAAATGATAATACCCAAAAATGTATTGGCAAGAATAATTGATCTGGATCTAACTTGCTCAGTTACCAGATAGATTTTAGATAGACATGGACATATACCGAAAAGAACAAGTTTTATCATCATTAGGGCTGTCAACTAGACGAGACTCTGCGAGACTTTTGTAAGTCTCGTCTCGGTCTTGTTAAAGTCAAACATTTTCAGTCTCGTCTCGGTCTCGTGTCGGTCTCGTATAATTTAGTCTCGTCTCGGTCTCGTCTTCTCAAAGTACGATTTCCGGCCAACTATTTCATTATTGGAACGAAATATTTTCGATTATAGTTTGAATAAGTGCAGAATAAAATAAATATTCAACTGAAATTGGATTTTTTAATTTATGAGACTCTCTGTAAATTTCGGTCCAAATTCTCGGTTGCTTAAAAGCCAGTCTCGTCTCGTATCGGTCTCGTCATGCGAGACCAAGATCGAGACCGAGACTCTTCTCGTCTCGTGGCCAGCCCTAATCATCATATATATTATTTCTGACGTCAAACTCCTGTTTTCTCATTTATAAAATAGTCAAATCCTTTAAAATAGGTATCACTGAATAAGAATTTACACATACTTATGACATTGCACAAAAACTTTATTTTATACCAACCTATTCTCTATAAATTTCGGAAATTTCAAATAATTCAATAATCGAAAAATTTGACATGAAAAATACGTCACTTTTAACCCATCGAATGAGTGAAATAGAAAAATATGTATTACTTCAGTAATTTAAAACTCTCTTTTTTTTCGCTGCACCTTCAGTGAGTGGGGGAGAAACATTCTTTAGTCACACCATGCATGAAAGAAAGAAACATATTTATTAATTTTGTAATGTATAATCCTTTTTTTTTCGCTTGCACGCTTGCACATTGAGTGAGTGGTGGAGAAACATATTTGTTACCTACTTCTGTTGTTTGTAATCTTTTTTCTCATTATAAAAAGCCGAATGCATTTATTAGGTATCACTAGATTGTATGAATGAAAGAAACACATTTGTTGATTCTTTAATTTAAAATCTTAGAAGAAGAAATAGAGGAACGGGCATATCGATGAAAAAGTGAGGCTTTTTTCAAAAAAGTATGAGTTACACAAACACAAATGCATTCACACAGGGTCGGAATGCAGTGAGATAGCTAAATGCTGGGGCCCCCAAAAGAATTTTTAGCTGTGTTTTTGAGAGATATATTTTTGAGATATAAGTTTAGTAAAAAAGCTTATTAAACTAAATAAAAAAGTGAAATAAATGTAAATATAGTGAACACGCGCAATACTTCATTGAAAAAAAAAAATATATATAAAGGAAATATGACTTAAATCCTATAAAAAAACATCATGTGGAATATGAGACACAATCAGCCCGTGAGATGCAAAAATTATAAACTCCATATTGTAGGTGTTCTTATCCGATTTAACGCATATTTTTTTAAATAAAGTATTGCAAATATTCACTATTTTATTTCAATTTTTTTATTAAGGGCTAGTTTCACAGTCAAAGAAGTGGCACTCAAGTTGAATAAGTTGCACTTGAAGTCTCCTGTGTTAGGCGCTTAAGGTTCACTAGGCTGCTAAAATAACTTAAAAGTACCAATATGCTAAACCTTATTAAATGTGCGAAATTTTCGGGCGGGTCTAGTGAAACCAATCAATTCTCTACCTAAAACAGTTTTTAAATATTCAAATTCCCGCTAAAATAAGTCTGAAGTTAGCGGATTGCTTTCATAAATATAGAAGGCGCTTATCACAATGTCACGCTGGAGGGGTGGGTTCACTTCCCAGCCTCGTCCACTTAAAAACTAAAAAGTTTTTTTTTCAGGGCTACTTTCTCTTGCAAGGAATTGACAAATCTACCAAGAGTATCACTTGTCATGAATAAGTGCTTCTCGTCTAGCCGTTCGGATTTGGCATAAAATTGTAGGTCCCTTCCATTCCTGTTGACACACGCACACAGGAATGGTTGCGAGTTGTAAGTCACTAGATCCTGGTTCTTCACGAGCCGTTGCGCCACCAAATTTATCTATTTTTCACAATGTCAACACATCTGCAATCGCATCTAACACTGTCATGTCTGAAGGTAGATGGTTGGCTTGGGGAATTGATCAATCAAATGCTAACGAGCAGGATTATCAACTCAAAACTGGGTGGATTTTTTGCCAGAATAGCGGTTATTATAGAGGTGCCTTGCAAGGTGGTGTCTTGCCGCCCTCCTATGGAATTTGATAGTAAAGGAACTCCTAACTTGCCTGGAAGCGGAGAGTTACAGAGGACGATATTGCTATTGCCGTATCAGGAAAGCATCCTATTGTCTTGAAGGAACTCTTATAGAATGCTTTGAACAAGCTAACAAACTGGACAGAGTGGTGCGGATTGGGTGTTAACCTCGTCTCAGAAAAATAAGTTTTGAGGGCAACTTCTTGACTAATGGAACGAAATATTATCGATACGTCAAAATAGAGTTTTCCTCCCATCTGTGAACCCAATAACAACTTTCAAATACAATTTCAGGGCAACCAGCTGACTGTAGAAGAAAATAAATATTTTAGTGATATTTGATTTTTCTACCGAGACAACCGAAACCGACAACAGTCGACTCGGTCTCATCTCGTCTCGTCTTGTCTCGTTATACGAGACCGAGGCCCAGAATTTTCGTGTCTTGTGGCCAGCTTTAGTCTTTTCAATTAAATATAAAATTCCCCACATTGATCATCCCACCATTTAAGGAATTCCACTAACATTCTGCGACAAAGCTTTATATCTAGGTCTACTTTAAGATAAGAAGTTAAGTTGGAAACCTTATATACAAGCAAATATCAGAAAGGCCACAGTGGCACTCTTTTCTTGCGGGAAAGCCATTGGGAGCAAATGGGGTCTCCACCTACAACCACGGTGTAAGTATTATGGGCAGCTCTAGATAAACCGTTAACCGCGATAAACTTAGTAAAGTCCAAAGATCAGCTTGCATGTGTATAAGTGGAGCCTTTCGCTATACTCCCTACGCGGATATATTAAGTAAACAAATGGTAGCAAGTACGGAAATCCGTCTTAAAGCCTCCTCACAGTGGATAAATAATGAAATAGGCCACTCATCTGTTCTGAACTCATACGGTTCATTTTCCCACATTCTTGGAAGACGAATCGATTCATTTTTATATGGACGGACTGTTCAAAAACCGATTATGGGGTTGGTGGAAGCGTGTACTCAGATACTCTAAATTTATGTCTCCCATTTTGTCTTCCTGACCATTGTAGCGTGTTCCAGGCGGAAGTTTTTGCGATAAAGGCAGTTTTATCTTGGCTCAAGGAAAACTTAATATCAACTTCTGATATCCGCATCGCTTCTCAATAAAAACTCTCGACTGTGTCTCCACAAATTCTATAACAGCCCTAAACTGTCGATCATCTCTTAAAGAGATGGCACAGCAGTATTCTCATTTGTTGGCTGCCGGGTCATACGGACATTCCGAGAAACTGTAAAGCCTACAAACTCGCCAATGGAACAAGACTACTTTTTATCATTTTTCAGGACGGTTATAAGGTCTACTATGAGGCATTTCAAGGTTATCCATTTCTTACGGGGCACCCAGTATACATGGGAGTTTTAGCTGAAGCAAGATGCTTTAAGGAGATCAACGCTTAGGTGGAACAACACCGCAACATGCCTGATGTCAAACAAACATATCTCAGAAGCGCTCTAAGTAGGTATTTGATTTCTTTAAACAGAATGCAGATCAGCTCCGTAATTGATATTATAACCGGGCACTATCTTATAGACAAGCACGCAACGTGCCTTAGAATAGGTATACGTCCATACAGCAGAAGCTGTATGGACGATGTAGTGGAAGAAACAGTTCCCCACCTTCTCTGCACATGCCCTGTGTTGTGTATATAGATACAAATACCCATAAACAATAAGCAACCAAAAATCAAAAACAAAAATATAAACAATGCACTCTTATGTATATCGACCTACAAATGGTCATGTTGAGAATGGTCAGTCGTTACCTATCGATATCGTCGTTCGTTGCCCTGATCGTATTGCACATTGCCATTGTCGGTTGCTATGCACGAAATGTATGCACTCATTTATATAAAAATTTAATTAATATCAATTTTATTTATGACTGCTTTTATATGCGTTGCTATGAGTAAGATATTGGAATGTCTTTGAGGAGATATAATCGAAGGTTTATTTTGTCAAATAGACATTTAGTTCTTACGTTAGTAATGTAGGTAATAAATAAAATTGAATATAGGAAATAAAACTGAATTTAAAAAGTGAGGAAAGTATTAACACAGATATTTTCAGTATAAATAGAATAAGTTAATGTAGAATAAAACCAGTCTCGTTATAACCTTAACCACGACTCAATCTGTTTAAATATCGTGTATTCGGACGGTCGGATATATAAGTGGCTCTCGAAGCTTAGAAATAAATTTCGTTCTGAAAAGAACTAGAGACTCCCTTGTCATAACTATCCCAAAGAAGCAGGCTCCATCTGGGAAACTTCTACTTCAATGATCCTAGTGATCTAACAAACATAGACATTAGCAGTCTCGCACTCTTCATAAGAAGCTCAAACTGGTTTCAGCAAGTGTGGAAAATATCTCTGAATTCACATGGTACCACAACGGATCAACTTATGATCTACCATATAAGTGTGTCAGTTCTTTTCTAGCAGACTCTTCAACCTAACCTATCATCGTAGGATCGGATGTATTATGTAAAATTAATATTTCGAGTTAAATTTGTTTGAGAATCCATAACTTGCCATACCTCTATTTTTGAAAAAAATTTAGGAATAGTTTTCGAAAATTCTGGTTCACCCGAATTTTTACAAATTACCTTATAAAACTTCCAAAAGAAAATTTTGAAAAATTTCAATTCCGTTTTTGACAATTTTAAAATTTTAAAAGAATGGATTTCTTTTAATGTTTGAAAAAAAAAAAAAAAATTAAAATTTTCCAATTTGTATGTATGTTTGTAATCGATAACAAAAAAGTGGTGCTTATAGTGTTTCGAGAAGTGTTTTAAAAAGTGTAAGATATATACGAAATATTTAGAAAATGGTGTGTTCTTTGTTACTAAAATATGGCAGAACAACCGTGTCAGCACAACTACTACAAAATTTATAATAATGATATACCTTACGAAAATGCAAAAACAAAATCAAAAAACTACTGCAAATCCAGCTCACAACCGAGGAAGGGAAGGAAACTATTTAAACGGATTCCCAGAGGTTTGTAATAAATTTTACAACTCTTGCAAACATCTTAACACGAAGAGCACTAAACCCGTTCAAACGCAAGGAATTTTCACCCACCAACAAATCATTTCTTGTGAAAAGTTGGAGACGATGTTCATGGTGAAGGCGAAGCAGAGAACTTAACCAATTTTTCACCCCTCCTTATATACACTTTTGCAAAATCAACAATATACCGACACTATAGCAGTAGTTTAGATATATCCTGTAGCCTCAACAACATGGAGTAGATTATGCGAGGGAATCTTTTGGATTGCGAGGATAAGATTAGTTGAGAAATCGTTTGTCGGCGGTGGCGGTGGGGAATAGCACTGAATCTTCCTATTGCCGGATGGGGGAACATCCATCTATATTCCTCTGCATTTTTGGACGGTTGTTTGGCGGAAGGGGGGTTGGTAGTTTGTTCCTTTTTCTAGTTTTCAACATTATTTATCCGAATACGAAATCATTATTGGAGTTATACCAGGAGGGCCAATTATACGCTCGCACAGTGCCACTACAATCACAGAAGATGCAATAATTTCCGCCACTTCAACCTCTTAAATGTAATTAAAAATCATTTTTATAATCCTTGAGCGCAAATATTTACCGATTGAATGAGTTAACTTCATTCATATAATTCTCCACGGATTCGTTACTCGCCAAGATTGTGGACCAAAGGGCTGGTAATAAGATATCATAATAGTGGAAAATCCTTTGCAGATTTCCTTTGTATTTTTTCAATATTTTTCCGTCGTCGTCTTGTATATTCAATTTGTAAGAATATCGTGAATGACAATGGAAAATGAACCACGATATAGATATTAAAGCTCATGTTGGCAGGGTAGCTAACTTTTACATATAAACAGACCTGTAAAAAAGGTTTTGCTAAATACGCGTTTTCTTTCTTTAAGATTGTTAGAGCATTAATTTGAGTTTATTAAATTCGTTTTCTTTGAACTTTTAATTTTAGTGCATCAGCTACGAATTTGATAATATTTTTCCTTTTTCAGATGTATTGCTTTTTAGTATTTTTTTTTGAATAACAATAGGTAAGGGACTTGTTTGAAAATTGAAATAATAAGTGGCATACCTAAAGACAAAAAGAAAAGTGGAGACGAGAAATATATGTAGGTACAAGACGCATGATGATTCGCAGAAGGTGCAACCCAAATTTAGAACTTTTTTGTATAAACATAAGTAGGTATGTATTTCGTGCAGAGAGAGTATTACATATTAAGGGCTTCAAAGTTTGAACCTAGCATTTTATTGAAATAGAAACAAAATCTGCAAGCTTGAAGCTTACTGCAAGATTCTAGCAGGCTAGATTCTCGAGATACACTATATGGACTAATAATGCAAAAAACTGGCAATTTCTGCTTAAGTTCCATTACATTCTAGATGAAAGTTCACAGGCATCGCTTGAAACTAAGCAGGGAACTCCATGAGATTGGCGCTGAGGCCTGAGAAGAATTGGACACAAAAAGGGGTAGGGCTAAGTAATGTTAAATGCAACACCAAATGTTTCCCTACGGGCTTGGTTTAACGAAGAGAATTTACGGTGCTTAACTCTTAATAATTCTAAAGCCGAAGAAAATTATAAATCATAAACATCCATTTCAGTTTCTGTCAGTACTGATAAAATTCAGTACTGATAGAAGGTGAAATTGAGTTTTTAAAAAAGAAGTGCATATGAAACATTGTGTCCTAAAGCGATCTTTGATAGTTTAAATTTATGAAAAAGTACGTGTTAATTTAAGATTAACTCTAAAAAATCTATGCATATAATTTTGTAGTTTTAGCGATACCAAAACAGATACATACGTATGAATATATACATACATCTCACATGAGATTTGGAAAAAAAATAGAGAGTGTAGGTTGGTTCGAGGAATTAAAAAGTCCTATAGGAATGGGGGCCCAGTTCCAACCCGTTAAGTGACATTTCTTTATAAAAACTAAACCAGAAAAAATAATTCTTTAAATACAACGCTATCATTTGCAATGCCAAGTTAAGGCCAGAAATCCCTTCTTTTAGTTTACTTTAAATACAGTTGTTTAGAGGAAATAGTTTTGAAAAATAAAATAAAAAAAAAATTCAAAACAATTTTTGCTCGCAGTTGTACCTAATTAAGTTCTTTCTTTGGTTTCAAAATTTATTATTATTATATTATATTAAAAAATAAATGAACCAACTTCTTAGCGAATAAGTGCTTCTCGTCTAGCCGTTCGGATTCGGCATAAAATTGTAGGTCCCTTCCATTCCTGTCGAAAGGCGCACACAGGAATGGTTGCGAGTTGTTAGTCCCTAGGCCCTGGTTCTTCATGAGCCGTTGTGCCACCCGTATTATTTATTTATAACTTCTTAGCGAAAACAAGAAAAACACTAAGCTGATCAGAAATCTGCCGTTTGTTGAAATGTTCAAGCTTCAATTTAGCCGGAATTTTCTTATTTTTATGAGAAAAAATGTTTTTTTTATTTTTTAGTATTTTTGAAAAACAAAGGTCCTAGTACTTGCCTAAAAATTGATAAGATCAATGATGAAAACAAAAATAATACTTTATTACGTAAAATTAAAAAAAAATTATTTTGAAAGTTTAGTTTTTTATTTTTGTTTTAATGTTTTGAGTTTGAAAATTAATTTTCTGAACTGGATATCTGGCTAAACGAAAAGGTAAAATATGGTATTTGAAAACTACTGTTTTGTTTTGGTTGTTTTTTTTTTTTCAGAAAACTATCCCTGCCGTGTAAACGGGGCGGAATTGACCTTCTCTCCCATACAATTTCTGTATTACACCTTTTATCACACCTAATGCAAATCCCCCCTATAATAAAATAAAATTCAATAGCCAACACACTCTTCTTTGAAAAACCACAAATATTCTTAAAATAGGTCGAAAATCCAAAACTCAAAAAAGTCAATAAAATTATTTTATTTTGCCTTAATATGTTTTGTATCTATTTTGGAGTACTAAATTTATGTATATAACAATTTTCTTTTTTATTAAATAAGAAATAAGCAACAAATAATTTCAACCCCAAATAATAATACAGAGTGTGCCAACGTCACCGGTCCAGACGAAACCCATGGTTAATTTTCTCGTGTTTGCTTCATTTTCGACATATAACAGTTTTTATGATTTTTGATCTCGTTTCTGTAACTGGCTTTAACTTTGCCAAAATACAACCGATTCTTGATTGGTTTGTATTAACACAAGAGCACCTAACAGTTTCTGGGTTTCTGCCAGTCCTACAATTTTTTTTTATTATCAAACCCGTTTTATTGTATTTGTATGCCGTTTTTCTTACTTTGGTATCATTTTGTTTACAAAAACAAGTTAATTAGTATTAGTACGCAGCGTGCAAGGTCCTGTCCATCATGGACTCAAAAGTCCATAAATAAACTTTGGACGTTTGACCCTACCCGATTAGCCACGTGTCTACAAGAAAATCTTTGTGGACTTCACTTAAGTGGGCCACTTTATAGAAATTTCAAAAACAAAATTTTAAATTTCAAAAATAAAATTTTTAAAGTGTAGAGTGTATACTGTGACTTACTTTGAACGATTTTTATAAAAAAATACCTTGTATTTATTTTAAAAGTGATTTTGAAATCTTAAATTTTATTTTCAAATCCAACCCCATGAGCATTTTCAAAAATTTAATAACACAAAACTTCAAAAATTAAATTACAATTTCTTAAAACAATTTTTTAAAAATATAGGTAAATAGAAATGTTCACAAAATAACAAATAAATTATTAATTGTTCAATAATTGTGCATTATGAAAAGTCACCTTCTAAAATAAGGGAGCATTGAGCCATTGACCCACGTTTTTGTGGATATTTTAACAAATAGAAAATAGTAAATTTTTTTCGAATGATTTTTACTACAAAAAACTTTGTTGAAAATTCAATACATATTTGTATTTTGTGCAAATTAAAAAATCCAAAATATGCTTTTCTTGCTTAAGAAAATGGTGGTCGCAACCTCTACAGTTCTACATCATTTTAAAAATTAGTTAAGGTTCAGGTGGTGTTTTTTTTTTTTCAGAGGCCAAATAACTTAATTCCAGGAGTTATCTTAATACAAAAAAGGGAAACATTGGTCCACCCTTATAAAATAATTTTTTTTTTAAGTTTTGAAAAAAGGTTGCCTTAAATATAAAATTTAAAAAAATCAATATCAACCAAAATTACTAACGCCCATAAGAACCACTATCTAACACGTTTTATTAAATATTTGCGTCGCTCGCGATCGAATGCCAAGGTTGTTTATTTTTGAGTGACACGCATTACCCACTCCTACTAGATTGTTTTTTTGTTTCCTTTAGGTACTATGAATGGTATTTTTATCGAAAATAAATTATAATCGTATTTTTAAAGTTTAACATATTTAATTTTATGACAAATTTTGTGTTCAGTTAGGTACCCGATTTATTCAGGAAAGCGCAGTAGGTACACAAATTAGCGACCCTGCCTGTTGTTATAATTTAATTTAATAACTGCAACAGATTAAAATCATCAGCATATTATGTGTGGGTTAATGTGATGGATGATTATTTAATTTAAAATATCAACAGCAATAAATAATAAATTAAAGTTTATTTAATTTTGAACACAATAGATCTTCGAACTTTAGTGCATTAAAATTCCGTAATTAGTTTGAACTCGCATATATGTATACTGGGTAATTGCGTAGAATCAGCATTTATTATAATGACCTTTTTTTTTGGCATCTGTGCTGAAAATTAAAAGTCAGCAGAATATACAATAGAGTATGTAGATTTTAATACATTAATAGTTTTACACTATAGTAGGTATATGTCCAAAATATTATGTTTTATCAGCATGACATGTTCATCATAAAGTCCACAAAATATGTATGTACAGGTTTGTTAATTTTTGTTTACTTTGAGCGAAAAAAAAATTAAATCGTAAATTAACCGATAGAAGTATTTTAGTTCGAAATCATAAAAGCAGTTGTATAGGTACGCACGAACTTAACTGAACAAAAACCATTGATTTTTCGTGTTGAAAATTAAGTGAAATATACTTTCGCGTAACTATTCAAACAAATTATTATTATGTAATTAGTGTTTTGTACATGGCATTTATGTTAAGTGTCACATGATGAAATATAAGTGTGTTTAAAAAATATGTTTACATAATGGGGACATTAATTTAAACAAGATACTGACAGTGGCAAAATTTGTATTTTCTTAAGAACTATTTATAGTTTTTATTATAACTGGGTTCAATATAAGTTAGTGCGTTAGGGGCATCAACCTTGCACTTCATCCTGACGGGATGAGCTTTGGTACACTAAAAGTCCATATTATAAATTACCTTTTAAGAAATGTAAGCACAGTGGCAACACTGGCAGATCAACGATATCAGGGTTGCCTCCTTACCAAGTTGTAACAACGAAATTGCACATAAATTGGCCTATAAATCGAGAACCAGACATCGAACGATGACGCGAAATATCTCGTTAGATTCAGAATTTTTGAAAACATAGGACCATTTAATTTTTTGCGCTTCCCCCACCCTTGTAAGACGGGGGCACAAATCACTCTCGGCGGATAAGGATTTTCGTGTGTCAGAAAATAATGGTAATTATATTTATATTCATAAAATGTTAAGAATGATGTTGACGCAACATTTCACACTCTTCAGCATATCAGAAGCCTACTCTTATCTATGAAATGTGTTTTTTTGTATAATCTATTTGAAAGTGGTGGAGAGGGGGAGGTGGAAGTATATCAAACCACTATATATTTGTCTGGGTACAATTTAGCATATGGCACATGATTTTAGGGTAGTTTTTAATGCCCATTCTTATGAAACCAGAATATATGCAATACAACTACCCTAGAAAAAGTTATTTTTTTTTTTTTTTTGAAATAATGCCTGAATTTGCACTACAACAAGCATAATATAACCAAGTTCCAACGGTTTGGTGATGAAATTTCGGAACACATGTCTCATTTGTATAAATAAACAAGAATCAAAAGAGTCCATTCAAATATCTGGGGTAAAAGGGTCTTTTTTTTGAGTGAAAAGGAAAAGCGTAAAACTATTACTATATTTAACTATTAGTGCCCCCAAAAGGCAAGGGGGGGAAGGTGCCAGAAAACTTGTGATGGTTCTATGACTTCAAGTATTTCAAATCCAACAAGACATTCCGCATCATTGTCCGATGTCTGGTTCTCGATTTATAGGCCGATTTCTGTCGAATTTTGTTGTAAGGTAAGGAGGCAACCCTCATATAGTCGATCTGTCAGTGTTGCCACCGTGGAAACACTTCTTTAAAGTACATTTTGGAATGTGCACTATAAGTGTACCAAAGCGCATCCCGTCAGGATGAAGTGCAAGGTTTGACCTAAAATGTGCCCTTAACGCCTTTGAAGACAAAAAATATAAAAAATTCCAGATTTAAATTTTGTAAAAATAATTCATAATTTGTGTGGCTCAAGAATCAAGGCTGTTGAGTGGTTAGGCACTCAAATTAAGATGAGTACCTACCTACGATTACATACAATGTACTAATGTAGTAGTTAAACGTAAAGAGATTGATTTTCATATTCGAAGAATTAAAATAAGAATCTAGAATTGCACTCCAAAACTACGTTAGATTACGACTTACTTATCGGGCTTCCGATCAATGAAGGTCGCTGCCTAGGACACAATGGCTTTCCATCCTCTACGATCTCGAGTACGCTGCTTCCAGACATCCAAACCAAGTACTCTGGCATCCGCGACGGCTTGGCCTTTTAACTGGAGGTTCGGTCTTCTCTGTCGTCTCGAACCTGGGGGCTGGGATTGGAAAACTCTCTTGGCTGGAACATTGTTGTCTGTTCGTTCGATTTGACCGATTCAATGTAGTTGGCGTGTGACCTTTTGTACCAGCCGATAGTCAGATGCCTTTTGATTACTATTAGCAACGAGTTTCGCCTGTTCTTCATTCGGCGTGAAGGACTCTGTAACGACACGTTGCGAGCGGCCGATGGTGTCTTTATCGTTTAGATACGCATATCCGAGTAGTTCGGGGGATTTGTGTAGATAGTGCATTTCAGTTTTGACGCCTGATCTAGGCACTCTTTGCTACAGAACGGGCTCCTCGCTGGTCTTGTTTTGCACATGTGTATCTTCTGTCAACTTTTCCCTGTGTTCGCATTCATCATTATGCCACGGGTAGCCTACTGTGGCTTCGGCTACCTCTTTAACGATATTACGACACTGGGACCACTGATTGATGACGTCTATGGTAGGTGAATGCACTGTGGAGATTTTCTCGCTCAGTTACTCTCTGTAGACTCTGGCAGCTCCAGACCTCCAGGTGTGCTAGGTAAGGCGTTCAGTGTCGAATTTCTTTTTCTTGGCAGGTCGTAATTTCTTTTCATTCGACAGTCGAACTCCGAACTTTGCCGCAACAAGAAAATGATCAGAATCGACTTTTGCCCCTCAAAATGTTCGCACGGTTAAAATGTCGGATACGTGCCCGTGCCTTGCATCGATTACCACATGGTCTATTTGGTTGGTGGTCTGACCGTCTGGAGGGTGCCAAGTTGCTTTATGGATCCTAAGTCTTGAAAACCCAGTGCTACTTATCACCGTAGTATGAGCTGCTGCAAAGTATAGTAGTTGCAAGCTGGTATCTGATGCCGTCGATTCGAGGTGGAGGTTGTGCTTGCCAACTAATTCGCCGAAGATTTCTTCCCTTCCGACTTTAGCATTTAGCACAACTTTGACGTCGTACTCCGGACACGCTCCGAAGGCTCCGTCCAGGAGGTCATTAAATTACTCCTTGATGGGGTCTTCAGCTTAATCGGTAGAGGCTTATGTTTTCGAAAGTAGCTCTGATGCGGATTACTGCCAAGGGATCATTAAAGTCAATCACTTTGCTTCTGAGCCGTTTTCCACGAATCCGCATCGTATAATAGATGTCGCAATTTTGTATCTCCATAATACCTGATCCTTTCCATCGTATCTCTTTGAAAATCTCCGCTCTATGAAAGTCTCAAGCTTTTGAGTAGCACCGGGGTGTAGAGTGTTCTTACGTTTCAGGTACATATGTACTTTCAAGTCGTAAACAAACCGTTGACGTATCTGTCTAACAACCGGTAAGTTTTACGTAGTAGGAAAGTTAACCGGACGACGATACAACCCCTAGGCCGGATAATCCGATGCCTTTAATTCACTGCGGGGATATTAGAGCTTCCGTTTCCCCATTAAGGGTTCGTCCGCCACCATCTCTTTTCCAGTAACCTGGCTAGTATTGGAAATGGATAACCCTAGATTATTGGCCCGGGGCGCGGCGCAGAAGAGTTATTCACATTTTTAAGAAACTAATTTTAAAAATAATTAAATTCAATGGTTATAAGAAGTTTCTTAATAATTATTATGTATAGGTGGTATATGGATAGTACATATATATTCAGAATTCCCTTATTGCAGACAGGCATAAATTCAAACGACATCAATATAAGGACTGCAACTGCATAGGTAATAGTATTACATAGGTATCATGTTGATTGCAATTGTTGTGTTTTTGTTATTGTTCTTGTTCCTCCGGTCAACTAAGGAGTATCTTTCTATACCTATCCAGCCAGAGAGGTGAACTGGTGCGATTGGCACTCCAAATGATGTTTCTTGTAGAACATAATCTCCTAGATATACGACAAGACATGTAGAGCGCGCCTCCTTACATATTGCTGGCAGCTAGACTATGATTGTTATTGCAGTTAACATGAGGTGATGTGCACAGGTCATGACTCTAAACATCATCAACGGACATTTTGAACACCCCCTTGGGTAAGTTGCCAACATTCTATAATGAAATTTGTGCTTGATACACTTCAAGATATAACTGTTGGAAGTACATACCACGATACCACCCTCTTCACAAATAGTCAAGTGTTTGTCTTCTTTATAGACCGAAATTCTCCTGCCGCTGCTTGTATAGCTGAGAACTTAATTATACAAATGCATAATGTTTTGTAGGATAGGTGATTGCCTAACATTGAACATAGTTATTGCGAACATATCCTAGGTACTTACATTGGCTGTGTTTTTAGTTATTAAGAATTTTTATTAAGTGTGTCAAATTATTCCCTAGTTAATATCGTTTTTTGAATACATTTCTCAACAGTTTTTGTAGTATTTTTGGTTTAAAAAAAAATGTGTTATTTTTTTTTTTAACTTTTATCAAATCTTCATAACTTAATTATGTAAATAATAAAATTGATCGGAAATTGAAAGCATTTTTGTTGTCGAGATATTCGAGACGAAAAAGAATTTTTTTTTAAATTTTGTTTATAAAAATATCAATCTGAGAAACAAAATTTGTCTGCCCTTAAATAAAAACAAAAAACATTATGCTTCATGATGTCAACGTCATGACTCTGACTGTGTCTCTATGCCGCCAGCATCAAGTGTTGAAATCCAGTGGCAACATTGCCAGAAAGCCATCAGAGATGCCGTATCTGACATGCTGGGTTTCACTCGACCACCACAACGAAATCCATGGTTTGACGACGAGTGCCGGCAAGCACATGCAGCGAAGCAGCAGGCATACAAAGCGTCGCTGCACAGAAGGACCAGAGGTGTTCGCGAGCTCTACGAGCAAAAAAGGAGAGAGGAATACCGGCTTCTCAGAAAGAAAAAGAGGGAGCATGAGAAGCACGAGGTTGAGGAGATTGAGGAATGTCATAAGTTTTACCAAAAGGTAAAAAGAAGCTCTCAGGGCTATAGAACCCGAACCGAAGCCTGCAAGAACGAGCGAGGAAACATCGTAGTAGATTCGCAGTCGATGCTAAGAATATGGAAAGATCACTTCTGTAGACTGTACAACGGCGATGAGGAATCTAATTTCGCTGTCAGGCAGATAACACCATTCAACCTAGACGATGAAGGTCAACAATTTCGTCTACCCGACCTCGACCAAGTGAATATAGCAATATCAAAGCTTGTGTCAAACAAAGCTGCTGGAGCCAACGGGCTTGCTGCCGAGCTATTCAAAGAAGCAGGAGATGACTTGGTTAGGAGTATGCACCAGCTCATCTGTAAAATATCGTCAGAGGAAGGCATGCCCGATGAATGGAATCTCAGCATTGTTTGCCCGATCCACAAGAAAGGAGACCCTCTAAACAGTGCCAACTATAGAAGAATCGGTCACCTTAACATCGCCCACAAGATCTTCTCTGCCGTGTTATGTGAACGTCTGAAGCAGTTCGTCAACAACCTGATAGGTCAACATCAGTGTGGCTTCAGGCCAGGAAAGTCCACCATCGACCAAACATTCACACTACGGCTGATCTTGGAAAAAAACCCAGGAACTTCAAAGCGACACTCAACTCCTTTCCATCGATTTTAAGGCCGCGTACGACAGCGTTTATATAGAGACGAGCTATATAGAGCAATGTCTAGTTTTGCCATCCCTGGAAAACTTGTCCGTTTGTGCAGGATAACGATGGAGAACGCACACTCCTCCATCACGGTCAGCAAAGACCTCACAAACACCTTTGATGTCAAAAAAGGATTTAGGCAAGGCGCTGCGCTCTCATTTGACTTCTTCAACATCATACTTGAAGGAATAGTGCAAAACTCTTGCGTCAACACTGGAGGCACAATCTTTCAAAATTCCGTCCAATAACTTACATACGAAGCGGATTATGTAATTATTGGAAGAATAAAGCGTGATGTCACTGGAGTTTTTGTAAGCATTGAGAAGGAGGCGGCAAAGATGTGTTTAGCGGTGAATGAGGGCAAAACAAAGTATATGCTGCCATCTAGAAAGGAGGCTCAACACCGACACGACATCTTCGACAGAACGATAGACAGTTATAACTTTGAGGTAGTTAAGGAATTCGTCTCTTTTATGAAAGATTATCTGTATAAAAACATTGACAGACATGCAAATGGAGAGCGTGGAGTACAAAAAATGTAGGACTCTCTGCAAGAAACCCGCCTGCGGGAAGCGAAGTCACTGCTAGGAATTGTCAGAGGACACTACCAACAGCACACAGAAACATGGACGAGATACCCTCTGAGTTCTGGAAAAAGATTGGAGACATTGGGCTTAGATGGCTCATGATTCTCATCCCAAACTTATTTGCGGCGACCGAAGTTGCCTTCTTCCAATCTACAAGGGGAAGGGTGATGCACGAAATTGCGACAGCTACCGTTCGATCAAGCTGATGTCACACACCATGAAGACCGTTGAGCGGATATTGGATGGCCGCCTACGAAAAATAATATGGCTGTCTGACGACCATTGCGGGTTTGTTTCGGGTAAATCAACAGCGTATAAAAATCAGAATGGAAAAATATCGGGATTTCTCGAGAGATTTGCATATTGTGTTGGTTGATTTTGAAAAAGCACTCGATAGACAACCACGAGATCTGATATGGGTTGCACTTTGGCAACGCGGAGTTCCGGAAGTCTACGCGCGGAAGAGTTCCCAATTAGAGTAGATGTGCACCAGGGAAGCGTCTTGAGTCCTTTGCTCTTAATTGCTGTCCTTGACTCTCTGCTTGAGGATAAGGATAGGGAGCCCAAAGTGAATCAGTTATTCTTTGCTGACGATGGAGCAATCATAAGTGAAGATCCTGTGTCCTTCCAACGAGCACTTGATGTATGGGTGGATGTTCTGGAGGGAAATGGATACCGCATTAGAGCGAAAAACACTGAAAAAGGCTGTTCATTTTCTGATCCACAAAGGCCTATTCCGGACATCTAATTGAATGCAACAGTACTTCCCAAGTGGGAAAAATATATATATATATAAATATCTTGGATCAATGGTCAATAACGAGGGATTTTCTGATGACGACATCAAACATCGCGTAAGCGTAGGGTGGATGAAGTGGCGGGAAAACTCTGCCATCTTCTGTGACAGAAAAATGCCCCCTAAGCTGAAAGGAAAGCTCTACACGACAGTTGTTCGTCCAGCGCTTACATATGGTTAACAGTGTTGGACAATGCACAAGAAGTATGAGAGTGAATTGACGGCAGCTGAAATGAAGATGCTTCGCATGACAACAGGAGTGACAAAGCGTTATCGAATAAGAAGCAAGAGAATCCGAGGAAGCATACACGTCAAAAACAGCATCTTGGACAAAATTCAGCATGACGAATTTAGCTGGTACTGTCATGTACAAAGACGATGCCATGAGAACCCAGTTCAAAAGGCAATATCACAAAATGTGCCAATACTATCGCGGAAGAAAGGCCGGTGCAAAAACGCTTGGATGGAACAAATGCAACGACACCTGCATTTAGTTGGCCTCGGACATGGAACAATCCAAAACCGGGAGGCCTGTCGACGTTTTCGGAGGTCAACCCGCCAAACCCCACAAGGGGAACCTTAGGTGAAGCAGTTGAGTGGGAGAGTTGTGGTCCCTCTCGAGATCATGACAATCGCCGGTTAAATGAAGAAGAAGAAGGAATTTGCCTACCTGGGCTCCGCTATCAATTCAGACAGAAACGAAGGATAACTCTTGCCAATCGCTGTTTCTTTGGGCTAAGAAGGCAATTGAGAACTAAAGCACTCTCTCGAATGACTAAAGTGTCCCTGTACAAAACACTCATCATTCCGGTCCTGCTGTATGGTGCAGAGGCATGGACCCTGTTAGCGGAGGATAAGTAAGCTTCGGGAATATTCAAGAGAAAAATTCTTGGAGAAGAAGATACAACAACGAACTGTACGGGCTGTATAGCGACATCGATCTAGTCACAACAGTGAAAAGACAACGACTGACGTGGCTGAGTCATGTAGAGCAGATGGACACCAATGCTCTGGCCCGAAAAGTCTGAATCCATCCCCGAAGTACGGCGCAGTAAAGGAAGACCGCGAAACCGGTGGCGCATACGACCTCAAGCAACTTGGCGTGCAAACAGCTAGCTAGGGACAGGGCTGGCTGGAAAAGGCTTGTTGGTTTATGCGCTGGTCCACACCGGACTGCAGCGCCACCATAAGTAAGTAAGTAAGTAAGTAAGTAAGTAAGTAAGTAAGAAAGTAAGTAAGTAAGAACTAATAGCTGCCTGCCATTGGACATTTTTTTAATTTACTCAGAATCGGTTTTTAAGATTTTGATTATACTTAGCCTGTATTGTCCAAAGTGGTTGTTATAAAACTGCATCCTCTATTTTTTTCAACTCTCCGAGTCTAAGCAACGACCATCCATAAAACAAAAACCGTTTGGCGGCTTAAGCATGTGTATTCCCAAATATTTTGAATAACAAAAAATAATTAAAAAGGTTAATGAAATCGAATATCTCAACTACCAGAATATAATTAAAAATAAAATAGCTAGAGTGTTGTTATATGAAATATCGATTTTTAATTTTGAAGAATCGCCTTTTACCTTTGTAGATATAGGTATACCATACAGTATACAGATTTAATATAGGTACAATATTGGTTTCCTAGGGAATAGGGCACAATTCAAAATGTTAAAATAATAATTATTATATTAGGTACTCCAATTGAATACTGCAAATAAAACTTCATTATAAATATCAAATATAAACCCGGATATTGTATTTCTTTCAACTACAAATCAAAAAAGCAAACAACAAAAAAGCCGCGGGAAAGGTACTATTTCATACGTTGAATAAATAAACTATCATTAACAGTATTGCTTAAATTACATAAAATATGACCACAACGGTAATTAATCAATTAGTGATATTATGCAAATCATCAAAAAACCAACTCATATAGACACAGAAACACATTAGACATACGCTACGCACATATGAACACAAAAATATTGTGTGTGATGTAAAATTATAATCAAAAACGCAGTCCATTTCACTTTTTGCAGGTTATTTTGTTGTTATATTTTCGCGCTGATGACGGAACAAACTGCTTTATTGCAGCAAAATCAAATTAATTACACTCTACGAGTTACAGGAGAAAAACGAATTAAGGATGCTCTTTCATGTTAAGTAAATTGGTTCATTAACGCCTATTCATATGGATGAGTCGCGGTGTGGTGTGTCAGTTACTCATATATAAATGTAGTGTACCTAGTTGGACTATACAATATCTATTAGACACGTCCTGGTGATTTCAAACAACTTCCGTCAATTGATTATTATTATTATAATTAAAATATAAATTAAATATTTCCCTTCAACTCATTATGGTGATGATTTAGCCATAAAATCAGACAAACTATTATCCTTCATATTATATGCAGAGCTATGCAATGCTATAAATGTATAGGAGTGAGTGCAAAAAATAAATAAAACTTAACATTTATTACCTACCCCAAACAACAGTTGAATACCTATACAGTTCGAATATCGAATTGCGAGTTGGTCTGGTGATAGCGCATTTAAACACAATGATAAGGACTTGGTGATTCAATGAAATCATAAATAGAGCCATTACCACCTTAGCACTAATAAATATCTACTCTACAAGGCCATAGTCATCAATTTTAATCGCATCTATACCTACCTTTTTCTTTAAGAGGTAATCTTACTATAGGTACCTGCATTTATGTACGAAAAGGGCGCTAACCCCTTTTTATGGTTAACACGAGTTTTTATTGCCGCGCTTTTTCCATTAAGAACACGAATCCTTCGGAAACGAAAAACCTATATTCATATAGGAGAATTTTACTAGTAAGTAACTTACTACACACTTTACAAAATATTTCTTGACACACTTTACAAAATATTCACTACAAATAGACTTATTAGTTGGATCGAAGAGAACCATATACTTAATGAATACCAGGCAGCATACAGAAGTCAGTATAGTACAGTTGACCAAGTTTACAACCTATCCTATATAATCCAACTTCAACTGAGTCAGAAAAAAAAGCTTTATGCCTTCTTCGTCGATTCGTCTGCAGCTTTCGACAACATTAATCGGGATGCATTGTTTTACAAAATGCTAAGGCTAGGTGTCTCATCAAAATTGGTTTCCGTTATAAAATCTCTGTACACAGATACTTCTGCGGCAGTTTGGGATGAAAAAAGTATAACAAGCTTCTTTCTGACTATCAAGCAGGGTTGTGTGCTGAGTGCCTTACTTTTTGTACTATTCCTAGACGATCTTCACAATGAACTCCCTACTGGTCTCATCTTGAATAATTTGGAAATAAACGTCCTTTTGTATGCGGATGATATAGTTCTCCTTTCTGATAGACCTAATGTACGCAAATGATTATCGACAGCTTCAGAAGGTACTGTAGTAAATGGAACCTAGATGTTAACCTAGAAAGTCGGAAATTGTAATTTTTAGAAACGGCGGTAAAAGGGCGGCAGCTGAAAAATTGTACTTCAATGATAGTGAGATAAAAATATCAAACCAGTATAAATATCTTGGTGTTATCTTCACTTACAATATGTCTTGGTCTGAACACTTATCAAAACGCCTCGCTACATCAAAAAACTCCATCAACTCGACATAGTCGAAATTTGTGCGAAATAAATATGTCACACATTCTGCTAAATATAAAGTGCACGACGCAGCCACAAAATCAATAATGCACTATTGCGCGCAGGTGTGGGGATACAAAGAGTACGTTCAAATTGAAAAATTTCAACGCTTCTTCGTGAAGAGATGCTTCGGGTTACCAGATAACACACCCAATTACGCAATTCATATTGAAACCGGTCTTCCCAAGGCATTCCTTACAACATTAAAAGTTCACCTAACGTACATACGGAAAGTAATATCAATGCCACGTAATCGTCTTCCACGTATTCTTTCTGAAGCTACTATACATACAAATATTTATTGGGCCCAGGAATGGTCAGGCCTTTTCCAAGAAACTCAAATAGATTTCAGTTTCGAAGCTCCACGCTCAGAATGGAACTGTATCCATAATATACTACTTAAAAAGATATCCGAAAAATATTGGGTTGAGTTCGCAGGAAAGGCACTCCTGTCACAATACAATGACGAATATTGCAACCTCCTGTATTCTAAAGTCCCGAACTATTTTGAAGATAGTAACCCACGAGACATGATAAATCTAGTCTTCAAAGCAAGATGCGGTCTTCTAAATATTAATGCGAGAGCTTTTCGTAATGATACTGTAGGTTTATGCAGTTTATGTAACTTAGATGCTACAGAAAACACGTACCACTTTGTTGGTGTGTGCCCCATCTTTAAAGGATACCGCAAAAAATATCTAGGAAGCGAAATACTAGATCGATCAACATTCCTCAATTTCTTGAATGGCTTAAATTACCAGAACCTCTTCAATTTCTTAAAAAACGCTCTTAAATATCGAAGACTTATAATAAACAAATTTAGTTAAAACTCGCTTAGCTTTGCTGTTATAAAGTAAACACAGTTTTTGAACCTGACAGACAACTTAAATCAAGTTATTGTCAAATTTAATTTTGAAAACCAGCATAATCATGTTTTTGTAAAAAATTTCATTGAAAATAAAATTATTTTATCTATCTATCTATCTACTACGTTTCCACCAGACGCTAAACCGAGATTTAGCAAGATTATCACAAATCTCCTTAAAATCTCCTAGATTTACCATACAAATTTTAATCCCTTCGAATGAAGATCTATATATATAAAAGAGAAATGTCGTCCGTGTGTGCACGAATAACTCAAGTTCGATTTTCCCGATTTTGGGTTTGATGAATTCGTATTGGCCCAAGGAAGGACATAGGATACTGGAGGAAAATCCCGGAAAATTTCCAGGAAAACTCGAACGGGAAGATCCGCTTTTAAGTACATAATACCGATTCGATTTTCACGATTTTTGAATTGATGGATTGGTGTTGGCCCAAGCTTTCCTTTTCGTTTCGTCATTCAAATTGAATTGGACTTATGCAGTGGCGTACACAAGGGGGCTTGAGCCCCCCCCAGCAATATGGTGTACTGTGCTAAGATTTCATACATCATCGAAGAAAGTTGTTTTTATTATTTTTAGTTCAAATTTTATCGTTGTTAATTTTGAACTTTAGCAGTATTTTCAATTTTAATTAAAAAAAAAAAAATCTATAGACGTGGATGTCGTATTGAAATTATTAGTTCATAACACACGTAATATTGAAACCCAAACAAAATTTCCTTGCAATCAGTCAAATTTCACACTTTTAATTTTTTCCTTCTTTTCCCATTTAAAAAACGCCAGAATGAAATAACGAATGCAGAATGCGAATTAACATGGTAGATTCCCTTGATATCTTCTCTTTTTTATTGCTTTTTAGTGGTCTAATGCTTTAGTTAAACTTTAACCAGTATTTTCGCGCTCAGTGAACGGATCAAATATTCAAAAAATATTTTTAAATATCTGTAAACTGTATACTTTTTTGCCGAATGTTATTTCTAATTCTATGACATAAGGTATTATAAGAAAACTGTAGTCAATTGATAACATTTTGAAAAACTGCCTTTAACTTGTATCAGAGGTAGATAATCTTCTCAAACTCTTTTTTTTAAAGTTAATGGACCGTATTCATTGTCATTTCAAACTATTCTGATTAGTTAAAACTTAAAAGATAACCGAAACATTTATTTTAGTTTTTGTCAATGCACTATTTTTGGCGTTCAATATTTTAACAAACTTCTATTTTGATAAGTACAGAAATCGAATTGGAATACATTTTTATAATTGATCTTATTTAAACTGTACTTAAATAAAACAAGAGTTTAGCGAAACCACTACGAAACCGCCCAAATAATAATTTGTATAATGAGAATTCCCCTGAAAAATGTTACCATTTTTTTTTTCATTGTATTTGTATAGCTACTGCTTCTGCTACTTTAAACTATAATAATGTCTGTTCCTTTACTCTAAATTTCTGCGATTTTCTGCGCATTTGCTCCCAAGTTGTGCCAATTTCATTTCTATTATATGAACTTGACAGGACTTTGGACTAAAAATCACAGAAACTCAATGGAAAGGAACAGACTTAATAAATGCATTAAAAACATATAGGACTAGTAAAAGTTACGTTATACGCGGGTTTTTGGTTGTGTATGTTGTCAGTTGTTGTACTTTCAGTTTATGTGCAATAAACAGTACCTTGGCTATGAGCTTTACATTTAATTTATTAAAATGTGAATACACTTTTCGCTTATACCACTTTTACCGTTGACGTTGTTTAAATCGAGTCCATAAAGTGGATTTTTGTCGAAGTGGATTTTTACAAAAAAATATTTGTTTACAAAGAACTATAGGGAGAATTTTGCGTGTTTTTTTTTTTTTCTATTGAAATTTAACTTCTGGTGGTTGATAATACGAAAGGCTTTAATTTTGTTTGCTATTTTGTCATACGTTAAAAAAATTTCACCTAAATTGAGACTGAGCCCCCCCCCCCAAACAAAATCCTGCGTACGCTACTGGACTTATGCTATTGCGTGCGGTCAAATAAAATAAAATGTAATCAATGTTGTTTTTTTTAATTTTCATTGTATTCAAAGTATTTGGGATATCGGCTAGGTTGTTGTAAGGCGGACGAACAGCTAATTCTGCATTGAAACGCCATTGAACCTGTGCAAGTCGATGAAGAACATACATGCTACTTTTCTCTGCGATGGCGAAAGTATTGCAGCAGTGTGAAATAAACGAGTGCATAATGGCTCAAAAACGCGCATTGTCAGCCCTGAATCGCACGTTGAAAGGTTTACAAAGTGATAATGGACTAAGTTTCGGTGGTGCAATGATTGCTGTCCAGAGGTTTACGTCAAACACTAGATACCTGTCATTCCAAGATCAACTCCAATGATGAGTTGAATGCTTGCCTGAAGGCATCGGCCTTATGACTCTACGTGAAGAAATTATAATTGAAAACAATCATGCGAGTTGCTTTACGAAATAACCAGTTCGCTGCAGTTCTCCAGCCAACAACACGGGAAGAACTCATCACGAATTTTTCCCGAATATGGCTTAGATTTATGCTGACCATGTTTGCTGTGTGCACGAGCTATTTTGGCTGCGAAATACAAGGATGTCAATCATTTGAATTTCTTCATTTAAAATGAAATCGGGGCCGCCGGTGAACTGTATTCATTGAAATCCGTCGACTCCGTGATGGATAAAAACGAAGCCACCAACTATCCCACGGAATTACACTTAATAGGTCGCAAGGAGAATCGCTAGATGTTTGTGGCATAAATATCAAATTTCCATGTTTCTCACATGGTCAACTGTATGCAGCATGCTCACGTGTCGGCAAACCTAACGTATCATCAACATTTTTAGTTAACTTATTTTAGCATATTGTCAAATGACCCATATTAATCATTATTTTTAATATTTATTTTTAATTATTTATAATTACTATTAGATAGTATCGCAGTAAGAAATCCATAATTTTCTAGGCGAAACAAAGTTCGCCGGGTCAGCTAGTTTCAAATAAAACTCATTCAAATCTACTTGGAAACATTAGTTTGTCAAATCAAACAAACTTCTTTTTGGGAGAATAATTGTGGAACCGACCCATTTAAACGCCATTTTCGTTTATTGACAGATGAAAATGTAAATAAAAACTATCTACCTCAGTTCCACTTCATATCAACAAAATGAAACACCATTTAAATGTTTTGCCATAATCATCTTCTTGATATTTTTGTGCAGTGGAAACACCAAACAAATCTCATTGAAATCCTGGTTGACAACATCATCACGGACAACGAGCCAACAGTTTCATTTTACGCTGACACAGGGTCAGCATATCACCGCGGCTAAAGGCCAACCCATCCCCCCACTAAAACCACAACTTGACAACCGGGACGGAACACCACGAGGACAATAAAGTCTGCCGACTTTTATATTTAATTTTTTGACATGTATTTTATATATTATAATCCTTTAAACTTAAGACAATGTATAAGATTAGGCCCCCTATGTGCCAATAAATGTATAATATCATCGTATCTAACTAGTTATTATAAGTCAAATTGTAAATATTATTTCGTTCAATAAATATATATACATACATATATATAAAAAAAAAAAAACAAATCTCATTACCTAAATCTCAGTTTAGTGGTTGCTGGAGACGAAGTATAAGGGTATTCTTGCAACGTGTTGTTATTCTACAAATTGTGTAAAATTTTAGTTTAAACAAAAGTTTGATTGAACGACCTTTTTAGTAATTTCGTTAAATGCTGTGTAATTGAATCAGCTGTTCGTTAAACGTCAAATATTAAACGTCAAGAATATACAGGGTGATTTGCATAAGGTGTCGCAAAAGGCTAGGGCGTGTAGGTTAGACTTAGACAAGAAAAAAATCATATGGGAGGGGTGGTCAATTTAAAAAAAAATCACTTAAAAGAGAAAAAAAAATTAAAAAATAACGGTAATACTAACAGAGTCATTCTATAGCATTTTGAAAAGTTAAAAGTCTATTCTTTTATATTATTTTTAAATTAAGTTGTTCGCGTAAATTGTTTTTGAAAAATTAATTTTCAAAGTCAAAATTTTGAAAAAAAATTCAAGCTAATTTTTTTCAAAATTTTATGTAATTAAGTACAATTTTTGTTTGCAAAACTTAATGCTCTTGTCAATTTTCAGTCAAACAATAAAAACTGCATGGTTCTAGGAATTCGACTTTTCAAGATATAAAAAAATAAAGAAACCAGCATCTTAGTAAAAACAAGAAAAAACGAGGTTGATGATAATCAACTGGTTGCTCATTTAGCCGGATTCTTCTGTGTTTTATGAGAAAGTTGCTTAACTTATTTTTTCATTACTTGGAAAGTAAAAGTCCTAGATCCATACGGTTTTCAGTGTTTGACTAAAAATTGACAAGTGCATTAAGTTTTGAAAACAAAAATTATGCTTGATTACATAAATTTTAAATTTAAAAAATTTAGCTTGAGTTCTATTCACTCGCACAACTTATTCACTCGAACAACTTAATATAAAAATAATATTAAAGAATAGATTTTTAACTTTTCAAAATGCTATAGCATGACTCTATAACGCTATTTTTAAATATTTTTTTGTTTGTTTTAAGTGATTTTTTTTGAAAACTGCCCCTCCCGCCTAAACGGGGGAAATAGACCCCCCTCCCATACAATTTTTTCTTGTCTAAGTCTAAACTACACGCCCTAGCCTTTTGTGACACCTTATGCAAATCATCGTGTACAGACGTTTACAGATTTTGAAGTTATTTTTAAATTAGACCCTCTCCCCAACCAATGCGAAATCGGAGTCGAATGTCTCGGAAGGATACAAAATTTAAGATACACGACATGTTTAGGGCTAAGTCACGTTTTAAGGTGGAACTATAACAGTCGCAAGCTCACGGACAAAAAGATCGAATGCAAAAAATCAGTTTCTCGGCTCGGTTTTTTGATTTTTCGTTCACTTTTGCTTTCGAAAGTGAAGCTTATGGAAGTGAAACTGATCAGAGTTTTTTTTTAGTTCTCTGAGATATAATATATATCACATTTCTGAACACGCCTAATTCTTAAAGTCACAATGACGTAGTAAATTTTACCAAATCATTTTCCCCACCAAATTCGTTGGGGAATTTTATCCAATTCGTGTAAATTATTTCCCATACAAATTGTTACAGTCGATTAGCCAAATGGTAAACTGACGCGAATGGTAAACTTATCTTGTAATTGTTTTACAATTTTACATCATTGCATGAATACCCTTAAGCCTAGTATGCTGCTGATGTGAAACGAAAAATCCCATTCAAAAATGACATGACGAAATCATAAACGAAAAATTTCGTTGTGCCTTTCGTCTGTGATACGCTGTTCGACCAGCGAAATTGATGATTATACCAAATTGTTTTGACAAGTCTCCACTCTCTTTTCGCACGGATTTAATTGCCCGGACAATTAATTGTGTGCGGAAAAACGACATTTTGGGTTTCTTTCATTACAGTGCGTTTGTTTTTTGATTTTTTCGTTAAATATTGATTTATTTATTTTTATTTGCAATTTGTGAACCTCTCTATGAATATTTGTCCGCTGTGTTTTCGTAAGCATTTCGTTGCCTTTTTGGAAACCAAAGGAAAATTTCATTTCACATCAGAAGCGTAGGAACTAGGTTTTAATAATAATACTGTGTAAGGTGTGTTCAAACATGAGGATGAGGATGCATTACTTATCTTCAGATGTGTGGGGTAATTAAAGGGAACACAGATTATCGAGAGCATGCACTGACGGTTATCTGGAGATAAATAATCCATTCAATAAAACATAAATAAGTAAGAATGTAGAGATAAGAAATAAATTATATATTTAGGCTCATCGCTGACTTACAAATCGCAATGCGATTAACCAAACAATAAATAACTTTTTTACAAAAAACAAATTGCCTTTTTTTTACAAAAAATATAAACTTTCTTACTAAAAAAGAAATAATCTTTTTACAAAAAAAAATCAACTTTTTTACAAAAAAAAAATAAACTTTTTTACAAAAACAATAAACTTTCTTTACAAAAGAAATTAACTTTTTTACAAGAAAAATATAAACTTTTCTACAATAAAGAATTTACTTTTTTTTACAAAAAATTAACCTTTTTACAAAACAATTAAGTTTCTTACATTAAAAATGGGTGGTAGAGTATATATTATATAGTATATATTATATAGTTTGGTCACAGGCAAAATTTGGATCTTGAAGCAACTTTGAGTGTAAGATTTTGTCGAATTAAAACATTTTTGAAAAGTGTTTTCTTGCAACATTTCGATTTTAAGCTTTTTAAATGGTGGTTTTAAAAATCTCAAAATTACACAACATTTAGATGGTATAGGTATATCTTTTTGGCAGAAATTTGAAATCGATATCATTTTTTTTTTTCAAAATATTTAAGTTGAAAAACATTTGTTAAGAATTTTTATTAGTTTTTGTTTCCATTTTTGTTGTTCTAAAAAACAAACTGTATATTATTTTTTTTTTTGAATTATCACTTGTTAACTACGGCACTATATGATAAAAAAAAATTATACTTGGTTCGGAATCAATTTTTGTTCTTGAAATATTTGAGACGAAAATTATTTTTTAACTGATTTTCTTAGTTTTAGTAATTAAACAAACGAACTTCTTTTTCTCGTACGAGAAATGGGGGGCCTAATCTTATACTTTGTCTTAAATTTAAAGGATTATAAAATATAAAATACATGTCAAAAAAATAAATCTAAAAATCGGCTGACTATATGGTCCTCGGGGTGTTCCGTCCCGGTTGTCAAGTTGTGGTTTTGGTGGGGGGATGGGTTGGCATTAAGCCGCGGTGATATGCTGACACTGTGTCAGCGTAGAACGAAACTGCTGGCTCGTTGCACGTGATGATGTTGTTACCCAGGATTTCCATCGTACTGAGGTATCTCGGCTCGTAGTGTCGCTGCTGAGTGGCCATCCCTCTCATCAGTTGATTTGGGTGACTGTAAGTGAGTCCTACAAGCTTCTTTGCTTGAAACAGTAGGTACCTGTCCAGAGGGATGATGCTCGCCTCTGTGTAAAGACGCTCGTTGCTGTGATGTCTCATTCGCTGCCGATCAAAATGTAGTGCGGTACAAATCCTAAGTAACTTTCTTTCGAACATTTGAAGTTCCTTCATGGCCGTCTTCGAGATGGAGAACCAGGCTGGGAAGGAATAGCTGATTACAGGCCGCAGGAGTTGCTTGTACATAAGTATCTTCGTCTTCTGGCTTAGTCGATAAGATAATTACTAGTACGTAAATAATACACACGTCAAAATAGTATTTAAGGATGATATATTGTTAAATAAAACAAGTACTCATTTGGATTTACACCCATGTGTTTTACTCAACATTTGAGTATTATTTGCATGTACAACCCGAGTTTTACTCAATAAATGTGTTACACTTAAAATATACTCGGGTAGCGTATTACAAAACTGTATATCACCACAGATCACCATAGTCTGTGCTCAGCCATTTTCTGCTCACCGAATTTGAAAGTATTGTAGAGCAAACTGTATGCTACCACAGAGAGCTCTGTGGTCACATACAGTTTGCTTGTAAAATATTAAAAAAACTAAAGCAAACTGTATGCTAGTTCAGATCGAGCAATGTACCTGTGATTACAGAGCCATCGTTCACGTTGGTATAGCTATTGTATGTGGTGAGTTCTGGGTTGGTATACATTTAGCTTAGAAAACTAAGAGCAAAGTACATGT
Organism: Melangyna quadrimaculata; assembly: GCA_949320155.1. Taxonomy (NCBI): domain Eukaryota; kingdom Metazoa; phylum Arthropoda; class Insecta; order Diptera; family Syrphidae; genus Melangyna; species Melangyna quadrimaculata. Next base: position 439,799,358 of record OX439483.1, read on the forward strand.
GATTACAGAGCTATCGTTCACGTTGGTATAGTTAGGTCAAAATTCTTTTTGTTTTAAATCCTGCTTTTCAAAATTCTTTTTTTCAAAATTCTTTTTTTTTTCAAAATTCTGCGAATAATAAAAAAAAGTTTCAAAAATGTAAAAAAGCGCGCGCATTTTATTATTTGCAGAATTTTGAAAAGTAGTAGCCCGTAGCGTATTGGTTAGTGCATTTGACTGTCACGCTGGAGGTCTGGGATCGCTTCCCAGCCTCGTCCATCTAAAAACTAAAAAGTTTTTTTCAGGGCTACTGCCTGTTGCGAGGAATTGACAAATTCTCCAAGAGTATCAATTGGCACGAATAAGTGCTTCTCGTCTAGCCGTTCGGATTCGGCATTAAATTGTAGATCCCTTCCATTCCTGTCGACCGGCGCACACAGGAATGGTTGCGAGTTGTTAGTCACTAGGCCCTGGTGCGTCATGAGCCGTCGTGCCACGCAATTTATTTATTTTTTTTTTTTTAGAATTTTGAAAAAAAAGAATTTTGAAAAGCAGAAATTAAAAAAAAAAGAATTTTGACCTAACTATACCAACGTGAACGATAGCTATGTAATCACATGTACTTTGCTCTTAGTTTTCTAAGCAAAATGTATACCAACCCAGAACTCACCACATACAATAACTATAACAACGTGAACGATGGCTCTGTAATGACAGGTTCTTTGCTCTTAGTTGTTTTGAGCAAACTGTATACCAACACAGAAAAATATGCTTTTGATCTGAATCAGGACACAGTTTGCTCTTAACTTGTATGAGCATTCTGTAGTCTATTGTAGAGCGCCGGAGCTCTGTACTGATATACAGTTTGGCAATACGCACTCGGGTAAATCCCTATGACGTTTTGTAGGGCTTGTCGCATGATTACCAAATGGTGTGTTAATATTTCATCATATCCCTGAAAATCTGGATTTATGAACAAAAAACAATTCAATTTTCCACCGATTTAATTTGTCCGTTTTGGATAGAAAACCTCTTCAAAGATGTACATAACCATGTTGTTTGGGTAAAAAATGTGGATTTTATAAGCTCAAGAATTTCAGAGAATCAGCTTTTGCTCCATTTTCTCGCCAATTTCAAGTTTCAAGCATGTGCGTACAATACAAAATGTAGTTTAATTCGAACTTATTATTTTTTTATAATGTTTTTAAATTATATTTATTTCCCAATCCAAGAGGTATTATTTTTTAAAAAAATCTGTTAAATATTGAATGCGAAAAAAAATTAAATTAATTATTTTAAAAATTAGTTAAAAAAAAAAGTTATTAGGAAAATGTTTAGACCTTTTTTTTGCTGTCGGGTACTATAATCAGAAGTCAGAACTCTTTTATTTTTGATTTTTTTGGATTTTGAAAATTTTGGGTTAATGGGCACATTAATTTGTCCTAAATTTTCCAATTTTGAGAAAATCTTTCTAAAACCCAGCAGGATTCAGGAACTCTAGAACTTTTGATTTAAAGTTGAAAAACATACTCAGAACTCTTTTTTTTTCAAAAAAGTCGTTGCTGTGTTAAGTTAGCAAAATTTTTGTTTCAATTTTAACACTTCATTTGCCAGAACTATTGAAAAAAAGTATAAGGAACTGTAGAAATCTTTGTTTGCAATCGGGAACTCTCATTTTTTATTCAATTTTTCACAAATCTTTTGCTTACTTCACAGGACTTAGTTTGACTTGCTAAACAATGTGTTCAAAGTGCCAAAACTACTTTATTGAAAATTTGAAACGGGCCAAAAATAAAAAAGAGCGCGTGTAACACAGTACTCGTGGCAGAAGTGAAACTTCTTTGGCGATCTAAAAATATCGATATGTATAGGGATATTAAGCTTATGTGCAGTAGCGGATCTAGGATAAGGCTGTGGGGGGGGCTTGGTAGATCCAGTTTGAGACATTAATGGCCAGTTTCACAAGTTAAACTACAATTTATATTTAAACTTAACTCAGCACTTGATTCGGTTTCAAAGTAAACCTCGAACTTAGATAATTCTGTAGTTCTAGTTAAACGAATGTATTCTGCCATTTAAACTTCATAGCCTAAGAGCCGGCAGCAAATTTTGGGAGTGGATTGATAACCAAAATATGAGTATGATGGTTTGTAGGTGCATATCGCGGCATCAAAAACAACCGTCTCTCAGGTTTCTTTTTCAGCCTATTGCGGTTTGAAAATAGCGATTTTCCAGTTTATTTTGTCAGAGGTATTACCACTTCAATAAATTTAAAAAATATATTATGTGATGTTGTCATTAAGTCAAAACATCATAATCTTGGCAATTCGACCAATGAAACTCAAAATATAAGCTTTTTAAGAGGACCTTATCGTCTTTTTCTTGGAGAATTATAAAACACAAAAAATCAACAAAAAAAAGTCTCCAAAAAATAGATTAAGGTTCGCTTAAAAATCTTATATCTTGAGTTCTATTGGTCGGATTGCCAAGATTTTGACGTTTTGACTTAAAGAAAATGACAGAGCATCACATTATATATTTTTTAAATTTATTGAAGTGAAAAACTCCCACCCCCGCCAAAGGCTGAAAAAGAAACCTGCCAGACGGTTGTTTTTGATACCGCGATATATGCACCTACAAACCATTATACTCATATTTTAGTTAGCAATCCACTCCCAAAATTTGCTGTAGGCTCTTGGTCTATCAGTGCAGCGTTCTTATTGATAACTGCCATTTTATAATAATAATAAATTATTATATTTCTTTCTATTTGAAATTATTTTTTTTTTAATGTTTTCGAGTGACGAGGAAATGTAACATTCGTTGTGAGAGTGAAAAGAGAAAAACGCTTCACTTGAAGAACAAATTATTTTAACTATTGTGACGATGTTTAATGATGTTTAATTTATACATAACTAATATAAAAAAGTTTTAGTTTAGGTTAAATGTTTTTTTTGTGAAAATCTACAGTTATATAAATAATTGAATTTTGGCATTCCCACTTTTCCTTTTAGAATAGCCTTGTTTTTTGTGCATTTATATCAGCTTCTATCCCCGGTTTAAAATGATTTCAATATTACATACAAGAACATCTGTAGTATTTAACATTTAAAATATTTTTAAGTGGAGATAGAAAAAAAAATTATATACTTTCATTTTCAGTCACGTCTAGCTTTGAACCACCAGGCAAAAAAATCTGTCAGTAAATTTTTACGTCAGTCTAGAGGGACTGCAAATATTCACACGCATGATTTTCTGAGTGGCCAGAGAAAACTCAGATTTTGATTTGTTGTTCCCAAATTCTTCACGGGTTTTAGCCCCAATTTTGTTTTTTTGCAAAGTTAGCGACCGGGTCGGGGATTAACAATTAACATGCCAAACGAAAAAATAATTCACCCTATGAACTTCGCTAACTTTGCAAAAAAACGAAATTGGGGCTAAAACCCGTGAAGAATTTGGGAACAACAAATCAAAATCTGAGTTTTCTCTGAAGCTTCAGCCCCAACTTGGACTTGACAGTCCCTTGAGTCAAGCGCAAAAATTTTCTGGAATAAGGTAAGTTTTAAAGGAATTATTTGCTTAGCTCCGACCACGTTTTTTTTGTCCAATTCTTGTCAAGCCTTACTCGCGAGCTGTTTTTTTTTTTGTCCCAATTTTCTGTCAATTATCCGTAGCCCCGAACTTGTTTTTTGTACAATTCCCTTCAGAATTCAGACCCAACCTAATTAATTTTGGGCTTAGAAAAAAATACGTAGCATATAAATTGCGTAGCCCCAGCCTCGTTATTTTTTCTGACTCCTGATACTGATTTCTATATTTCAATCAATTTTAAGAACCACCTGTGGGGGGGGCTTTAGCCCCTATAGCCACCCCCCTGGATCCGCCACTGCTTATGTGCGTAAGATGCAGCTATGTGTTCTTTATCAAAATGATCGATGGGTTGGGGTTGTAAACTTGAAAATTAAATAATAATGGTGAAAATTTAAAGTAAACAAATGTGAAAATTTAAAAGATATAAATCGGTTTATTTGAGAAGATTTTCCGACTATTTCCAAAAATTCCTACACTCTGCAAAATCAAACATTTGTATATGACAACTTTAATTTGGTTTTATTTATTTTGCAACCATATAAAATTCAAATTTTTAGCGGACTCTCCTGATTTAATTAAAGTTTTTAAAATAAGCCTATTTTGAGATTAAATGTTAAAAATAATTTATATCTCCATACCAGTAAAAAAAATCGGGTGGCACAACGGCTCATGAAGAACCAGGGCCTAGTGACTAACACCTCGCAACCATTCCTGTGTGCGCCTTTCGACAGGAATGGAAGGGACCTACAATTTTATGCCGAATCCGAATGGCTAGACGAGAAGCACTTATTCGTGACAAATGATACTCTTGGAGGATTTGTCAATTCCTCGCAAGAGGCAGTAGCCCTGAAAAAAAACTTTTAAGTTTTTAGGTGGACGAGGCTGGGAAGCGATCCCAGACCTCCAGCGTGACAGTCGAACGCACTAACCATTACGCTACGGGCTACTACCGTACCAGAAGGAGATAGATAAAAATCTTAGACAAGTAAGATTCTTAGAATTTCATTATCTATTCACCAAAAAAATTTCAAAACACTAGCATTCTAATTAAGGAAATTTAAAAAAAGACATAAAAGGACATTTTCCCTTTTCTGTGCTACAATAATATAGATTATCAAAAAATCCAAACTTATTGCACTATAAAATATATTAGCCTATCAATAAAATTTTTTACTTTTGCTCTACCTCCCAGCACTTAGCTAATCAATGATCTCAGCGTTGCACATGTGGCGTAACATTTTTTCATTTCACAAAAATTCAACGTTGAAATTTCACTGTCAACGCGCGCAAAGAAGTTTTACTTCAAAAAAAAAAACGTTATACCTAACTCGAAAACAAAGTGAAAACGAGAAATAAACCTCTTTAGTTTTCGTCTGTTTTATAATAAGAACATCAACTAGATGTCTGGTGAAATAGACCTTTTTTTAACAACTCATCAGCCAAAGATGTCATTCCAGGCCAGGAGCTGTGGCATAAAAGTTGCTTGCCATTTGCCATCACACCGTCTCGTTTGTTGTCAAGTGTTACTCGGAATGTCGTTCTGGCTTCACATCGAATTAAAGTTTTACAATTAAACCTTTAGTCTTACAGGTCATAAAGTATTTTTTTTGATTTTTGTTTACTTTCTTGAATTCTTGAATATTCATTTTGTATCTTAACCACAGTACCACACCGAATGATAAGAAACACAATTTGTTTGTATTTCGACCCTTAGCAGAGTAGAACAGACATTCTAAGATGTGTTTGTTTGAATTTTCGCTGAACCTGGGTGAGGGATGAAGCATTGGTCAGTCGAAAACATTAGTATAGTCGATCTATCACAACCATAGGCAAGGGGAGGGGGGGGGGGGAGGGGTTGGTTGGCGTATTGTTTGCGAGCTTGTGAGTTATGAGATACGATGCGATGGGATGAGCGACTGGATTTAGGACAGCTAACTTGATTGAAATGATTTTTTTGTGGATAGATAGCTATACTGATTGTTGGCTGTTGGTATAATGCATCACCTCCACGCCACGTCATTAAATCCAAATCGTGGAGCTTTTCAGGGTTTCTGTTACGAGGGTCATTTTATGAAAGATTTTTTGTTGTTTATTTCTTTGGCTATTTACCAGTTCCTGTAAGTTCATAAAACATTGAGCTGAGGATGTATAGAAGTAAATAATGATTTGGAGATATTTCTGTGGCACGTTTTATGTTTTCTTATTTAGATTTTGACTTTAATTCTTATGTACACAATAGGTACGTACATACATATGTATATACAAATAGGTGTCTTTCCTATTCGATTGATTGGCTATAAATCACTTTGAGTGACATAATAAGCCACTGTCTCTCAAGCCATTGTGACGCAACTGTCTGAGTTATGAAGTTCAATTAGGGGATAGTCTTATTTGATTAATGTTATGTTACATATTAGTTGTAGTTATAATAGGTAAGCACATAATATTTGTTTTAATTTCAACTATTGATTGAGTAATATGGAAGAACCTCAATAATATATATATTAACTTGTTTGATCAAAACGTAAATTTCACAAGTAAATTTAAATCAATTTTTTTTTTTCAAATACATACCTATATAAAATTGTGCATAAAACTTTTTAGCTAGTAATTAAACTAAGTTGTAAATAAATAAATAAAAGACAATGGATAAAGTGAAATTGAATTAGTGATTATAGAAGCGCCAATCATCTGCTTTACCTATATAATATATTTACTTAGGCTATGTAGGATATAATATCACACCAAAACCATACATGTTAAAAAAGTATTTAAGTATACTTCTACATACAAAAACCTTGGCGTAACAAGTCAGCCAAAGTCAGCCAAGTTCTAAGTTCATTATTGTTAAATATCTAATATTTTAACAAGAGTAATATGGAAGAACCTCAAATTTATCAGAATAAAAAATAAATAAATCGGGTGGCACAACGGCAGGAAGAACCAGGGCCTAGTGGCTAACAACTCGCAACCATTCCTGTGTGCGCGTGTGGACAGGAATGGAAGGGACCTACAATTTTATGCCGAATGCGGACGGCTAGACGAGAAGCACTTACACTGAGGGAAAAATGTATGCACTCAGTACATAAATGTGTTGAATAATTACATAGATTTCTGCACACATAACTTTATGTACTCATTAAATGATGAAATCTGTACTGAGTGCATACATTTTTCGCAAAATGTATTCAATAAAGAATTCTATGGACCCATCGCATAAAGATCTGTAAGATATCTGAAAAAAGAATTTGATTTTTTAAATTTTGTACATAAAATATGGACTGAATACACGTCGCTTATAATCTGAGTCTCTTAATGTCTCAAGGTCCTTTCGACTACCTGACTTTGCTAGTGTCTTTCAAGCTGAATTACTGGCAATCAGGGAAGCATGCAAGTTACTAAAAGAAGATCCAAACCAGAACCGTAATGCAGCTATTATTACAGACAGTCAGGCGGCTGTTAAAGTTATTAATTCAGCTACATCATCCTCCCAATTGGTCAAGCAATGCCAGGATGAGCTTTCGAGTCTGAACACTCACCTCGGTGTCACTCTTATCTGGGTTCCGGGTCACAGTGGCATTGAGGGCAATGAACAGGCTGACGAGCTGGCCAGGCAAGGATCAGCCCTTCGTGGCTCACTTGCGGAAAGAGTCAACATTCCGCTTTGAGTTATGAAGGGCAATATTCTGTCAATTGTTCTCACTAAATCAAACCACAGGTGGAATAGTTTATCAAACTGTATTATATCTAGAAAGATCTGGCCCACCTATAATAAATCCCGTACAATTGATATAATACGCAGACCCAGGCAAGACATAGCCAGGGTCGTTGCAACGTGTAGCGGACACTGGCCAATAGGAGAGCATGCCGCGAAGCTTGGCATGTCGGAGTGTGGGGACCAGCAAGACAAGGAAACAGTATTTCATTTCCTCTGCAAATGACCCGCTCTGGCCAAAGCTAGAGCAAAATCATTCGGGAGGCTTTTTACGACGACTTTAAAGAACTTTCGGAAATGAAGATCAAAGACTTGATTTCTTTTCTCAACGTGACGAAATGGCTCTAGGACAAATTTCGGCTGCTTCTGCATCACACCTTCCGTCGATCCCCTATGATCGCAAGATAGTGGACTGTGGTTTCGGTGGGGGTTTGTGCTGCACAGCATCCGTTCGATCATTCGATCAGATCAGTTCACGCTCCAGTTCCAGCCAACAAACTGCATAGTTGGGCAAATTTTGGATGGTGCGGGTGCGGGTGCTGGTGCTGGTCTGGTTGTGTGAGTGATCCACTTTCAGGTGATTCTGTTAAAGCGACTCAGTCATTCCACAAGCGACAAAATTCTTTCAACCTCATTCTAAATTCAAACAAAATGGACGATATCATGAGGATATGCCACAATCTCTCTTTCAATTCAATCCACAGGTTCTAACGAGTTATGATATCAAAACGGCGCACTTAGCGTTAATTGGGCTATGGGCTAGGCTGCCCGTGGCCGCCATTTCTACCTACACGTCGCTTATACTCAACTATGTGTTGAGTAAACGCTGTTACGAAAAAATTTAATAGATACACGTTGCTTTAGACTCATCGCATAGCTCGTGTACTGAGTAAATTGTTTTATGCAGAAACCTTCCGAGTTTATGATATTTCTACATAAAATAAAGACTGAATACACGTTGCTTTATACTCAACACACAACTTTATGTGAAGAATAAACGCTGCAACAATAATATTGAATAGATACACATTGCATTGCAAATCAACACATAACCTCTTGTGATGAGTAAATTGTGTTTCATTAATATTGATTTGATACACGTTGCTTTGTACTCAACAAATAACCTCTTGTAATGAGTAAATTCTACTTCATTAGGATTGAATGGATACACGTTGGTTATACTCATCGCCTAACACTATATAATAAGTAAAGTTACGTTTCACCTCTCTATGTATTCATCAAATAAATATAAATGTTTAATGGACGCAATACATAAATGTGTACGGGTTATGGAGTTAGTACAGTTTATTTGTTATTTTGTATGCACTCGTTCTATAAAAATAAATTCTCCATTGATTCATAACATAAAGATCACTCTGTTATGTGATAAAGTATATGATTATGTATTGAGTAAAGTTTCTCAGCGGTATTCAATGTATTCATAACATAAATAATATGTACTCATGACATAAATATATGTAGGTACTCATAACATTAATAATATGTACTCATTACATAAATTAAAAATTAAACATGTTTATTACATAAATATTATGTACTCATTACATAAATATGTACTCATTACATAAATATGTAGTGAGTAAAAAGAACTTTTATTTCTTTATGTTATGTGCTTTTTCTTTTTTTATGTATTGGGTACAAGCTTTATGTACTCAATACATATTTATCTCCTTCTTAACTTTGCTGTTTATTGCGAAGCTGCTTTCGCCTTTTACTGTGGGGAATTTCCTTCTTCACTGATTGTAAACACAGCTGAAAGTATACAAATTTATTTTATTAGAAAAAATGTCAAGTTTTACTTACCTGGATTTGAACTGGTATTTTTCCGAGCACCGAGCGAGCATGCAACCATTGAGCTAATTCGCAATATGATATTCTCGTCCATAATGCGAATAAGTTAAACTTTATGTGATGAAAAAACACTGCTACATTCGTATTGAATGCATACACGTTGCTTAGACTCATTGCATAGCTCATTTAATGAGTAAATTGTTTTATGTAGAAACCTCCAGCGTAACAGTCCATCACACTTACCATTACGCTACGGGCTACTATGGTTCTTCCATATTACTCTACATAAAATATTTGTTATTTAACATTAATAAACTTAGAACTTGGCGTAGGTACTTTTAGATCTCACTACTTTTTTCGGCTGACTTGTAACGCAAAGGTGGAGAAACGGGAATAAAATAAAACCTTTTTTCCTGCTTAAAAATTACTTTTTATAAAGTACCTACTCATACGGCCCGTAACAATTTTTGATTGCGCAGGGGAACAAAATTTAACGAAATGGCTGTGGCAGACACAAGATTATATTTTTCCGAATGCTTTGAATGTCTTTAATTCGCATCCGATCTCAGAATTGTTGGATGTAATAAGGTTTTCAAAATATTCTAGTCTCAAAGTGCCAGGCGCGAACGCAGGGGGGTGGGTTTTCGGGTTCAACCCCCCGCCCCGAAATGTATGAATTTAACTTCCTCGCCATACAATTTCACTCTTAATTTTGAGTTTTCGGTTAGGCAGAACACTCCATTCAACTTGGACGATGAAGGCCAACAGTTTAGTCCACCCAACCTAACCGAAGTGCGACTGGCGATATCCAAACTTAATTCGTACAAGGGTGCTGATGCGGATGGTCCACCAGCCGAACTATTCAAAACAGCGGGAAATGCCCGATGAATCGAACCTCGGTATAGTATGCCCCATCCATAAAAAAGGAGATGCTCTGAAATGCACCAACTAAAGAGGAATTAGTCTTCTAACCGTGCGTCGCACTGTGGTCCAAAATTTTTTTTCGTTGCAAAAATTATAACTTTTGAACGCATAAAGATATCGCCACAATTTTTTTTCCCCCCTTAAAGGTAATTTCCAAGGCTATAAAAAGTGTGAATTTTAGGAAAATTACTGTACAGGGTGTTTCAGAATAATTGGTTGAAGTAAGATTTTCTTAGAGAAAGTAATGAACAGAATAAAGCCTTAAAGTAAACCTTTGAAAACAGTCCTCAATTTTTAAAACTTTGTAAAAAAAAAGTTTTTGACTGTTCAAGTGGATTGAAAACAACACTGGATGTTTAAAGTTAACGTAACAATTTCTGAAATATTTTTAAACAAGTATTATAAAACAGAATTTTTTAATTTTGTGGGGCATCAGTATGTTTTAGTGATATATTTTATACGAAACAGTGTAGGAAAAAAGTAAACGGACGAAAAACAATAATAAAAAAAAAAAAATAAATCAAATCGAATACAAAATTTTTATATTTATAAAATAAAATAGAATACATAATACATCTTTTTTTGGTGCAGGGAAATTATACCACGGGAATCTGCTCCACATGGGAATTTATTTCACTTTTAATGGGAATCTGCTCCACTCTTCAAAGTGGAATTGATTCCACCGAGGGCGAGAATATATTTCAAACTAAATTTTGTGGAACTGTTTCTCACCTAAAACCGCGCGAATTTTTAATATTTTTTGCATAATACTCCTTGGCTCCACTTAGGTTATGGTCAGTTCCAGGCAGGCGCTTATGTTGTCAGTTGGTGTACTTAAAGTTTATGTGTCATAAAGAGTACCTTGTGTGGCACGCTTCGCGGGTTTAGGGATTTTAACTCCCTTTTCGGGTCCTCTGTCCCGTTCACGCGACTCCGTCGCTCCGCTTAGGGTATGCTCAGTCGCCTGGCAGGCGCCTATGTTGTCAGTTGGTGATGTGCTTCAGTTGAAAGCACACCAACTGACAACATAGGCACCATAAGGGAGAATCTCAAGTAAAGAATAAAAGTGTAGTTCCCAAGAGCCCATCCTCCCAACTAACATTTCAGCTTCGGTTCGGCTTAAAAGAATAGGCTTTAGAAGTTCCATAAGTCATTTGTAAAGCTTTGTCACCCACGATTGCAGATTTAGTACTTGATCACGTACTAGATGAATGTTTTAGTGGAATGGAAGAAAGGCCTACTTTTGTTGCTAAGTATGTAGATGACATTTTTGCCGTGATGGACAAACGAAACATTGAAAAAGTGCAGCTGATCCTTAACGGATTCCACCCGAAAATCCAGTTCACTGTGGAAATGGAACATAACAGTTCAATAGCATTTTTGGACGTAAAAATCCATCGTGAAAACAACCGTCTATTGTTTGACTGGTACCAAAAACATACTGCATTGGGAAGATTAATCAACTTTCGGTCTAACCAAGCGAGGCACATAGTTATGAACACTGCATCCAATCTCGTCAGTAAAGTTTTCGCACTCAGCGATGAACAATTTCACTCTGCCAATGAGAAAAAAATCAAAAAAATCCTGAGTGACAATGGTTTTCCAAATTCTATAATTCGTGGTCTACTTCAGAAACACAATTGCAAAATTCCAAGCGAAGACACTAAAGACCCGAATAATGGTTACTACAAAAGTATAGTTTACATCCCAAAACTGACTGAGAATTTTAAGGAAAAGATAAACCAAAAACTAACAGATGTTCGCCTGGCCTTCAAATCAAATAAAACTCACCTTTTCACAAAACGCAAAACGAAAGTGGATAAGGATAAAGTTACTGATGTCATTTACAAAATAAATTGTAAGGGTAAACCTAATGAACCATGCAACCAGTGTTACATCGGAACTACAAAACAATTTCTTAAACAGCGAATTTCTAATTATAAATCGGATATCAAATCAAACAATTCTGGAAAGACAGTCCTGGCGAGCCACAGTATCGAAAACGGCCACTCTCCAGATTTTGAAGGTGTTAAAGTCCTACAGACAGAGAAACATGTTTCGAAACGATACACCCTAGAAACATTACACATCATCAACAACAACAACAACAACAACAACATGAACAGAAAACAAGACACCCAAAACATCTCTGCCATCTATTGTTCTCTTGTCTCATCATAACACAATATTCTTTCAGTTTCTTTACTCCTTGTTTAAATTCCATAGACTAAACTTCGTTTGAAGTGGTTTTTTTCTTTACTTTTGTAAATAACAAAATAGATACAATGGGGCGTATTCATAGTCATTTTAGACCTGGGTCTAAGTTAATCATAGCTTTGGTTGAATTTTCGGACGTTGATTCTATTTTTTTAAGTTTATCTTTTCAAAATATTTGAAGCTATTTGTATAGTATACCAAGTTAGTTATCTTATAAAAATATAAAACCAACAGTTTGTAATTAAAATCGGTCTGTATTCATTGAATCAAAATTGTCTTAAACTGTAGTTTAGTTAAACCTGGGTCTATCTGTGATTATGAATATGCCCCAATAATTTTAAATGTCAGTTTAAATTTAAACACAGTTTTATTAAAGTGAGTGTATTTTGTATTGTTTCAATTATTGTTATTATAATGTAAACAATATATTTTTTCTTGTTGTCCAAATAAAGTTCCCCTGAAGAAGGCAGCAACCTCTGCCGAAACGTCGGGAAAGCTAATGTAACTTAATTGTTTCATTGCAAAAACTACAGTGACCAAAACAAGCCGACGGAAAGATTATTTCCAATCACAATTATTAGTTTGCTTAAGCATAAAAGCGGAAAATTCGCTATGCAGGGCAAATCATTCACAATCATAAAAAATAAATGACGAATAAATAATGCTAAACAACAAAACAAACTGCTGTCGGCGAATGTTCCGCGCCGCTTTCGCATTGGTTTTGGAGAGATACTTCATGCTAAAAGCTGATATCTCACCTGTTTATTTTCTTGGTTTTCGTTTAGTTTGGTTACATACACGTTTTTGGTCGTTCGAAAACGTATCAGATGCTAAAGTAGATACAATATGTCTGCCTACCACCCCAAAGTGGCCATTCTTTTATGATTCTTTAGTAAGACTTAACAAGCCGTATCGAAGTATTTAATAAAGCTTATTGAAAATGGTAACAGAAAACTTTTAAAGGCAGCAACTTATATAAACATTTTATGCAGCCTTTTTAACGTGACATCTTCAATCATCTTCTGTAATATCAATTTTAGAAGCCTATTCGAGTGACAGCTCGAAAACTCGGTAAGTCTTCTTTTTCTTATTTCTATTCGGCTTTAAAGAAGTAGTTATCCAGCTCGTTACATGTATAAAAAATTTAATTCCGCCGAAGCCCGTACCGAAGCTTTATATAAAGTGAAACCTGCGGCACATCAATATTTTTAAGTTAAAAAAAGCTGAATTGTTAGTTGGGCTGTCAGCTGTTATCAAGTTTCGTACAAAACACATCTCAAAAGGCTACTGAGTTTTTTTTTAATTGAATTCAAATACTAACTGAATAAATAAATTAATTTTTTTCAGTAATTTTAGGTAAAGGATGTAAATAAAAGTCTGTGGGGAGGTTGTCATAAATGCGGGGGGAGGGACGTGAGTATGTCCTATATGAAGAAACAAATTCTAGTGCTCTAAACTTTTTGTGACTGAAGGGGGTCTCAAATGGGGGTGTCATGACTGAGAGAGAAGGTCATAACTCGTCATGGACCACTCCCAGGACCCACCACTGGCAACTATACACGTAGTAAAAAGTAATAATCGAAGCGTTATTAAAATAACAACCAAAAACCACATATCACTTTTTGGGGTGTTCCGATGGACAGATTTTGCCCGATTTTGTATATTTTGTTCAGTTGTACTGATCAAATACCCATTAAAAAAGCTTCTGTTGCTATTTTGCCCACGTTTTTTATCCTAATTTGCATGTACTAAGTTGGCATTTTTATAGAAAGGCGGATTTTTTTTTAAGAATCAAGATAATAAAAAAAATATTTTTAATTGATATTAACTACTGAACTATTTAAATTGATAAAATAATTGAAATATTTCATAAGGGAATTTGCTTTTAAGACCAAAATGTCAGCACTGAGAACACGACTTCTTTTTAAACAAATTACGATTTCTCCGAACATTGTAAATAGTTCCAGCTACAATTCTGTATATGGTTTAAGAAATATTTAGGGTAAACTATCGTGGTCGATTTTACGCGCGAACTCAAACGGATTTTTTTGTAGCTCTATTCAAACCAAAAAAATCTGCTAAAAAAAAAGGAGTTTTTTGTTTTATTTATTAAAAATATTATGTTTTTTTTTTTTTTTTTTTTTTTTTAAATAAAAATTTTAATTTACGCACAAATAAAACCACTAGAATTATTTATAAAAAGTTAACATTTTTCATTCAATATGCCAACATTTCAAATAAGAAACAAAGAAGTTCTTTTTTTTGGTTTTCTTTAAATCTAGAACCAAATTGACCAACTTTGAAAAGCTCTATGAGTCAAACTAGTTGACTGTTTGCTGTTTTTAAAGCTCCGTTTATATCTCTATTAGAAATAAATAAACAAAACTTTAAAAATAAAACATCGAAATTAGTATCCAGTTGACGGCAAAATAATTTATAAATTAAAATTGGAACTATAGACTAAGCACCACTAAAGGAATCTGATGATTGGTGTGGCAGCCATGAAATTGCAATAATTCCAGCCTATATAATACTCGGTGGTAGCCAACACAAGTGGTTGTTGTTCATTCAAAACCTTCAAAAATGTTCTTTTTTAATTAAAATGTTTAAACCGATAACCTACAATCATCGGATAATCGGTATACCTCACCTACCTCCTCTATGAATATGAATGAGATTTGCCAGCAGGTATCGAATCAATATCCCGTTCAAAATAATAAAAAAAAAATCCGATATCCAGCCTTTGGGTTGAACCTCTAGTCAGTCAAGAAACTTTTCCAAAGTTTGTCCAGTTCATTATGCCATCAGTGCTGCATAGGTTTCAATAGAAATTAAGTACAAATTCACATAAGGTTCCTTGCATGCTGAAAAGTTTTTGAAGAACTTTTACTTTTTCCATGAAGGTTAGGTATGTACATATGTATATAGGCCCTGCATATTAATATCTGTGCCAGAACCGAAAGACTACAACTATACTATATTCAGCAGCAGAGTTAAACAGAGCTGGCCCGCCTTCGCCCTTCTACCATCAGTCATGCGCCTGCCCGCATTACCATCGCATTCATCTGGTAGAGTGTTTTAGGAACTCTTGTTGGACGAAAAAGTTTTCCCACACGAAACGAAGTTTTAGGATGGAAAGAAAGCCTTTCGGAAGTTAATATTATATTGGTATTGTAGGTAAAAAGATTTTATATAAATAATATAAAAATACCCATGTACTGAAATAATCAAATTAAGTTTTAAGAAGACTTT
Source organism: Melangyna quadrimaculata (assembly GCA_949320155.1). NCBI lineage: Eukaryota > Metazoa > Arthropoda > Insecta > Diptera > Syrphidae > Melangyna > Melangyna quadrimaculata. Next base: position 439,814,848 of record OX439483.1, read on the forward strand.
GTGGGGTTAGGCATCATTGTATAAATGATTAGTATGATTCGTACCTCAAGTCGTTTCTTACAGGACAAGTTATGTAGGTTAGATACGTAGGTATATATTACATGAAGTTTTAAAAAAACTTAAACGGCCAAGAAATGTTGGAACTTGGAACTTTTTTTTTAAGAGTATTGGTTTTGGTGAAATTTTTCGAATGGAATGCAGAACTTAGGAATTGTTGGGCTTAAATATTTTATATAGGTTCCTTCATTTATTGGTAAAAACTTTTATAAAGATCAACTGACATTCCGAATTAAAACACAGTCAAAGACAACTATGTATATGCTTGAATATTCATAAATTGATTGTCAGTCACAATTATTTATGTGATGGCATTTGGTAATTTAAGTATATCTAATCTTAACTTTAGACCAAGTTTTGAAGGTAAAAATTGACTCCCAAATTTGTTTCAATCCTGTCGGAACGATGACGTATAACACGAAACGTGATAGCACAAAAACGTTGTAGTGATTTTTATATAGGTACTGTGCCGTTCTTCGGAATGGTTTCAAGGGCCGGAATCATCAGATCAGCTCTTCATGCATGACCCAACCATCTTCATCATAGCCTTTTTAATTTTTTGACTAAATCGGTACCCTGCACAGTTAATTGTTATATTTTCTCGCCTCAAAATCACCCGGAGAATTATTCGTTAAAAGACGCTTGGTCCGAACTCATTTACTGCTTACAGTGACCATGCATCTGCAGCATATCGATAGCAGAACTGGTTGATACTTTATTTGTTCGAGAGAGGGCTTTGCTAATCAAATTCTTTCTTGTCCCGATAAAGCATAGTAATTAGCTAGAGTTATTCAGTTGTTCGAACTCCCAACTCAATTGACTATAAATAATGCTAGTTGATGCAAAGAAAGTATCGAACATCTTACTGGGCGTATAAGTTTCGAGGGCCAAACATTGACAAATTTCAAGTAGAGACCTACAAATTTTTCATTGTTTTCAAAGCCGCATAGAACGGCATTCATCAGTTGGAACCTTAAGCGATGACTGAACCCGATATCTCGAGAAAAAATCTTCCCAGCACCCAGAGAGTTTTGAAAGGTGGTGAGGTGATGTGATCTCGCTCTGATCGAATAAATTTAGTTATTATCACACCAAAAACATAAATGTTAAAAAAGAAACCAGGTTCTTCTATAAACAAGAGCCTTTGCGTAACAAGTCAGCCGTAAAAAGTTCTAAAGCTCTAAGTTAATGTTAAATACCAAATATTTTGAGTAGAGTCATATCGAAGAAAGAACCTAAAAATTATCAGAGAAGTCTGTTATTAAATGATTAGTGACTTAAATTAAGTTGGTTTACTAACCAAGTTTTCATTTCGAAAATGAGTTATTAGGTAATAAAAGAAAGAAAAACTTGCCAAGTAAACTTACCCAATTTAAGATGGTAATCATCAAACAGATTTCTCTAATAATTTTGAGATTCTTCGATACTACTATACTCAAAATATTTGATTTTTAAAATTCAAGTCCTATCGCTCTATACCAAATTTCATAATTCTACGACAATCAGTAGTGCTCCATTTAACTGATATCAATTCTGCGAAAATGGGCGGAATACACGCCCCCTGAATATTAAATTTCAAATTTAGAAAGTTTGCCTTTAAATTCAAGTCATACCGGTTAACCAAACTTCATCGTTCTGCCATAATCAGAAGTGATCCAAATAATCCAGATCAATTCTATAAAAATGGGTGGGTACCAAGTCCCCTGAATGAAAATTCTCAAGTTTTCGATTTTTTCCTTTGTATGCACTATGTACGTACAAGATTCTATGATGTCAGGAAGTGAGTGAATGAGTCACTCAGTCAGTTACGATTTTTGAGATGTTTGCACTCGTATATCTGAGGAATGGCTTTTGTTAAAAATTCAAATTTGGCGAGGCGTCTGTGCTATATGGGCTTAGCAGATAGAGGGAATTTGATGTTTCTGACTATATTGGTACTGAAGATAGAGGGGGATCGAAAAACACCTGATTCAAATGTCACGTTTTGCACAAAGGTAGGCTGTCAGAAGAGTTTGAAATCCAAAGTGGGGTTAGGCAAGGCTGTATACTGTCACCAATACTGTTCCTGTTGGTGATAAGTGACGTACTGCGCGCAGCTTTGTCAAATGGAAATGGAGGAATTCTTACTCTCTCATAGGATCATGGATTTCCATCAAATGACAACAAGGGTGGAAAGAGAAGCAGAAATCATAGGGCTTAAGATCAACTCCGCAAAAACTAAAAGGATCAGCCTTGGAACTTCCTCATCAATCCAAGTAAATATTTCTGGACAACCGGTAGAGATGGTGGAGGATTTCCATAATCTTCGGGGTATTGTCTCTACGGGTGGCGGAACTGAACTGGTTGTAAACAGCCGAATCAGAAAAGCAAAAGCTGCGTTCGGAATGCTGTCCAAAATATGAAGAAATAACTCTTGTCTTTAAGCTTAAAGACCAAGCTACGACTGTTCCGCTTCAATGTTTAATCCGTGCTGCTTTACGGGTGCAGCACTTGAAAAGTCACTGACGGCTTAGAAACATCTTGAGGATTTTCTGGCCCAACCGTATCTCCAATACCGAACTTCATACGAGAACGGGTCAGGAGCCCATAGACTCCATTATACGAAGAAAAAAGTGGCAGTGGATAGGCCACACGCTTCGAAAAGGTGATCGGTGCATTGCATCTCAAGTAATGCAGTGGAACCCGCTCACACAGGAGGGAAGACAAGTGGGTCGGCCTAGAAGTACATGGCGAAGAACGGTCGAACAGGAATCGGCACGACTGGGGAAAAGTTGGAGAGAGCTGAAATATATTTCCAGAAATCGTACACGATGGCGCGTAGGAGTAGTGGAGGCCCCATGTCCCGTAAGGCGAACATCACAGACGTAATAGGTTCAAGGAGCTAAGTAAGTAAGTAAGTAATGCGCCCTCTGAATGTAAAATGTCAAATTTATAATTTTCCCTTTGCTTGCATGTCCTGTCCTATCGCTCTACCAAATTTCATCAGTCTACGACAATCAGAAGTTCTCTATAGTTGATATCAATTATATGAAAATGGTCGGGTACCACGCCCCCTGAATGGAAAATCTTTAATTTTTGATTTCTTTTGTATACACCACAAGGCCTACCGTTGTGCGAAATCACAAGATTCTACGATGTCGGGAGGTACTCCATAATTTTTGTTGATCTGTCAGTGAGTGAGTCAGTTACGGTTCTTGCAAAACTTGCAGTCTAATCAGGAACCACTGCAACGGCGTATACAGGGAGGGGATCACGGGGTCATGTCCCCCCCCCCCGAGAACTCAAGATTATTTTGTTGATCTGAAATAATTATTTAGTAACCACATAGAAACAAAAAAAGAAAGTTGGTTACTTAGAAAGCTAGTAGCATTTTCGATTGATAATTTAGAATTCAATAGAGAATTTGAATGTTGGTAACTTCAATTCAATAAGAAATTTAATTTTCATGGCAATTCATGACCAAAAAATATTAATGTTAACGATAAAAGACATAAATATATAAAACTATGATGAAAACATATTATGAAAGCATTTTGTTTGCACTTATTCAACATTTACGATCGAAAAATACTGTTATTGATTTGGATGTGGATTACTTTTACAAAGTAACCTATGAATCCCATAATGCAAAAGCCAATAGCTATGGTAAAGGAGATTTTTTGGAACTCCTTGCGGTGAACCGTTTGACCAGTTAGATGGAATTATTGAAGAAAAGCGAATAGGCTCGTAGAATTTAACAACTTTGTCCATTATTTTTATCAGAAAGGCTTACTGGTAAGAAAGATAAAAAGATAAGGTATATTTGATGTACATATTTATTTTGGAAGGTGCCTTTCACTTTTCCATCGGTGGCAGTCTTAGAGACATACATTTTTTTCAAATCAGAGGCATATCAAAATCACTCGTGAAATTTGTTCACACTTTTCTTGAAACGCAACGAAAACGAATCTTTGTATTCAATTATAAAACGAATATGTAATGTATTTTAGTTTATCCACTATTGTAAAAAGAGCAATTTACACACGTGGTCATTTTTGAAAATCAGAGCTATTGTTTTCATTTTCAGTAGTGAATATTCATAACTATTTACTAAAATTAAGAAACAGAAAACAGTGCACAGTACCTATGGTACTTTATTAATTTTTCCTGCAACTTCAATTCGCTGAAATAAAACTTTGATAGGATTAAAATAAATTCTGAATAAAATTCAAAAGAAATGATCAAGCGCATCCAAAAATTTTTTCCTCAGTATTTTGACAACTAGCTAAACTGATTTTTTTTGGTCAGGCAACTGGAGATTGTAGTAGCCCGTAGCGTAATGGTTAGTGCGTTCGACTGTCACGCTGGAGGTCTGGGATCGCTTCCCAGCCTCGTCCACCTAAAAACTTAAAAGTTTTTTTTCAGGGCTACTGCCTCTTGCGAGAAATTGACAAATCCTCCAAGAGTATCACTTGTCACGAATAAGTGCTTCTCGTCTAGCCGTTCGGATTCGGCATAAAATTGTAGGTCCCTTCCATTCCTGTCGAAAGGCGCACACAGGAATGGTTGCGAGTTGTTAGTCACTAGGCCCTGGTTCTTCATGAGCCGTTGTGCCACCCGATTTTTTTTTTTTTTTTTTTTGGAACCAAAAATGAGGTAAATTTGCAAATACCAAAAAAGTGTTTTCGTCTTAAATTTGTTAAGTTTTTTGTAAAGGTAGCTCATTTCATTTAGAATTGGCTTTGGCAGTTCGAAATAACTTGGCGTAGTGAAAATTAAGTATTACATTCGTAGTCTGCTATTTCACGCCGACTTTTGATTCTTAACTGTCTTGAAATTAAATGAGTTAAGGTACTATATATTTTTCCAGGACATGAACGATTTTAAATTATTATGTATGTATCAGTGGGTTTCCCATTAAGGGCGGGTCGATTTTAAAATTGAATAAAACAAGATATCAATAAAGTTTTATCTTTATTTGAAAGCCCTATTATAGTAATATAACATCGTTCAAATGGCCGCCCCGTCTTCGCTGGGTGGCGCGGATTCGAAAGGTCCAGTTTTCGATGACTTTGGCGCATAAATCAGGCCGAATTTGACCGATGGCATCGATTATGTTGTCTTTGAGGGTCGCGGTGGCTTGCAACTTATTCGCAACGACCTGCGACTTAAGAAATCCCCACAAGAAAAAGTGCAAAGGGGGTCAAATCACACGATCTTGGTGGCCAATTCACGTCGCCTCGGCGCGAGATAACCATCCCATGAAACCGCTCGTGCAGAATATCGATTGTGTCTTAAGCTGTGTGGCACGTAGCGCCATCCTGTTGAAACCATATATCTTCAGTGTCCATACCATCCAATTTTGGCCACAAGAAGTTGGTAATCATCGACCTATAGCAATCGCCGTTGATGGTGATGGCCTGGCCAGCATCGTTTTCGAAGAAGTACGGACCGATGACGCCTGCATCCAGCTCAAAATCCACACAAAACAGAAACTTTATTTGGATGCATTGGCACCTCGTGAATCTCGCGTGAATTAGTGTCGTCCCGAATCCGGCAATTTTGCTTCACGTACCCATTCATCCAAAGATGGGCCTCATCGCTAAAGAAGATTTTTCGACCAAAATTGGGAAAAATTTCTAACTGCTCTAAAACATCATTTGCACGTGTTGCTCGACGCTGTAACTCACCATGATGATTTGTCTGTGGTAACTGATTAAAAGAGGATATTTTGACCGAAAGTAAAAGAAACAATATGGCCGCCACAAGCTGTCAAAATCAACCCGAACCTATTGGAAAACCTTTTAGCATAGTTAATTAAGATGTTTTCCCTTTTCTTTTATATAGCTGCGCACAGTAAAATATGAAAAACAAATATAAGGCACTTGACTTTAAACAAATATTAGTTTGTGTTATTTTTTTTGGCATGACCCCCCCCCAAGAACTAAAGCAGTATACGCCCCTGAACTACTGATGCTAAAGAATTGAAATTTGGTGAGCTTAGCGAATGCTGCGAGTTTGAAGTTTCTGACTTTATTGGTACTGACGTTAGAGGGGGGTTGAAAATCGCCTGAGCTTGAACCTGTAAAAAGGGTGTAGTGCCAGAACTTGGCTGGCCGCTACTGTGCCCTTTGATACTTCACATGAAATCAAATCCATAGAAAATTAAAATAATTTCTCATTGGTTACTCAAAGAAACTAGAGACCCACTTATTTTGTTGGAAGAAAATCGTCAATTCAATATATTCGAAAACATTATCACTCTAAAAACGATGATCTTGGATTTTAAGTTTCTAGAAATGTATGTACATATGTTGCATATTCATTCGTGCGTCTAGATGTTTATTCCAGCATCTGCACTGCAGATTCTAGAACTCGAATCAGATAGTCTCATTACCTAAATCTCGGTTTAGTAGTTGGTGGAAACGTAGTATTAACTAGACTGTGAAATCCTTTAGGAAAAATTAATGGTCACATTTCACAATCATCTCTTGCTCTAAGAACTTCAATTGAAAAATATAACAAAACCAGCAAACACGAATGTGTATTGGTCCCTTTGTTGAATAATGACGTCAAAAGAGTAATTTTGCAAAGCTAAAAAAAATAGTTTTATTTTTAAATTAGTTTTTTTTAGCGTTGCATAATTACACTGTTGACGTCATTATTCAACAAAGGGACCAATAGCAATTCGTGTTTGCTGGTTTTGTTATATTTTTCAATCGAAGTTCTTAGAGCAAGAGATGAAATGTGACCATTAATTTTTCCTAAAGAATTTCAATGTCTAGTTAATACTACGTTTCCACCAACCAATGAGTGAGCCCGATCTGCAACCCGCTGTGAGCGGACGTGTGCGTGAGTGGAGGAAATTCTTGCTCAATAACCCCAATGTTTTCTAATAATAATACATTAATACAATATCCAGTGTTTTTTCCCTACTTGTTTTATTTATCGTGGCCCTAGTTTGGATAGTAATTCGTTTTCCAACGAATTCGATGCACTATATCCGACTCCATCCAGAGAATTATTTCCCGTTTTCCGCACAGTGAAATCGTTGTTACGGGCGTTCTCATTGTACATAATTCTTCGTGGCTACGCTATTCGGGTCAGCCACCCCCCGAAGGAAAGGATTTTTGCTGAGATAAACAACCTAACTCAGCAGGTTGACGAGCCAACCTGGATTCCTGACGTTGCAGGCCAATCCACCAAAACTCTAGACTTGTTACTGACCTCTGAACCTGATAAATACACTATAAGTGTATTATCGCGTCTAGGCACATCAGACCATTGTGTCATATCTGCAAATTTCTCATGCCACCAAAACACAGTTAAAGAAAAAACTCCCAAGAGAACCGTTTGGCAGTACGAGAAAGCCAACTGGGACGGCCTCAATTTATTCTTCAGGAACTTTAACTGGTCACTATGCTTCCTCGATGGTGACGTAAATTCCAGGGCAGATATGATTACAAACTTAATTCTTTGTGGAATGAGAAATTTCATTCCGAATAGGGTGAAATTTATCAAACCCAAAGAAAACTCATGGTTTGATTCGAGCTGTAAGGAGGTTATTAGGGTGAGAGAAGTAAGCTTCCGTTGTTATAAGGCCAACCTTACTGAGGAAAACCGGAAAAAGTTTCAACAAGCTTCGACGAACCAAATTTTTACATGATCAAAAATTATGGCAAACAATTCTACAATGTCCTAAAGGTAGTAAACAATTTTGGTCATTTGTGAAAAACATACGAAAGCCACCGCGTCCTCGGTTCCAACGCTCGTCTTCAATCACACTCCTTTTGTCTGCTCACAAGATAAAGCCAATATGCTTGCAGCACAGTTTGCTGCTAATTCGTCGCTGCCAGAAAGTGTGATGACTCCTCCTGTACTTGAGTTCTGAAAGATCTCGATATTCAGAAATCCGCTGGCCCGGATAGTATCTTTCCAATTGTTCTGAAGAGGTGTTCTTCAAAGCTGGCAAAACCACTGCGTAAGCTTTTCCACCTGTCTTACTCTACTGGTCTCCTTCCGAGTGGATGGAAAACAGCATTTGTTCAGCCTGTCCCAAAAAAAGCGTGTCTTCATCCCCCTCAAACTATCGACCAATTGTGCTTACGTCCCTTCTTTCTAAGGCCATGGAAACGCTGATTATTTTCCAGAACGAAAGCTTCTTAATGACCGGCAGTACGGCTTTCAGAGCAAAAGGTCTACTGGTGTTCTGATGGTATATCTCACCAAACAGTGGCACAAATCTTTACATCGTTTTGGAGAAAGTAAGAATATTGCGCTTGATATTTCAAAAGCATTTGATAGAGTTTGGTATCAAGCTCTGTTATCGAAAATGCGTGCATTTGGTGTCGATGAATCTTTTCTTCGTTGGATTAGAAATAACCTTTTGGACCGCTCAATACAAGTTGTATTGGATGGTTTCAAGTCTGATATCCACAAAATAAATGCTGGTGTGCCGCAGGGCTACGTTCTGTCTCCGACTCTCTTCCTTATATTCATAAACGATCTTTTATCTGAAACTTCTGAACCATTCAACTGTTTTGCTGACGACAGTACCCTCAGCTTTTCATATTCGTTTTTAGATTCACATCCATGTCCTTCGGATGTGGAACTCAAACGGCAGCGTATGATAAGCTCATTAAATTCTGATCTCGACAGCATTGTCCAATGAGGAATCAAAAATCGCGTAAAATTTAATGCTTCAAAAACTCAATGCTGTCTACTGGCGTTAAAACGAAACCCACCCCCCATGCCACTATCCATGATTGGCACTTTCATTGAGAAAACCGAACAGCTTTCAGTCCTCGGTATGTGTGTCACAGACCACCATTTATGGAACGACTACATATTTGACATCGCCAAAAATGCTGCTAAGTGTTTAGGTTTTCTCCGTCGATGCAAGACATTTGTCTCCCCTTCTGATCTGGCTGTGACCTACAAAGCCTTTATTCGTCCAAAACTTGAGTATAACTCCCATATTTGGGCAGGTGCTCCAATAACCCACTAAAGTTTATTGGATAGAATTCAAAAGAGAGCTCTTAAAATGATAGGTGAAAGAACTATAACGGAAACATTCTCATCTCTTGAGCACCATCGAAATGTTTCTTGTCTTTCGTTATTTTACCGTTATTTCCACAAACAGTGCTCTAGTGAAATAGCCAGTTGAATTCCTCCCCTCAAACATTTCAACCGTAACACTCGTGCTTCTAGGAATGCCCATCAGTTTGCCCTTGAGCCCAACTTCGGACGTACTGTTAAGCACAGAGATTCTTTCTTTAGTCGCACTACTCGAATGTGGAATGCTCTACCCAGCTCTATTTTCCCCTCTCATTCTGATCTACACACATTCAAAACCAATGTGCATCGGTATCTTCTTTTAAATCCCCTCCTACCTACGCTCGTGCTGTGTATATGATCTTAAGGGTAGTCACAACCCCTTTTGCACGCGCTAAATATAAAAAAAAAATACTGAACCGAGATTTAGGTAATGAGATCTATTTGGTGTTTCCACTCCAAAAAAACCAAAGAGAGGATTATGACAAAACATTCAAATAGTGTTTCATTTATATGAAGTGCAAGTAAGATAGACAGTTTTTGTTTCCATTTCCATCTGTCAATAAACGAAAATGGCATTTTATTGGGTGGGTACCACAATTATTCTCAAAAAAAAAAAGGTTTGTTTGATTTGACAAACCAATGTTTCCAAGAACATTTGAATGAGATTTATTTAAAATCTTCACTTGAGGAGATAACAATTTGTATGGTAAATCTTCGAGACTTCAAGGAGATTTGTGTAAATCTTGCTAAACCTCGGTTTAGTTCCCGTTGGAAACGTAGTAAGGCTTTATTTTCATTTACATTCATATGTATGTGCATCATGAGACAATGGAGGAAAATCGTGATTTTTGCCTGTGAGTGAGTTTTATATTTTTGTATATTTCTGTATATTCTCTTATAATCAATCACAACAAAAACTTAAATGTTAAAAAAGGAGCTAAGTTCTTCTATATACAAAAACGTTTGCGTAACAAGTCAGCCGTAAAAAGTAGTGAGATCTTAAAGTGCGCCAAGTTCTGAGTTTATTATTTCTAAATATCAAATATTTTAAGTAGAGTTATATGGAAGAACCTCAAAATTATCAGAGAAATCTGTTATTTAATGATTACTGACATATCATGATCTACCATTTTCCAAATTTTATTATTCTGCAACAATCCAAAGTGATCCATATAAATAATAGCAATTTCGAGAAAATGGGTGGATACCACGCCCCATGAATGTTAAATATTAAATTTAAAAGTTAAGCCTATGTTTGCAGTTCAAGTTCTACCGCTCTACAAAATTTCATCACTCTACGACAACCAGAAATGCTCCATTTAATTGATATAAATTCTGCGAAAATAGGCGGATGCCACGCCCTCTGAATTTAAAATCTCAAATTTTAAAATTTTGCATTTGCTTGCACTTCTAGCCCTAACGTTTTACCAAATTTGATCATTCTACGACAATCAGAAGAGCTCCTCATAATTGATATCAATTCTTATTCAAATGGCCGCATGCCGCGCCCCCTGAATGTAAAATCTCAAATTTTAAAATTTTCCCTTGAACTTTAAGCCCTACCGCTGTACCAAATTTCATCGTTCCATGATAGTCAGAAGTGCTCCAAATAATTTATATCAATTCTATGAAAATGGGCGGATACCACGCCCCCTGAATAAAAAATCTCAAATTTTAAAATTTTTCCTTTGCCTCTACTTTAAGCCCTACCGCTGTACCAATCTGTATCAATCTACGACAGTCAGAAGTGCTCTAAATAATTTATATAAATTCTATGAAAGTGGGCGGGTACCACGCCCCCTGAATGGAAAATCTAAAATTTTCCATTTTTTCCTTTGTATACACCACAAGACCTACCGTTGTGCGAAATTGCAAAATTCTACGATGTGGGAAAGTGCTCCATAATTTTGATGATCTGTCAGTGAGTCAGTTAGTTACGGTTTTTGCAATTTTGGCAGTCTTATATATTGGGAACCACTGATGCTTAAGAATTGAAATTTGGTAAGTTGACTAAACCTGGTGAGCTTAGCAAATGCTATGAGTTTGAAGTTTCTGGCTTTATTGGCACTGAAGTTAGAGGGGGGTCGAAAATCGCCTGAGTTTGATCCTGTAATAAAGGGTGTAAGTGCCAGAACTTGGCTGGGCACTACCGTGCCCTTTGATATGTACCTAACCTACAAGGTTTGATAATGGAGCCTATGAATGTATATTTGAAACCTTATTTCTTACATTAAGACAACATGTGACTTTTATTCCATAAGCATCAATCCACAAACAAACAAATAAATACCTACATACCTAATGGTATCTGAAACTACTTGTGCTTACTGAGCTTGGCAGTCATCATTTCCACAAAATATCATTTCAATAGGTAAATTGAAAATACCTACTTCAGTGCATTTTAGAACTAAAAGCATTTCCCAATAAATAATGATTACAGGAACGGCAGCATGCGCAAATAAAAATAAAGTTCAAAATAAAATATAAAGAAAAGGAAAAGGACGAAAAACATGAGTTTGTCAGATTGTCAACCTGAGGATGTGAGGAGGCACGTAGGAGTTTTTTTTTTGTTTTTCTTCAAGAAATCGGCTCCTCTTGGAAAAACGGAAAGACGCAAGCAAAGCCCCTAGAGGTGCACATTTTCAGCGGTGGTGCTGGTGAGACGAAATAAAATAAATTGCAGAGGCGAGAAAAAGAGTTGTTTATTTATTTGCGTTTCATTCTACGAAGAAAATATTTTTTTTCTAAGTTTTTTTTGCAAAAAAAAATATAAAAAAAAAAAACAAATCTATAAACATGTCATTCTATTGGATGGAGCTATAAATTTAGTTTCCATTCGTTTTACTGCTGCTGGTTCCTGCAACAACAGCATAAGCAGAGGCAGAAGCAGAAGCACAGAAGCAGGCCCAATCTTCGAGGGACGCATTCGTTTTGCCAGTATAAGAAATGCTTCAGGGTTTTGCTTCCTTATTTTGTAAGCGATTGCAGATATTTTCAGTTAGGAACTACTACAGTCAGTGAAACAGCATCGCATGGTGCGGGGTTAGTTGAAAAATTGCACACCAACAAGATGCGGATGGCTGGCTTTTTATGAAATTGCAAGTGAGTTCTCAATTCTCATTCTTTCCTTTATTTTGGAAAATATTCTTCGTCCATTGTGTATGGTGGTATCTTTGAAGTAATGTAATTTTTTGTTTATTTCCATTGGGATTTTAAATTCCAATTTTTTTTTTTCATTTTTAAACAAGGAGAGAGATAACACACAAGAAATGGTAAAAGAAAGTAAGTTATGATATTTCCATACTTTGGTTTGTGAATTTTCTATGTAACCGAATTTAAATTATTATGTTGAAGAAAGTGATTTATCTAGGGTCATCCAACAAAAGGTGTCGTCTTAAATTTCACAAATGTTTGAAACAAACGACGAGCGTTGGATCCAACGAATCCATGGGCTGCGACACCTGAGTTATTTCTCAGGAACTAGGAGCTATGGAAAGAATACGAATCTCTATCATGGCTAGACGTGAACCTGGGTTGGTTTCACTTCCCAGCCTCGTCTACCTTTGGTGAAGTCAGCTAAAGATTGACAGCGCTCAAGGCATAATTCCAGAATATTATCTATCTGCGTATATACCCCTCAGATAAACATATGAGCAGTGTCCCAAACATAACGCTAATATACTCCTAGGAGATTTAAACGCCTTAATTAGGAAAGAAGACGTCTTTTGAAGGACAATCGGTAAGTACAGCATACATGACATCTCATTCAATAACAGATTTAAGCTCATTGATGTTGCAGCGGGGAAAAACATAGTTGTAAGCAACACGAGGTTCCCACGTCTTGGCATCCAAAAAGGCACTTGGTGGTCGAACTTGAAACTAAATATATCGACTCCGAATGTGCTCAGGTAAACGCAGCCAAACCAAAACGTATAGATTTAGATTGTGCTCCAGAAAATAAGATGAAAAGCCTTTGCTCAGGAAGAAGAAAAAGGGATACCAGCAACGTAGGCCGAGGAGATTCAAAGATGCTTCAGCAAGAAAGAGGTGCGAAACTTTAACAAAAAATTGAAACGATCTATACCAGGATTCATGAATCGCCCTGGAGTCTGCAAAGGCTAGAATAGGAACACCGTAGCATCGTTGCCGTTTGGCCACTTTTGCGTTCAATCCCCGTGGCCCGACCTTTTCAGAAATTGCCCAATCGGCCTCTTTTTACGATTTCACTCTTAATTTGATAATTTTCGTTTAGATATTCTAAACAAATTTATTCAATAAAAAAAAAGTATTCTTTTCACAGAACGCTGTTATTAGCATCGAAATTTGAATTAGCAACGCATTATAATAGCAGGAAGGGACAACACTACAATTTATTTTCGAGTTATTTGGGAAACTTAAACAGTTATCTAGTTTGGTTTTGTTGCAAGATGTTGCTTCTGTTTCGTGTCAAAAATATCGAATTAAAAATTTCAAACAAAACATGAAGATGTAATTTATTTTTTAATATTTTGTGAAATAATCATAAAAATAAACAATTTCGGCTTTACTCATGTATACTGTTTTGTTTTGTCTGAACGTATTGTCGAATTTTTATATATTGGCCCCTTTTTTTGTCTCGGGCCCCTTTTTGGTCACCTTTTTATTTTTTTTCAGCGGCAACACTGCACCGTAGTAGACGCGCAGTCAATGATAGATTTTCAACCACACGACCAAAATGAAATAAGGCTATCCATCTACAGGTTAAAATTGAACAAAGCAGCTGACGCTAATGGCCTCCGTATGAAGCTGTTTAAATATCAGATGACTTGGTCAGGAGCATTCACCATCACTTGATCGGTAAAATGTGGTTGGAGGAAACTATGCCCGAAGATTGGAAACTCAGTGCAATCTGTCCGATCCACAAAAAAAGGCGATCGCCTACTCTCCACAAACTACAGAGGTATCAAGTACAATAATCTTACTTTCTCCAGAACGATGTAAGGATTTGTTCCACTGCTCGGTGAGATAAACCATCAGATCACCAGTGGACCTATTGCTGCGAAAGCCGTACTGCCGGTCATTAAGTAGTTTACCTTCTTCGAGATATTTCTTGAGCTGGAAATTAATCAGCGTTTCCACGACCTTGTAAAGAAGGGACGTATGTATGTGCAATCGGTCGATAATTAGAGGGTGAAGAAGATACGCCTTTTTTAGAGACAGGCTGGACAAATGCTGTTTTCCATCCACTCGGAAAGAGACGAGTAGAGTAGGAGAGATGAAGAAGCTTACGCAGTGGTTTTACCAGCGTTGAAGAACACCTCTTCAGAACAATGGGAGGGATACTATCCAGGCCAACGGATTTGTGAATGTCGAGATCTTTCAGAACTCTTGCAACTGCACGAGTGCGAAAGAAGATTTGTCCCATAAAATCATTTACGCTCTCAAGTACTTTCTGGCAGCGTCGAATTAACAGCAAACTGTGCTGCAAGCATATCAAAGCCAAGTTCTGCCACGACACCCTTTTTACAGTATCAAACTCAGGCGACTTTTGACCCCCCTCTAACTTCAGTACCAATTAAGTTAGAAACTTCAAACTCGCAGCATTTGCTAAGCTCACCAGGCTTAGGCAACTTACCAAATTTCAATTCTCTATCATCAGTAGTTCCCGTAGCGTAATGGTTAGTGCGTTCGACTGTCACGCTTGAGGTCTGAGTTCGCTTCCCAGCCTCGTCCACCTAAAAACTAAAATTTTTTTTTTCAGGGCTACTGCCTCTTGCGAGGAATTGACAAATCCTCCAAGAGTATCACTTGTCACGAATAAGTGCTTCTCGTCTAGCCGTTCGGATTCGGCATAAAATTGTAGGTCCCTTCCATTCCGTCGACAGGCGCACACAGGAATGGTTGCGAGTTGTTAGTCACTAGGTTCTGGTTCTTCATGAGCCGTTGCGCCACCCGATTTATTTTTTTTTTATCATCAGTAGTTCCCGAGTTATAAGACTGCAAAAACCATAACGGACCGACTCACTCACTGCCAGATCATCAAAATTATGGAGCACTTCCCGACATCGTAGAATCTTGTTATTTCGCACAACAATAGGCCTTGTTGTGTATACAAAGGAAAAAATTGGATATTAAAATTTTCCATTAAGGGGGCGTGGTACCCGCCCATTTTCATAGAATTGAAATAAATTACTTAGAGCACTTCTGATTGTCGTAGATTGATGAAATTTGGTGTGGGCAAAGGCAAAATTTTAAATTTTGAGATTTTTCATTCAGGAACTCATTTTCATAGAATTGATATCGATTGTATGGAGCACTTCAGGACTTCAACTGCAAACAAAGGCTAAATTCTGAAAATTAATATTTAACATTCAGGGGGATTGGCATCGGCCCATTTTCCCAGAATTGTTATTAATTAAATGGATCATTTCGGATTGTTACAGAATAATAAAATTTGGTAGACTGGTAGATCATCACAAATTTTCAGAGAATTAATAGTCAATATATTGCACATCAAATTGGTGTAGGTTTAGATATGAAATTTAAAAAGGGGCGTTTATTGCATCCTCTTTTCCTGATAAAAAGAATCTTTGCAAAAAGTAGTGAAATCACACCAGAAACATAAATGTTAAAAAAGTAGCCAAGTTCTTCTATACACAAGAACCTTTGCGTAACAAGTCTGCCGTAAAAAGTAGTGAGGTCTTAAAGTATGCCAAGTTCTAAGTTTATTAATGTAAAATATCAAATATTTTAAGTTGAGTGTTATGGAAGAACCTCAAAATTATCAGAGAAATCTGTTATTTAATGATTACTGACTTAAATTGAGTGGGATTACTTGGCAAGTTTTCTTTTATTAGCTTATTACTCAATTTTGAAATGAAAACATTAATAAACTTAGAACTTGGCGTACTTTTAGATCTCACTACTTTTTACGACAGACGTGTTACGCAAAGGTTTTTGTATATAGAAGAACTTGGCTACTTTTTAAACACTTATGTTTTTGGTGTTATTGGCTTTATCTTGCGAGCTGACAAAAGAAATATCATTGAAGACGAGGGTAACCGAGGACGACTTGGTATTTCGTATGTTTTTCACAAATGACCAAAAATGTTTACTGTCTTTGGGACATTGCAGTATTTTTTGCCGTAATTTTTGATCATGTGAAAATTTGGTTCGTCGATAATGAACGTTAAAGGTATTTCTAGCTTGTTGAAACTTTTTCCGGTTTCCCTCAGTAGGGTTGGCTTTGTAACAACGGAAGCTTACTTTCATTTCATTTCTTGTTGTGAACTTCATACCTGTGATACTCTTGTTTAAAACTTTCCATTATCACTTGAAATTAATAAGTAGGTACCTTCCTACTGAGCTTACAAAACTATGCTTTGTTTGAAAACTATAGCTATGCTATTTACTTGCTTCTCTGCTTATTTAAAACTTTGATTCCATCTTAATTAACAAAAACCCATTTCCTCTTTTTTATTTTGTTGACGTTCAATTTTCGAGAAAAAGGTTTAAGACCCAAACACTCAAAGAATGCATAGTCTGAAAAAAATACGAAATGAGAACTGCAATCTGTGAATGATGATTTCTGCAAGGCAGAATCTAAAGCCCACCGTTGCGCCGTAAAAGCATTATTTTGTTGTTGCTGTATAACACTCCCATTGTATTGTAACAATTAATTTTTAAAAAAATTTAATTGTTATATTCCTTTTGTATATTTCTTTCTGTTTTTGTTGATTTCCCTTTATATAGTTACGGGTAACAAAAAAAACACCCATCTGAATCTGCGGAATCGTACATGAGTGACTCAGCTGCGTTTGGTCAGAGAAAGAGAATTGTCCACCAGAAAGAAACCTCTGATTTAATTGCAAGATCTGAAACTGCCTTCCCTTTCCGCCGCCTCATAGCATTTCATCTAGCTATCTTTTGGTTGCAGCATTGAAAAGAAAATCTCATCATCAGCGTCGTAGTCATCGGTGCGGTGCGGTGGCGGTGGTCGGTTAACTTTTTCAAAGGACCCCAGCACAGCACAACAAATAAAAGCCAAACAGGAAATAAATGCGATTGGTGGGGGTGAGGGTTGGGTTTGGTTGGGTTTTTGGGTGTGTATTGGTGGGATGTGGCGGCATTGTTGTTTCAGTGTGAATGAAAATAACAATGAATAGCATTAATTATCGTCTTTCCTCCGACAATAAAGAACAAGCCAAGCAATTTCAATTTGCTTCATCTTTCATTATTGCTATGGTTGATCCTTTTTGACTCCTTTTGTTTATTACTTTTGCTGTTGCGAAATTCCTTTTGGGAAATTGCAGAAGCACTATAAAGGATACACTTTTCTCATTGCAAAATTGCTTTGGCGCGCGCTGTCACAGTTATTGTCCTTCTATATTTTGTATGTATATAAAAGTTGCGATTTTGTGTCTTTTAGCATCGCGCCATCATCGCCAGGCCACGCGGTACCATTTGCTTCGGTTCATCAGACTCGACCGCATCAAATATTGAATTGAAAGTTTAGTCCGTGTGGTGTGCGAACGAAACGATAAGGATGCTAAGGATCCTCTAGTGGATAGCGGAAAGGTTTTTCTTTGTTCTGAATATATCTTGTGTTGTACAAAATATGAAAACGACATTGAGGACAACCATAAAATGACCATTTTATCAGGACGAGGATAAAAATGAAAAGAAGGAAAAAAAAGAAGAAAATATAGCTAACAGAAAAATGTCCTCAGTAGACGTTTACATAGAAAAGGCTGTTATGTGCAGTTTTCAACTCTGAAAAGGAATAAAAGTGGGCTAAGTCATCCGTCCGTATTCACCCAAACTGAACCCGGCAAACCCAATCGAAAAAGTGCGGTGGACTGACGGGTGCGGTGCGGCGCAATGATGGTCGGTTGTAGTTTTTCTTCTCTAAGGGTATTCGCCTTCTTTGCCTTCCATTGTTATCCAGAATTGTCATCTTTTATGTCCTTATGTCGGCAATAACGATGACTTAGCAAAATATCCTCCTAATGTATTCGGTGTAATGGAAGAAAATAGATTTGCGTATACGTCGTTGTTGGGTTAGAATTCAAATTTCGCTACGGTATACATTATGCCGTAACTATATACATATACATACATAGATATAGATTAAAAGAGTCTCTATAGATATGTGTAGGTATTTAAACCTCATGGTGAATTATTAAATTTTTGAAAACGCATAAAGGACAAATTCGCAAAGAAATGAATGCAGATAATGATATTGAGCAATTTGTACTCTGGTATTTGGGGTCGTTAGTGAATATTGAATCCCTAAGGTATTTGTAATTTTTATTATTTTTTTTTTTGTAATAGATTCTGGCTTGACAATTTGTAATTGTTTATCTGGAATCTATAGATATTTATTTATTTGCTCTCCAAAAAAAAATCACTTTGAATTTTAAGGTCTCGTATGTTAAGGGTAGGTTAATAATGCTAGGATGCCTATAAATTATTTGATATATTCCGCCTTTTAAAAGGTAGTTTCATGAAATAAAATTTAGTATTTAGGTGAAAGTATAGCAGCTCATATCCATGACTCCACAACGCAGAGCAGATGCTGTGAAAAGTAACAATGTCGAGAAGCTTAAATCGCAAGAGACCGCCAGAACTTTTGCGGACCACGTAACTCTTAAATTCTCAGGAAGTCTGCCACCCGAATTAAGTGCAGAGGACCAGTGGAAATACTGTCATCAAGCCATCAGAAGTGCCGCCTCTTTATGTGCTGGGTTTCACTAGGCGACTACAATGAAACCGCTGGTTTGATGAAGAGTGCCAGCTGGCGCATGCAGCTAAGGACGAGGCCAACCAGGCAATGCTGCAGACTCAAACAAGAGCTGCTGAAAGAGTGTCCCGGGAGCTCTAACGAGCTGAAACGAAAAGAAGAACGCCGACTTCTCAGGAGGAAAAATAGAGAGCACGAGAAGCGGGTGGTCGAGTCTATTGAGGTTTGTAGCGGCAGGGGAAATGTTCGAAAATTTTATCATACGATGAAACGATCCACCCAAGGATACAAAGCTAGAACGGAAGCATGCCGAAATGAGAGTGGGAATATGGTAGTAGATACACAGTCAGTGCGCTGAGGATCTGGAAAGAACACTTCTTTAAACTCCTTAACGGCGAAGACAGCTAAGATACCGCTAGGAAGTTGAATACTCCATTCAACTTGGACGATGATGGCCAACAGTTCCGTCCACCCAACCTACCCAAAGTGCGGCTGGCGATATCCAAACTTAAGTCGTTCAAGGCTGCTTATGCGGATGGCCTACCAGCCGAACTATTCAAATCAGCGGAAGATGAATTGGTAAAGAACATATACCAACTCATCTGCAAAATTTAGCTGGATGAAAGTATCTATGCCCGATGAATGGAACCTTGGTGTAGTGTGCACCATCCATAAAAAGGTAATGCTCTGAAATGCACCAACTACAGAGGAATTCGTCTCCTAAAGGTCGTTTTTAAAATCTTATCGGATATCCTGTGTGACCGTTTAAAACCATTAGTCAACGATCCCCTTTCAGTGTGGTTTTCGTAGAGGCAAGTCAACCGTAGATCAAATGTTCACACTCCGACAGATTTTAGAAAAATCCCGGGAATTCCAGATCGATACACACCACCTTTTTATCGATTTTAAAGACACGTATGATAGCGTGAAAAGGGACGAATTATACAGAGCCATGTCGAGTCTCGGCATCCCTGTCCAACTCGTCCGTCTATGCAGGATGACGATGGAGAAATCTCGCTGCTCCGTCAAAATCGGTAAGAACACCTTTAATGTTGAGAAAGGATTGAGGCAAGGCGACGCGTTATCATGCAACCCATTAAACATCGGTCTTGAAGCAATTGTACGCAACGCACACGTCAACACCAGCGGTACAATTTATCAAAAGTCCGTTTAATTGCTTGCGTATGCAGACGACATATACATTGTGAGCAGAACGAAGCGAGCTGTGACATGCGCAGTTGCTAGCATTGAATCGGAGGCTGCTAAAATGGGATAGGCAGTTTATGAAATGAGGACAAGAAGAAGTATATGCTGTCATAGGGAAAGGAATTGCAAAATCGTCGACTCGAGCAAAATATCATGATGGACATATAACTTCGAAATTGTCAAGAACTTTGTCTACCTCGGCTCCACTATTACCTCGCAAAATACTATCAGTGAGTGCAGAGATCAAACAAGGAATTACTCTTGCCTACCGCTGTTTCTTCGGTCTTAGAAGGCATTTCAGTAGTAAGGCCCTCTCTCAGAGAACCAAGGAGACTTTATACAAGACAAGACTCTAAGCATCCCGGTCCTGCTCTATGGGTCAGAAGCATGGACACTAAAAGAACGGATGAAAATCTGCTAGGGTGCTTTGAGCGGAAGATACTTCGTGTGATTTTCGGTCCGGTGTTTATCGAAGGAGTGTGGAGGACAATTATCTACTCATGAATTAAAAAAATCCTTAATCGTATCCTTGTGGAAAAATTAAATGATCTTGCTACAGGCATAGGGGATGATCTGACGAGACTTGACAGCGTAATAAATTATCTGAAATCGGTAAACTCGCAACTTAACAACAAACTTTATATGATGTCAAATGAATGCGAGCTTCTGGAAAATCAACTGGAAATCATCTTACGTAAGGCCAACGAATAATCCATTGTAGAAGGTACCCACAACCTCATATAAACAAAGAAACCAATGCAACTTCATGAAGGTGACAATTTGCACATAAAACGATCCCGTGAAATTCGCAACAGCAACAACAACGTTCAGCGCGGAAATGTCATTATTAAGCTTCCTTCGGCAGGTATTGTAGACAAGATTTTAGCCGCGGTGCACTTATTTAAAAACTCGGGGATTAGTATCATTAGGGAAGAATCTATTCTGTTCAGAAAAAGAGAGAAAAACACTCTTTCAAAACTTTTTGAAATTAATCCGAACGAACCGAAAATCATTGTTAAAGGCGACAAAATGCAAATTAATAACCACATTTTTGTTTACAAATATTCACGAGGACTTCTTTATTTTCGTCTTACTCCCAACCGATGCAAGCGCCACCTGTGAGTCAATTCCAAACGATCATGAGAATGCTATCTGTAAAGCGCAATCAATCAAATGCCGAAATTGACAGCGCTCTGTTCTTGATTTATCGGTTTTCGCGTTATCTCTATTGGAAGATATGTGTCTAAAAAAAACACTCTCTACATTTGATTTGATTTGTTTTTTTTTTTTAAAGTCATGTATCACTGTTCGTGTTCATAGTTTATATACTTAAAAAAAAAAAAACATCCAACAAGAATTGGAGCACACATCCTATTAACTGTAAGCCAGTTGTCATCACCCTTTTCATCTTAATCCAGATTGCATTCATTCAAAAGCTACATATGTAAATGAACAAAGCTACCTACATAGGTATATACAAAACATTTTTCGGGCTGCTAACAAACTCGAAAAGCACTGCTTTTTTTCCAGGACTCCCTTTTGTATGCATACAAAAAAAAAAAAAGAAAATAAAAAATAACTCTTTCCCTCTTCCTCTTGGTGCTTTAAAACAAATCTGGAGAATAATATTTACTATACATTTAGACACCCCCAGTATACATTCTATAGAATTTCAAAGGATGTCACAAAGCTTTGTTCAACTTTTAATTGCACCAACACAGTTTCAAAAGCTCCTCTTTCACCCTCTTTGACCTCCAGCGCCAGTTTGTTTTATGCATTCAGGTGATGCTCGTAATTATGCGAAATGCAATAATAAAGTTTTTACAGTGTCATAATATATACGAGTACTATTACACTACACAGTATACCTACCTACCTACGTAAGGACACACGTTGCATCTGCATATTAACTTTTGTAAAACTTTACGTATCTTTCCATCTCCTGCACATTATGTATAATCGCGAATCATTTTGATGATTGAAAGGGATGACACAAGCTATACTCGTACATGGAACGGGGACAACAACGGTATTAAAATGTCTTCAAAATTAAATTTGACTTTGAGACAGAAATTTAAAGTTTGGTGCCCGATAGAATACACACAGTTACGTTTACACGGACTTCAAATACTGCGGCGATGTGTGCAGCTGGGGCCCCTTAGGGGCAAGGAACCAAATGATTGCAGCACGATTGCCGAACACAAATTGAAGATGGTAAAAGTTTTCTTTCCAAAGAAAACATGGCATCGTAAGGCCATGTTGATAACCATTACCCCCACACTTCTTCCTTAATCCTGTGTAGAAATTGTCAAATACCTTTGTTGTACCCGACCACCAACGACCGACCCAGACCAAACCGACTCGTCGGCGTTGTTAGATCTAACATATATCTATATTAAGATAGTTGCACACGTTTTTAGCGACAACAACATGTTTTTAAAACACTTTCCGAATGAAGACTGCTTTCGAGCAACTTGCGAGAGAGAATATTTGAAGTTTCCCAAAAGTTATCCCGTTCCAAACGCCCGCCGCCGCCGAACCGAATGTGTTTTTCTCCAGGGTTTTGTTCTCCGAGTGACTTTGGCTTAGCAGTTAGTTCTTCACTTCACTCAATAAACGCAGTAAAGTAGTTTACCAAGATTTTAAGCCACTTTCTGAATACCAAATGAAAATGTTATCACACACACGAACACACATTTTGTTCATTGTTCATACGTCGTTATTTTGTTAAGATAGACTATGGAGATGATGTGAATGCTTTTCCAACGAGGTGATGCTACATACTTATAGTGACGTTTATTATTATGAGGTATTTAAGGTTGCGTGACGAAAATGCATGAAACGTTAAAAAATTATCGGTTATTTTTGATATTTAGTACAAATATAAAAAAAGAGCCAGCAAATCTAGGAGTAATCGCCTGTGATGTGCAATGCTAGCTTTCCACTTATCATTGAAAGACACATTTTGACAAGACAGGGTCAGTTATATTTGCTCTCTACACCAACATTCTCTGCTTCTTGTAAAAAAAAAAATTTTTCTTCTCAATCAACCCAAAATCTTGGTTGCATTGCAAATATGAATGTCCGTTGACAAAAAACTTATGGGTAATTTTTTTCAACTCTATAGTCTGGAAGAGATGTTATATACTGGCATAATGTCGCCATTTTGAATGTTTTTATTCTGGCCTCCACATTAATACGAATACATAATCAAATGCTTTGATTTCACGTTTTCTTTTATAAATCTCAGTTAGCAGGAACCAATTTCCTGTGGGCCGCTTGAAGACACGCTTTTGTCCCAAACGTACTTAAAAGCATCGTCATTTTATGCCTTGTGAATTCCCAAGCAGTATGTCCAAAGCTGATGCTTATAACTAACATCTGTTGTTACAACAGGGCATGGTAGTGTTTTCATAAGGTCAACGACTATAACTGTTATGTCATTAAAATCGTCTTTAGCTAGAGTTGTATCTTTTTTAAAAGCTTTTTCTTGAAGCTTCAGCTTTAATTAAATGGTTCTTTTTTTCTAATTCCAAATCTTTTATTTAGTTGGCATTTTGAGTATTTCAAGCGCGTATTTTTATGTCGAGGTTGTCACATTTTTTGCAAGAATCGGGGAATGGTTCGTGGAAAGATAAATTAAATTCCTCGTTAAATATTTTCCCAAACATAAACGCTGGAATCGGGGCATCAGGAGCTTCACGATATAATTTGTACATTATACTAAGGTTTAAGTTAGGGGCTAAGAACATCTTACCGGGGCTTTTGTGCAAGGTATAATGCGATTCGTATTTCGGAAAGCTATTTATAAAATTCCTAACACTATCACACGCTTCTTCACTTGATTTGTTTTTTGGAAACTTGGTTTCCCGTCTTATTGGTTGGTGGTGTTGGAATTATGTTTGTATCTTTCTCAACGCGGGATATTCTAGCGTACTTACTTTTAATACTTTTTTTTTGTAAATCCTTACACACTTTAATTTCAGTAATTTCTCCATTAGGCAAACAAATATATACCCTTGAATTTGACCTCCTGTACTGCGACCCAAAAGTGAACTTCTGCTTTGTTATAACACTTACCCAACTCAATTATGTAGGTCGTTAGTAGATCAAAAGATCCTAAATCATAAAATTTGTTGAAGAGTTCTCTTTGAATCGTAGATGGTATTATTTGGTGACATTTATTTCGGCACGAAATTTAAGCTTTTGGCTTCAACATATGCTCCTCTAACATCGATGTATCTCTCACTCCTGTTCCTCTTTTGCATCCAACTAATGCGTCCCCATTTATCAAAATGGCGTACACGCTTCCTGCTCTTTATGCACTCTTCTTGGTCATTCACAACTTCTAGACTACTTTCTGGAACATTAACTTCTTCATGAACATTCTCTAGAGTTAACAGCGAAAGTGTACTTTGAAGGGCCTCATCGTCGTCAGAGAGAAATAGATCTATGAAACAAAATGAGTTGTTACTTTCCTTACCTTTTTTCAAATTCATTTTTTTTTTTTAAGTTTTAAATTTATCATAACCTATACACAAATGACTTACCCAGGGCTTGGTTATTTTTCTGGCGTCTGTATTGTGCTCAGTTCTCTCATTTTGATATTCACTTTTTATTGGAAAATATTCTGATTGCAAACCTTCTTCCGAACCAAAAATGTCTTCAAATAAAAAAACATGGTTATTTAAATAATTATGAATACACAACTTTATAAAATTTACCAGGACTCAAATTTCTATAGGCCATTTTAGAAAACAAATAAAACAATTTAGGTATTGATATTATTTTAATTAATTATTAAGCAGAAACGTTGATTTTAAACTGCTTAGGAAATTACCGTATACCGAAATCTTTCAACAAGTAATGCACGCTCGCTCGCTTTCACTCAGTTCGTTAAATGGCAGCAACTTTAGTATAACACGCTTTAACTGCATGGCTTATCGAGGGAGATTACATACTCATGTTCAATTCATTGCATTGATGTCAACTGAGAGGAAATAGTAAAATAATGGGCCTAACTTAAAGTTTCAAACAATAAAATCTTAAAAGTGGCCTAAGTGGTAGATAGGCCACTTTTGCACTTAAGCTTTTAATTTGTTTGTGTTTGGCATAAGTACAAAAGGCCTGTAACTATTGCATGAAGCCGAAATTTTAAGAAATTTAAATGCAGAAATGTTTGTTAGTAGATACAGATTCAATTTTCGTGTAATAAACTCAATTTCGATAAAATTGCAGTTAGGCCACTATTGCACTCACGGCCTGATATATGACAGTAAGCACAACGAGTAGTTGTTGGTAAGCCTAATAAAGATATATTACGATAATTTTCTAATATAAATCTATAATAAACGGAATCATTGCAGGGTTGATAACCAACTCTAAAAATAAATAAATTGGGTGGCACAACGGCTCGTGAAGAACCAGCGCCTAGTGACTAACAACTCGCAACCATTCCTGTGTGGGCCTGTCGACAGGAATGGAAGGGACCTACAATTTTATGCCGAATCCGAACGGCTAGATGAGAAGTACTTATTAGTGACAAGTGATACTCTTGTAGGATATGTCAATTCCTCGCAAGAGGCAGTAGCCCTGAAAAAAAAAACTTTTAAGTTTTTAGGTGGACGAGCCTGGGAAGCGAACCCAGACCCCCAGTGGGACACTAAAACGCACTAACCATTACGCTACGGGCTACTACTCTAGCTGTTATAAATATAATGGACTAACACCGTTACCATGGAGTGAATCGGTTAAAAACATCAAAGCTAACTTGTTTAATAAAAAACTTAGTTAAAAACAGCGAAGTTACTTCATTAAAAATATCCAAAACTATTTCGCCTGAAAATCTACTCGGTACAAAAGAAAGAAAAACTATGGAGAACTCTCTTAAGAACACTCAACTTAATTTGTCACATATTGAACTAACCTATAAAATACCTACTAGCTTTGTTAATTTTCCATAGTAATTCCTGAGATTTTTCATATTAATTTAAGCCAACCTACTCTGTTGCAAGCAACCAACTCACTTGCTTAAATTTAACCAACTACTCTGATAAATTAAACTAAATTGTTCTGTTAAAGTTAGCGAACTTACTCGGTTGAAATTACGCATACGGCTTGGTTATAGTAAGCCAATCAAATCGTTTAAATTAAGCCAGCCCACTCAGTTTGATCCAACCCGCTTGGTTAAAATTAGCCAAGCTACTCGCTTAAAATTGCAATCTTAGCCAACTTATATGGTTTAAATTAACCAAGCTACTTAGTTGAATGTAGGAAACCTACTTGGAGAAAATTAACCAACCTACACAAATGTTTTACTCAGTCTACTTGGGCGCTGGGCAGTAACACACAAGGAAAAAGCGCGCAAATCGAATTCAAATGATAGCCCAAATATTTTGTATCGCAAAAAAACAAACAAATAAGAGATGGGAAACATGGCTCAAAATTACTTTTTTTAAATAGAAATGTTACCCAAATATTTAAATGTAAATTGTTTTTTTAAAATGTTCTCTCCTCGATTTTGGTTTATTTTTCAAACAAAACAACGGATATTATTTACACATCGCCCAGGCGTCAATTTCAATAGTTTTTTTTTCAAAGAGTAGGTTGGGTGGGTTCAAAGATTTTAACTCACTTTTTGGGGCATCTAACCAACTCATGTGACTTAGTCGTTCCACTTAGGGTATGCTCATTCATCAGGCAGGCACCTATTCCAAAAGTTTTCTTTGACAACAGTTTTTTTAAGAATAGAATGCAATATTACTAATTTTGTTCTAATCGTGTAGCTTCATCAAAATAGTTTGAGAAAAATACCCACTCCCAAGATTTTGGTTTTGGGCAATATTTCCTTACATTTGGACCTAGCTTTATTATTATGTAATTGTTTTTGATACTATTTCCTTTTTTGGGCCTTATTTCTAGTTTATCTATTTCAACTCAAAATTTAAGGTGTTGTTAAAAATTGCAAAAACTGGAAAGAACGGCTAATACTGAAACAAAAAATTACAACAAAAATTTGTTCAGATTTTTTGGTTGATATTTTCAAATCGATTTTAGCATTTTTTCCTTGGACTTTATTGCCTAGCGCCGCCTACTTTATCAAAATAAAACAACCTACTCACTTCAACATAGCCAAATCAAACAACGTACTCGGTTGAATTTATCCTTAGACTAACCAATCTATCGATCAAATTAAACTTAAATTAAACTTGAATTAACCGAACCTACTCTGTTAAATTAAGTCAACCCACATAAGTTATATGCGTGCCTGATGCCACAGATAAAAAAAATTAGTCAGAAACAAGTAGGTAGAGTTTAAAAAGTGTTAAATTTAAAATCTCGCCTTTTGTTTCAAGCAAATTAAGTTACTTTGAATTCTTAGAGCGGCGTTTTAGTTTAAAAATAGGTCCAACAAATTATGAAATAACATTAAAAATAAAAAAATATTTAATTATACTATTAAAAATATAAAAGAAAAATCATGTAATGCGAACCATTAGATGATGATGTAAATGTCATTTATGGTGGATTTACAGTATCTTCGTCTGCATAATGCAGAAAAGTAGAGAGAGTCAGATATGTGTCACAATACGAAGGTGGAATGTGTGAAGGTGGTTACTAATTTCTCCTTGCTATAAACTGCTATAACAAATGTCACAGACATATGTTTTGTTGTCAAAATATTTTTTTGTTGTTCGGAAAAAAATATTTCACGTTTTTTAATTAAAATTGAAAAGCAAAATGGAAAATGATAGGAAAAGAAAAGCCATAAGTCTTTTTTTTTGGCTTCATTTATATTTGAAGAGCCCGAAGAACCTCCACAGAAGAGGAGGAAACGGTTCTGGGTTCACTCTTATTTTCAACAAAGGAACTCCAGTGGTGCATTTGTCACCATTTTTGGAGAGATTGGTGCCGTTAATGATCCTCAGCTATTTAAAAAGTACCTTAGGTCACTTTGACCCAGCTGGAGGAACTTTTAACTCTAGTGGGTCCGATAATCCAAAATCAGGATTACGTTCGCGAGCCGATACCCTCTAAAATGAACTTAGTCATAACACTTCGGTGAGTTAAAAATAATATCTGAATGAAAATTATATGAAAATAACAAGCTTTTTATTTTGTACAGCTAGCTATTTAGCAACTGGTGAGTCTCAACAGAGTTGTTTAGCTATTTCCTACAAGTGTTCCGCATCTGTTGTCCACAACATTTTAATGGAAACCACGGAAGCCATTAAAGATGTACTTTATCCTAGAATCTTCCCAAAAATCAATAGCAATACTTTTTTAAGGATTGCTAATGAGTTTGAAATCAAATGGAACTTTCCAAACTGTGTTGGAGCTCTGGATGGCAAGCACATCATGATCCAAGCACCTGCACATTCAGGTTCTGAGTTCTTCAATTACTAAAAACATTATAACATCGTTTCGATGGCAATGTGTGATGCTAGCTACACATTTACGATGTGTGATGTTGTTGCAGCAGGAAGACAAAGCGATGGAGGTGTCTTTCAAAACTGCGAATTTGGAAAGCAGTTCTATTCCAATACTCTCCCGTTAGTACTACACATAGTAATATATGCGTACGTAATAAATGAATCCTTTTCTTCATTTCAGACCTCCACCACCTCGGGATATATCTTCGGAACTAAAAGAGGCTCCTTATTTGATTGTAGCTGATGATGCTTTCAGCCTCACCACCAACATGCTGAAGCCGTATTCCCTTATTGTAGGAGAAATCTATTCTTCGAAGAAATAATTTTTAACTACAGGCTAAGCAGAGCGTGACGAGTTATCGAAAACTCGTTTGGGATTTTGGTGGCAAAATGGAGAATATACCGAGTTCCAATAAATGCCAGCCTGCCTGAAACGGAACTTATAGTTCAATCTACGGTTTGCCTCCATAATTGGCAACGAAACCAGGACGGAAATAGTTTCATTGAAGACGGGTTGGTTGATTCCGATGTTGAAGGTGAACTAACTAGAGGAAGCTGGAGATCGCAGGAGAATAATCTCCAAGGACTACGGCCCCTTTCGGGCAATTCTTCAAACGTCGCCAAACTCCTTCGCAATAGCTTTGCGAAGTATTTTGTTGGGTCTGGGTCCTTTTCAAGCCGAACAAACAAATTTCAAAGAGATAAAAATTGATTTCTGCTCATCTCAAGCGAAATTTCAAGCATAACTTGGTTTTAAAACCAAATATTTTGTGTAAAGAGTTCTTTGTACCTACAAAATACCAGAACCGGAAGAAGAACTATTTTCTGATGTTGGACGCCTTGAGAGTTGCTGTTCGTTGTCTAGTTTGTGTATATATACAGTATCGGACAAAGCATAAGCAACTAAAAGTGAAACAAAACAAATTCTTCAAAATAATAAAAGTTGTACTCAAAAACCTAAAAATGTTAATGAAAATTTTGAAAATAATATATTTTTAATTACTTTGAATGCAAAGCTTTTATACTCTATTGAGACTTTTAGGTTTTTGAGTCAAACTTTTATTAGTTTGAAGAATCGGCTTTGTTTCACTTTAAGTTGCAAATGTTTTGTCCGATACTATCCATTTGATTACTATAAAGTCGGTGGTTCCAGTTCCATTCATAATGTGTGTACATCTATGAGACTCATCGCACAACTAGAATACATTTGTTTACTACACAATAAGAATTTGCTCAGAATATTAACTATACATACAAATTGTAAGGATGATTAAAAGTGTTGACATCCTATCCTTTTAAAGAATAGGGATGTGGCTAATTTGTGTTCATTCGGGGTTACATGAAATTTTCTTTTTTCTATAATTGAGTTTTGTTAACGTTAATTAAAAAGCTTTTGATGAAAGACCTTGAATAGTCGGATTTATTGAATCTTAATGTCCATTCAATGTTGGCCATTGAAATTATTTAATGGTGATGCTGACCCTAATCTGTCGGTTGAATTAGGGTTTGCTGATGGAAAAAGAAAACTGACTTCAAGCATTAAGGTTATAGGCAAAATGCTAGCAGACTTTTGAGGTTATTAATTAGGAAAGAACTATAAATCGTTTTTGGAAGAGGTCTTAACAAAAACACTTGAAGGTAGTCTTAAAGGCTTGTGAACAAATCTTTTGGTAAGGAACAATCGCGCTGATGGGTTTTTATTGTTGGATATGTTTATGTGGAACCTAAGCTTCCTTAAAACACAAAACTAGCCAAAATTTACCAATGCATTTCTGAGGAAATTGCCACAAACATCTCAGTATTTTTGGCATAACTCTGAAATTAAATTAGACATTTTTGTATTTTGTTGTACTTACCAACTTTATCATTTGGAAAATTTTTTTGTTCGGATTGCATGTTAATTTCGTCCAAGAAATTATAATCCGTGCAATCTGAAAAGAAAAATAAAAGATTATTAGACAAAAATATTAAATACATAACCACGTCCACGTACATTGATTCAATTCTGTGTCGTCCATGGCCCATGACGTTCTGACTTTCTGCAACTAAAAGAAATATTGGTAAGCTTATAACATAAATTATTATAATAAAAGAATAAATCAAATTACTTTTTAACGTTTTGTTTCCTTTTAAATTAATCTTCAATTAATTAAATTTCTTTAACAAAATATTGTCATTTTCCGATGTTGTTACCCTTTTGTTTTGACAGTTCTTTTTTCAACAAAAATTATATCAACAGACAAACACAGGACGTGTTCAATTACCTAACCAAAAGCCATTCGGATAGGTTTGTGGCACGGTCAAAATTACAGGCAGTGGCAGCGAATGCAAAAACAAAAGCCAGTTCCCCTTCCATACAAACGGTAAGGTAACATTACTGTTTTCACTCTTCTTTAAAAGTACGGATATTCCCCTTTTCAAGAACATAAAATCGGTAGAAAATTAAAGAAGAAAAAGATCATTTATAAGCTTTCAGTAAAAAATCTCTTAAAAACTTTCAAAATATTGTAGGTCTATATTAAAGATTTCTAGTGTCATATTATTATTATAGGCTTAAAAAAAGTCTTAAGTGCAAACATTATTGAAAGTCATGTGCAAAAAATCTCCTTTCCGACACATTGTACAAGCTACATTCTTTTATGTATTTTGTTATTTACCAAAAAAAATATTTAATAAAACATTGGACTTCAAATTCTTTTAGAAGCGTGTTATTATTACATACAAAAATAACTCAGGTGAGCTTACACAAACCTTGTGAAAAATAAACGTTATTAGAGCTGAGCTTTATATTTATTTTAAGACGAGGCGTATATTAAGGAAAAGCAAAAAACTCGGGTCACTTTTTATTTGCTTTCAACGCAACGCCAACGGTTTCAACACTGTTGCTCTCATTAATGTCCGTCTCGTTTGCACTCGTTAATTAATCTTTCCTTCATATCACACATTAATCTTTGTTATTGAGCTCAAAGCGATGCCATTAGAGCAAATCTTTGTTATAGTATTTTGTCTGCCACCCACTCGTCGCGCACCCTTAAGCACGCACAACGCACATATGAACCTGCTCCTTCTTATTACAACGAAAACCCTTGTTATTAACATGAAGAATTATTTAATAAAATTAGAAATATTTTTCTACATCCGTCCCACATTATGCTTGTTAGTTTAGTAGAAATCCTTCTATACAAATTCGTATTATAATCCTCTTTATCAGCGCGCTTTAGGTGGGTTTAGGCATAGGAGGTGTGTATGTAGGGATTCTGTATGTCGGTCGGTCGGATGAGAAGAAGGCAAAGGCAGACTATACCGAAGTGCGTTAATTCTACAAAGCAACCCCTTAGTTATTCCTGCCTTCGAAGGTCTGTCAGTTTCGATGATAAATTACGTCGGTATGGTGCATTTGACATTTTGGGTTTGAGTTGGGCGCCATTCAATGTCTTTTAGAGGGATTCTTCTATCTATTGCTTTTGTAGTGATGTGCACAAACCTGTGTGCCTCTCTCTGTTTTTTAGAGAGGGTGTGAGACAGGTCTCCTCTTGTGTATATTGAACCTACATATAGGTTGGTATATCTGTTTTTCTTGTGCGTGCCATTGACATAATTCGTGGGGTGTTTTGTTAATACAATCTTTCTTTAAGGTGATCATCTCTAATTTGGGATGAAATTTACAGTTTTGGGTGTGTGTGGCCCTTCATCATCATTTCTGCTAAGCATACATTAATACCTACCTACATACATACATTAGAGCAGTAAGTGAGATCTTCATGTATTCATAGTGTTCCAGTTGAGCGAACGATTTCTCAAGATTCATTAATCACGAAAGACGAATTCACAATGAATGAACGAATGAGACGCTTATAAGAAGAAGAGGATTTTGAGGGGGGTGTGGAGTGAAGCCTTTTTGAAAGGTTTGTATGAGATATCAAGCGAACATTGGCACGGATTTGATTATGACACAATTTGTGTTGATTCTCATTAGTCGTATAATTAAATGCAAACAAATAGTGTGTTTGACTTTTGATATTGAGAGTGATTGATATGCTCAGCTGATTATGATGATAGATATAATTATTGTAATTGTTTTATTTTTTGTATTTGTGTTGCTATTTTTAGTTTGATGCATGCATTACCTAACCATATTTAAATATTCTTTACCTTACTGCACGAATTATTATGCAATCTAATGTAAAATAAAAAAAAAATGGAATAGCTGCTTTAATTGTAGTATATTATTGTTTTATAACCTCGTTTACAAAGAAAAATAAAAGTTATTAGTTAAAGCTTTGGCTTGCATTAAGTGTTACGACTCCTAGTCCTCCTCTACTTGAGAGCGAAAACGATTTTATCGGACGTATCTTGTTTCGCACTCATGCAGTTGACATAGTCCTAAAAGATCTTGGTAAACACACATCCACTGACCCGGCTAGAATACCTCCCATTGTTCTGAAAAGGTGTTCTTCAAAGCTGCTGGCTAAACCACTGAGCAAACTTTTCCATCTGGCTTACTGTACTAGTGTCTTTCCGAGTGGATGAAAAACAGAATTTGTGGAGCTAGTCCCTAAAAAAGGCATATCTACTTTACCCTGAAACTTAAGTCAATTCTTTCCAAGATCAGAAAAGCGCTGATCAATTTTCAACTCAGGAAATATCTCGAAGAACGAAAGCTTCTTAATAACCAGCAGTACGGCTTTCGGTGCATAAGGAATTTCATGAGATAATTAACATCTAATTCTCAATCCACTGTGCCAACAAAAATTCTTTCCATTCATTCTATTTTCTTCTAACTAGTGCCGTACATTGCATTTAAAAGATTTGAGGTCTTACAAGCATATATCGCTCATTAAAAAGAACAAAGTCATAACTCAAAAAACATCAATTTTGACCTCATGACAAGTTCAAACTCATTTTATATAAACTATTTTTTGACAAAACGTCATTTATTTCTATAACTGAAAAATTTAAGGCTATAGAGGATCATTTGTCATTATATACACTGTCACTTTTAAATATTTTTTTGTGGAAATACTGTATTTTTTTTCATTTACGCAGGGACTTTTGAAGTGAAAACAGTCCAATAAATATTTTAAAAGTGTCATATTTTGCGATAAAATTTTAATTAATAGCTCTACCAATAAATATACAAATGAAGATGATTATGAAATACAGCCATTTCTGCGAAGTTTGATGTTTTTTGAGTTATGACGTTGTTCTTTTTAATGAGCGATATTTCAAATTATAAAAATAGGTCCACTGGTGATGTGATAGTATATCTAACCGAGCAGTGGAACCAATCTTTACGGTTTAAGGTTTTGGAGAAAGTAATAATATTAATATTTCAAAAACGTTTGATATATTTTTGGCATCAAACATTTGTATCGAAAATTCGCCCATTTCGTATCAATTGATAATCATTAATGAATCTTTTTTTCGTTGGATTAGAAATAACTTTTCCGAACTCTCAACAAAAGTTCTATTGGTTTCAAGTCTTAAATTCCCCAAATAAATGCTGGTGTGCCACAGGGCTCCGTTTTGTGTCCGAATCTCGTCCTCATATTCATTAACGATTTCGTGCTGAAAATTTTAATCCATCCAATCCACTTAGGGCTGGCCACGAGACAAGACTCTGCGAGACTTTTGTAAGGCTCGTCTCGTTCTCGTTAAAATCGAAAATTGTCAGGCTCGTCTCGTCTTGGTCTCGTGTCGGTCTCGTATAATTAAGTCTCGTCTTGATCTCGTCTCTAAAAAATACGATTTGCGGACAACCTCTTGATTATTGGAACGAAATATTTTCGATTATAGTTTGAAAACGTGCAGAAGGAAATAAATATTTAACTGACATTGAATTTTTTAATGTATTAAATTCTCTGTAAATTTGGTCAAAATATACAGTCTCGTCTCGGTTGCTTAAAAGCCAGTCCCGTCTCGTTCTCGTCATGCGAGACCGAGATCGAGACCGAGACTTTTCTCGTCTCGTAGCCAGCCCTAAATCCACTGCTTCGCTGATTACACTATCCTCAGGTTTTGATATTCCTTTTTAGATTAACATCAATGTCCTTCGGATGTTGAAATTCAACGGCTGAGTATGATAAGCTTATTCAATTCTGATCTCGACAACATTGTCCTAAATAGTGAAAAATAGTGAAAAAAATCCCCTAATTTTTTTAGATTTTTTCCCCCCCCCTTAGTCACCCTGTTTTCAATTAAAGATTGATATATTTCAAAATGTATTCAGCCTTAATACGCTTAAAAAATTCTAATTATTATTTTTTATTACGGTCACTGGGTATATTAAACTCCTACAAATTAACAAGGAAAATAATTATATGTGAGGAATTCTATTTTAACAGACATTTTATTTAAATAGTGAATTTCTATTTTTGTTCTTTCTTCAAATTCATAGAATAAAAATATAAATTCGCAGTGACAGTGATACAAAATAATAATTTGAAATTTTGAATCGTATTAAGGCTGAATGAATTTTGAAATATATCAATCTTTAATTGAAAACAAGGCGACTATGGGGGAGGGGGAAAAATATGAAAAAATTAGGGTATTTTTTTTCACTATTTAGAAACTATTGACGGGTGGAGAAGAGTGTTTTTTTTTAGAAGCCTAAGGACCAGTCAAATGTACATATTTACTTAAGTGGTGGGTGGGTAGAGTATATACAATATACATATTGTATAATTATATATTTTATATTGTAATAACTTTAGGTTTTTCGATAATCAGTATATAGGTAGGTATAGATATAGAGATAACTACAGGGCAAAATGTGACATTACCTATATTTTGTACTTTTTTCCTAACTCTTCTCGTTATAGAGGTAGCTTTTAATTATTATTTTTTCAAAACAGACTATTGACTGAAAAAATACCAAAAAACATGGTTTCAAAGAATATAAAAAGGCAACTTAAGAGTCATATATGCAAAATTTCAATTTTGAAGCGATTTTGATGTTAAGAATTTTTCGAATTAAAACATTTCTGAAAAAAGTTTTTTCTTGCAACATTTTGATTTTTAGCTTTTTAAAGGGTGGTTTTAAAAATCTCAAAATTAAACAACATTTAGTTGGTATAAGTATACATTTTTGGTAGAATTTTGAAACCGTTATCATTGTTTGTTTTTTCAAAATATTTGAGTTGACAAAATTTTTTAGGAATTTTTAAAAGTTTTTGTTCCAGTTTTTGTTGCTCTTAAAAAAAAACTGTTTATTGAATTTAAAAAAAAAAAATTATCAGTAGTTTACTACGTCATTATATGTAAAAAAAAATTTTAAAGTCGCGTGAAAAGGGACGAATTATACAGAGCCATGTCGAGTCTCGGCATCCCTGCCAAACTCGTCCGCCTGTGCAGGATGACGATGGAGAAATCTCGCTGCTCCGTCAAAATTGGTAAGAACACCACCGATTCCTTTGATGTTGAGAAAGGATTGAGGCTAGGCGACGCCTTATCATGCAACCTATTCAACATTGTTCTTGAAGCAATTGTACGCAACGCACATGTCAACACCAGCGGTACAATCTATCAAAAGTCCGTTCAATTGCTTGCATATGCGGATGACATAGACATTGTCGGCAGAACGAAGCGAGCTGTGGCAGGGGCATTTGCGAGCGTTGAATCGGAGGCGGCTAGAATGGTATTGGCGGTTAATGAGGACAAGACGATTTGTATGCTGTCATCGAGAGACGAATCTCAACATCGTCGACTCGGGCAAAATATCACGATGGACAGATATAACTTCGAAGTTGTCAAGGACTTTGTCTACCTGGGCTCCACTATTACATCGCAGAATGACATCAGTGCAGAGATCAAGCGAAGAATTACTCTTGCCAACCGCTGTTTCTTCGTTCTAAGAAGGCATTTAAGCAGTAAGGCCCTCTCTCAGAGAACCAAGGAGACTTTATACAAGACCCTAATCATCCTGGTCCTGCTTTATGGGTCAGAAACATGGACACTGAAAGATTCGGGTACAAATCTGCTAGGGTGCTTTGAGAGGAAGATTCTTCGTGTGATTTTCGGTCCGGTGTGTATCGAAGGAGTATGGAGGAGAAGATTCAACGACGAGCTATACGGGCTATACAGCGACGTTGACCTGGTCAAAAAGCTGAAAATACAGCGGCTGAGATGGCTGGGGCACGTGGAGCGTATGGACAGCAACGCACCTGCCCGACGAGTCTTCGAATCCAACCCCAATGGGGTACATAGCAGAGGAAGTGCCCGTAACAGGTGGCGCAATCAAGTGAATGACGACATCAAAGCACTCGGTGTGCGCAACTGGAAGCGGCTAGCTAGGGACAGAGCTGGCTGGAGAGGCTAGTTAGTTGAGGCCGAAGCCCATCCTGGGCTGTGAGCGCCATCAAAAGTAAGTAAGTCCAATGGGAAGTTAAAAATCCATCGCAAATTAAAACAGTTTTTTTTATTTCACCATTTGTCCCATTTAAGAATAATTTCTTTCCGAGTAAAAATAATCATAGCTTCTACAATTTGTAATCGATTTTTAAAAATGATAGCTCATTCGATTTGATAAAAAGATAAAAAAAAAATAAATTCAGAGTATTGCTCATAATGGTTCTCAAATTCTAGTATCGCTTTTGTTATTATTTGAAAAACAGTGCTTTCTTTAAACCAGTGCGCTCACACTATGTATGAAAATAACAAAACAAAACTTTCAGAAATTAAAGATGAAACTACAAGCTAAGTAATGCTAAAAATTCTCAATATTTTTTGTCAAACATAAATTGCCTTAAAAATGCAATTTTTCAAAATATGGATTTTTAAAGCAGCGATTTTGGTTTTTTTTCTTTGAAAATATGTGTTCTAAGTATTTGAGAAATATTAGCGCATTAAATTTAACAGTCGGCAAACGGGAGGCAGTTAAAAATCAAGAAAAAACAGTAAAAAACACGTTTTTACAGCACCGTGGTGTATACTGGTTGGCTATGACTTTGTAAATTAAAATATTTTTTTCAAAAACAACCGTTTCTTTTTTTTAAAATGGTACCTCAAACGTATTGATATCTTTAAAAATATTATTTCTAAAAATAAAATAAAAAACTTATTGGTTTTTATTTTATTTTGTATGATGATTTTTTAAATTTTTCAAGGGAGGTAGAGGGGGAACGGTGAATGCGAAAATTAAATCCAGCTGAATTTCCACCTTTTGGAACC
This sequence comes from Melangyna quadrimaculata, assembly GCA_949320155.1. Lineage (NCBI taxonomy): Eukaryota > Metazoa > Arthropoda > Insecta > Diptera > Syrphidae > Melangyna > Melangyna quadrimaculata. The sequence continues at coordinate 439,852,468 of OX439483.1, forward strand.
TAGAGATGATTCCCACAAAGTTTGAAAAAAATCAAAAATGCGATGGCTTTTAGATTAGACGTTTTCATAAGAAATGACTCTTATATCTCTTGAACCACTGATACTAAGGAATTGAAATGTAGTGAGTTGTCTAAGCCTGGTGAGCTTAGCAAATGCTGCGAGTTTGAAGTTTCTGACTTTATTGCTACTGAAGTTATAGGGGGGGCCGAAAATCGCCTGGGTTTGATCCTGTAAAAAGGGTGTAGTGCCAGAACTTGGCTGGGCACTACCATGCCCTTTGATAGTGAAAAGGCCAGGATCCTAATCGTTTGAATTCCCAATCAGAACTGATTTTTATTTAAATTATTTGTTCTATTTATACTAAAAATAATCAATGAAATAATGATAAAAATGGTAACGAATATTAAAAACGGAGTTAAATTAAATAACAATAATAATAATAATAATATGGTCGCCACAAATCCAATTATTTCAGCGGGAATAAATGGATGGAATGGTCATCTGACCTTAATAACGAAATTCATGAACATATATCCATAGGAGACCGGCATAGGAGACCGGCATCCACTTTTTGAATGGAAAAATCTGCTTCTACAGTATTTGTTTTCTTGAAGTTTAAATGTTTTTATTTTTCTCTCTAGCGTTTGACCCCTATGACCCTACCTCTGTATCCGCCCTGATTTAGAGATAAACACCAGGGACTTGTTTAAAATGAAAGACCGCTTTCACACTAGGAAACTGAGCTGCTGGAAACTAGCTACAAGTCAAGAAGGGTGTGCGGGAGATTTTTTGTCTTCCTTTTACGCCCTTCTCGCCTATAAACTTAAAATTGCCGGCAACTCAGTTTCCTTGTGTGAAAGGGGTCAAAGCTTCCAAAACTCTTGATGTAACCGATCTTCTGTTATTTAAGTGCATTTGAGATGTTATGGGCTCCTTGATCGCGTATTTTCCTTTGCTTGCAATGGAAATCTTGGATTTACAAACTGTGCAATCTGCTTCGCAATCATTTCTTCCTTTTCTAAATGAAGGATCATCATAATAAGCACTTTCGTTTTGGCATGGTTTTAAAATGATCTTGTTAAAAAAAATAAAATTTGATATTTTACAACTTAAGGCTTAACTACGAAAACATGTTTATTTCACACTTTTGTACTTTTTGCAAAAAGTAGGTAGTAGCTATGTCATTGTTGAATGGGGAAAAAATAAAATAAATAACAGAATCCGAACAAATGGGCGCGTTCAACTAAATTTAGAGGGTTGACACACGGGAGTAAAAATAAGATCTGTTTCATTTTATGTTTTGTATCAGATTTGTATTTGCTATGTTTTTCTTTGAAATTCAGAGTTCGATGACTTTTTTAATTTTTGTAATTACTTGTTAGGGGAAAAAAGAGGACAGTTTCTTCAAACGTTGGAGGACGTTCCGCGCTGGGTTTAAAAAGAGGACATGTCCTCCAAAAAGAGGACGCATAGCAACTCTGAAAAAATTTTAACTGCTTGACAGCACTTATGTAGTTGCCCGTAGCGTAGATAATGGTTAGCGCGTTGGACTTTCACGCTGGAGATCTGGGCTCGATTCTCAGCCTTGGCCAACTTAAAGCTAAAAACTTCGGGGCTACTGCCTCTTGCGAGTAATTGAAATTGACAAATCTTCCAAGAGCTTTTCATGAATAAGTGCTTCTCCCTTAGCCGTTCGGATTCGGCAGAAAATTGAAGGTCTCCTCCATTTTTATCGACACGTGCACAAATAAATGGTTGATAGTTGTAAGTCACCTGGTTCTTCACGAGCCACCCAACTTTTTTTATTTAGCAGCACTTACCCAAGTTTGGGAAATTTGGTGTAAATTTTAAGTTACCAAACAGGCATAAGTGTTTTTTCAATCAACTGTTTTGCTTTACTGTGAAAATTATTTTCAATTGTTTTGAACTCACAACAAAAAGTTTTATTTCTGCAAAAGTAACTATACCAAGATTACATACATGCAATAGTTATAAATTAATAAAAATGTTTGTTTTCGTTAGAGACTGCCATAAAACAACTAATAAAAATAATTTCCTCTTAATAATTGGGAACACATCTCGAGC